>CM023613.1:18910665-19510665 GCA_013358685.1 Antennarius maculatus | reverse complement strand
TAATTGTTGAGGAACTAGCAAAAAGAAAATATCAAATGCAAATCACTTTTCCTTCTTATCGAAGTTGTGTTAATAATTGTCTATATTGGTGAGATAACTTGTAAGCACATATCTCTTTGCTTTAGTGGTCAATCATTTAAATGTTCAAGAATGAGTTTAATTTCTCCAAACATTATGTTTTGAATTCATCTTCCTATAACGAAACATTTCAGAATTAAAAGTTGAAAAGATTACGTAATTTCCTCTATGATAAATTAAAATGATTCATATCATTTTTCCTAATGAAGAGGAAATGACAAAAGTGTGTTTACCATTTCCAAAAAATCCTGTTCATGCAGGATTAAAATTTTCTAGAAAGGTAAAGAAATCTCCCTATCCTGTCTACGGATTATTCACCATAAATAAACCATTTATTTGGTATATTATCTCTCATGTAAGAGACGTCACTCACTTTCCTTTCCTGTCTATTTCTCACGTATCTTCTGCTAATTGTGCAGGTTATTGTTACTCATTATTTAGTGTCTGAAAATATTACCTTGTTTCACACGTTCTTCTGCAGAATCCAAGAAAATGTTTAAATAAATCTGTGTTGAAATTTAAGTTAATAAGAGAGTAAAACATTATTTTCTCATGCAACATGCCTCATCTACATCCGATGAACCGCTTCTTTCAGCGGCGAGGAAACACACACAGTATTTATAAAGCTTATGTGCGGACATGCTTCTATGCAGAGAAGTTCATGTTAAATATTACATAACGAAATAAACAACTGGGTGAAGTGTTTACTGTCAATCATTTTTTAAACAGTAAGTAAAAATCGACTGATGAGTTTCATCAAATTTAATAAGGGTTTAACAGAAAAAATATTTAACTTGTGTTTTTTGAAAAATAAAATTGAAGAATTTACCAAGTACCGGCCAGATAATCCACATAGAGTAATAGCCTATTAAGTTTGCTGCCCAAGGCCTGTTTCGTGCGTGTCTGAGGTCTATTTCCACTTCCTTTATTTACCCTTCTTTTGTGCTTGAATAGTCATCTCAAGGAAGCAATAAAATGCTTTGCACCATCCTGACTCATGTTTTAATTACTACGGTCACAGATTTAGAAATGAGTGGAATCGTTTTGAAATAATTTTGCACAACTTGCCGTTCATCTCTATCTTTTGATCGGCGTCCTGTCAAATTATGATGAAAAGAAAGACACGGAGCCCTGAGGTCAAGGCCCGTTTGAGGTGCTTGAGTTACGTGAGTCACCGGAGTGTTTCATTTGAGCACCAGAGTTCACCCATCGAGCAGACTGAGACCCCAGTTTCAAATTCGCACGGAATCACGAGTGTTCAGTTATTTAAAAATATCGTTTTATTATCTTTACCTGACGATGGCACGATATCTGCCAATTTAAAGAAAGAGATGAATTGCGTTATGTTCTTTTCTTCGGAGGCGTAAAATTGATGAATGGGATTTCATGACTCTCGGAGTTCTGGGGCGACGCCCCCAAATGTTCTACTGTCAGCTTGAATACAGTACCAAAGTAATTCACTACTTTTTGGAGGTATCGTCTCTTACAGCGCTGTGATCATGCGCATTTGTTGTCATGCCAGCCAGTGAGCCTTTGCCTCTTCGCCACTTTGAATCGGTGCGTCTTCTGTCTGCGCGCTGAGCGACGCGCTCCGCTCCAATCCCCCAGCGCGTCAAAGGTTTTTTTGGTTGTTGGTTTAACCTGCAATATGGACGATTTGGAAACTTCGGAACAATTGTTCCGCAAATCCTCATTCAGCATTAGCAGCCTGCTATGGAGACGAGAGGGAGTGATGTGTGACCAGGAGTCCCCATCTATTCCGTCCCAAAGAGCGCGCCCCGTGCATCCAGAGAAATCCGCTCAAGAAAACTTCGATAAGAAAAAGATTCAGTGCGCTAAAGTCGCGTCCAAACTGGTGACTGCAAATGAAAAACGAGACGACGAATTAAAGAAAATTGTTGGAGCAGAAGACGGCGTTAAACCTGAGAAACCTCCTTTCAGTTATAACGCTCTTATCATGATGGCGATCCGTCAGAGCCCGGATCGGCGGCTCACACTAAATGGCATTTATGAGTTCATCATGAACAACTTTCCATACTACCGACAGAACAGACAAGGGTGGCAAAATTCAATCAGGCACAATCTGAGTCTAAATAAGTGTTTCGTTAAAGTTCCGCGTCATTATGATGATCCGGGCAAGGGCAACTACTGGATGCTGGACCCCTGCAGTGAGGATGTCTTTATAGGTGGCACATCAGGGAAACTCCGGCGAAGGGCCACAACTGGCACCAGAGCCAAGCTTGCTCTAAAAAGGGGAGGGGGTCGTCTTATGTCCTCTAACAGTGCGACCAGTGTGACCTTGGCTGCAGCCGGTCCTTTTTATTGGCCGGTGCCATCGTTTCTGCCTCTCCAAACACCGGTGCGCACCCACCTTGGCCCGGGGACTTACCTGAGTGCTCATTCCCGCTTACCCGACCACGGAGCATCGCTTGTATCACCGCGGTCCCGGATGAATTCAGCAGACGCCAATAGGTTTGTGCAGACGCACCAAGAAATGTCTTATATTGGAGTCAGCTGCGCGCAGTCCCGTCACCACCAGATTGGCACCGCCTGCACCGCTTTCTCCACATCCATCCCCGCACGCACGCTACCGCTGTCGGATCCGCGCTCTTTTAACATGATCTCCGGGCAGGCCAGCTACTTTTATTCTCACCAAATTCCATGTGGCACAACATTCAGTCCCTGCCAAGAGGATAAGACGTCTCCTGGACAATTCCTATCCAAGAACAGTCACTCGGACCACGGAGGATGCTGTAACGACTATCCAAATTACTGTCATCATGTCAGATCAAGCCCCCCTTTGTCTTGGAATATAGAGAAGTAGAGTAACGCCTGTAGTGCTAATAGATTGACAATATCGCTGGCAAAAAAAGATATGGGAGCATCAAGGATACTGCAAAATGACATGTATTGAGTAGTAAAATCTTTGAAAAGAAAAAATGTTTGCACTTCACATTATTACGTTAATGCAATATACAGAATGATTAAAACTTGGCACATAGATCTAATGTGAAACGATCACACACTGTTTCTAAAAATTTTCAAAATGATGTAAGATGTGCTTATTTTTAAATATATTGCCGAAGGGTTAACTCCATATGTTAGACTGTGCCCGTGACTGTTTAGTCTGCATCTGCTGAGTCTAGGCCTGTTAGAAACAATGTACTCCACTTTATTTTCCATGTATGCACTTGTCCTGTAGAAATCAGAGTGGCATTTAGGCCTCATGTCATCGTTGAAATTATCCCTCTGCAAAATGCCGAAAAATGTCAATTAAAAAAGATTGAATATAAATGAGTTCATCAGTCGTGTCAAGTTATTCGTTTATCAGCGTGCTGCTGGCCTCTGGGCGAAAAATTCCATCAAACGTAATGTTTTAACTTAAATATTTTTGAGGTGAAAAAAAAAAAAAGACCTACAGGGTAAGTGTTCATAAAAAACCAAGGTTTCAATTTCAATTTGGTTAAATTTGTATTTAAAATAAGCTTGAATTTTACTATTTATTTCGCCTATAATTAAATCTTTTTTTTTATTTTTTATTTTGTTAATTCGTTTTCCTTATTCTATTCTATATTACTTTTGTTCTTCATACCTTATCTTATAGGGACGTTTCTTGGTATTTGCAATTGTTTAAATTACAAATCAAGAAATCTCAGTCAAGTTTTGTGTTTGTATTAATTGTTGTTGGGGGGGGGGGTTGACCTCCTGTGATGCCCCATTTAATTTTTTTCTAAAGATCAACAGTTGAAATGTGCACCCGGAGCTTTCTCAAGGAGACATCATGTTGAAATAGACTGTGAACTTCAACAGGTAGACATGACATTTCCATCCTGATGTTATTGATCTGTCTTGTGTTTCATTGACATCACTGCCTGTTAAACTTTCTCTCACCTCTCTCTGTCGATCCCCCTGAGATACAAATTCATAAAAAATACATGGAGGAGGAAACAGATTAGGGCAGCTTCTGGACCGCTGCCTCCTCAATACAAAGAACTCTCTATTTCAAAAGACCCCAACATGTCACATTTTCAAGCCCAGTCACATAAAGCAGGCTCGGCTGGATCAGGTAACTTCACTGTTGGCAAACTCACTGTCTAGTTAGATGGATACAAAGATAAAAATATTTTCATTACCGGTATGAGTAGGCTAATTGTGGTGACAGGATGCAGAGCAAGGGGGAAGGAGCAATGAATCAACAGGTATATGAAACTACATTTTGATGCCCTGAAGCAGAAGTAAGAAGATCTTGCTCTTATTGATAAATAAAACCACCTTTTGTTGACAGTTATGAGTAATAAATCATCCCAAAACAGACACACTGATGTACAGATAAACTTTGTCTTTACAGATACCTGGTTTAGGACCATTTCATGCAGTTGTTCAGACATAAGACGTTTTCTTGGAGGAAATATAGAATAAAGCTGACAGTTACTATTTTTAGGGATGCATTCTATGCTTACTATCTGTCTGAATTAACGGTTGTAGTTTCATCTCTGCTCTTCAATGGACAGTGTGAGTGTTTTTTGGATTGGTGCAGTACCATCAAATGTAAGGCTAATATGGCACTGAGCAATTTAAGATGTAAGTCTTTTGGCTGGGGTATGTGTGCTTCATAAAGATGTAGCACAGCTCTGGAAATCAATCCCTCACACTTGGTATCTCACAACAGCACACAGGCTGCCATTATCCTCAGCAAGTGCCTTCCACAGGTAGAACTGCCACCCTTTGAAATAAGTTGGGCAGGTTGTACACTCCAAGGCGTCTCTCTGTCTCTTGCCAGAAAGACAATCTCTTAGGGTCTCACTGCTGCTCCCTCCTTGTGTGAATCTCTCTCTCTCTCTCTCCCTCTCTCTCTCCCTCACACACACATGTACACACACACACATGTACACACACACACATGTACACACACACACACACACACACACACACACACACACACACACACACACACACACACACACACACACACACACTTTTGCTTCCTTGTTGTTGTGTTAAAAAGCCAAACAAAGACTTACCTGTTCAGGGCTGCGGTATCATTTTGCTGCCTCTGTGGAGCTATGTGGTTTATATTATATAATCCTCAGCTGCAAGCAATATTATTATTGCTATTGTAACTGTCATTCTTATTACTACTGTAAATAGCAGTGGTTTGTTATTATCTATTATTAGTCATATATTTGTATTTCTGATGCTGGTAGCATTTAGTCTGGAAGCCCAATTTCTGGTGAAATAAGCACCAAAGTTAGCAAAAGAAGTGACAAAAGCAAGAATTCCACTGCTGTTGATTATTTTTTCCACTCAAAATCATATATATATATATATGTATATGTATATGTATATATGTAGATAGATAGATAGATAGATAGATAGATAGATAGATAGATAGATAGATAGATAGATAGATAGATAGATAGATAGATAGATAGATAGATAGATAGATAGATAGATAGATAGATAGATAGATAGATAGATAGATAGATTATCTATCGAAAAAATATTCTTAATTTTAGTGCACTCTGATTTTGTCAGTAGATAAACTTGTGTGTTGCCTGGGATTTTTTTGTTTTTTTTTGTTTTTGTTTAATGTAAGTGATTCAAGCTAGTTAAGAAGGAACATTGCAGGGGTTATTTTCATATCCAACAACCAAAGAAATTCTTAAATTTTTGCATAGCAGGTGTGTTTTTAAATTCCGTGGGGGAATATGTATAAATAATTAAATATACAGTATATGCCTCTGATTGCAGCGAAGTTAAAGTATTTCATTTACAAGCAAGTCAACAAGACATAATTTTGTGCATGAAGTCTATCGTCCACCACTGTCATTCTAATGACAGCCTATAAAAATATGTACATTAAATACATTACTGACATGATCACAAACAGTCAAAGAAACAATAATCAAATGTTTTATGTACTGTATACAGTATTTCTTTAAATGGGTAACCCGGTAGTGAAATCTTAGTGTCTCTGTTTACCCGGAAGTAGTTCTGTCCACGCGGGTCAAATAGAATCATAGGAACGACGACGTCCGGTGAAAAGAAGAGAGCTGCGATTGAAGAATACTGTTAAAAATCAGCAAACATGTAAGCATATCTGATAATCAAAGAGAAGCGACTTTCTATCTCAAAATTCAAATCGCAGTATTTGCTAATTACATGAATGCTAGCTTTGTTAGCGTTCTGCTAGCGGGAGGCGCTCAGGACAGGTTAGCTGCTAGCTTAGATAAACCTTTTGTATGTCTTTTCTAGATTCTGGCTCAAGTACTTTACAGACAGAACACACAGAACAACGATATGATCAATACATAGTTTTGTATCAGTGCAAAACTCGAATCAGAAATCACAATTTCATTGATAAAATTTATTGTAGGTGGCTTATTGCTGACACAGAGCACCGATTTATTTGAGCATGCGCATTGGCGTGACGTCACGGCAGGGTTGAGTGAAAGTTGGACTGAGAAAATTTTGATATTTATGTCCTCGTCCTGTTTTTGCCAATTGGTGCCATTGATCATGTGTGAATATTTAAATTGATAATACATTATTGATTTTAGCTTACAATTATTGTGGACTTTTCTGTTTTTGTCGTGTCAGCAATATGTTTCATTTGATTGTTAATTGAAAACCAAAATTAAAGTCCAGATCTATCCAATTTAGATGGTTGACTGTTACAAACCCAGGAAATATAAATTATGGATATAGTAGAAGTACTATATTGATTACTTTATTTGACCTCTCACATTGCTTCCTATGAAATCTGTATGTTTAAACCTAAAGTTATGTGTATATCTTTTTATCTTCACTAACAAGAGGGAGATTATGTTCTTATCCATTTCCAGGAGTCTGTTAACTAAACCCAAGTCCGAGATGACTCCAGAGGAACTCCAGAAACGGGAGGAAGAGGAGTTCAACACTGGCCCTCTGTCTGTGCTCACGCAGTCAGTCAAGAACAACACTCAGGTCCTCATCAACTGTCGCAACAACAAGAAGCTGCTCGGAAGAGTCAAGGCTTTTGACAGGTATTGAACCCAGATATTGATCTATTACAGGTTAGAGAGTATGATGGGGGATTAACACGTAATATTTCACATTACAGTATTTTTGCTACTATCAGTAAGCAGTAGTAGTAGTTTTTTACTTATTGAAATAGTTCTGAGTATGATTCACTTTAACAATTTTCCATTGATATGAAAATGTTTTAGTCGTTTTAAAAAACGACTACAAGTATATTTAGACTCTAATTTGTCTAATAATAGTTGATAAATCATTGTCCACTGGGAAAAATGTTTAAAGTAAAGAAATCATCTATTTTTTTGTTTTAAAGATTTATATAAGCCTCATGCAATAATAAGAGTTTGAATTTTTTTTTACCGTAATAAATGACACTTGTTCGTGTTCCTGGATTGGTGTAAAAATGTTTAGATAAATTGTGAAATTTCAATGCCTCTCTTCTGTCCATTGGCAGATTATGTTTAGACCACTGATAGCTGAATCTGTTTACATGCGTGTTTTTATCTCAACTCAAAAATCAATAATACAAAATTTCAGTGTTTGCCATCCTTCCTTTCATTTCAGGCATTGTAACATGGTCCTGGAGAATGTGAAGGAGATGTGGACAGAAGTGCCGAAGAGCGGGAAAGGGAAGAAGAAGTCAAAACCGGTGAATAAGGACCGCTACATTTCTAAAATGTTCCTGAGGGGTGACTCCGTCATCATCGTGCTGAGAAATCCTTTAATCACTGGAAAATGAACTTTATATGTGCTCCTTTGAAGCCTCTGACCTTTTTTTGTTGGTTTTTCATTTCTTCAGTTTTCTGTTGAAGCTTTGTTGTCGGACTGATATAAATTGAAATATCATGGAGCCTTTCAGGCCCAGGAATACAGTCTTTTTCAACAGAAGTCTTCTGAATTTTTCATTTTAATAATAAAACCGGTAACTAGATTCAAGTGTTGTGAGGATATTATTTGCTTTAAGGTTCCAAGTCTCTCTACATTTAAAACTTTACTGAAAGCTTTGACAAATCACACTTGACAAATCTGCATTAATTTTTTATTTTATTTTATTAACTTTTTATTTTTAAATGACTGAATACTAGGTGATTGAGTGTACAGTATGACTGCATAGTTTATAATTTATATCACTCATTGCATTCGACATCACAAAAAAGTTCTTTTTCTACTTTTTTTGTGTGTTTGTCAGCTTCCCTTTTCCTCCTGCTGTCACTCTTTTCACTTCTTCCCTCAAGGCATCTTAGGTGTCGGGGTGGATTTCAGTGAGCAGCGCTCAATATGCAACAAACTGCCGTTTAAAGACCCGTTGAATTATTGATGAGACCAGATGTGCTGACTGTCACTTCACACCCTCATCTCTATCTCCATTTCAGGCCGTTCCCCTCCGCCGCTCGGCCCCCTTTGACCATTTTGTTAATTGTCTTAATAGCTTAATAGCCAGTCTCACCTTACTTATGACAGTTGGGATGTAACCTCCGCTGGTCAAAAGCACTGGATTTTGAATATGGGAGTAAGTAAAAAAACAGCTGTGTATTTTTCAGCTTTTGTAGAACAAGTTAAAAAAACTTTCTGAAAGTAATTAGTCTGGTCTAAAAGTCTCCATAGCCTTAAAAACCACACTTTTCTTTCTTAAACATCCCTTTCTGTCATTTTCTTATCTTCATATCTGATGTATCATATATGACACACCTGCATGCCTAAAGCTAGCCTCATTGAATCATTCTGATTACTGGATTTGAAATGCATGTGAACTTTCCTGACTTTTCTCTGACTAATGAAATGGTTCCTATTGCTCTCCTGCTCCAGGCAAGGCTTGACGTCGAATTAAAGTTTGAGCCGATCATATTCCAAGGTGGCCGGAAAGATTAAACATGAGCCGTGAGGAATGGGCGGCTTCTTAAGGCCCCATGGCCAACAGGAGGCACCCAGACGAACAACTTCAACTTTTGCACACTTAAAATTTAGTTTATTATATTAAATAATGTCAATACAAATGAGCCCTTGTGGCGTTAGGTTTTAATCTTAGTGTAATCATGCATGCAAATGTAGCTGCCTCAGATTACATAACAATCATTGTTGAAAACATTTTAAATAAACCTGAAGATTAAAACATGAAGATCAACATAAAGACATGTCTGTTAATAAAATAACATGAAGTCTTACCGAATGTTGAAGTAAAAACAAAAATGACTACAAAACCGTTTTAAAGACTGCTTTAGTGAGGCTGAGATTTTGGAATTTAAACTGCACTGAATAATCTGGCATGTAATTTATAACACAACAAAGTTGGATTCAGGACTTGTGTATTACATCATCATTGTGATCATCAACATCACCATCAGTCTGCTGTAGCTGGTGCAGTAGTTTCATTTCTCATAAAGCATGTTAACTTGACTCCATCAGGACCAACTGTTGGATTTTAGTTGTGAAGTGAAAATCTTCAGCAAAGTCATGTTAGAAAAAGGAACAAATCACATCTTTATTCAGCCTATACTTCTCTAATAACGTTTAGAAGATGTGTCGAAAACAAACTTTCAGCTCTTCAGAGGCCAACAGCGTCAAACTGTTGCCATGGAAATGCAGAAAATGAGAAGACAAATAACAGCCAAACAGTAAAAGATACATTTTACATCTTTAATTCTATAATGTACTTTTTCTTTGAAAGAATACACAAATTATACAGGATACAGTTTGTTATCAAAAAGTTTTTTGTCGCACAAAGTTAAAACCTAATACAGCGGCGAAATAACCGAATAACCAAATTCCCGTTACAGCAGGTTTTGATGTTCTATTCTGTCCAGACACTGTAGGTCACACTGAATTAAATCACACCTCAAAACTGGCTGCAGCGTCCTGGGAGGAAGAGCTGCCAAAAATAAAAGCCTCGGATAGAAACAACTCATCGGATCTTGCTTTGGGACGGGGGTGCGCCTCTCCTCTGTCACCTCACTCATCTCAAGACAGTTCTGTTTCCCTCCAGATTTTTTTTTTTTTGGGTAGTGGGGGCGTTGAGCGATCCGTGAGCAGGAAGGCAGATGTTTTATTCAGTAGGTAAGCGATAAGAGGGGGGAAGTGTGATTATGATAGCGATCGGCCATGCATCGATACTCGAGCATCCGAGCAACGCGACACCGCGCTGCGCATCGATCGGGGGCCGGTAACCGGAGTCACCGCCGCATTTTGTTTTCAAGCACAGCCGCGATCCGAGTGTCACGGCCCCGCCGGGCCAGGTGGAGAGAGAAGAGGAGGAGGAGGAAGAGAGGTTATCAGCTCCACGAGAACACACAAACACTGCCTCCACCACTCGTCTCTCTTTAAGTGTGAATGACAGGAACTGTAAGGACGCAGTCAGCGACAGCCAAAACAAGAGGATCCGGTGTGACGCGCTGACGCGTGTCGATGCGCGCCGTTTACAAAGACGCACAGCGGAGGAGTTTTGAAACACAAATTTATTTTATGTATGTTCCATTTTAAACATAATTCAGATTATGATTTGTCTGATGTAGGGTTGGCTTTGGCAGGTGGTGGTGATGCAGGCGTCCTCACATTGGCTACAAAGACGGATGGCGCTCAGGAGACGTCTTCAACACTTCCGTTTTATTTATTTATTATTGTGGATCAGTGCTTTTGATACCTCGCAATTAATATTTTTCAATTAAAATTACTGAATCAAACACAGATTAATTGATAACCCATTGATTATATAGTTAATTTATAATGCTGTAGCATACAACGGAGTTGAATTCTGGAACTTAGTGTGAGAAGTATCTCCACGTTCCGTTGGTCTCTAATAAATTGGAGTTGTGTTGCCATCTAGTGGATTATAAAGTCATGTACATAATTTCTTAGTCATTTAAATGTGATGACGTGTCCGGTCTGATCGAGACATTTACAAATTACAGATGACAGATTTTGATATTCAGACTTACCTCTCAATGGGGTTGCATAATGGTTAGATGTTCAAAGTAAAGCAAGTATGAATTCAGATAAAAGGTTGAATTTCATTTCTTATCCTTCTCTAAAGATGGTAGCTGATGGATGGTATAGATAAATTTGTCATTGTGTAAAGATCCCGCTTACCCCTACAATGTTCAGTTATATTAAACAATTTCTTCTTTCTCTAGTCCACACTTCTTCTTGAACAATTTCATTTCAATCCTTCAGCATACTTTACCCTCCTTAAATCAGATTATTCTTTCAAAAGTACAGGTTTGCTCTGTTATAGTTTCCCACTAACTCATCTTATTTTTCTTATGTAAAAGGCTCTTAATGGGTTATGACCAACAATAATAATAGAAATAAGATTTATCTCTGTCTGGCGAACTGCTGCCAGCCTCTGAATCCAGACACTTTGAAGTTTAGTTGTATAATGCTCTCGACTGAGCGGCTATTCAACCAGCAGTAGATGCTGAGGCTTTCAGACGCTGCCTCTGGACATGATGCTTCAACAAATCCTGGACTCTCTGCTGTATGTTTACATAATAGCCTCCCTACCAACTCACAGGGATAGAGAGATACATAGAGGTGAAATTCAGTCTGGGAGACCACATCCACTTTGCCCCTTGTTTCTCCAGTAGCTTTTTAGTCTTTTTCTGTTCCAGTTTTTTTAGATTCTCCATCACGCATTCATGCATATCTCCCATTTATTTAAAATGCTTTACGGAACCTCTGAGCACCTATATTGTTGCTCCTTTGCTCCAAGTGTCATGGTGGCCTCCTTGCTTCTTTCTTTCAGGTTTTATATTTGATGACCAGCTGCAGACAATTTTGATAGTCTGATGTCACGCTGTGGAAATAAAGCTGTGGTAAAGAGGAGGAGCGCAGGAGAAACCTAAAATTACTGCAAGGCTGTCCTTAATTCTTGGTGGGCTACTTTCTGGGAACTGGACCAGCTTTTTGAGACTGAGTCAACACAAATTAACACCTCCACATATGTTTTGACCTCATTGGATCTGGTGTTAATGATGATAGAAGTGCACATTCAGCGATGGAAAAAGGAGTCTATTTGACATTTTGACCTTAAGTAGTCTGCAGAGTATAGCTGGAGACATATGGCTAAGGAAAATAAAAGATTAATGTTTGCTTGGATGGAATGTGTGTGTGTGTGTGCGTGTGTGTGTGTGTGTGTGTGTGTGTGTGTGTGTGTGTGTGTGTGTGTGTGTGTGTGTGTGTGTGTGTGTGTGTGTGTGTGTGTGTGTGGTGAGACAAAAGGCATATTAGCTCACTGGATGTTTACACATAGTATGCAGACATAGTGCATTCCTGTCTCATCCCCTCTTCCATTTCTGTCCCCATTAGGAAAAATAGATCCTTGGCGTGTTTTCTATCTCATTGTTGGGTCATTTCAGACTCTTTTCTCTCTTAATTTTTATGAATTAGAAAACATTACTTTAGCATTTTTTGTTAGTCATTCCAACATTACTGTGGTTAAGTGCTGTCACTCCTTTTTAAATCAAGCCAGTGATTATATTATGTTACTCATGGAGTTCTATGTTTAAGGAATGATCGTGCAACACAGCAACTGGCTGTAACGTGAAGTTACCCAGACAGCCAGTAGGGAAAAGTGGAGTCTGTCTTCTTGGCCCCTTGGCAGAGATTAGGTGCTGCATTAAGGTACAATCGGAAATTAAAAAGCCACGAAAACGCCCAGATTTTATAAATATAAACTCTGGGCGCCTTACCTAAAACGTCTAGCCCTACAATGTGAATGAAAAAATTACGAGTTTCACCTAAAATTGTACTTTATCTTATTAAAAGCATGCATGAAATTCTTAAAAAATATTATATCCATATGTGCATCAAAGTTAACTCAGTTCCAAGTCTCAAATTGGTTCATTGGTCAGGGCCATTTCCTGGAAAGATTTAATACGTCCCTGTTTGAGATTGTGGTTAGCGAACATTGCTCCATTTTACTTATATGGTACAATAAGTCACTTACCATATTTTAAGGCAACTTTAAATTGTACTCGTACAATGACTACGAAAAGAGGTAGAATGTTGTTGTTTTTTTAAATTAAATGGTGTAATCTAATCATTATCTTTTCCCCTCCAAATCTCACATTCAAGTTTTAACATATTTGGCAGTGGATTAATTTAGACATCAAATGTAAACTTCACTCTACTGGCAACATTAGTTAAAAACAAGAACTAATGCAGTCAGAGACTGCAACATCCCGCAACACCCCTGAATTCAAAATTTTACCCTGACCTACTTGCATAGATCAAAGATCAAAGTTAGTGCTCTGATCTACTTTCATGTATCAAAGCACTAGCTTTGATCTATGGTCTTACTCACACTAGCCTTCTCCCTCGTCTTTCTATCTTATACAGTCCTGAGTGTACAAAAGTTAAAATTGGACCTTGACCTACTTTTCTCAAGGTCAAGGTCATCATCTCATTTTCATCCCCTTTGCCGCCCGATTAATAATAATCGTTTCATCTTTCTATCTGCAACGGTTGCAAAGATATTTGGTGGACTAACGGACGGACGAACGGACAAATGGACGAACACACGAACACTGACAATTACAATACATCACCGCTTTGAAGTGGGATGTAATTAAATCTGCTACTAACGTTTAACCAATTCACAAAGGCACAATCTGCCATGGATTAAAAAAGATTAAATGTTGATACCAAACTTAACATTTTTTACTTGGGAATACTTAGTTTATTTTTGAATACTACATTTATAAGTATACAGTACTTTATTTTAACTTAAGTTTTGTTTATGTTTTATTATTATTTACATATACATGGTATAACTTTTATGATGTGTTCACACTAAGCCAAATGTTTCTCTTGCTTTATTTGAATGCCACTTAAATTTATTCACATCACGTCCATGGTACAAAGTTGTATCCTACTGCTCTGTGTGTCCACACAAAGCTACAGTAACCCTGTCCTTCTATTCTTTGAACATGTGACACCTAAAAAAATGAATATGCAGATAGTCTTCTGCATCACAGCCCCATGAAATCTTCTTGCCAAAGTTGAAATCGTTTAGGTTATTATACGAATAAAGTGAATATTGCATCGTTTAGCCATCCGTACTGCATCATACAGATCACGTACACAGATAGATCATTTCACCATTTTCACCTTACCGCTTCCATAATGATTATTACTGAATATAAAAAAATGTGGGAAAAAAATGAAAAATGCGATCTGAGTAATTGAGGCTTGTTACCCAGTAGAAATTTCAATTTAACAACATACCAATCGATTGTATTTATTGCTCATATTCCACACATATAGAAAACACCTAAAATACAAGGAGAAGAGGAAGCACACTCGCCCGCTTTTTACGTAATGCACGTGAATGCATCATGGGGATTGTATCCTACTTTGAAGCTCGCGGGTTGGGCCGCACTCCAATGAATTTACACAGACCGACCGACCGAGTGAGAGGAGCCGACGTACGGCCTAAATGTCCACCAAACAGAGCGGCAAACCGGCTCAAAGTGACAAAATAGAAGTTATGCTTTCGGTGTAGAACCGTCGCTCCTCGGTTCCGCTCCTTCTGCCCATAGAAACCGATGTGGGATAGTAACCGGAGTTGACAAGCCCGCTCCGCTACTGTATCTCCTCTCCCCTCCCTCCCGCTCCGCACGAACCAGGAAATCGTCGAGGTGTGCTCTCTTTATACCGCTACTGACTACCCCGTTTGCGGGTGTAGATGTGCGTTTTTTTCCGCCGATTTTCTTGTTTGTTTGGTTTTTCTTACTTCATTAGTTTGACTTCTTAAGTGGGACTTTGAAGTGCTGAAATCAGCCGAACCTGCCGACGGGAAGAGGATCCGCACTCTGGCCGAACAATGAGGTGGGTAAAGCGGCTCAAATCCCTTCACCTTCATTGTGTTTCCAGGCTACGTTTTTTTGTTGTTGTTGTTGTTGTTGTTGATTTGTTTCGTCCACTATTTTTTACAAACGGCTCCTGTTCAGTCCCAGAAAGCTTCTTTTTCAATTACCGGTTGTTTAACTGCAATAGCAATTGAAATCGTGTTTCCCACTCAAAGAGCTGAAGCTTCTTGGAGTTTGTTTTGTGTCGTGTGGTGAAGTTGTGTTCGACTATCACGGACACACATGTCACCAGAGAGTGAGTTTTGGTTTGTTAACGACCTTCTTAAAATAAATGGATTGATTTCAAATCTTACTGCAAGATCGATCCGGTCCGTTCAAGTATGGCAGCTTTAGAACAAAGTATTCACAAGTTGGGGTGGCAGAGCAGGTCCGATGACAAAACATAGATTTGTATCTGCATGCTGTGTCTCCTTCCTTTTTTTTTTTTTTTGCTAGTGCAGTAAAAACGTGCATATTCATGAAGGCCTTAGATCAATTAGCCTTTGTAGCTTTGTAGAGGACATGAAAGGGACTCCTGTGTCTTGCTCAAAGGCACTTCAGCATGTCGCATTGTTCCTCATACTGGCTCCTTCAGCTGCCACCCCGCTCGCTGTCCTTAAAAACATTTGCCATTTGCATCGTGGCCTGCATTCCACAGCCAACATTTAACCCATCCCTCTTCTACTAGTTCTCTTCCTCCAGGTCCGCAGAGGTTTGCAACTAGCAACAAAGTTGCTCTGTAGAAAAAAAAAAGAAGCTCATGTCCACAAATTCCACATCCTGTCACAGCCTGTGCAGTTGGCAATTACATAGTTTGAAGTCGATGGTTGTCGTTCTCACGTCTTCACATTTAAGCAAGAGAAGCCTTCTCGTTGTTGTAATGTAAAAGGTTCAGATGTGAGTTTAATTCTACACCGGCGGTGCGCCCTAATGATCTTTGCGGCTGGTTCTTTATCTCAAATCTTTTACACTGTTCTGTCCATGACAAAAGAGCTCAGCTCACCACATGGGTTGGTCCCGCGTTTGTGTTTGTTTTCCACATATTTCTGCACAGCAACTTGGTTTGCAGACGTCACTACAGCTGCCTGAACTCCTGCCACGGTCACAGCAATTCACTGAACGTGACCTAGAAATTGGTCCATTGATTGATCCGATCGCAACAATCGGCAGATGTTCTTTTTGCATTGCTGGCAAAGTGAACGGACAAAATAAATGAATGAGATAAGTTGCTTTTGTGCTACAGTTGGATACACTTTTATGCATATCTGTAGCTTGATGCTAATTCGTAGGTACACATTTCACAGACACATGCGCATACTCCTTACTGTAATATATGCACAATAAAATGATTACATGCCATATAACAAGATAAGTGACCTGCTTTTTAGATGTGTTTCTCACCTGCAATCTGATGCAACTGGATTGCACCAGTAACACACTGTAGACCTGTTTACATAGCAGAGCCAGTTTCGGCCCACCATTCTGCAGAAATGTGGGAGAAGTGGAATTGGAATCTCAACTGTTTCACGTTGGAAGAGACAGTAAATGATCATACTTGCCATATCTCATTGATCAAACGCTGCAAGTCCATCTCATGTCAGGCCTAAACACCAGAGCGGCCATTGAAAGCAATAGTGGTGGTGTAAAAGCATAATATGCTGCATTTAATGCACTGTTTGTATTTTGGTAAAAGGATTCAGTCTGCGTGACTCATTTTTAATTTACGTTTCCCAGAATTGCTGTTCTTAGACCTTAAATTTAGTTGAGGAAAAATGTCTCAAAAGAAATATGAACGTGGTAAGAATGGTAAAATCTCAGTTTGAGCTGCAACAGAGGAATCCTCTCCTTAGAAGGACGTAGAACGTGATTGATTTCACTTAGTGTCTCCAGTCGGTTGATGGGTGACTTCTGTCTTGGCTGTTTTTTCCTGCTCTTGCTGGCCATCCATTGTGGCCGGTTCACATCATGTCACCTTGGATAATAGGTAGATACTGGAATGCAGTTCCACTCATGTTCGTTTGTCTCTGTGGAATGTGAATGTTGACACAGAAGTTCTGTCGGCTGGTCAAAAGTTCAACCGTTTGACCCAGTTTGAGAGAATGGTTCACCTTACCCCTCCTGACATTCCTGCGTTCACATCCTAACTAGATGCTCTTCAATGGAAAGGGATGCATCTTCGTATTTATTTTTATATTTTAAACTTCTCTCCCTGTTTTCCTTGCACATGATTGTCACGGTCAATGACGGCTGTGTTTTAGAGCACTGGATCAGCATTTATTCTTGTGGTCCGTTGGCACAGGAAGTGCATCCATCTGCATAAATGATTCGCTGTTGTAGTCAGAGGTGATTCCTGTCTCCCGCCATGATTCACTGACGGCTTCTCTGTGACTAAAAAGGCTAAGTTTGTCTGATGCCGGCAGTGTGGCTGCCTCAGCCTCAAGGTGACGCATGCGACGTGAGCCATACACACCAACAAGTGTAACTCATCTGATTAACACACACTTTTTGCAATCACACAAGTTCCCTGAGCTCTGTGTGCAAGCTCCACATGTCTAGAAGCGATGCTAAACTGGAATGCTCTGCTTTTCTCTTGACACTCTTAACAAGACTGTATTATTGATCAGCCTTAAAAGCTTGGGAATGGCCTGTCTGCTGTCTCCTTTGTGTGTTGATTTTTTTTTTTTCTCTGAATTTTCCAAAAGGAACAAAATGCAGCTGTATCTCTATTAGAAGACGGAGTCAGAAGCTGTTTCAGGCCTTTAGCATTACTGTTAAGGATTACCATTTAAGGACATGTCGGTATAGCTACCTGATGTTGGCCCTGGTGTTGTGTAACATTCACTGGTGTGTCTGGACGCTGATTTGTCATGTCTGCACTTGTTCTTTGATTCCTTTGCATATTCATTATTTCAGGCTATGACTTCATGAAGCTTCTAATGGGAAGCTTCACTCCATTCTCTAAGCTAAAGCATTAACACAGACCCTACGCGAAGGAACTCTAATCTGCTACTTGATATGATCTACAAGAAGTCACCAATTCTGCATACACCTACTCAAAAAAATGTAAATGTTACTTTCTGTCTGACACAGGCACTTTTCATTTAACTTCAGCTGAACTCTCTCTGCATGCAAACAAAGGTGTGCACAGATTCTGAGTTCAACAGGTGACGCTCATACGCCTACATCAGACAGGCTGCATGATAACACTTAGCTTCGAGCTATGGCTCAGAGGCGTCAGTGAAGATTTGATGTTAAATGACCTGATCTTGGGCCTTGCGTAGATTTGGATCATACTCTAGCTGTATGGAGTCCAACTGCGTTTCTTTTTGGACGTTTCCCCATTTTCACTCCAGTGTTGTTTTTGTTGTGAGGCTGCCGAAATATTTTGTGCGCTAAGACACTGCACCTGACTTTCCTTTCGGCGTGGTTGTGAGTAGTTCATGAAACTGATGCTGATATTTTGTGGATAGATCTAGGTAAAACTCCTTTTTTGTTAGCACATAGACAAATTTCCCATTTTGTAATAGTCCTTCTGTGTTTTTAACTACCTGAATACGCAGTAGACGTCCTGCATGCATGAAGCGATTGCACAATTACTGCACATTTTAATGTGAGCATAAGAAGCCCACTGTGCCCCTGCAGCTCTAACCATTTGAGGTAACTGGGGTGTGCTTGTGGGAATTCTGATGTGTAATGGATTAAGAATAATTGTTTAATTTCATGCATCATAAAGAGTTGATTGTTTATCACCTCCTCTAACGACTGCTCGGTGCGTCGCTGTACAATTGGTGTGACCGAATGTTCACAAAGCCCGTGTGCTTCATCATGCCACGGTCTCATTAATTATTAAAATGCTCTCGCCGTTTGATATTTGTCTTCCACATAATCTAAACACCGCAAACTCCCCACCCTGAAACTATTCTCCCCCTTTGGTCCTCCCTCTATTCGTACTCAAACGGGTTCATTATGCTGGCCTGCCTCTTGGATTCAACACTTTTGCTGCAGGAGTTGCTCAACATACAAAACTTGCTATTGTTTCGTCGGTGATCCAGATTCCTCTGGGATGGCCAATGTTTTCATTTGTTAATCGCGCCTGCAGGCCGTTACGCTCTTTATGTATGGTGCTATTTATTCCCCAAACCCTTATTTTAAACGTAACCTTTTGTCCCAACTCTTTATGTTAAGTTGCTGTTGTTGTTGCGGAACAAGGTTTGTGTTTATTGCTTGCAGTGAGTATTTAGACAGTCTTGTCATGATGTTTACAACAACATTCTATGCAACCTGTGAACTACAGCAACAAATAAACAACAACTCATTGAGTTGTTGATTTAAAAAAACAACAATTTTGATAAGTTGTAAATATTAAGTCATTTATTAGCCGAAATGACAAACATTCCAACTTCCTCAAATGTGAAGATTTACAGGTTTGTTCTGTAAATTGAATTCCTGTCAGTAACCCTCCCCCACCACCACCACCAATCAAGATTTTTATTCAACTTTTTTAAAAGTGATTTGTTGATCCTGTACGACTGTTAACCAATCCCCAGTGGCAAGAACAGTATGACCAATTCTTTGAGTCTCATTGTCTATATTGTCAGTTTGCCCAGCCTTAAAATCAATTTGGAGTCCTGATAAAGATAGAATATATTTACTGAATAAATATCTCCTTGGAAACTGACCAGACAAACCTGTTAGTTTCAGAAGTGGGTGTTTTTCACCTCGTGTATGACGGAGATGAGTGATTTTTCTTGTGGGAGGAATAATTTATTGTTTAGTTCTTGTCTGTTATGAGAAGGTCATCTTCTGTCGTAGCAGCAGCTGTGCCACAGGCTGGTCGGGGCAGTTGTTAAAGCCTGCTGCAGCAGTTGTTTTGTCTGATAGATGACTTATAACAACTTATGTAGCTGTCTTAATCTTGAAATGTGAGCTTGAACATGAAGACCTCCTCACTATTCTTCAGTAGCGCTAATGAGGATGCGACACCAGGTAAATTACCAAATAAATCAGAGATTTGGCTGCTAAATCAGTGATTTAAAATCACTTTAAGAAATGTCTACAAGCTCAGTGGACCTATGGAGTGCATCAGTCCAGCTGATGGAGGGTCTGGGACTGACAGTACGCTAAAACCAAAGCTGCTTGTGGGCTGAGAAGCTGTAATGGTGTATTGTATGATCAGCAGTGGTAATAGATGCAGGGATTCGTTGGGTTCAGCATGGGTCCATTGCTTAATGGAGCGTAATGGATACCAGATAGTATAAGAACTACTGTCTGCTGTCAGCCCTCTGATGCATTCCTATATTTAAGTTCCTCAGTCCATAACTTCATTAATCTGGGATGATGGCGGTTGCTGAAACAGGAAAACTGTACTGGATGAAACGGGTTTGGGATGAACAGATGATTTATCAGCATTCAATGAAATTTCCCCCAGTGTGTTGTAGGGCCTCTAAAGGTGTGTATGTTATAATTGATTTCTGCAATTTGCTTATTTTCAAGAGCTATAGTTGAACGTCAACCATTTTGCTCACATCGCATTTGCGAGTTTGGCTACTCACATCTCCCCAAACGTTCTCCAGAATCGTATCGTCTTTGTCCTTCGAAATTCCAGTCAGTTTAAGAAAATACACAGCAATGCATATCTGCTGGTTTTGGTTTCTGAAGGGAAGGGTTGGAATCGGAAATGCATCCAGTGTGGCCAAAATGTTGTTAGAGATATTAGTGTGTATGCAAGTCCATGCACGGATCTGATTCCACAAAGTTTATTTGCCCTTAAAACGAGCTGCAACCTGCGAGCAGCGCCCCGTCCATGGATCTGCAACTTAATGGATTTGTCTGCACAACAAAATGGCATCCATACACGGCAACTGACCTCAAGTTGTTGGCATCTGTTTTTAAAAGGTTTAAGATCTATACATTCAAGCCTCAACGAAAAAGAAAAACAGGACATTAATTAAATTTCAGGTCAACTTGGAGTCGAAGTTTTGAAGACATTTCCTTCTCTGGCACAAAGGAAAGTGTGTACAAGTCAGAGCAGTTAAGAAAGCTGGAGAGAACTCCACCTCAGTGAATTGTTCCGCTGCCTGCCTCCTTATTGGCCCGAGTCGAGGAGGATGTGCTCCAACCTGTAAAAGGAATTGAGCTTAGTGGGGACAGATGAGATGGATCCAAATATGGGCATGAGTGTGCCAGTCGTATGACCCCCTCCATCCTCCCCCAGTCCTGACATGGACACAGATGTGCCCTACCTACGTCGCCTCCAAAGTGGGAAGGAATTTCCAAAAGAGCCCTACATCCTTAAAGTGGTCACGCTACGGAACAAAAGCTCCTGGCGACCCGACTTTTCCACGATGATGAAAAGCGATGCCGGGCAAAGGATGAGTCATGCTTAAAAAATACTGAGGCCTTCCCTTAGTCATGGAATTTCAGCGCAAGACTTCATTCAGACAAAGATGCACAGGAAAATAGCTGAGATAGACTGGATACTTATTCCTGTATGTCTGACTTACGGAGGAGGAAAGCACTAGCCTGCAGCAAATGTGTGTTTGAACTAGCAGCAAGCTAGGACCTGTGTGAGAATAAGGCATGAAGGAAGAGGGAGTTCACTGAGCAGAGGAAAAGGGCAAAGACGTCCAAGTATAGCCCCAACTAGAATCAATTATTTCATTATCTATTTAGCCTTATAAAACATGTTTATAATTCTGTTTCTTTCGTATATGACATCATCCAAGAAAATAAATCTAATACGTTTAGATTCCATCCTGTTTAAAGAATATCAGCCACAACAGAGGAAGTTTCTGCACAAGTCTGGGCGTCGGGTTACATATTAACATTTACAGGGCGGGTAGGCTGTCGTGATTCAACAGGAACTGCACTTTGTTGTTTGAAAGCTTATCTACGTTTGATAGCCGCCGAACATGAGAAAAGAGAGGCTTGCTGTTGAGGATGGTGAACCGTAAGGCCTTCGTGCAGATTCTTCCTCATCTCCATGGATGTCACAACCTTTGTTCCGTGTGCACTATGAGGCAATGTAATATTAACAAGAATTTTTTAAAACTTCTCCGTTTGTGCTTTGAAAGATGTCCAAGTTCTTGTTCATTAAATGATATTAGGTACAAAAATATGTTACCCAACGCTCCAATTTCACAAGGAGAATTCAGAAGCTTCGAAAAAGTCACTTTTACAGAAGAGTGCTCTTGTGCTGCAACAGTTAAAAATTACACAGTCCACATTTCATAATGGTACGTTACTCCATGTGATACAGGAGCATTCATATTACCTCAGCCGTAAATTATAACGGAAGAAATGTGTACTTATAATGCATTAATTTATTCTGCAAAGTATGTTGAGGCATTTAGACAGAGGGAGTTTTTTTTTTTTCTTTTCATGAAATCATTGCCTGACTATCATCTGTGATATATATTTTCAGGTGAAGGTGGAAGTGGTTTAACTCTCACAAGTTACTAAGTGACTTATTTTCATTTCCTGTCTGGTTTTGGTGCGAGAGAAACAATACAGTCGTGTGTCGTTAGTAACGAAGCATAGATTGTTTTGCTGCAACTTGTGTGAAACAATCATGGAACTAGTGCAGAGAGACATTACAATGAGTGGATGCTTTTGAATTTACGAGCTTGTTGGTTGTTTTGCGTGAGTCACATGAAATCACACTCCAACAAAGAGAAAACATCATAGACGTGAGGAGGGTGTAGTTATGAAAAAAAGGTGTTTCACTGTCCTGAAGTCACCTCCTTTTTTCACCATATATAAAAAAGAACATCGGTATTATGTAATATGTATATCTGCACAAATGTCCACCGAGAGATATCTCCTGACAGATCCTGCACTCCGTAAAATCATTTGATGGAATGAGAAAGATGAGGTGGAAGTAGGAAGAGCGATGAAGGAGCGTTGAGGGAGAGTCAGGTAAACAGAGGAGGAGGAGGCTGGAAGATAAAGCCACTGTGCCTGACTGTTCTTGCCAGCACATTTGGAGAAAAGCTCTGCGAACATAGCCTTATACAGACATTTTCAAGAGAGCGTGTGCCCCGGCCGTGCACTGCAGTTTCCTGTTAACCCCTCGCTGTCACAGTATCCACTGAGGGATGAGGAACTTACTCTAGCTAAAAAAAAAAAAAGAAGTCAAGTGAGGACACCTGATTTGGTATTGAAGGTGTTTGTGTGTGTATGTTTGTGTGTGTGTCTCTGTGTGGGTGCAAGCAAATTTCAAGTCTTCTTGTGCTGAAATCCTTTTGTTGTATTGAATAAGTCCTTTGATGGAGGTATTTTAAAGACTCAGACCCATCCCTGGAGCAATGGCCGGTGACCTATTGGTTCTCAATTCAACCCGTTAGTTAGCTGAACTCCGTAGCCAGCGTCAGAGCCCTCGCTTGAAGACCACTGGTCGTCATCATGAGGAAGGACAGGAATAGATTGTTTATTTCAGCGCCTGTCATTTTTTTTCCCCACAAGTCAAACACAAACCAATCGAACCCCAGCGTGACTCTCCTGCAGCGTGTTGTACCCGGCAGACCCGGGTGTCATCGCATGGACGCACGTGATGGCTGGCTGACAGGTGTTGAGTGTGTGTGTGTGTGTGTGTGTGTGCACGCGCACATGTCACACACACACACTTAGAGTCTCAGTGTCCAGAGTTTTATCAATAATGCAGCTGCTCACTCTCGGCCTCACTCCTGAGCCCCTCGCTTTCTCTGCTATTAAATATGCATCTGCTTCCCAGTCCTCTGTCTCTGCCCCCCACCCCACCCCACTCCACCCCACCCCGCCCCTGTATGTACACCATCAAAGGGGGCTGCATTACCCACCCAGCCTTCATGAAGTGACCAATCCGATCCGGTCCTTGGGATGCCGTCCTATGAGGTGACGGTCCTCTCTCCAGTTTCTGGAGGATGTTCATGCTGCAACCACTCTGGGTTTATAAAACATTAAGTATAGAATGCCACATGATCTAAGGAAGTCTTTTCATTATTTGCCATTTTATTTTATCTGGAGAATAACTTTGGGACTTAATAGTCTCAAATTATTGTAATTTAAAAATTGTAATTTGAAATTTAAATTGTACACTTTTGTGTGATTGAAAGAAAATCCACAGCTACTTTAAGTGTCATTAAAGTATAAATCCCTCCCATGTGCTGGTTACAGTTAATCTTTTAAGTGATATTTCTAGGCCTAGAAAATCACTTCCTGGTTGCGAAAAAGATGAGCGTCTGCAATTGTTTGCTCATGACTCCCCTAAGTATGACGGCGTAATTTCTAGCTAGCTTGTTTAACTTCATTCTTATCTATTTGGAAAGGAAATGTAGGACCTGCTTGATTGTGAGTGTGAAAATTGTCCACGCCGTGGCTGTGGGTTAACAGAAGGGGCCGGCAGCAGGAAGTGGGCTGTGGCTTTTGGTGCTGTGTCATGGGAAGCAGCAGATTGTACCGCGGGTGTGACAGATGGAGGGAGAGGTTGAAGGGATGGATTAGGGCACTATGGGGAGAACATAGGAGGGGACAAATGAGGCGAGAAAGGGGGAGGAATAGTAAGATTTGGAATTTATAGTCAGTTCTTTGTTCGACTACGTTGTCCTGCTTTGCCCCGTGTAGGGGCTGCGCTTTTGTTGTGGTTTAAAAGCACCGATTGATTAATCATATGTTCACCTTCAGATCGCAGCGTTTGTGATGCAAACAGTCTCCAAAACTGCTCCCCAGACAGGAGTGCGTAATGTTGCAGCGCAACGATGAAGAAGAAGAATCAACTTTTATTAATCCCCCATAGAGGAAATTGTTTTTTCTTGTGTGTTATCATTCTGCATGAAATCAGTAGTAAATGTTTTGTCACCGGTCTCAATGGTGTGTTTTCTTCACAATGATCGTGGAGGTCGATGCAGTGCAGGTGGAAGATTTCAGAGCCTCGTCCGTACATCAGGGCGCGACGCAACTTCCTGTTTTTGTCAGCCTCCATTGTTGTCTCGCCTCAGATCTTGTTTGGCATCAAACAAATCTTTTTCTCCTCTTGGATCAACGCTTCACCTTTCAGTATATCGTGTCTGTTTGCTTTTGCTTAATTTTTTCTATACTTTATTGGCTCTTTGCATGTGAACACACCTAAAACTATGATTTTCTGGTAAAGTCAAAGTGGTTAAACAAAATAGATGTTTTATTATTTAGTCTCTGTTCGTATTGTTTAAGTTAGTGGCCGAAAGATTTCATATCAGCTCATACTTTCAGGCACATTTTAGTGGCACCCTCAGGGTCATAAAATGTGAGTCTTTGTCTGCAGCTTCCACATTTAGCTCTGAAGATGTATTAATTGCCAAGTATCTTCACCCCATTACCAGAAAAAAAACAGTGTTTGTTATCACAGCTGCAACGATAAGATCATGCATTTTATCGATGGAATTTGCATTCCTTTCAACAGTCTCTGGTTTAATTTTTGTGGCTTTATTTTCACTGCCTGTGCACACTTTACAAGAAGGTTTATCATGTACATTGAGGTTTGAATGAGACATAATCTCTGATCTCTCAGATGATCTCCCTAAACTTCAATAAACATTAGATTATTCTTATATTGTTTTAACTTAAAACATTTTTCTTTTCTCTCTGTCGTCCAGTGAGTCGAGTATTTGCCAGGCTCGGGCCACTGTGATGATCTACGATGATGGCAATAAGAAGTGGCTGCCGGCAGGCGCCGGACCCCAGACCTTCAGCAGAGTCCAGATCTATCACAACCCCAGCAACAATGCCTTCAGGATAGTCGGACGCAAGATGCAGTCGGACCAACAGGTACGTCCACCGACTCTGTGCTTCTTATTCATCTGTTGTGTACATGTGTGGTTGTGTTTCCCTGGAGCGATGGTGTGTAATTTTAGTTGTATCATCTATGTTTGAGTGAGCGCCTGTGCCCTCCCAGTATCTGAAGGTGTATGAATAAGCAGGGGTTACGCGAATTGTTTTTGTGTGTGTGTCCATTCATTCTTATTGTCTGTCTGATAACACACACTCAACAAATCTAGATGACGGTGGGCAAAAGCGTTCAAGACAAGCTTTAAACATTCTGTACTTCTAAATGTTCCCTACAGACGGTTCTTAAAGTGGGTGATGTTTCCTGTGAGATAGTTAGCTACTTCCTGTTCAGGGAGAAGCCTGATACCCTCTAGAGAACCTACTTGTACGTTTTTGTCGGATGAAGAGGTGCATCTTGTTGTAGGAGTTTGCTGGAGGACTTAATGTAGCGTGGATGTGTTTTCTTAGTCATATTTCCTCTGCTTCCTTTCTCGATGGTTTTCTGTACAATATGTGGAATAATGTTTTGCTGTTTCCATGCATACCACCCTGATTTCATGACTAAACTGTGTCCTTAATGCTTTTTGCAGGCTCAAACTGTTTGCATTCCTGTTCTGGATGATATAAAAGACCCCTTTTTATTCAGCTTTCTGATATGTCACTCGCTACACTCTCAGTCGACCTCTGATTCTCGCCTCTCAACAGGATTGTGTTTAGGACCGCCACTGGTTTGCACTGGCGTCTGAACTTGCTATGCTTTATGTCCATGTCCCATGCTATAATGTTCACCCTGACAGGGTCTGTGGAATCCAAAGGCTGTTAAACAAATAGGGAGTTGGTGTGTCAGCACATTTACACTCTATTTTTTGCCCCGTTTCAGAGGCTTCACGCCACCTGCTGGGTGGACTGTAAATCAGGATAATTTAACAAACACAAAACAGGCTGCGTAATTTTACGCCTGACTCAGGCTTGTGGGGTTTTTTTAAATCATTTTCTTACTTTTTTCTTGTCCTTTTAGTTTGTTTTGATCATTTAAACTTCAGGTTTTTAAGAGCAGATGGGCAAAATCCACTTAAGTACTACTGTTGCTCATCACCTCTACTAAAAACAACACTCCTTGTGACAATCACATATCCTCACCCTTGCCCCAGGTGGTTATAAACTGTCCAATCTCAAGAGGTCTCAAGTACAACCAGGCCACGCCCAATTTCCACCAGTGGCGGGACGCCCGGCAAGTGTGGGGCCTCAACTTTGGCAGCAAGGAGGATGCTGCTCTTTTTGCCAATGGCATGGCTCATGCTCTGGAAGTGCTCAACTCCATGGCAGATGCAGGTAAGAGAGTTCTCACCAGATTCCCTGTTCCACTCATCAGTATCTTCATCATCTGATCTTTCCTCATTGGAAAATAGCTATCTTTATGTATATATCTGACCGCTGACCATGGTTCACCTCAATGCTGGTAAGCTCTCTGTCCAAACTACATGACAGCACCAGTGCCTAGTTAGTTGAATTTCTTGCCACCTTATATGTTTGAGACCATCAGCTGTGTTGTTTCGAGGCAGTGTGGCTGCAGACTTGTTCTATGCAAAAAACAATTTTCTATCAAGAGCTGCTCAACTAGGAGAAGAGAAACGACATGTTATCTTAAGATTTGAAGGTCAATCAGTCCGTTAGACTTTACGTTCAGATGCAGTTGCAGAAACCATCAGATGGTATAATGAAACTCCCATGAGGAACGAGTTGGTAGAAAAGACGGCTTGAGCGTGACCTCATTTCTACTCATTTCCTTTTTCGCTATGGACGTCTTCCTTTTTTTTAAAAAAATTCCGGCCTGTAAAACGTGTTGATAATCTAACATTACCCATGTGTCGACCTCGCAATGTTCTCCGAATCTGACACCAGCTGCTTAGAAAACAACAAACTGTATTGTGAACAAAATAATAACGATCATTAACCACAAATGCTGAGACTACATGTATTTTATTATCTGTGTTGTGCTTCTGCAGGCTATGCAACCCTTCCCCGCCCAGTGTCAAATGGACCTTCTCCAGAAGAGCTCGAACAACAACGGAGGTACTTGCAGATATCCCTTGCATTGAAACCCACTTTTACATTATTTGCCATGTGGTCTTATGACCCCTTCGATTCAACAAAAATTTGGGGTTACAGGCAGCACTGCGAACCATAGATATTGGGGGTTTTTTTGCAAGCGAGTTGTTCCATCCTTGGAACAAGCTGGCTGTTCTTTGAGGTTCATGTAAGGATTTAATTTCTAACTGTCCTGAGGGTTTAGTTGCATAACAATCAATTCAAACCGCCTTGGCCCTCCGTCGCCCCATTGGCATGAGCGTGCACATATGCGCATGTAGAGGATTTGTTGGCATTAGCCAGGAGCTAAACCCTCCGTCAGCCACTGTAGGTTAAAGATTAACTACACAGAAAGGCGGACACCTCTCACGTTAACCCCACCTATATGAAATCTGTCTGTTTCGACAGCAAGAACTGGTTGTGGTGACACCGTTTACAGCAGTAGAGACCAGGCATTAACCTTTTAATCTCATTTAGACTAAAACTAAATATGTGGATCAGTTGGAAAGGTTTTCTCATTTGCGAGTGGGACTGTCAGTCAAACTGCCAACGATCCCATTGGCTGCTAACGTGTTCTGACTTATAGAGAGCCTTAAAACCTTTGAGGTCCAGCAGGTGTTGTGAGCTATGATTTACAGTAATACTTTTAGGTCTAATAAATGTGGATTCACAAAAATCACAACTAATAGCTGTGATGGGTGTTAGGAATAAATCTGGGAATAAGATATGTACCATCGCCATCACTTCCCCCCTCCTTCCTTGGTAGCCTGAATCAGTGTTTCACACTTTGTGCATGAATTTGTTTAGACTCAACCGTGTGTGTGTGTGTGTGTGTGTGTGTGTGTGTGTGTGTGTGTGTGTGTGTGTGTGTGTGTGTGTGTGTGTGTGTGTGTGTGTTGTTCTACATACAGCTGTTATGAACAGCAGATGTGTTGGGAGTAGGGAGGGAGCGGTAACAAACTGATGCAGCTGAAATCAGGCCAGCACGTCCAGCTGTGGACTTTACAGTAGCGGGCTAATCAGGAGCAATTTAATCTACCTCATTGTTTCACTAAAGTCACAGAATTATAACTAAATCCTCGTTCTTGCTTTTTACATCAGTGCCAGACAATATAATGAGACAGGGGTGCAGGAAAAGAATGGATGTTGCAGAAATAATCGGCAGGACGCACGCTCATTAACAGGACATAGATTAGAGTTGTCATTACCCCTCATGCCCCTGGGTGGGCTGCCTAATCATACCATTTAATGAAATATAATCATTTTTTGGGGTCATTTTTGTTTCCTATTCACCCTTCTAATTGGATTTTTGGACATGTTTAGGTGTGGTTGTGGCTGACAGATATAATTGTACGCAGGATGGAGCAGCAGAGGTTGGAGCAGCAGGAACGGGAGCGACAGGAACGGGAGAGACAGGAGAGAGAAAGACAAGAGAGGGAGCAACAGGAAAAAGAAAGACTGGAGAGAGAAAGACAAGCCTCTGCAGGTCAGAAAACACCTTGTCTCATCCAGGGCAATCTTTTGCATCACCCAGAACTCCTGCTAGCATCTTATCATGTGACCCTGGTACAATTACAAATCTGAAATTTTTGCGAAGATGTGAATAACTCAATTTTATCGTCTTTTGTGGATGTCCACTCTCCTGCCTCTATTCTTCCAGTTCCGCCGGCTCCACCGGCCCCACCGGCTCCGCCTGCTCCGCCAGCTCCACCTGCCCCACCTGCTCCACCACCGCCTCCTGGATCCTCAGCTCCTCCCCCTCCTCCACCGCCTCCGCCAGGACCAGCTTCATCCGGAGGACCTCCACCAGCCCCATCCCAGTCCGGAGGAGGAGGTGGAGGTGGAGGTGGAGGTGGCCTCGAGGGACTTGCAGCTGCCCTAGCTGGAGCAAAACTTCGCAAAGTATCCAAAGTGAGTATTTAACAAAATAAGTGTTTTAAACTAGTAGATTTTTATAGTCATTGCAAAATGAAGTGTAGCAATGAAAATGTAAAGATACATTTTTGTTCTTGATTATGAAACTAGGATACCTGCATCCATCAGTCTTAAGTCATCGTGTCTTCTCCTTTCTGTTCCCTTTGCTATTTGCTGCCCTCAACAGGATGACTCGGCCCCTGCAGGTGCATCAGGCAGAGGCGATGCCAGCCGCAGTAGCAACTCTTCTATTGGTGGAGGGGGAGGTGATCTCATGGGTGAAATGAGTGCCATCTTGGCACGAAGGTGGGTATTATCAAGTTTGAAATTGAATGGAATATACTGTACCCACAATAGAGGAAATGAACTGGCTTGCTCTGATTGCAAACTGCTGTTAACATTCATTTATGTATGTCAGTGAAAGACTGAGTTTATTTAAATAACACAGGTAAAAACTTAAAGCAATTTGTCTTTGCATCAGGAGGAAAGCTGCAAACACTGCCGAGAAACCGCCTGTGAAGACACAAGACAATGTAAGGCTCAGCAAAATAGGACACATTTATCTTTAGATGTGGTCCAACACTGTGGGTGATAGTGTCAGATAAAATAGAAAATGGATGAGAATGACTCACTCTTAACTGAAGGTCACCGTCTTTTCTCTACAGGATGATTCAGAGCCTCAAGGTCAAAGTGGTGAGAATTGAAAACTTTTAATCTCTACCTTACCTCCTACATTTATTCTGATTTCTATCTTTAATTTAATTCTCTAAAGTGAACAGCTCACATTTTTTAACATTCTCCTTCACAGACACCATAAGAAGACCTTGGGAGAAATCATCTATGGCCAGGTAATTCAAGTTTCAGTTATGTAACGCTGCTAACATCAGTAAATGTACACCCCCCCCTCCCAAACCATCCAGGTGGCTGGTGTCTGATGTTTGAACTCCAGCTGCAGTCACCTATCTGTGTGAACGTGGCTACGTGAGTGTGTGTGAATGTCTTCCATTTCCATTTTAAGAGTAGGGTGTGTGTGTCTCACTAACAGGAATAACTCCATCGCCAAGAACATGGACTCTACTTCCTCTTTGTTCCAAGGTTCAAGGTATACATGCTGTCCCGTTCGCTCATGCCCTTGCCCCCCCCTGCTTTTCTCTTCTCTTCAGGTTAGCACTGCATTGCTGCAAACCTACGTACTGGGTTAGCACATTATACTGTTGATGGCAACATCTAATGCATTTAAAAAGTGACATGCACCCAAGGGATCTGTGGTTGTACCACTTGTGTGGGAGATGTGTGAAATGAGACGGAGGTCTAACTGAAGACTGCTTACATTTCTGTCACTTCTGAGAGCTGAGGTGACTTCATTCTCCTGTGGTAAAACTATATTCTGACACTTTTTTTTTTTTTTTTTGGTGGGTTGTCTTATCTGGATTCTGCAGTGGTGATGAGGTGGACACTTCTTAACCAGCATCTAAATGTGTGCAAACTGTGTCATAAGTCATTGCAGTTCGGTGCGGGGGCATTTCTGCACCTTCCTCTTCTCTATTCCTTCGTTGCTCTGGTGCTGCCGTGATGTGTTCCATCGACAGTTGGCTTGTTCTTGCAGTCCCATGATGCCTGGCTTTTCTGTAAAACACAAACCTAAAACTTTCATCTGTATTTGCATTTCTCGTAGGGCGAAGCCCGCTGCCAATAGTAACGATGCGAGTGGAGCAGACGAAGCAGATTTAGAGAAAATGAAACAGGTAATTTTTCTTTGCCAAAAGGGATAAATCTTAGCCTGACATGTTAACTGGCATAAAATGCTGGCTTTGTCAGCTGCTGCTTCTAGCCTCACTATTCAGTGCCATACGTGAGAAAGAAGGTTGATTATTTAATCTCACTCCAAGGTTAGAACATTCCGTTGCCTTGTGTTGGTTGATTGTTTAGTCTCCTTACAACCTGGGAATAAAGCTCAACAATCAACTTCCTTTCTCCTCAATCAGTGACACCGTAAAATATAAGAAGTTAATAAAAGACATGTTCTCATCAAGAGAATTTATTAAATTATATACTACTAATGCACAACTATGACTGATTATACATCACTTTTTCTGCAGGAGATTCTGGAGGAAGTGAGAAAAGAACTGCAAAAAGTCAAGGAAGAAATTATTGGAGGTGAGATTACTTTGTACTTCAAATTTAGTTTCAGTATACATTATTTGGTTCATACTTTTTCTTCTCCTCACATCTTCACAGCTTTTATTCAGGAGCTGCAAAAGAGGAGCACATAGTTCTGCTGAGTGTTAGGTGAAACTGAGGGATGTGATAAATGGAGGTGGTTAAAGCCCTGTGCCACTCTTCCACTGTGCCCTCCTATGTAGCCCAGGGATTTCTGTTTTTGTATCTCCTACACATTTCCTCTTTCTCTTTTCCACAAACACATGTCATCTATGCCATGGCTCCATCTCATCTCTCCCATCTCTCCTTTGTTCAATCATCCCACTCCCTTTTGTCTTCCACGTGTTCTGTCCATCTGAACCAATTCAGAGCACATAGCTACATCCACAGTTGCTTTTCCAATATGGCATCATGTGCACTCATAACCCTCCCTACTACAGAAAACCTGCCACTTGTGTCTTCTCCCCTCTGCTATCAGATGCTCCATTTACTGATAGAGTATTCTTCAGTATTCAGGGACAACTATTAATCATGTTTTTACTGTAATACCAAGATGCTGGCATGCTGGGATCCGTTTTTGTGCTTCTCGGGTGGCAAACAGTTATTCAAGCCCCTTTGGCTCAGGTAAAATTCTGCCAGTAGGGTTTTCTCTCAATGGTCATTGGAGTTGGTAAAACTACAATGATGGAGGACAGGTCAGAAACCCAGGTGTGCTGACTGCTGCAGCATCTCTCACTTAAATTGACCTTCGGCACCCAGCAATGGCTGTGAATGAAAACGGCACAACACAAGCCTTCACCGCCAGATAGTGAAGCTGGAGGAAGAGGAGATGAGCAAAGGGAATCTGATGGACAACCGGAGTTCTGTGAAAGGGGGAGTGTGTTGTAGTTTTATGATGTGTGAGAAATTAATTTTCTTTGCATTGCACTTGTTCCAGAGGATGTGTGTCTGTGTGCCACACTGCCTTGACAGACTATTCCCTCTCACTCAAAATGAGATATTTTGTTGGCCAGTGCAGTGGTACTACACTGTGCTTTAAGTAGTTATTTTTCTTTCATTCTAGCTATGTTTTATAACTTTGAAACATGAATATGGCCATGATGAGGTCAAATAATTTGGCCGTGACCAACTGCCTTGAGAATAAATATATAAATATATATATATGAGAAAAATATATATTTGTTTTGAGGGAAATGTCAAAAAAAATAATGAAAAAGGTGTTTCTATTTTAATTGAAATGATGGGTGAATGGGTTTTTTTTTTTTTCCTTTTTTTCATTGTGTTCTTATAAAATGTTATTTTGGGTTTACTGTTTCTTTTTCTCCTAGTTTAGGCTTTATACACTGAAATATTAAGAAAACAGCTTAGAGACACTGGATTAGAAATGCCTTTATAGTCAAATACAGCTGCTTCTTGAAATGCATTGCTTTGTTTTGAGTCTTTTTGTCATCAAATTTGATAAACTAGTGATTCATTGCTCAAACTTCCAACACTGAAGTCCAAAGTGAGTACAGTAGGTTCATAACGGTAGTGTTAAACTGCTATGACTGTGGACCACAGAGATAATAGTCCTCCCGTTTTCACCAGCCACAAACAGACATGAATGGTTTCTGGACATCGCTTCAGGACAGTATCGCAAAACTTTCTATACACAAACCAATTACTAAAGTGATGCCATTTGCTATTTAGTTGTTTTTTTTTTCATGGTCTAATTTTGATTATTTTTTTGAGTAGATCTCAAATATTTTGTTAAATATTTTTCAAAGAAAAAAAAAAAACCAAGGTGGTGCCTTCATTTTATTTTCTGTGGTTACAAATAAAAATTGGCTCATTTTGTGGGTGGAATGTGTTTCAGATAAGGGATTTTTGTGGCACAGCTCAAAAACCCAAATAGAGTATTTGAAACTTTTTATGGAATTTAATACTTTTAATTTTATTTCGATAAGTGAAAATGTGCAATTTATAAGAATGGTATTATCATGCACTTCTTATTCTAGCAGTCTTTCCTCAACAGAATGGATCCTTAGTACTTCATGCTTGATAAAAATAATAAGTGTTATTGGGGTTTTTGTCTCATAATGATGGGTCGAATTAATGCTGGTGTGCATTTTTCAAACTAATGTCCTCTCCGATGGGTCAAATAAGTGCATTTACACACCGCGTCACAGAACTGACGTTCTCTGGCTTGGTTTAAAGCGCGAAAATAATCTCAAAAATTAAACAACAGAGGCAGCAAATTATTTAAATATAGAGGGGAGGGAACTTTTGCCACTGAAAACCCATCCTTCGACTCCCTGGCAGAACCAACGTCCTCCCAGAGCCGTGTGGATGCTTCCGGATTGGGGAAGCCTATGAGCAGTTTCCGCCGCCATTGCGGATTTTGGACACAAGATCAAGTGGAGCCGCTGCTATTCATCGATGCATGCAGAGAGCACATACTGACGGAAGAGGGAGATATTAAACATTTCTAGTGCTGCAAATTTTAGAAAAACGCGATTAATAACACTCCATATTACCTTTAATCTGGTGCGTTTTTTCACCGACTGGCTGCGACCTACATACACATAGAGGAGGTCGTGGCTAGCGCGGTGCTACTGCCTAGCTAGCTAGCTGTACGGCTAGATTTTCAGGACTCCGGAGAAGCTCAAGGAAGGCGTTATGGCTCAGATACTACCTATTCGCTTCCAGGAGCACCTGCAGGTATGTTAGTCCACCTAATAATTTTATGAATAAAAACATTGTCATAACGTACTTATTTTTCCGCTTGACCGTCGTTTGACAGGTTACTAGCTGGGCTATCGGACGTCAATACCCGCAGCGAATGAATGACCTCCCCTCCCCCGTTTAGCCAGCAGCTAACAGCTAGCTTATCCGGCTAGCAGCTCATTCATTACAGTGATGCTGCTGCCGAGTCGAGTCAACGTTAGCCGACATTAGCTGTCAGTGACGGCCGGAGAAGGAACCAGGCGAACACTTAACTCTTTTGGCCGACCTCTAATAAAGATTCATTGCTTCGTCGACTCGTGATTTTCTTCCTACATTTAGGGAAGTTTTGTTTCAATTACATTAGTGAGCTAGAAGTACGTTAGTGAGTCACGTCATGTGGGAGACGTTCTGTCATCCACCTGCTATCGTTACGGATAAATACTAGCATGCTGTTTCAATGCAGCCAAAATTGTATTAATAAAAAAAAAAAAAAGTCCCGGTTAGGATGTATTAATGTGTTAAATCTAGTAAGAAAAAGCTAACTAAAATTGAAGACCCTGTTCCATTTCATGCCATGCTCTAATCAGGTTCTATCACGACATGCCGGTTTTTACACCTGCAGGGAGGCTGTGATTTTTGCCTATCACGGTTTTTAACTGTGAACTTAAATATCCGCTCCTTGATCAGCTGTACGAAGCGACACACTCCTGTAAAAAAATGCACAATTTTTCTCTCATACTGTACGTGTACGCCATGATTTCTAGAACACTTGGAAACGGATTAGAATCTGTGTAGTCAAGGTCAGCTGATCATATGGGAGTATTGGAAGTGTCAAAGGAAATTAAATATCGAATCCCATTTAGAACATCGAGGCAGAATATTCTCTCAAGTTACCAATTTGTTAATTGCAGTTGGTTAATAGGAATCCAGCCTTCCTAGGATGCAGTGATACGGTGTAATATTAAGTTTGTGTTACCTCTGCTTGCAAGATTTGGGAGAGATTATGTTATTTGTTTGTCTGGTTGTCAACATTATAACTCTAAAATTTGCGATGGCTCCTGACTCCAGGAAGAGATTATAAATATTGGGTAGATCTGGGTTCGGTTGTGGTTTCAGTTTAAGGTTGTCTTATATTATCATAATACGTATATTATAGACCTATTAAAATAAATCTAAAGAAGTCATGGATAATTTCTGTTTTTCTATTCCTATGCACAACAATTTGGATTTGGTTCCAGAAAATTATATGTGACAAAAAGGAATTATGTATCGGATCAGAGTTCCATATCAGATGAGCACTGCTGCCGATATGTGGCTGAAAAGATGTTGATTCAGGCTCATTCAGAAGGATTTCACATACTGGTGAACGATAAGAAGCTGTTTCCTGGCAAAAAGAGATTTTTCCTCATATGAGGTCATATCGGTGTTGATGCCTCATTGATTGAAAATAAATGTGTGATTCCAAATACTAGAGTATTTTTGCAGTGTCAAAGATTTGGCTGATGATGCTTCTCAAAGATGAGGTGTGTCAAAGTAAAGCAGTGTTATTGTGACATCACCATATTGTGTGCTTTGCTCAGGGTCCAGTGATGCAGCAGTGCATGATCCCTTGTGTTACGGTTTTTATTATTACTGTACATGATTTTGCTTTGCTATAACCTTGATGCTATTTTCCTCAATGTTCCAGTTTCTGACTGCTTTTTAGTTTCCCCTAATTTTTACATATATGGCCACAGCAGCCATAAAGTTGTACTTACTGATCATCCTGGAAATGTTTGTACTGAAGAGCATCGGCTGTTCTTCTGCCACTAAAATAGTTCGTACATTCGTATCTCAGCTCCAGAACCTGGGAATCAACCCATCCAACATCGGATTCAGCACGCTGACCATGGAATCCGACAAGTTCATCTGCATAAGGGAGAAAGTGGGCGAGCAGGCTCAGGTTGTCATCATTGATATGGCCGACCCCAACAATCCCATCCGCAGGCCCATCTCTGCAGACAGCGCCATCATGAACCCTGCAAGCAAAGTAATTGCACTTAAAGGTAAGCTCTGTATAAAACTCTGTTGTAGACCTGTTAGTAAGTAGTTTTATGTAACGCCTTGAAAGGAGTGTGCTAGATTTCTGCAAGCACATAGACTACTGAAGTAAACAGTTAAGTTTTGGCTGGTCAAACACCATGCCACGGTGCTTTTAAAATACATTAATTCATTTGTCTAAATTTTGTTTGTGTTGTCAGTCAGTTACGTAGCTGTCACATTCTGCTTTTCATTTTGATGTTGATATGTAGACCACCACATTTCTGTTTGTCAAAGAATGTCCAGCAGCTAAAGTGTAGTCTAACAAATTTAAATGTACAACGCATTATGTTAGGAACAGTTGTCATAGTACCAGTACTAGTCAAATGTCATGCTATCATGAATGCTTTGTCTATTTTTGCTTGTTTTTGCTCTTTTTCATTTCCTACTGCTTTCTTATGTTTGCAGACGGTGAGTTGAACTTTGCATATCATGAGTTGTAAAATTTGTAATCCTGTTTGCACTGTCTTGAAATGTTTGCACAGTACTGATAGTCATATTAATTAATGCTTGACTTTATGATTAATACAAAAAGCAGGGTTTTTTGCAAAATTAAGAGGGAGGCTTGAAGGACTCTTGTTTTTCTTTGTTTTTTGGTGTGTGTGTTTGTCCTTTGTGCTGCGCTGTAAATATCTAATATTGCAGCTAACCATTTTCTGAAACATACTGTACTTAATATTTCTTAAAATGAAATCTTGTTATGCTTTCCCTTAACTTCAGTACAGTATGAAAATAAGAACAGAAAGTAGTTTCAGAAAGTTATTCCAGTGAACATCACATCCCATCCCAACACAGCCCATGTGTTGTCTAACTAACATTAATGTTGTGTGGCATTCACAGACCATTTGTCTATGTACAGAATTTAGTATAATCCATACTAAATGTGGGTAAAGATTTTCTGGAGTTGAGTCAAATCGCAGAACTGAACGTAATTACAGATGTGTGAAAAGGATCTGAAGACCTTCATTTAAAAAAAACCAAATGGCAAAATTCAGTTCCTGTGTCCGTTTTAGGGTTTCATTCATGAGCTGAATGCTTCTGAATGAATACACATCTCTCCTAGAGGATTGTTCATATTTAATAATGAAGCCCTGGAACAAATTTAAAGAAATGACTTGAAAAAATTATGCAAGTTATTGGAAAATGGTTGGTAGTGATTTATAATACATAGGTTGTTAAAGGGCTCCAATATTAGGTAAAAAGTAATAGAATACTGTACTTAAATTAAAATCTATTTATTTTAAGAGTTACAGGCCTTTTCTGATGTATGCAGGAATCTGCAAATGTGCATTCAGATTTGATGAAGGTGTGATTAGCTTTGTAAAAATAGAAAATGTAGAATCTATTTACACATTTGTCTACACACTTAGATTGATCTCCATTTTTTCTTGAGATTTAAAGATTTTTTGAAATATGATTTGTCTACACATATTTGCAGATTCCTGTGCATATTAACATTAATGTTTTATATAAACTTGCAAATCTGGTCACACACACACACATACACAGTGGAGATATACAACTGTGTGAACACATTTGCTATGCATAGAATAAAGGTGTAATCTAACACAGTGCTGTGATAGAGTTGTTCTAAAGTTAGAAGGAACGATTGTTCAAAATTCAGTAGAAGAACAACATATTTGTTTAGCATGTACAAAAAGATACACTTACCGATTATATCAAAAGTAATGAGAATTATACATGATTTGTCATTAGAGGAAACGTTAGAAATAGACATCTTAATAGTTTACACTGCCTGGATCCGTTCCATCTTTCCAGTAAGAGAATGATAGTTCACAGGCTTGTGTGTGGGCGAGCTAGAGAGTGAAAATGAGCTGAAACATAATTTGGACTTTATTATTTTCAACATTATTCGCTCTTTTAGTACCACTGAGAGTGGTATGAATGGGTTAACCTGGGTACCAGTCTCTTAGGTCAAATGGATCTACCAGGTTTGACTGGCCAGCCTCAGGATACTGTAGAGATCAGCACCAAATGTGGAGCTGTTTTTTTTAATTATTATTATTTTATTCTCGTGGCTTGTTTTTTTTTGTTGTTGTTTTTTAAGATAGGCTGATGGTTTATTTCTTTTACTGGCATTATTTCAGATTTAAAAAACTCCCTTTTTGTGGTACTTTATTCATACTGCTTTACTGGCATGTTAGTCATTTACTGTAATAGGCTTTAGTTATATTGAAGCTTGCTTAGGTCTACTTGAATTTATTAAAACTGTCTTTCCTCCAATGAGGCTGAACTGGAGGAAATGACCGCAATGTGTTTTGTGTGCATTCGTCTAGCATCGCTCTCATCATCACATTTGTTTGCGTGCTTCGTGGTCTTCTGTTGCTAATCTGCATTCAGACCCAACCCAAATTCCTATATCCTCCATCCTCCAAGATCTGTAGCCATATGCTTGGAGTTGAATTTGTGTCGTAGACGGTGAGGATGGAGGGCCAGAAACAGGCCATGAAGCTTCATTTCATCTGCACTGGGCAACATGTTTTTCTGGAGAAGCTGAGTCCTAATTGAGCTGGTTTTGGTTGAAAAGATCTGATTCTGATTGAATCAGTGTTTCCCCTACCATTACCTTAGGAGGGGGGCACTTCTCCCCCAGCAGGAACCACAGCCATCCTCAAAAACAAACAAAATGCCTGATTTTTTTGAAAAGCATTTGCTTTGTCTGAGCTCAGTGTGAGAGTCTGGATTTATTTTGCTAGGGCTGTGGTTTGAGGTACTTTTTCTCCTCTTTGTGTTTCAATAAAGGATAGTCGCCTCCAGACACACACACACACACACACACACACACACACACACACACACACACACACACACACACACAGGTTGGTGCAGGTGAAGCAAAGAATACTTGGTCGGTACCGGTTACAAACAGGTTCATCAGTGAACGTTGTGGTTTTGTAGCTCAGAAAGTTTCATTGACTTTCAGAAGTTTTCAGAAGTGATTATAAAGACACTCCAGTGTTCAGTGTGGATTTATCGCTCCACCAGTTTCTATTTAGAAGAAAGAAAACAATAACGACTTAGAAACATTTTTGCGTTGCATACCCTAATTAATTTGTTATATATTTAACGCACAAGATTAATTTTGCTTTAGTGATAAATCCTCTCACAGTGTGTGTTGCTACTACTTTGGGAGCAGAAAATAATAGAAGAACGGTACACACAACCACGACCAATCCAGCCTTCCAAATCAGCCAGCCAAGGGGAAACACTGACCGTTACACCAAAACCATGTCAAAAGTCATTTTTGATCAAGTTTAGACATAAAGAACAGTAGCGGTGGTGGTAGTAGTGGTGGTGGTGTTAGTATCTGTTCCCAAGTGTCTGGACCTAAATGTGTGTTGTATTAAAAACAGCAAGGACGTCGGTGTCATTTGAGTACAGTTGAGACAATGAAACTGGATCCAAGAAGTCCAGTTTCAGCTTGGGTCACAACTTTAAATGCCAATCAGACACAGACAGATTGTGCGAGACTACATGTCCTTGAAAAAAATCATTTTATAATTTTGGAATATAAAGTGATTCAGTCATTCTATCTAGTAGGTTGATCATAACCAAAAAATAAGAAATCAATCTTCCTGGAATCTGTTCACACACATAATAACCAATGCAGTGCCTCCCATTGTTTCAAGTTGAGCTCCTTCCTCTTTGCCCTCTCTTGCTTCATCATCAAAGTGACTCAACAGGAATGAATAAAAACAGTGCTGCTGCGAGTTTTCCATTTAAATTTCAAATCAAACATTTGCAACACAGATGTCTTTCAATATTTACCTCACTACTTCAAGGGGTTTGCATTTGAAGCCTCAGCTAGTGGGTTTCAGCAGACGTTTATTGCATCAGACCTACCTGAATGCAGATCCTCCACCTTAGTGGTTGCCGTTTTGTTGGTCTTGCCTCATGTTCTGGTGCTGACACTGGCTTCTTGTTTAATCGTTTGTTGTTACCCAAACCAAACGCTGACTACCAACATTTCTGTCAATTGAAGTTTGGTATGGTCAGTTACTGTGTTCACACCCAAAGTCCACTGTGAATTGTGTGTGGTAGCTTTAGTCCCTAGACCAGTTTCTTTTTGAACTGTTTGTATTCTTAGGTTTAGTCCAAACTGTGTCTGTTAACCTGAGTTCTTATTGTTTTCAGCGGCAAAGACCCTGCAGATTTTCAACATTGAGATGAAGAGCAAGATGAAGGCTCACACGATGACGGATGACGTGACCTTCTGGAAGTGGATCTCCCTCAACACCGTCGCCCTGGTCACAGACAATGCAGTGTACCATTGGAGTATGGAGGGAGACTCTCAGCCAATCAAAGTCTTCGACCGTCACTCCAGCCTGGCCGGCTGCCAGATCATCAACTACCGCACTGACGCCAAACAGAAATGGTTACTGCTCATCGGCATTTCAGCGCAGGTAATTTAAATGCGTGGCTGAACAGTTGAATCAAACAAATTCATTCTGATCTACCTTCAAAAACTGATTGTATTGTAGATTTCAGTGTTTTTTCGTTTATTCCGTAACCAAAAAAGTTTTTAAAAAAAACACAGTAAAACAAAAATAATCTCAAGGCAGGTATGAATCACTTTGACAGCTCTGGGTTTTGGCTCACTCTGTGGGTTTCTCTGCTCTTCAGCAAAACCGTGTTGTTGGAGCGATGCAGCTATACTCTGTGGATAGGAAGGTGTCGCAGCCCATCGAAGGGCACGCTGCTGGCTTTGCACAGTTCAAGATGGAGGGCAACACGGAAGAGTCCACTCTGTTCTGCTTCGCTGTACGGGGACAAGCTGGAGGAAAAGTAAGATTTACTAGTCTCACACTGACCAAACGAGATCAGGTTCAACACTGGAAAACTGGAAAAGAATATAAAATGGATAACTGGATAATTGTCTGGAAGCACCAAGAACAGAAACCTTATTTAATGCATTAAAAAACTTTTCTGAGCAACTTCTTTCCATCGTCTCCATTTGTCATCTTGTTGTTCTGCTTGTAGCTACATATCATTGAAGTGGGGACGCCACCGACTGGGAACCAGCCGTTTCCAAAGAAAGCTGTGGACGTTTTCTTTCCTCCGGAAGCCCAGAATGACTTTCCTGTGGCCATGCAGGTACAAAAACTGCTTTCAAGGAGACACAAAGTGGCTGTGTTTGTTCTGTAGACAAGAATCCTTTCTAATGGCGCGTCGCTTCATCTTTGACATTTTTTAACAAGATTTCAAATTCTTTTTAAATCTAGATCAGTTCCAAGCAAGATGTGGTCTTCCTGATCACCAAATATGGCTACATCCACCTGTATGACTTGGAAACTGGAACTTGTATCTACATGAACAGGATCAGCGGGGAGACCATCTTTGTCACTGCACCTCATGAGCCCACTGCTGGCATCATCGGAGTCAACAGGAAAGGACAGGTATTAAAGCTAACGTTAGCCGGCATGGAACGGGATCTCACAACCAGCTTGTACTGAAGAATTAACAACCATTGTTCCACATATTTCTCAACTATTTTCATCCAGACTTGTTAAGTCCTCTGGGGTTTTTTTGTCATTCCAAAACATGACAGCAGTAACTGCTTACTCCACCTCCATCTCCGTTTTGTCAGCTTTCCCACAAGGTCACACGAGAGAAACAGATTCGGCTATTATAGGTCTTATAGACTGAGGACAGTCTTGGTCACAGCAGCACACAACACAGATGTGCATGTTGATATCTTGGACATGCCCGATACACCACCTTCGCCTGTATTTTCATTTGTGTAGTTGTTCAGTAATTTGCTGAATTGATACATTGAAGTTTTGATCAAATCACATCTTTTGTCAAAAAAAAAAAAAAAGAACCACCCAGATAGAAACTACGGTGTTAATTTTTAAAAATATTTCCCAGTCTGTGACTCTGTAGACACGCATGGATTCCTGTCTGTGCTGGGTCGCTTTCCCTGTCACATGTCAGCCCATTTATGTACCGGCCTGGGTCTTTGTGTGCTGCTATGTGACCTTGACTAAAGCACTTTCTGAAAATATCAGGCTGTAAGCAGCATCTCTGATGTCACGAAGCATGCAACAGACATAGTAGTAGAGCTAATCTTAGCCGGGAGAATACACAGTCTAATCCTGTTATTGCTTTTGGCTGTCACCTGCAGGTCTGTCATAACAGATTAGTGTATTGTAGATACACAGATATGCATTAAAAGTGCCATGTCTTCCTGTATGTATGTGCGATAAAACGTGGAAATGTGCATTCTCAGGTGTTATCAGTGTGTGTTGAGGAGGAGAACATCATCCCCTACATCACCAATGTGCTCCAGAACCCAGACCTGGCTCTCCGTATGGCTGTCCGCAACAACCTAGCCGGCGCAGAAGAGCTGTTTGCCCGCAAGTTCAACACCCTGTTTGCGGCAGGGAATTATTCAGAGGCTGCCAAGGTGGCTGCCAACGCACCCAAGGTAATGCCAGAGTGCCAGAGATTATATGAGTTCAGACTGTTTAGACCAGCTTGGGGAAAGAACAGCCAAAGGTGCTTTGGGATTCAATGCAAGTAGATAGGAAGCTGCTGTAGCCTGCAAGGATAATATGAATCAAAATTCACTGTAGTGCATAATTTTCACCAAATCTACGATGTCAACATGCCATTATTCTTTACGTGGTGCTCAAATACGACTCCTTAAAACCAGAAGTTCCCTCTGTCAGTTAGTTACCGTCTTTATCCCTCCACCTGCTCCAGGGTATTCTGCGGACCCCAGACACCATCCGTCGGTTCCAGAGCGTTCCAGCCCAACCGGGCCAGACGTCTCCCTTGCTTCAATACTTTGGAATTTTATTGGACCAAGGCCAGCTCAATAAGTTTGAGTCTCTGGAGTTGTGCAGGCCTGTCCTTCAGCAGGGCCGCAAGCAGCTGCTGGAGAAGTGGTTAAAGGAGGACAAGGTGTGTGTCTACATTTACTGGAGTATTTCTCTCCAATAGTGACATAGAATAATCTTTGATAATGTTAACTTCTCTGGTTTCTTTGTGTGTTGACAGCTGGAGTGCTCTGAGGAACTTGGAGACTTAGTGAAGTCTGTAGATCCTACTCTTGCCCTCAGTGTTTACCTCAGGGCCAACGTCCCCAATAAGGTCATTCAGTGCTTTGCAGAGACTGGACAGTTCCAAAAAATTGTCCTCTATGCTAAAAAGGTTTGTGACGATGCTTAGATTTGTCATTCCAGCTTAATCTTATATGTTTGACTTTCATTGAACAGTGACGAGTATGATGTTCAGAAGGACTGTGCTCTATTTGTTACAGTGTTGTAAACTGTTCTCCTATTGAATTTCCATTTCCCTGCAGGTGGGCTACACTCCAGACTGGATTTTCCTGCTCAGAAACGTAATGCGGATCAGTCCAGAGCAAGGTCTCCAGTTCTCCCAGATGCTGGTCCAAGACGAAGAGCCGCTCGCTGACATCACTCAGGTAACTGTCTGTTGTGTCAGGTTGACTTCATCAACAGGTTAGAGCGGATTGTCAACTTTTTTGTCAACTATTTGTTGCTCTTGTCAGGGCAGTGGTGACCTGAGAGGCATCTATGATCTCTTCTTTTTGTTTTTTTCTCCAGATTGTGGATGTGTTCATGGAGTACAACCTAATCCAGCAGTGCACGTCCTTCCTGCTGGATGCTCTGAAGAACAACAGACCCATGGAAGGACCGCTGCAGACACGCCTGTTGGAAATGAATTTGGTCCATGCACCACAGGTATATAGATGACGCAATCTGAAAGTCTCATTCAGTTGCAGAATGAACCTTCGTGATTTACAATAAAGATTCACCCTGATTCAGCTGCCCTTATTGCAGCATTTCAACTTTGCCCCTTTGATGTGTTTGGCAGGTTGCAGATGCCATCCTGGGTAATCAGATGTTCACCCACTATGATCGAGCACATGTGGCACAGCTGTGTGAGAAGGCCGGTCTCCTGCAGAGGGCGCTAGAGCATTACACTGACCTGTATGACATAAAGCGAGCTGTGGTGCACACACACCTTCTCAACCCGGAGGTAAAATATTAACATTTAAAAACATTATCAAATGTGACACAAATAATCCTCTTGTGACCACATTATCATTTGAAGTGTATGTGGTAATATATTTTCCGTTATTGCTTTGTACTGGAATATTTATGTTTGTAATGCTGAGCATTTTCTATTTGTCTCTGCAGTGGTTGGTGAACTTCTTTGGCTCCTTGTCAGTAGAGGACTCTCTGGAGTGCTTGAGAGCCATGCTGTCTGCAAACATCCGCCAAAACCTGCAGATCTGTGTCCAGGTGGCCTCCAAGTATCACGAGCAGCTCAGTACACAGTCTCTCACTGAACTTTTTGAATCTTTCAAGAGCTTTGAGGGTAAGATGGAAACATACTGTTCTGTTTATTTTTATAAAATGACAAATGATAAAGGACATGTTAATATTATGTTGAATTTAACTTCTTTTATTATTATTATTTCTTTTTTTAGGTCTGTTCTACTTCTTGGGTTCCATTGTGAACTTCAGCCAGGATCCAGAGGTCCACTTCAAATATATCCAGGCCGCCTGCAAGACGGGTCAGATCAAAGAGGTGGAGAGAATCTGCCGTGAAAGTAACTGCTACGACCCTGAACGTGTCAAGAATTTCCTCAAGGTCAGAAATTGACAGTCACAGAAAAAGTTGTCTCCACTAAATAAGTACCCCTTAGCCTAACTTTAAGGAATGTTTCCCTACAGGAAGCCAAGTTGACTGACCAGCTACCTTTGATCATTGTGTGTGACCGCTTTGATTTTGTCCACGATCTGGTCCTGTATCTGTATCGCAACAGCCTGCAGAAATACATTGAGATCTACGTACAGAAGGTACAATACCCCATCAATAAATTCAACTACAATATCTGTCCTTGAATATGTCATAACTCCATCGTGATTTATTTTCTAGGTGAACCCGAGCCGCCTCCCTGTGGTCATTGGAGGGTTGCTTGATGTGGATTGTGCAGAGGATGTGATTAAGAACCTGATCATGGTGGTTAGGGGGCAGTTTTCCACAGACGAACTGGTGGCTGAAGTGGAGAAAAGAAATCGGTGAGAGGAAAGAATTGAACTGCATTGTAATCCTGGGATCATTGAGGCATCCACGTCACATAGAGTACTGATTTCATGTGATTTCTTTAGACTGAAGCTGCTGCTGCCGTGGTTGGAGGCTCGTATTCATGAAGGATGCGAAGAGCCTGCTACCCACAATGCCCTGGCCAAGATCTACATCGACAGCAACAACAACCCTGAGCGATTCCTGAGGGAGAACCCGTACTACGACAGCCGTGTGGTGGGCAAGTACTGTGAGAAAAGAGACCCCCACCTGGCCTGTGTGGCCTATGAAAGAGGACAGTGTGATCAGGAGCTGATCCATGTGAGTTCAGTCTCCAAACACATGTTTCTAAATTATATTATTATATAATAAGTGCTGTATTGTTGATTTCGGCCATCTGATGTGCATACTTCTTGACTCTATTTTGTCTATTACACCTTAGGTTTGCAATGAGAACTCCTTATTCAAGAGTCTGTCCCGGTACCTTGTGCGTCGCAAAAACCCTGAGCTCTGGGCTAGCGTGCTCCTGGAGACCAACAACTACAGGCGACCACTCATCGACCAGGTCCAAACACTTGACCACCCATCCATCCCTTTTCTGCGAACGCTCATCTTTTGCATGTTCGGGTGTGGTCTGGAGTTTTGTTTCTGCTTGCTCTAAACGTTTACCTTCTGTCTGTCTCTGCTACAGGTTGTCCAGACGGCCTTGTCTGAGACCCAGGATCCCGAGGAGGTGTCTGTCACAGTCAAGGCCTTCATGACCGCTGACCTTCCCAATGAGCTCATTGAGCTTCTGGAGAAAATTGTCCTGGATAACTCGGTGTTTAGTGAACACAGGTGAAAGAGGCTTGACGTCACCTGTAAATCACAAGTATTTAAGACAGTGATTCCAAAATATTGTATCTTTGAAACCTTTTCTCTGTGTGTTTTGTCTCAGAAATTTGCAAAATCTGCTCATTTTGACCGCTATTAAAGCTGATCGAACTCGTGTTATGGAGTACATCAACCGCCTGGACAACTATGACGCCCCCGACATCGCCAATATCGCCATCAGCAACGAGCTGTTTGAAGAGGCCTTTGCTATTTTTAGAAAGTTTGATGTCAACACGTCTGCCGTTCAGGTCGGTGGATCCCTGCTCACGTTTAAAGCCCTTGATTATCTTGACTGCTGCAAAAGAGTTATTGATCTTGATGCAACTTGAATGTCATCTTGTTTTGTTCAGGTTCTGATTGAACACATCGGTAATCTCGACAGAGCGTATGAGTTTGCTGAGCGCTGCAACGAGCCTCCAGTGTGGAGTCAGCTGGCTAAGGCCCAGCTGCAGAAGGGCCTGGTCAAAGAAGCCATCGACTCGTACATCAAGGCTGATGACCCCTCTGCTTACATGGAGGTGGGACAAGCGGCAGCTCAAAGTGGTGAGATTTGTTTTGTAAACTCTTGGTTCTTGCATAAATGGCATTTTGGCAAATAGAAAGTCGACCAATGTTCTTATGGACCTAAAGATTTAATTGCTGTGCGCAGGAAACTGGGAGGACCTGGTGAAGTTTCTGCAGATGGCCCGTAAAAAGGCCCGCGAGTCGTACGTCGAAACAGAGTTGATCTTTGCTTTGGCTAAAACCAACCGCCTGGCTGAGCTGGAAGAATTCATCAACGGCCCCAATAATGCTCACATTCAACAGGTACATCCTGGATGCATGGAGACACTTAAATCCACTTAAAGTTATTTGACCTTTTTATATTTGCTTCTTTGCTGATCTTGCTTCCCCCCCCATGTGTCTTTTTTCCTTCAGGTGGGAGACCGTTGCTACGACGATAAGATGTACGAGGCGGCCAAACTGCTTTACAACAATGTGTCTAATTTCGGCCGCCTGGCCTCGACCCTGGTTCATCTGGGAGAGTACCAGGCAGCTGTGGACGGAGCTCGCAAGGCCAACAGCACCCGTACCTGGAAGGAGGTAAGACGTGATGAGAAGGGTTCATTTGGACTTTAAGTCTCCTCTATGTACGAGTCTTTGCTACAGGGGTAGTTGAAGAAAATGTTTTTTTTAATGCTCTTTTCTTCCAGGTCTGTTTTGCATGCGTCGATGGGAAAGAGTTCCGCCTCGCCCAGATGTGCGGCCTGCATATTGTTGTCCACGCTGACGAACTGGAGGAACTCATCAACTATTACCAGGTACCAAGGTCAACCATATATCTCACCTGTATGCTGTCTTTTCAGTTGACAAATTAAAGAAAAGATTTGTGTGATTTGTAGTGTGTTTTTTAAATTATTTTTGTAGTTCAAAAGTAACGGTCGTTGTAGTTAAATCTGTCGCTGCCCTACAGGACCGCGGTTACTTCGAGGAGCTGATCACCATGCTGGAGGCCGCCCTCGGGCTTGAGCGAGCCCACATGGGTATGTTCACGGAGCTGGCCATCCTCTACTCCAAGTTCAAACCCCAGAAGATGAGGGAGCACCTGGAGCTCTTCTGGTCCCGTGTCAACATTCCAAAGGTTAACACCACGTTTCATTATTAGCTTTCCAAAATGCACGCATAGCATCCCTTGGGAATTCGTTTGGAGAAGAATAACTAGTGAAAGAACAGTTGTAGTCTATAAAAATAAGTGTCTGATCCATCTTTGCGTTCTCAGGTTCTCAGGGCAGCAGAACAGGCCCACCTCTGGGCTGAGCTTGTGTTCCTCTACGACAAATACGAGGAGTACGACAACGCCATCATCACCATGATGAGCCACCCATCCGACGCTTGGAAGGAAGGCCAGTTCAAAGACATTGTCACCAAGGTAAATAGAACATAACAATACAGATGCTAGATGTGATGACAGATGCTAGCTCACAGCGCTTTTAAGTTTTATTGACAGATGATTGATTGAGTTTGCGTGTGGTCGCAGGTGGCTAATGTGGAGCTGTACTACAAGGCCATCCACTTCTATCTGGACTTCAAACCGTTGCTGCTGAACGACCTGCTCATCGTCCTCTCCCCGAGACTGGACCACACACGTGCCGTCAACTTCTTCAGCAAGGTTCCACCCCAGTTTTTAAAGCTGTTGCCCCATAAATGTGGATTGTATTGAAATCACAGAATCCATAGTAATGATAGAGAACGGAATCAAACCAAATCAAAAAGCAGTTCATTAGGAGAGAACATGGAAATGGACCTGAGTGTTTTTGTGGTTGTGTTTAGGTCAAGCAGCTGCCTCTGGTGAAACCGTACCTGAGGTCCGTCCAGAATCACAACAACAAGTCTGTAAATGAGGCACTCAACAACCTCTTCATCATTGAGGAAGACTATGCGGTAAGAGATATTATTAATGTGCATTGTGAAAGTATGAGTGCATTTTTGAGATGCCTAAAAGTAGTTTGAAGGATGAAATATTTTGGATGTTTGACATGAAGTTGAGTATGTTCATTTTTTTGAACAGTAGGAGAAAAGTTTTCATTGTTTCCTTGTTCCTTCTCAAAAAGGCGCTGCGCACTTCCATTGACGCCTACGACAACTTCGACAACATCTCATTGGCCCAGGGCCTGGAGAAGCACGAGCTGATTGAGTTTCGGAGGATCGCGGCCTACCTTTTCAAAGGCAACAACCGCTGGAAACAGAGTGTGGAGCTGTGCAAGAAAGACAAGCTCTACAAGGTGAAAAACCATTCAAACACGTGAGATTCACTGGGCAGGTATTGTAATTGAGTCATAAAAGCCTGTTTTAAATGGTAAGATGTAATTGTCCTTTCCTCTCTTCAGGATGCCATGCAGTACGCGTCCGAGTCCAAAGACATTGAGCTGGCGGAGGAGCTCCTGGCGTGGTTCCTGAAAGAAGATAAGAAGGAGTGTTTCGCAGCCTGCCTATTCACCTGTTACGACCTGCTGCGGCCCGATGTAGTGCTCGAAACCGCCTGGCGACACAACATCATGGATTTCTCCATGCCATATTTCATCCAGGTCATGAGGGAGTACCTCTCTAAGGTAGGTTGGGCAGAGGTAATGTGTGTGTGATGTATGTAGGAGATGGTTTCTTCAGAGAGAAACATAAAAGAGAAAGGGTAGGCAGGATTTCTTTTTTTAAATGACTTTATTGATTGATCGTTTTTGACATAGTATTTGTAAACCTGCGCTGACCAGTAAAACATTCTGGTTTACCGTGTCTGACCCGTTCAGACGGGTTTACCACAGAGACAAGCTAGAATGTTGAATCAAATACTTTTTCCTCCTCATCACTATATCTCACAAAAAACAGATGCTGCGTTTACAAATACTATTCAGCTATAGGCAGTCACACCCCCCCCCCCGCCATCCCCCCAGTGCTGCCTATGCTTTCCTCCATTCATTCTCATCTTCCTCTGCTTCTCAGTCGTGTGTCGTCATTGGTGTTTTCAGTTCCATCTGGGTTGCCGTCCATTCGAGCTACTTTTCCATACAAATGTGTTCCAGAGTAGACTCATGACTGCTGTGTCGCTCATCATGTCTGGTACATGGCAAAAAAAAAGACCCACCTGTTGCATTCATAGTAGACCAGAGTCAGGTTTTGTGAATTTGTGAAATTTGAAATTCCACATTGGATTTGACATCAAGATCATTCAGATTGTCTCGCCTGGTCGACTAGTCGTCTGTTATTTTTTAATCAGATTACGACAAATCAGTTTAAGTTTCGTCTTATGTATTAAACATTTAACATGGTGAGTTAAAATTTATTACAATTCCTATCAACAAAAATCTATAATTTTTTTTTACACTGTTCTAAGCAACAGCTGGGAAAAGTCACTGTTCTAGAATAATCTCAAGTCTGCATTTGTGTCAAAAGTGGCCATTACTTCCTGCATTTCTGTCTCTGGATTTTTTTGTGTTTGTGACATGTCGCCAGTTTGCTGTTTTCTCTCAATTTCTACTTTGGGAGACCATTTGTTTTTTTGTTTTCATTTTTTTTCTTCCTTAAGTTTGCCTCTCTGAATTTCCTTTCCAGGTTGATGCAATAAAGGAAAAGGTGAAAGTAGATTCCATTTTCTAATTATTCCTTTTGACCCTTGTCCTGTAGCCTGTAGTTTGGAGGAATAAAACTAGCAGAGACTGCATGACCCCCTCTCCCCTCCCATGTCATTGCTGCTTCTGAATGTAGACCCCCACATCTCCACTAGATGATCTCCCGACCCACGAGGGTCCAGAGGGGGGCTCCTCGCTTTGCTGGTTCAGTGATGGCTCTGGATTAAACAGTTTAATGATGAATGACTTCATAATGGAATTATTTGCTGTTTCAAGAGGAGGTGGGAATATCTATTATTTCCTGGTTTTCAATGGCCTGACATCTAACAGTTTCCCTCAAGTTTTGTTAGTAAGGGGAGGTAGGACAGCGGGGGAAGAGGACTGAGTTCCTAAAATATATATAAAATCTTGAAATATCATTTTGTGTTTATTCCAATAAACACTTTCAGATTAGAAGTAGACTAATGCACGTTTATTTCATAATCCTGGTCAAAGGGTGTAGCTGTTACCTTGACAACCTTGTCAGGTTTGGCAGCAGCAGGTGGCATCGTGATGCAGATAGAATGACATGTGTCCACTTTTGGCTTGGTGGATTTTTTATTTTTATTTTTTTAAGTATAACACACTGACTTTGTCCTCAATCTGTGTTGTTGTCTCTCAACCTGCTTCGCTCCACATGTGTGTGTGTGTATAACACATGGAGAAGCCACGCCCCCAGCAGGAACCCCTGAGTAGTGCAGGACAGTGAAATTATTAAAAGAAAAAAAAAACAACAACTCACACTCAGTCTACTATGCCACATTCTCCTCAAACAGAGCCATCCAGGTAAAACCAGTTTACCCATCATCCCTTCATGTTGTGGGCGAGGAGTGTCGCTCTGGACCCCCACCTCACCGGCTGTGGTCGGGTCCTTTCCTCACAGACTTGTAGATTAATACTCGACTGTCTTGTAACACCACTCAGCTGCAGCCTGCCACCTCATCCTGTCGGAATGATCCTTAATTTGTGTTGCAAATTCATATCTGTGCAGGAGAATAGACTGCAGGTAAGTGTAAGTCCCAATTTGAGCAGTTCAGGAGTCAGCGAGGCCGTAGTTGAAGGAACTCCATTCTCTTTGAGACGTTTCTATTAGATGTTAGTCAGAAATTCAGAAAGAAAAGCTTCTTCTGGTCCCTTCAACAAGCATCAGACAGTTTAAGAGGATATAATCTCTACTTGGAATGTCTTCCCTGACAAAAACGCCAACAAACTTGTTCAGCAACAAGCATGTGCCCCCCCCCCCCCGTATCATCTGCAGCACTCAGGCCAGGCCTAGGAGCATTGTTGTCGGCTGTGCCTGCTTATGAAAAACTTTGAACTTGGCTGCACAAATCCATCGCCTCCACCCTCTGTTACACTCCCTCCACTCTGCTTTCTGCTTCTCTCTCTCTCTCCCTCACACACTCTCTCTGTCTCTCTCCTGCACTCTTATAGAGGAAAATAACCAGACTGCCGCTTCAGCATGTATCTCAACCCCTCTGAAATGAAACAACAGCCTGTCTTTTCTTGGAACGGCCTGCTTAACCTGACCAATCTAAGTAGGAAAACAACCTGACCGTATGTAGAGAACTGCACCTAAAGCCACCTCCGAAGAACTCTTCTGTTCAGACGCTGACTCTCGTCTCTGAGAGGAGCTTCTGAAGCTTTGTCGATGGCTGCTTGATCCTATCTTTTGCCCCTCTGTCGCTTCTGAGTTGCCTAGCAAATATCGAAGCACTGAAGAAAAAACGAATTTGCGTTTTGTAATTCTGAATTTAAAAAACAAACAAAACAATCCATTTGATGAAATGCAGGTACATGTTACAGGAAACTGATCATTTCCTGGCATTCTGTTGACAGTGAATCCAACCGTCTGTGATTTAAATGAAATAAACAAGAGCCATGTATTCAGCATTAATCATTTTAGCTTTGCTGTTGAAACCAGTTGTATTAATTCAGTGTCGTTTTGCGTATCTTCAAAGGTAATCAAGTAAGGATGGGTGTGAATGATTTTAAACCGCATCTAATGAATAAACAGAAGTGTTCGTACTACTTTTGGATGGTGCGTTCAAATCTACGGGCGTCGTCGCGCGCACGCACACACACACGCACACACACACACAGCTGTGATTTGTTCTCTGTCCAGCAGCGTTAATGCAAAATACATGCAGAATGTTTTGATATTCTGCTGCAATGTGAACGCATGCATGCTGGTCTAAGTGTGTTTACGCTGGTAAGGGTTGGTTCTCTACATACTCCACGTGACCAACAATTTAGCCTCGATGATTTGGTTGGCTGGATGGTGGGACCATTATTGCCTAGTAGCTTTTTGTCTTCGTCTCCCCTCCTAATCCCTAATACTCCCCCTAGAGAGGTGGACGACTGTTGTAGCTAAAACTCAATAGAGTAGCCAGTAGTCGCTCTCTAGATGCATCTCTTCCTTTGGCATCCCAACACATTAGCAAAGGTCTGCCTCCCGCAGCCTGTGTGTTTTGTTTAAATCTGGACTACTCATCTTCGCCTGTCAGGAATGGTCCCATCCGTCAGCCAGTGAAATAACCCAGAGGTCAGTTTTTACAAACCCGGCATCTCAGCCCTTGCTTTTCAAGCAACCCCATCGACCTTCAGCGCAGCCGAACTCTTAACGCCTCACTGTCGTGTCGTCCACAGGTGGACAAACTCGAAGCCTCCGAGTCTCTGAGGAAACAGGAGGAGCAGGCGACCGAGTCTCAACCCATTGTTTACGGTAAACGCTCCTCACAAAATGGGGATTTTCTTGCTGGTTTTTATGAACATTTAAAGTAAATATAAATTTGACAGTAGACTGTTGTTCCTCTTTACATTGATGTTTGTGTTGCAGGCACACCTCAGCTCATGCTAACAGCAGGTCCCAACGTGGCCGTGCCTCCACAGCAGGCTTACGGCTACGGCTACACGGCAGCACCGGGATACGGCCAGCCGCCACAGCCTAGCTTTGGTTATGGCATGTGAAACCCCCCAACAGCAACCCCCGAATCTCCCCCCGCCACCACCACCCAACCTCAACGTGACCCTACACCTCCCTTCCATCGATCCTTCTCTTTGTGTTCCTCACCAGCTTCCCATGGTCTTCTACTCACCACAGGGGCAACAAGCAAGCGACAGCCCACTCTCACTTTTGAGTACTATTTTTTTAAGTTGTCCCGTTTACCGGAGAACACACTTAAAACTGCATCGAAGGACTTTTATTTGTATCGTTTGAAAAGAAATTGAGCACATGTTTGTTTTTTCACATTCCATATTTATGATTACTTAATAAGAATTGTTTTTGTGTTCTTGTGTTGTTGTTTTTTTATTGGTTTGCGCAGAAGTGGACTTGCTAAAGCTCGACAATGAGCCTTTGGAGTAGGTGGAGGAGCATTGGATTTTGCACTCGTGAAGAAATTAATGTAGAGAAGCTCTTACTTTTGATGTACTGAACATGTGAACAGCTTACATTTGTCTCGTTTGTCTGTAAAATGCGTTTCATCATTGTATATTCTGAGGAAGAAAAAGGTTACATATAATATTTGAACATATATTGCCATTTGAATGGCTATAGCTAGCGACACTAAGTGATGATAGTATATTCTGCACAGGCGTGTAGCTTTACGGAGTTTTAAATGCATACAGAGGTATGTCACTGCGCGAGTGAGGGTGTGTGTGTGTGTGCGTATGAGTGTGACCTGATGGTATAAATAAGAATTTTAACCCCACTGGGCCGTTCCATCTATCCACCTAGATGTTCGCGCTCCCTCTCTGGCTCCATGTATTTAGGTGACCTCTTGTGCCGTGTACAGTGCTTGTGTGAGACTATGTATATGTGCAAGGACGGGACCACACCCCATTAACCACTTGACCTTTAACCTTTGACCCTCAACCGTACCGTGTGTGTATTTACTCCTCTTGCTGAGGTCTGTGTATGCCAGCTGTTTTGGTGTTTCCCCTCGGTCACCATGACTTTTTTTTTTGTTTGTGTGTGTGTGTGTGTGTGTGTGTGTACAGATGAAAATGATGAATTGAACTCTTTTAGATGGAGAGCCCTACCCACTTGACCTCCACCCACGGCACCCTTCTTATTTCCTCTTTTGTTAGCGCGGGGTAGCAGGAACAAACGAGGAGGCAGAAGACGGGCGGTGGAACTGTTGGCGTCCTCATGACAGCTCTGATTCGATCCACGATCACTCCTGTAGGTTTGTGTGTTTAGACGGTGGTGATGAAGAACTCCAGTCTCACTACATCCACTCTTTGTTGAGGACGGTGTGAAATAAGAGCTTGTATTTACCTTGATGTACTTAATTCCTTACATGCTTTACGCTGTGTGTGTGTGTGTGTGTGTTAAGTGTCATCCTAACCCTAACATGAGTTGAATTCCTTTCTGTTGTCATGCATATAAGTAATAAAGGGGATCTGTCATTGATAAGTGGAACAATATGACTCAAGTGAAAGGGAAATACTAGCCTAAATAAAAAAAAAAAAATTGTATACCAGTCTGCCTGTGGAATCAGTGTGAATGAGAGAAATGTCTGACTTTATTTTCTTTCATTTCTGCAATTATGCTGCAATCAAGAACAACACATCAATGCCCAAAAGCTGATTAATGATTGAAGAAACAATACTTGAAGTGTGCCGGCTTCACGTCATCCTGGATCTACTGAGGGAATCATGGTTCAATGGCCCGGGTTTTCCGTTCCACTTCTCTGCAGTATTTCTCTGAAAGCCCGGTAGCCCTGGACATGAACAAACACATGGGATTAAACACACACACACACACCGGAGCTTCCGTATAAGGCAGCCTTGTCATGAACCGGCCTGTACTGACTTCAGTTCTCTCAGCTTCTTCTGTTTGATCTCGTTGAGGCGTGCTTGTCTCTGCCGGGCCTCCTCCATCAACCGATCGGCCTCCTTGAAGGTCTCTCTGCGTTGAGCGATGGCCGACAGCTCGCGTTCCCGCACCTGATTCCGGATGGCCTCGGCGTGACGTTGAGCTTTCTGACGTTGCTTCCCCTCCTCTTCCTTCTCTTTCATAATCGCTTCCTGTTGCACCCTTTGTAAAGAAAAAGTGGAAGACGGAGGGGAAACTTATTAAAAGCCTGTGTAAGGAGTCTGAACTGATGGAATCGTACCGCTCTGGTACTTCAGTGGTTTGATGACAGTTTCTTACTTCAGCACCCGCTCAAACTCGGCCTTCTCCCGACCAGCCTCCATGGACAGGAGGTGTTCTTTGCAGTGAACCTGCTCCACGCGAGCCGCCCTCAGCATTGCGTCCTCCTGCGCTTTCTTGGCAGCCAGCTCCTTCTCCTTTCTCCTCCATTCTCTGTCTGCACTTTCTTGATGCCTCCGAGCACGGAGTGCATCCTTACGAGTTCATGGGTGCACAGTTTGGACATAAAGATATACAAAATGCTTTGAATTCCATGAGCATTTAAAGATGTCACACGTTACGTTCTTACAATTGAATTTTTCCAGTCACGCTTAGATTTTTTATTTGACCCCTGACCTGTTCAGCCTTGTAGTCTTTTGCTCTTTCTTGCCGAGCCCTCATCCTGGTAATTTCCAGCTCCTTCTCCTTCTTGATTCTTCTCTGCTCTGCTTCGTGTTCTGCTTCTCGCTCCTGCAGGAGCCATGAAACACCGAGCGTTGTTCGACTGAACTGTGCGTTTATGTACGTGCAAGGGATTTAAAGATGCAGCTTTGTTCCTCATCTGACCATTTTTTTTCGTATGTATTCCATTTCTCTCAAGTCAGCCAACTTCTCCTCCTCCCTCATTTGCTCCTTGGTTTGCATGGTCTCAGCATTAATGCGCATGATCTCCACCTGCAGCAGTTGTTGCTCCTTCCTCTTCTTCTCCAGGGCCTAGAAGGGGTCAGAGAAAAAACTGTCTCGCAACGTGATTGATCATCCCTGAGTGTGTGTGTGTGTGTGTGTGTGTGTGTGTGCGTGCGCGTGTGTGACCTGGAGGTCTTCTAAGTTCATTTTCTCCAGTGAATCTTGTATCCGCTGTTTCTCATGCTCTTTCATCTCCTCCTCCATACTTTTGTCTTCCAGACGTTTCTGGATCTGCTCGTAAATTTGTTGCATCCCACTAATACATAACAAACAATTATTTGAAACTAGAAGCTTTCTTTAAAAAAGCATTCCATATGTGTGTATTTGCCCTTCACCTGATCCTCTGCTGTTTGCGCAGCTCATGAATCTGCTCTTCAGTCTCCAAAGCCTTGCGACGTTCCAGCTCCATCATGGCATCCAGACGCTTCTCCTCCTCTGACAGCTCCTTCTGGATCTCTCTCTTCTCCAGGATCTGGGCATCTCGTGTCGCTTGACACTGAGCACTGAGAATCAGCTAAGGAGACCACAAACACACAAGTATTGATGTCCAGATGGCATACACATCAAAAAATCAGCAGTGCTGCCAATGGTTTACTTTCATTTAAAGTTCGACCATTCGCGGCCTCCTTCTACCTTGTTGAGCTTTTTAATCTCTTCCTCTTGCTCTGCCCTTACGGCTCTGGCCCGCTCCACCAAGCACTGTGCATGGTGCTGGGCCTCTTGTTCCAATTCAGTCAGAACCTTGTTCCCCATGCCAGACTGGTCTGCCTGAAGGATTTGGAGATTCCTTTCTTCTGCAGCTGCCTTCATGACAGACATTAAAAAAAAACAGTGAAGGACTTAATTTTTTGTACACCTCCAAATAAAGGATTGTTTTGATGAGAGTTTTTCCTTACTATTTCTTCCTGTCTTTTCCTCTGATGGGCCTCCTTCTGTGCCTCATTCTCCTCTTTGGTGAGGACCCGGGACCTCGCAGTGATTTGCTCAAACGTATCTGAAGGTAGGATGACGGATTCCCCTGAGGGATCCCTGAAGGGGACCCTGACGTAACAGGTGGGGATTTATCAAATATTATCCAGCAATTTTGCTTGAAAGATCTTTTTCACTCACACAGATGAACTGACATATGATCATGTGAGTGTGCACCTACCTGAGATTACGGATCAGGTCTTTGGAGATGAGCTGAATAGTCGCGCCTTCTTCTCTGTTCTGTGATTGATTCTTGGCTTTTGGTGCCGAGTTTCCACATCTGTTTAACTGTGATGATACATGAGCTGGTTGACAACATCTAGTATTCATTTGAATTCAAGGGGGCTTTTGGGCCCCACCAACTATTGTGTTCCCTTCTAGTTTATCAGTTAATCGATCAATTATTCATCCAGCCCACGAAGGGTTTGGCTGATGTTCTGTCCTCCGATAAAGGGCCTACATCTTAATATGTATAATTGTCATTACATAATGATCATTTTATTATTATTATCAGCGCTATAAGATTATGTTAATTGTTATTGACCACATTAACAGTTTCCTACTCCCTCTGCTGCCTGTCCTGCTTTGTAGCAATCTACCATTCATGTCTATGTGTCACTTACAAAATATCATTATAAATTCAAAATATTTTAAAAATGACTACTGTCACATTTTCCACGGACATATTCACTTACTGGTTTAGGATTCCCAAAAAGGGTTTCATCCACCTGAGAATTTGGGGCCAGCGTCCGGTACCGACGGCTGTCAGAGCTGCTCCTTGAATTCCTCGAAGTCCTTGAGCCGGATCCCAGTCTCTGCAGGGATTAAAACACATTTCATGAATAACACACACACACACACACACACGCTCACGCACGCGCATACACACGCGCACACAAAGTCGTTATGAATGCTGAAGGTACGGTGTAATAAGCATTGCATCTTATTATATTGGTTATTATAAAAGCTACTTACCATGGTCTCTTGTTAGTAATGTACACTATTCGATATATAAATGGTTATGTCCTTAGCTACTTAAGAACTTTTTGTCGTTAGTAAATTGCCAGAAACGATTAAAAAAAAGAGCTCCGTGTTTTATTATAATCGATTCTAGCTTGGTTACGAGATTTTGTTGTCTGTTGCCATGGGAACAAAAAGAACAAAACGGAGATGACGTAGCATCTTATTATTAAAGAAAGAAATTACCTGGAATTGACAAGAAGCAAAATGATTTGTTGGACATCGTGAGACCCACTTTGTCATAAATTTTTTCTCTAGATAAAGTTTTCAGATTTGTGTACCAATGTGATCCGTATCGTCCAATCAGAGCGGCAGAAATCCCTCAGCTCCTTACCTGAACCAATCACTGAAGACGAGGAGGATAATACCGGAAGACATCGGAAGACCGTAGAAGTGTCGGATGGAGAACTTCCTGTTTACAAATTGAAGCGATGCTCAACTTCAAGCAGACCAGGATATTCATTACGGAAATATTAATGCGACAAGTGGAGAAACTCGTCACCGCTGAAAGGCTAAGTAAGTTTACCTGTACGCTGACCACTTCAGGAACCACTTTATAATTGTATTTTATTTTTTTACATAGTTTAAAATATTATAATTAATATGGGGAAATGTTTTTAATCTTTTTTTTTGTAAAAAAAAAAAAAAAAAAAATTAATGTTAGACACTACATTTGCTAAGGCCATTTTATGTTTAATTAAATATTTTAGTCTCAAGGAGGAGAAAATGTGCTTTGCAGATTTATGTGTACACATTCAACATTATAAGATTAAATATAAAAATATAAACAGATTTATCCATCCAAAAATGTAAACAAAAATTTTCAAGTTAAAGTCCTGGGGATGCTTTAAATACATTTCATTTACAGAATAATTTAGGGATTTGTGAAGGTTTTTCCATATCGTCAGGACACTTAGCTCTTTTGGCTCTAGAAGAGAAAGCAGATTGTATAAAGGTGGAAGGAATGTTTGCAATGCTGTAACTTTAATCTAAAGTGGGCCCTGAGAAGAAACATGACAGGTCTATCGGATACCAATCAGATTTCCTTCCATATCCGATTTCTCGGTGATCCAGCTTATCCTCTGCGTAGCTGGATCATGAAGAGATGCCCAGAGGGTGGGCTGTCAGAGGACTAACGCCGCTTCAATTCTAGTCTGAGCAGAGCCACAATGACCATTGAGTGTTCATTTGGAAGACTTAAGAGCAGGTGGCAGTGCTTGAGCAAACAGACGGATGTGGACATCATGAATGTGCCTTTTGTCATCACAGGTACCTACTGATAACTCACTGCTTGTGAAAAAGCTTGTAACCTCCACAAATCTGATAATGTAATTTTACCTTAACAGCTTGCTGTGTTTTACACATCTGTGAAGTCCAAGGGGATGTTATTGAAGACCAGGATGTCTTTGAAGACCACCAGGAGGTTGCGCACAAGACCCAGAACCAATGGTGGAATCCAATGATGATGCTGAGAATCTTGTTGGACCAGACAGTGAGGGAGGCGCTTACACGCTATTTCTGTGAAATGTCTGACTAGGGTTAGAGGACACTGGTGGTCCCAGCATGCAATCACGCTGATGTAAAATGATTTCACCTCTATAAAATCACACTTTTTTTTAATTGAAGAAATATAAACACAATTTTGTAAACAAAATATGCTGTACATACAAACATACATACATTCATATATCCTCATCATAGGATATATGATGAGGATATACATTCATATATATCATAGGATATATGAATGTATGTATAAAAGAAAATTAAAGATGTATGTATGTATGTATGAATGGATGAGGATTAGCACCTCCAAATCTGTGGCCATGGTCCTCAGCAGGAAACCGGTGAACTGCCTTCTCTAAGTGGGGGATGAGGTCCTTCCACAAGTGAACGAATTTAAGTATCTTGGGGTCCTGTTCACGAGTGAGGGAACAATGGAGCGTGAGATTGGATGGAGAATTGGGGCAGCAGGAGCGGTATTGCAGTCGCTTTACCGCACTGTTGTCACAAAGATGGAGCTAAGCCGAGAGGCGAAGCTCTCCATTTACCGTTCAATCTTCGTCCCTACCCTCACCTATGGTCATGAGCAATGGGTCATGACCGAAAGAACAAGATCGCGGATACAAGCGGCTGAAATGGGCTTTCTCAGGCGGATAGCCGCTGCTGCTTTGCGTGGAAAGGAGTCAGTTGAGGTGGTTTGGGCATCTGGTGCGGATGCCTCCGGGGCGCCTCCCTAGGGAGGGGTTTCTGGCACGTCCAGCTGGGAGGAGACCTCGGGGCAGACCCAGGACCAGCTGGAGAGATTACATCTCAACACTGGCCTGGGAACGCCTTGGGATCCCCCAGTCAGAGCTGGCCCCCGAGACCCGATTCCGATTAAGCGGTGGAAGGTGGATGGGTGGACATTCATATAATAAAACTTGAACATTTTAACTTTTTCTTGCATTACCGTAGCAAAACTGAAACTCCTAGTTTCTTGAAAAATAATTTGGATCATGAGGCTAATGTTCATCCACAAGGTCTTCCATATACGATGGTTGAGGTTGGTTTTGTTGTGGCTGAGGCGTCCTTCCCAGAACTGGATGTTGGTGTGATGCTCCTGGGGGAGAAGCAGGGTGAGAGGAATTGGGGGACAACGCTGGGATTTCCCTTCCATGATGAGCTCACCAACATATTGTATCATGTCCATGTTATGTTTGAGCTGTGCGGCCTCAATCTCGAGAAGAAGACGATTGTGTTTTTCAGCATCTCATCCATTTTTTTTACAATTAAATCAAAAGCTTCCTCCATTTTAGTGTTTTGCTTACGGATTGTTGCGGTCCCTGAAAAGGATAGAAATGTTTTAGTTTTTCTGATTTTTTTCCAACCCATTCTTTTTTCAATCTTTCAACCTTCTATTGTGTAAACAATATATTCACCAGGTGTTTCTCTTGATCTGTCAATCTGCCATGGCTGTGAACCTGTTGTGCTATAACTACTAAGCATGCTCTATGTTAAGATAATGAACTGTCCTTAGTGCAGCATATTTGAAGGTGATTATATCCCACAACCTCAGTATTAATGGCATATGCTGTTTCAGCAGTTATTTCATTTATCACTAAAAATCAAAATTGTAAGCTTGATAATGAACTAATATGTTGTAATTTGTGTAGCATGTTTATGAGTATGATTTACCATCTTTTAGAATCATTGCACTCTAAGGAGTTGCCCCAAATCTCATTTTACAATGTATAGTGACAATAAAGGCTTTCTATTCTATTACCACGTTCTGGACCAGTTCCAGAAAATTCTCCATGTCCAGATGTGGAGGGAGTACCAGAGTTGGGTGAGAGGAGTCCAGAGGGAGCTAGACTTCTGATGCTTGACTCAGCAAACTCAGAATGTGTGTCATTTAGGAAAAAATGGGTGGATAACAAAATTAAGTTCAAGTAAAAATAATTAGTTGGTTGGAACGTAACGCTGACACTTTGGTAACATACGCTACAAGGTGGGAAGGAAACGTGTTTCAACATCGTTAGCGAACTCTATTAACGTTACTCACAACTCTATTAACGTTACTCACCTGCATTGCCGCTGTTCCAAATCTCCTCGCCTTCTTTGTTGGGGGTAGAGCTGTCGAGCACGAGCAGTGGGTGAACGCTGGGCTTGTCCCTAAGGATGTTGTCCAGCATTTCATAAAGGGTCCAAGTGTTTCGTCCTGCCCCACTTTAGTTGTTCTTCTTTTCCTTTGTTGCCTGTTGTTGCCATCTTTAATTTCTTTATACTTGCTTTTAAGACCTTTTATCTTCCTCTGGCATTGCAGCCACCGTTGCCTGTTGCCCCTTTATTTCATTAAAACTGCTTTATTTCTGTACATACCCACAAGGTTTTCTTGAGTTGAACTGTCTCCACACAGAGTTATGAAGACTCCAGTCTCCTCGTCAGTCCAGGGGCTGCCGTTCTCAACCTCATTCATTTTCTTTTACCGCTTCATAATGCGTGCCGCTCTTCCTTCTGGCGCCTTTCTCTCGTGTCGCTTACAGTGACGTCACAGATCGCCATATCCGATCGGAGTGTTTGGAGCTGTTCAGACTGAGACCCATCTTGTCCATATCCGACACGAAACTACCTCCCGAATATTATGGTTTCGATCTGTCCTGAAAAAAAATCGGATATCATGTGGTATGTGACTGTTCAGACTACAAACAATATCTGATTTCAGTCTGGATAGGCTAAAAAATCTTATTCTGTATAGGCGACCAGTCTGAACAAAGCCTAAATGCCGCCATCTACTGGTTATCTGTTGGAACTTAACAGGCCTTGATGAAAGACATTTAGGGGATTTTATAATTATCAGTCCAAAACCTTGTAGCTAAAGTGCACATCACTATTATTTTCTCTCATAGCTGCTGTCTTTTAATGACTTTTTAGTTCCTATTTGTACATGTGTGATCAATTGTGTTTCCTGTCACTCACATTGTACACCAGTCTGAAGCTTTTCCTTTTCCTTTTACATCATAATGGTGATTTAATGGGGACTAACATGTATATGCACAGTTTGTAGGGTCTTGAAGGTTTCAGTGGTGACCTGCTCTGCGCTGACAACTAAAGAGATGTTGATTTCACTCAAAAAAAGAAGCCTGTCAGGCTGCAAAGGTCTTTGGATGAGTGTGAAAGATTATAAATGGAAGGGTTTTTTATGTTGGATTTTGCACAGACTTGAAATTAAGTCAGACAAATAACCCATTTATTTATTCCAACAAAATGTCTTATTTAGATCTTACCCACACTGTCATCATCATCATCTGCATGTTGCAATTTTGTATGCATTTTTGGAGTAATTTCTGCCTTCTGGATATGTTTTGTCTCAGAGAGGAGCCTCACACTGGTCTGCACTGACTGTTGGACTCCCCAGTAGATCATTAACCACAGAAATCTATGGATAGCTCCATAACATCCTTGAATGAAAACAGGAACAGATTAAAAGAAGGATAAGCAGGAGGACCCTTTTCCTAAATTGGTGCCCAAAGAAAAAAAACAATGTTGATGATGTAACAAACTGGTGACTGAATCCCTTTCCCACATTTCTGGATGGCATGCAGGAGATTGTACCCAGATTATATCTTCTTTGGGGTAGAGAAGTTGACCATTAACTTCCCCTCCTGATTGCGAACATTTGTCAGCTTGTAAGCAGCTGCTTCTGAACAGTGGATCCTGAAGCAAAGTTCACTGTCCGAGACAACATCCGTCTGACAAACTGCGCTCTGCTCTGAGTTTTTTCTTCTGTCCTTATAATTTTTCTCATCTTTATTGGACTAAAGCTGCAGCCATGGCCTCAGGGGGTTATGGATACTACAGAGGAACAATATTTATGGCCATGTTTGTTGGCTACACTCTGTATTACTTCAACAGAAAAACGTTCTCGTTTGTGATGCCTTCTATAATGCAAGAAATTAAGCTGGATAAAGATGACCTGGGTATGAAACCGTACATTATTGACACTATATATCTGCTCTGCTTCTGTCATACAATGCATAATATGTGACAACAATATTTACTGGTGTGAATTTTATTTGTCGTTTCTTTGCTATGAACACACACATCTCTTCTCCTGCACTCCTTTCTTTCAGGCACAATCACCAGCAGTCAGTCTTTGGCCTACGCTATCAGTAAGTTTATCAGCGGCGTGCTTTCGGACCAGATCAGTGGTCGCTGGCTCTTCTCCATTGGCCTTTGCATGGTTGGAGGCATCAATATTATCTTCTCCTGGTCTTCCACTGTCGCCGTCTTTTCTGCCCTGTGGTTCCTCAACGGTCTAGCCCAAGGTCTGGGCTGGCCCCCCTGTGGCAGGGTGCTGCGTAAGGTACCCGGATCCCAATCACTGCTGAACTCATTTCAGGATTAATAATCAGTATTTAAAGGACTTTCGAAAATTAGAATTCAATTTACATTATTGTCCCCCGTAGGGGAAATTACCTTTCCACTCTACACACACTGGTTGTTAGTGACACTATATACCTATATATGGGAGTACAGGCCTATGACACACACACACACACACACACTGTTGGGTTCTGTTGGGTTTTACCACGACAAACCTATTTGGGATAGGATGGTGGCTCGTGCACACACAGCGACTCCTCTCTGTCCTGCTGGAGCGGTTCTTGCGTGTTTTTTTACTGCCTGTGGGTCTGAGAGGACTGTAATTTCATCTGAGCTGTTTCTTGTGCATATATGGTACATTTGAGAACAAAGTTGACTAGGACTATGACACACACACAAGTGACCTGTACACATGCAAGTGATGTAGATGTAGAGCAGCAGGCAATGACTTCGAGGTGCGTCCAAATGAGCAGCTTATAGAGGGGACGGTGCCTTGCTCAAGGGCACCACGGCAGTGCTCGGGAGGTGAACTGCCAGTTCACACACCAAAATTTTTTTTAATCTGACTTGGGTTTCAAACTGACAACTTCCCCAGTCCAAGACTTTGTGGACTGAGGTACTGCTGCCCCTTTTGTTTACATGCATGGGCTAAAATCAACTAAATAACAAACAAATGTCTTCTTTTTTTTTAATTTATAGTGTACTTACAAACTTGTAGTGTTACATTCTAGAAATATTAGCATCCAATCAAACAACAGTTGATCAATAAGACTGAGGAAGAACTTGAGCTAGGGAAACTTCCCTCATTCTAATGCCTGCATCTTCCTGTTTACGGAAGGACAGTTAATGAGTCTTCGCTTCAACTCTGTCATGACGTCTCCCTCTCAGTGGTTCGAGCCCTCTCAGTTTGGGACATGGTGGTCCATTCTGTCCTGCAGCATGAATCTGGCTGGCAGCTCTGGCCCCATTATTGCCACGGTGCTGGCCCAAACGTACAGCTGGAGGGCGATGCTGTCGGTATCTGGGATGACCTGTGTGGCATTCTCCTTCGTCTGTTTGCTGCTCATCAAGAACGAGCCTAAGGATGTGGGACTATCCAACATAGAGACAACAGCCAAGAAGCAGAAAGGAGGTGAGCCGGACATTTTCTGGACGTCATACAGTTTCCGGCCGTCATGTTTCTCCAACATTGGTCGAATTAATTCATACAGTACATTTGTGTAAACATTGCCCATAGGTGCCTCTGGTTTTCGACTAAAGGTTGACGGACTCTGCACCCGCTGCAATCCTCACATGTCACTCAGTGTGTCTCGTGTAAAGTAGTTGTACGTTTCAATCTGATTGGAGGCAGAGATCCCTCCCACTCCCACGCCCGTTTTGCCGTGTTGTTGTCAATGTTTCATAAAAAAACGTAGAGACTGACAAATAACCCTCAGTCCATTTGCTTCCTGCTCAGGATCCTCCAGTGATGAAAGCACCTTTTCTGAATTCCTGCTATCGCCCTACCTGTGGGTGCTGTCTGTGACCTACATGGTGGCGTTTGGGGTGAAGACGGTCTACACCGACTGGGGTCAGCTGTTTCTCATCCAAGACAAGGGCCAGTCTGCCCTCACTGGTATGAAGACACCTCCACTTGCTGTAGAGGGATGTGGTTTGTCTGCTTACTGTATATTATTCTTCATAGGTAGCTCATTTATGAGTGCCCTGGAGATTGGAGGTCTGTTGGGGAGTCTGGCATCAGGTGTCCTCTCTGACAGGGCTGTGGCCAAAGTGAGTTTATTTATTGTGTATTTCGGGGTTTTTTTTTTAGATGTCCATGAGCTGCTGGTTCTGTACTGCCTATGCTTCATGACACAGTCACCCCACCTCCTCCTATAGTTGTTTTTTCATGCAGTCGCACAGACCTCTCACAATCTTAAAAGTAAAAAGCTCTCAGAACGCTGACACCTCCGCTGACTAAAAGCTAATCAATCGTAAAATTTTATTTCCAAGTAGATATTTGCCACAGCAAAATCCAGTCCAGTTCTGTTTATCATAACCTTCTTCTCTTTGTACCGTTCTTGTTTTTTACAGCAAGGCATGAAAATCTACGGCAACCCTCGTCATTTTGTCCTGATCTGGATGATGGCTGGGATGTGTGTGTCCATGTACTTGTTCAGAGTCACCGTCACACCAGAGAGCTCACAGGTATCTGATGCTGACTTCCCAACCACCCCACACCCCCCTGTCGCCCCACACCCCCATTTCACTGTGTCAGACCACTCATCTCTCATTTGTGCACTCAGGTGTGGATTCTCACCTTGGGCGCTGCCTTTGGTTTCTCTTGTTACGGACCTGTAGGATTGTTTGGACTCATAGCCAGCGAGAGCGCACCGTCCAATTTTTGTGGGACATCACATGCAATCGCTGCCTTAATGGCCAACGGTGAGTCGATTGGCTTTGATTTTAGAGCAGCCACATGTTGCAAAAATTGACATAAAGGTTACGTTAGCTGCTGCTGCTGCATTCCTTCATGGGTATAACGGAACTCCACATCAATAGTTACTCGCTGACTCATTTGATTTGGTTTAGTTTAGTTAGACAGAAATCTCCATTGACCATGATGTTTGCAGACATTGTGATCTGCTGTGAAAGCAGGGAGCAGGTGGAGGAACATTTAGAAAGGTGGCAGCATGATTAGAGTGGAGAGAAATGATGATTAACTGAAGTAAAACAGAATATTTGCATTTGCGTCATCCTCAGTTGGTGGCTTCCTGTCTGGTCTACCATTCAGCACCATCGCCAAGCACCATGGCTGGGCAACGGCCTTCTGGGTAGCAGAAATTGTCTGTGTCAGTGTCACTGTTATGTTCTTCCTACTGCGCAACATGCGGACCAAGATGGGACATGTGTCCAAGAAGGACGACTGAAACCTCCATCACACCTCGAGTGGATATTCTGAGCCATCTTTCTATTGTCTTCTGTCTCTTTTCAGACATTGCGTCCAATAACTTGGGACCAAAGTTAAATGGATGCTGAAATGTTAAGTATGTTTTTTGCAGTAAACTGAAAGGTGCATTTTTTTAAACCTACAGAATTTTGTCTGTTAACACATGAATGCATGTTGTGAATGTAATTTAATAAAGTGTTGCTGAGGGCCACTGGAGTATTTTAATGATATAAATCAAAACTAGAATCTGGTTTAGGTGCTTTAGTACTGTAAAATATCTATGCCTAAAGAAACCCTCAGCAACTTCTTGGTAATAGTGACTCATGAAGGGAATTACATTACCTTGTTTTTGTGTTTGTAAAGTGTGTGGTCTGTTTATCAGAACAATCAGAGGCTAAGGTTTAAACAGTCAGTAGACTACAGTTAAATCACTTTATTCTGTCATAACAAATACATCCAAAAACAAGACATGGAAAATTCACATACTGTCATTTAATCAATATCAATATTTACAAATCATGACGCATTTACAACGTGTTAACTCCCATTCAGATAACTGGGAAAAGGACCATCCAACTGAACTTTAACCACAGCCACATAAAGTCAATGACTATAGTGGTGTGATGTTATCTCTCTCGTGTGCTCTGGTTCACGATCCGGCTCCAAAGTTGCCGGCTTTCTCTGCAATCTCAAGAGCACTCTTTAGATTCTGATCGAAGAGTTCACACCTAAAAAATAACATCAAATATTTATGACAGAAAAACAAGAAATGGGATATAACTGATAATGTGTCAAGAACCAAATGTTACTCTGAAGTAGGGCTGCAAAGCATATCGTGTCATGGTAGGGTTGTATAGATTTAAAGCACCCAAAATGATAAGAATCTTAATAGCACATGAATTACACACACGTATCTGGTGACAATTATTGCCACCACTACTGTGCCGCTCTAATTCAGAGACACATAAAACACAGTGAAAAACCCTTAATTCTGTACATTACCTGATTGGCATTTCCAAGGAATAGAATGGATTCTTAAGGGCAAAGTCTGAATAGATCTCATAGATTTTCCTCAGAAGTGCATCGATACCAGATTGACGAGGGTCCGCCAGTACAATAAATTTTATCCCTAGAAGAACAAAGATAGAAGAGAGAAATACATCAGTTTAAAATAGATACTGTCAAAAATAATGAAACGAGGCATGTCGGGGAGGATTTATACAGATTCTACCGAGTGGCTTGACCTTTTTCATGGACCAGAAGAACTGATTATCAAAATCTGTTTTTTCTTTTTTTTCCATTGACTCTTTACAAAAATTATTGCACTGACCTGTCAGAGTCTGGAAGCAATGGAGCTTAAAAACATCTGTTTCGAGCATCTCAATCCCTGAGCTGCCAACTTCAGGGGACAGCTGTGATCCTATGGCAAATAATCTGCGGAAAACACAAAGACAGGCAGTTTAATGCTCAATGAGAGGGATGCATATGGACTGATTGGTGGCAGAATTATCTAACATCTTTAGTTAGCAGGGCAAATACTGGCTACACATAACTGATCTGTGTGAATGTTGTGTTTAGCTTACTGGGGTGAATGCGAGACAGGAATGTGGCAGGAACCTGGTCCCACCACAGAGCTTGTGTAAATATGAAGCATGGATATTACTCACGAATGGAACATCGATGCTAGCATCAGCTTCTCGTTGGAACTAAGCCGTGCCCTTCCAAAGCGAATGGACACAGGATAATTTGCAGGATCTTTTAAGTATTCCAGGATGTCCTTTCCTTCAGCCGTGTTCTTCCCGACAACATCAACTCCATTAATGGCCAACACTGCATGGCCCACTGGAGAATGAAAACACATATGAAACCAACTCGCCCCTCTCTTGACTAGGATACACTTATTGCTTATTACGGAGTTATTTAATGTCAGTAAGGAACAATAAATTAAAAATTCAAAAGACAAAAATTCAAATAAAAATGTTTAATGTAGTTTCTAATGTAGTTCTGACATTTGTCTCACCTCTTCAATATTAAGCTATTCCCAGCTAGCTAAATTGGCTAAGAGCGGAGCTAAACATATGCTAAAGCTTCACCTTTGAATCCGTCCCGCTGTCCAAACGATACGACGACCTTTTCATCGTGATGCTTTAGCACTAAATCTAAAGGATAGCTAAAAGTCTTCTCCACCTCCGTCCTTGGTACATAATTGTCATATTGGTAAATTAAACCTCCAGCCTTGTTCACCACATAAACACTGAAGATCACCATCTTTGCAACTTCCGGCCCAGCTGACAAAAGTGTCACGTGAGTCGTATCGCAAGCGTCAAAATACTGAACAATTTAAATAATTTGATTCAAAAATTAATTTTTACATTTATATTTCATAACAAAGTAGTTGCATCGCTGAATTAATTCATCGACAACATAATACAAAATCAATGTAAACGTTATGAAGTTAAACTCAATTTCCCATAAGTCCTTGTTCTGTTTCCGCATATACGGGTTGTCTAAACGGCTCTATCACGGGCTAACTTCCTTTCGCTCCGACATCTTGACGAGGAAACATGGTGAGGCCATTTATTACCCGTTTTGTTTACAGAAAGTCAACAATTCCGACGTTTCTACAAAAAATTTTCGTTTTTAGTGATGCGGAATAACAGACAACAACAGTGAGCTCTCCCACACTGTGATATAGCAGTGTGTAAATGAAGCAAACAGTTTTATATACCCATTCGGAGTCTGGCTAGTCACCTAGCTAGCTGGGTAATCGACCACGCTTTCATGCTATTTTGAACTTGCACAAAATGAGCCAAAAAGAACTGTCGATCACCATATAGCGCAATGCAGAACTAAATCAATAGATAGGACAGTAACGGTAATGTTGACCGTATGCGTGCTGTCTGTAATAATAGACAAACGGCATTGCTAGTTTCGCAGCTAGCGACTAATGACCCGCTGACAAGGCCACCCCATGCCGGACGGCTAAGTTAATGTCTAGTTGTTTACTCTGGCCGGCAGCCTGGTAGTCTGATTTTAATTTTTATTAACGTAGAAACAGTCCTATACGTAAATGTAAGCTATTTGCTCAGAGGAGATGGTGGTAAAGGTTGTTACGTCTGTTTCCAGCCTCCTAAACCAGACAAGAAGAAGGACTCCGGGAAGTCCAAAAAGGACAAGGACCCAGTCAACAAGTCTGGAGGCAAAGCCAAGAAGAAGGTACGATAGTTGGGACATGTTCAGAAAAGTAGTGCTACATGCTGTAGTTACTGGATAGCTTTGATCAGAAGCACTGCTGTTCTGAAGCATTGAACACATCTCTTTTGGCTCTGAGCAGAAGTGGTCCAAAGGAAAGGTGAGGGATAAGCTCAACAACCTGGTCCTCTTCGACAAGGCGACCTACGACAAGCTGTATAAAGAAGTTCCCAACTACAAACTCATCACCCCTGCCGTCGTGTCTGAGAGGCTGAAGATCCGTGGCTCCCTGGCCAGGAACGCCCTTCAGGAGCTGCTTGCCAAAGGTGAATTCAGCTGCTGGTAGCCTCTAATCAGTGCGTGATCAGATGAAGCACCGCATCCAAGAGAAATGGATTGAACATATTTTGATCTTGTGGCTTTAAGTCTCAGCTCAGCTCATAACTTTTTTGGCTGGTAGGCATTTTGAAATGAAATCTATGCTGAAAAAGTAGACATTTAATGAAAAGTGATGAATTTGATTTTATTTTTTTAAATCGCCTTTAAAAACTGGATCCCGAGAAACTGCTGGAGAAATACATAACAAAGATCGCAACCAGATGATTTAAATCATTTTGACGTTGTCGTATTATCCATAATATTGATGTTTTCTTTGCCCTCTTGAACAATTTAATCTTCAAATCAATGTCTCCACTACAGTAATGAAACGGTTTCATGTTCTGAGGCGACATTAAATTTCTTACATCAGTGTCAGCACCACTTGCTTTAGTCACTGCTTGCTTGTTGTATTTGTGACAGTTCCACCAGATGTTAATGTTGACTTGAGTGGCCATTGTGTGAAGCATAATGTCTGCTCATTACTTTAATCAGCTTTAACATTTTCTGTGAAATAATGTTGACTTTTAAAATCATCTCGTAAAAATATTCCACTTACAGATTGCTAGATGAAAATTGGAGACATTCGTGCATCTCAAAGATGTCAGCTCAGTCTTTTTCAGGGTGAATTTTTTTGTCTGTCTTTTGAAACTTGAATTAGAAATTCATTATTAAAACTGAAGATTTTTTTTTTTCCTCACTGAGAGTTTGAGGTACCCGGATTGTCTTTGAAATGCAAAGTGTTCATGGGCTGATTTACTGATGACACACCACTGGGAAAGTAAAGACGCCTTCTGTCTAATTGGTCTGACACATACGGTCAATAAAACATTGATTGCTGGTTGAGTTTGAAAAGTATGAATGAATACTGATGGGCAGAATGGTCCCATTCTGTGTTTCAGGCATGATCAAACTGGTGTCCAAACACAGAGCACAGCTGATTTACACGCGTAACACCAAGGGTGGAGACGAGGAGGCAGCAGCGGAGAAGGCATGATCAGGTACAGCAGCAGGAATGTCTGTTTGCTCATCATCGCTTGGTGTTTCTAAGATGCATACATTGACCTGCAGCTTGTTTTTGTCTTCTTGCAGGTTCTTCTGTTTGCTTCCTGTTGAGCTGTTTGTAATGAAAGGTGAATAAAAAAAAATGAAAACATATTCTGTCTGACTTCTCATTTGCTAGTAAGTTTTAAAATGGTCAAAGTATTAAAATTCGAAGTGTCCTTCACACTACAGACTGAAAATATTAGATAAGGATGGCACCGTTTTGTAGATCCCAGACTGAAAATTTACTGTCAAGCAAAAATTGCTTTCCCAGTGGATTGACTTCCTTTATGTCCCGCCTCAAAGCTGTGTGAGGTATAAATCCTAAAATGTCAGGCTTTTGAGCTGGCTGAGTTTGTTCCAGATCTAACTGCAAAGCATCTCCAAAGGACAGCTGCAATCTTATTTGGACGAGCATTCAAATTTGGTAAACAACCCGTGGGGGGGGGGCAAAGCCCTAATCAAGGCTTTAAACTAAAACTTCAGGTGTTGGTGGGACTCAACCTGCTCCTTTTTGACATTTAATTAAAAGCCCCTTGTTGGATCTCTTGTCTTTTTCAAAACGCAGACCGATATTGACTCCAACCTCTTAACAAATGATTCCCTTGGGTTGTAGTGCTCACAACGGCCCACCTGGGATGAATGGTTGTGACTTCAGCCGTATGCCGTCATGCCTCATTTAGTGTGTTATCATCGACCTACCTTATAAAGATGGTGGCAGAGACCCCACCCAGGAAAGTTGCCCGGTGATGTTGACTAAATTCAAAGGGACGTCCTAACCACTGGTGTTTCATTGGAAGACGGATCATTTCTAAGTCTGTGTGAAAGATTAATCATGAATGTCTTCCATTTGTGTGTTAAGATCCTCAGGCGGTTAAAGGTTATGAGATATTGATAAGAAATGGAGCGGCTTCTGCTGTCAGATGTTTGCTCAAGGCATGAAAGATAGGAGCCTGATGATAAATGCTGTCAGAAGTCAGTTTGTCACTGCACAGCGTCACCTCGAGCAGCGACTGCAGAACAAACTGCAGGATGCTCATCACTGACAGATGACCCCACCCTCAATCCTCCCACCCACCCCCCAAATCCAGCATCTTCTGAGAACAGAGATGTTCAATGGTGCTTTTTTTTTTTTTGTGGAGGTGACCTTTCACCTCACCGGAGCTTCAGATCTTCATCATTTTTGTCTGCTGACAGTCGGTCATTTCTGTGGAGGCTGACATTTTTGCACATCGAAGCAAAGACGGAACTTGTTGGTATTTGATGTAAGATAAATATTAGTTTTATCACTTAAGGTATAAAAGCCATTTTCTTGTAGATGTACAAATCTCAATGGAACTGGACTGCAACAAACTTTAAATACAGTAAACCTGGAATCCTTCTTTGCTGTGGTTGAACAGGACAAATATTTCATAAAATCTTTAGACAGTGTATTTATTACTTGCAATCGTGACTTTTAAATATAACGAGGAAGCGTTATTTATCTACTGTGCTGAAAATTCATCATCTGGATCACAAATATGACGGCTTCTTCCAAGACTCCGCCTTTCCTACCAGTTCCATGGTAATCCATCTCACTTTTATGTTTAAAACATTAATTCATCATCGTGCAAATGTTCAAAACTCCGCATCTTTATCAGAGGCAGTAACAGAACATTGTGGGTGCAATTCCTTTGGATGTCATTTACTGTTAAAGGCTAAGACAAAAATCAGACGAAAAAGCATTTTATACAAAGAAATACATCATCTTAAAATTCCTTTGTGTCACTGATTTAAATTTGAGATGTGGAAACTTGTATCTTTAATAAAGATCTTGTGCACAATGGAGGAATTTTTAATTTATCACGACTACTAATAAATTATCAACAAGTAATCCCCATAAATATTTTAAGTGACAAATCTGGGATACATGTTACACATACAGATTTAAAAGCAGAACATTTTCTCTCAGTAATTTAAAACCGTTTGATTGTGGATAAGAGCTTGAATCATCTGTTTCCTGCTGAGAATAAACTTGAGTTATTGATCCAAGTTCAGAGTTTTTTTTGGAGGGGGGGGATTAGCTGCATTTTTGCGACTGAAATAATTTAAAACTATAAGTCAAAAATACCCAGTCTGTCTCATCGTCCTCCTCTGCCAGCCGTGACTTACTGACTGTCCTCCTCAAGGTCCGCCGCCCAGCGGAGCCTCAGAGCATCAGAGGGACCGGCTTAACTTTATGTTTGGAACCATAACCGGACTCTCAAATTAGACCGGACTGCAGGGAAGCCGTGAGGTTTTTTTTTGTTTTGTTTTTGTTTTTTTGAAAATGACTCACTGGTATGCATGAAGAACTGCCTCTGTTTCTTATGGATGGTTTCTCCCTGTGAGTGTGTGAGATTGATCCTCTCTACTGATCCTCCTCCCTCTTCCTCCTCCTCCTCCTCCTCCTCCTCCCTCTCTCTCTCTTTTCCCCTCATTCTCTCTCTCTCTTTCAGACATAAGCTGGTGACATTCAAATGTCTGCAGGAGGGCTAAAAGGGCAGAGTCAGAGTGGGTGTGAGGGGACAGTGAGTGGGAGCGCCGTCCTGTGGTGATCAGTCAGGGTGAATTTATGGCACACAGCTGTCGGACGGGTTGACAGACGAGTGAGGGGCTCCAGCTCTGCTCCTTCTCCAGCTCTGATCACTGTTGCGTAGGAAAGGAAGACCGTCTTTGCCTGAACACACTACGGTGAGTGCTCTGCCTTTTTTTTTTTTTTCCTTCCAGAAACGGTCCAAAACTTCCCTTGGAGACAATTTCCACGTGTTCTGAAACTGGTAACCTTTGACCTACTGCATGCGTTTAGTTGTGGTCGCTCCGGAATTCTTACAGAAGCACTTTTAAATTTGGAAAAAGTGATATTTTTTTTCTCCTGCTACCAGCTGTCAAAGGCTTTTTACCTTACATGGCCAAAAAAATATTGGCACACAAAAATAACCTCGCACTAATGTTTCACGTGTGTTTCGAGCAATCCTCATCTTTTTAAAATTATTTTGAATATTTAAGTGTACGTATTGTGTGTGTGTGTGTTTTGTGTTGCTTCTTTTTTTAAATTTAGACCACCCTGCGCCTCCTATATTTAGACGTTGAGGCATCGCTGTGGAGTGGTGCCTCTCGCTCCAGACACAAACTACAGCCCAGCGTTCAGCTTTCGATCTCCCCTCGCTTCACACCCCGGCTGCTGATTCTCCTGCAAACGTCCTGCAGCTGGACTATTTTGAGCTTTCCTAACTGTCTGAAACTTTTGGCGTACGGTCAGGTCAATCCTTGACTCAAAGGGAAACCTGGATTCTCAATTACAGCCGGACCCTGTGGAGTTTTAGGCGAGCTCGTAGCCTTGTCTGGTCTCGCTCTCATCCGGAGGTCAGAGACGGCGAGCCGGAGTCAGGCGGGGAGCGCCGCTTGTTTAAAGGTTAATTGAGGGCGCCCTATGGCTAAATAGTCCTGCAAACTGTGCTGAAGCAATTACTCTTCATCTCTGGGAACGTGGGACTGCGATAGGGGTCTAAAACGCCTTTGAATCTCACATTTGGTCGTCCCTCCTGCGGTACAGGATCCATATTGGAGAAGTTTGAACGTTTTAAATTGAGAATCTCATTACAAAACAACCTAATAAAAACTATTTCCTCCCCAGGTCGGCACGGTTTTACTTTATTTCCATCTATAAAGTCCCATAACTTGAGCATTCCTGGCACTGGAGTGGAGACTATTTATTTGTGTTGCTATGGAGAGACTGATCTGTGGCTGAAGGCCTGATGTTAACGCTGAAACTGGAGCTGGTGCTGAAGTACGGAGGCCTCGTGAGGCTTTCATTTAACGTAATTAGACTAAGTTAGATCAAATTCATTAGCATCATAATGAACAAATCCAAAGCTCTTTTGTCTTCGCTGCTCATTTACCCACAGTGCTGAGTGGGCTGATCAACATGTTAGCAAGCAAATGATCTGTGGATGTTAATGGGTATAAGGTAGGGATATTGGAATCGGTCAATTTAACAGATTTTGATTGATCTCATGTTCACGGAACTCACTGAGTGATGGCATGCTGGGTAAAGATGCTGCAGGTCAGTTTGTCTTCATGGTTCATTCTGACCATACTTCTACTTAATTGTTTTGCTCTTTGCTCCCCTTTAAAAAAGAACATCTTCTTCACCCTTATTTCAAGAAGTTTTCATTTGAATTGTTATAAATAAACATTATGTTCCTGCAGAAACACATCCAAAACACATCTGAAGTTCAGATCGCACCTCTGATCGCCATCAGATGGAGAAGCTTTCCGGATCACCATGTTATACAACTTATCTGGAAAACCTGTGGACAGGTTCTGATCTGTGGATTCTGATCAGAGGATGAGCTTTTGGTTTGAGGCAGATCAGGATCTGGACCATGTTTCTACACTTTCTTCCACACTGATCGAGATTTTTAGTGGCAGTAGAAAAACGCCAATCCAAATAAAAACAGCAGGCATGGACACCTCCATGATGTTGGATCCTGACCTAAATTATAATCCAGATTATATATAATTATATATTAACATTGTCAATGGCCCCCTTTCCCTCACTATATGCAGAACGAGTCCTCTCTTCTCTGCTTGTATCATCAGACTGAGATCATCTTGCCCGCCAAGCATCTGTTAACGTCAAAAGAAAGTTACTCTGTGGTGTGAGAAGTGTCTCCTTTAACATGATGGAAAACGCCTAAACTGTCGACATCTGTCCCGTATGTAAATCATCCTGGGGGTCTGATAACTTTTCTCATAAAGATGAGATACGGTGTGGATTTTTTTTTTTCCATTTGATGTAGATTTGAAAAAGTTTTGCAGCTCAGAGAAAAGTTTCAACCTGTCTTTATTTCATCTTGTTTTGGGTGTTTTATTGACTCATAATAAATCTAAAACCTAAAGCATTTTCTTCAGGCCGTGTCCTCGGTGGCGGTGGCGGCTCTCTCTCTGCAGCCCATCTGGTTATTCATTCAGATTATTCGATAGAGAATGTCACGGCTCATCTCCCTGCAGCCACCGTGAGCCTCTGTAGGCCTTGACTTCGCTGTGCTCACACCAACGCTGCCCGGGTGGCTGTGGAATCTACCCCAGAACTTTGTGTCAAATGGTCCAAACATGCAGCCTGGGGCGGGGGTGTCTCTCCTAGGCTCTGCAGTCCCGTGGCTGGAGCTTCATCTGCCCTCATGTGAACCGAACAGAGAAAACCACTGTGTTTAAAATATGCTGACATTCATCTCCTCGGTTGCTCTGCTGCTGGGATGCGGCCTCCACTCTGTAATAAGTGGCATTTTCCTTTGACAGGAATTCGGTCAAGTTTTCCGTTGGAGCCTTGAGCCAGTTATCCTCTGAGTCTGTGCATGAGCTCTGGACTCGTGAATGATCTGCTACATTCAGTTGTACAGTTTCACAATCTGGATGTTTACAAAGACGTTTTACAGGATATTTGAAAGCTGTTTGATAAAGAAATCAACCGTAATGCAGAGCAGCACAGGAAAAATATATTGCTTTTATTCAACTTCGAAATAAAGTGTCTGTTTTTTAATGAGTTGGACGACCAGGAAGGAAATCTCATGTTGAACTGGCAAAGTGTGTTAAGGTATCATTCACAGATATTTGTAAAGTGTGAATGAAATTGCTTTCACCAATCTGAAAAACACGACCCATCACCGCATCTCTTTTCAGCTCCGTAGGGTTTTCTGGCAACTTTAATTTGATATTGTTTGTTTTCTTGACGTCCAACAGCACAGATTTCATTGTCTTGTCCTTAAATCTATTTGCAACCTAAGTGAGCAGCTTGTTTTTCAGCACCTGAAGAGTCAAGTATTCCCTGCAGGAATTACACCAAAAAAAAAAAAAAAAAAATCAGGATGCTGGAAATCCAACTTCAAAACAGATTAAGTTGTGTTGCTGCATGTCTCTAACATGTCTTTGTTTGGTTTCCAGTCAGCAGATGGTGCGGGAGCAGTATGTCACCACCACCCAGGGCAGCAGCGTCCCCAGCCCGGCGCCCGACCACGTCTCCAAGATCGGCATCTACGGATGGAGGAAGCGCTGCCTCTACCTGTTCGTCCTACTGCTCATCATCATCCTGGTGGTCAACTTCGCCCTGACCATCTGGATCTTCAGGGTGATGTGGTTCAACACGGTACGCATTTAGTCACCGCGGCAACGGGTTTCACTCCGTCCTCTTTCTTTATTTAGCTGGAGATCATCCTATTATGAATACCCCCACCGAGGCGGGTTGGGTATATGTGTGAATGGATTTTCATTCATTGGTCCAAGGGAATAGCCCTTTGGATTTTGGCTGTGATCTTAGTCTAGAAGATTCTTTTGCTTCCTTGGGACAAGGCCTACAATGATTTATAGTCATTTTTTCCCGCTTTACTTGTAGTCCATCACTCCCCTGTTGGATTGGCCTTGCTGCATTTTTATCTGAGCGTATGTTTGCCTTCATTTCAGGAAGGGATGGGGCTCCTGGAAGTGCACTCAGATGGAGTGAAGTTGGACGAGGGAGAGTCGGAGTTTCTTTTCCCCGTCTATGCCGAGGAGGTCCACTCCAGAGAGGTAAACCCATCAGGAAACACACTCATCCTGCTACTTTTCCAACATTCCTCCTCACTCAGATCCTCCCACTCGGCCCCGAGCTTCTCTCCTTCCTCTTCCGTCTGGTTCCAGGCTCCTTTTGGCCTTTAATCCATCCCACCATTAACCAAACTTTCAGCTGTCGTGTAAATCACTTACTTTCTACACGCTCCAGCTGTAATTTCTATTTCTAACTGTGCTTTTTGTCCAAATGAAACTGGATTTGGCAGTCCCCCACAATGCACATGATGGTGGCACGGCAAACTCCCATTAACCTCAAGGATATTTGTGGTGGAAAGTAGTTTATGGTCGGCCTGCCAACAGCAGATGGGAACACTTTGCTCCAGTTGTTTACATGTTATAGCTTTTCTTGCTCATAGCAGCATTTTTTTTATCATTCTTTTCGCTTTATGGGGGCACATTAACAAGGGAGAATATTCCTGGTTTATGGGGGGCACTCCGCTAATGTCTCCTGTATACTCCTGATGAGATTCTGGATTCAGACCCGCCTTCTCATGAAGCATAAAAATGTGTCAAACCTTCCAGCTGCAGAATAAACGGCGTCTCATTTAAACATCTAATAAAAGTTCACGTCTCTGTTGGCTAATCACGTTCCTCTGCAAATATTTATGTAATATAAAATATAAAAACTAATGAAGAAGAAATATACTTAGATATTTTTCTGAAGACTATATGCGGTGATAGAAGATTGTGACATTTTAGTGCTATCCATCCCCCGCTGACCCTGAATGCTTGAACATTACGTCCTGAAAATGAATTTATTGGCTGATCTCCTATTTCAGCCTGTTATAATCCTTTTCCACCTGATCTGCCGTATTTTAATCTCAGTGTTTCAACTCTGCTTCAGTTGGTAAAATCACTATTGCTCTTTTTTTTTGTGCAGGACTCTTCCCTTCTAGTGCACTCGACGGAAAACGTTTCCCTTAACGCCCGTAATGAAGACGGTGATGTCACAGGGAGGATATCTGTGGGTAAGAGCCTCAAAGAGGTTACATGAGTACACAATACAGACACACAACGCAGTCACGTATGACAAAGTGTCCCGCTGACGTAAGAGGGCGACACCAAAGTCATTTATGCTCTCGTCCTGCCATCATTTCTCATGCAACATTAACAGTGACAAGAAACCATCTTTCCATTTTATAATCACTTAGATTTTCATTTAAAATTCATTACGCACAGAATTCCCCTCTCTGCATTTGCCTTTGGAACGCTCCAGATTACACAGAGGGCCCCGGGGCCCTCGGAGGATTGTATCCACACCTCCTTTATGGCTCGCCAGCGGCTGCGTTGGGGTATTTTGTCATAATTAAAAGGCCAACAAATGGCCCAACAAAACGCTGCGTTCCCCAGCGCCGTTATGTGTCCTTGATCATTAAGCTGTGAAACAGAGTTTGCGTCTTCGTCTGAGTGAAAGAAGGAGCTTGTTAGAAAGGACATGCGGGTTGACGGTTGTAGGTGTGGAAGTGGGTTAATATCATTCTGACTGAGCTAGAGGAGCAACACCAGATGCGTTTGACTTTGAGTTTGGGTTTATTGACGCATTTCTTTTCTTTGAATGTTTGTTTATGCACTTTTTTGCTGAAATCTCCACACGGCGAAGCACCAATTTGTCTCGTTCTGTTCATTCAACGCCAATCCAAAAAAATATAAAAGAACAATAATAATTGGAGTTTTCCTTTTTGCTGCCAGATCCCTTCAGAACTTTTGTGCTGTTGTGTTTTTTTTAACACTATTTCAGGTCCAAAAGAGGCTCAGGGACACACTCCAGATCTGCTCATTACCACCCAGAATGACAACATGCTGTTCAGCGCAGATTGCGACCAGGTTCTGATTGGACCAGACAAACTCCGGATCACAGGTATGTTATTGTCTGCCACCTGTCGTTTCTTCTTTGTTAAAACCATTTTTTTCAAATTTCAAAACAGATAACCTTGACAGCAGATGGGAACTTTGCAGAGGTAATGTGTCTTTGATGACAGACGCGTCCTTTGCATAGTAATACATGAACGTATTTAAGCCCACCAACTGTACATGCAAAGCCAGTTTGGACTCCAGTAGCGGGCAGAAGCCTCCCGCCTTACCTTTTCTGTCTCTCAGTGTCCACTGTGTGTTATTGATGATGATGTGGGTCACCGACCACACATTATGGGGGCTGATTAATTGAGTCAGAGTGTCAGCGTGTCAGATGATAGCTTTGTTATGCCCGGGGGGTCGTTCTGTTCCCCAGGCAGTGCATGAGGCAGCAGAGGAGCCGAGTGGTGACATCCACGTGTTCTAGATCAGAACACTTTTGCAGGTTGTTGGCTCTACAGAATATTTTAGTTTGCATCTCCCCCTCACAGACCTCTCTGCCAGATCAATTGGATTCAATTGTTAAATTTAAATAGTTGCACATATTCGACCAGCTCTTCATCAGTAACGTCTAGTTTGAAGCTTTTATTTGAAGTAGTTTGTCTGTTTGTCCATCAGGTCCTGAAGGAGCACTGTTCCAGCATTCAGTGGAAGTCCCCCAGCTGAGATCGGAGCTTTTCAAAGACCTGAGGTGGGGGTGGGGGTGGGGGTGAATGTCAACACTGACTGACTGACACGCTGTCATGCATTCACTCATGTCTTTTGCTTCAGGTTGGAGTCTCCTACTCGCTCTCTCAGCATCAACGCCCCTAAAGGAGTTCATCTGAAAGCGCTGGCCGGTAACATTGAAGCCGCTTCCAAGATGGATGTGATTCTGCAGTCGAGTATAGGACTGGTAAGAAAAACATTTCCTCGAGTCTGATACACATCCGATTCCGTTTGTTTTCTTTTGATTACCGAGGGAATGAACACCCCGCTGCTGAACATCATGCTGCTCGGTGCTTCTTTAAACTGCCACAGTGACACCAGGGAGCTTCTCATCCAGAAGATTCTCACTGAAGTATCGTTAGATAGTTGCTCTGATTTTTGGTCCAACTAAATTCTTTTTTTTTTTAAAAAAAGCCAAAAAAAACCACCATAACGATATTAACATGTAAACACCAATGAGTTGGTTGTCTTTTCAATTCCCAAAGCAATTATTTGGACTTTCGTTTGCAGTTTCCTGCTTCCTGTTAAAGATGAGTTTTGGTGATCTAAATCAAGGAAGTTAATTGTTGCAGTGCAGCTAAGTGGCTCAACTACAAAAACATTTTGCTTTGCATGTATTTAACTCTTAGACCCCTGACCGATTGTGGCCGATTTTTGGTACCTTTGATATTTGTCTACATATGCCACATTAAAAATCATTTAACATACCCATGCTTGGTATTGTTATCATCAGTACAACTTCAGCTATATGAAGAGATCGTTGTTATTTCCATATAACTTACTACATTGACATATTGGGCCAAAATAGACACACAGTCAAATTCGAAAATGGAGAAATTATATTTTTTTGCACATGAAAACCAAAAACATGCTCATGGATCTGGTTTTGAACTAAAAGAAAAGGTAGCTAGAGGCTTCTAATATAACTATGCAGTGCACCCTCATTATTTGCGGTTAATGCGCTCCAGGCACCACACGCGATTGAGGAATCTGCATCGAGATCACCATCTATTTATCTTACTATTTACGGTAATTTAAACGTTTATGACCCTCCCTATACTGATATTAAACCACCTTCTATGTGTATTACCTTTTCCCACAGTCTGATAGACTGTTTAAAGTACTTCTGTGTCTCACGTAAGTCCTAGACTGACGGAACGAGCGCACTTCCGGATGCCGTCAGCCAATTGAATCCATGCACGGTATAAAGCAAACTTTCTATGGAGGCCTACCTTGGTTTTCATTCTAATGTGACATGTGCTGTGATGTGGATATTCTCGACTCAAGTGGGAGGAAATGAAGCAGAGCGATGCTTCCTAATGGATTCAGCGTGACTGTATTGTTCGCCTTTGCAGCTGGTGCTGGACGCTGAGACGGTACGCATGCCGGGGCTGCCCCTGGGCGAAGGAGGGGTTTCTGGAAACGCCCAGGGTCTCTTTGAGGTCTGCGTCTGTCCCAGCGGAAAACTGTTCCTGTCCAAGGCTGGAGTCACCTCCACCTGCAACGAGAACCAGGAATGCTAGAAGGACTCAAAGGATGCATTTTCTTGAAGGCATCAAACACAACTGTTTATATCATAGTCTTGTATCTTTACGCCACTGGGGGATCTTAGGATGATCTCAGTGCTAGATCCCACTGCACATCAAGGCCTGGAAACATAAAAAATGCCTGCTGGCATACACGTCAGAAATGCATCCTTTTAGTTGCATTTATGACCGTCTATCTATTCAGCTGAAAGTAATTGGTTCTCAGTTTTATATTTAATTACATCAGAGCTTTGTGGAAATTCTTTCACATGTGGTCATGGCTGGGCAATGAGGAGCTGGGAACAGCTTACATCCTATGCAATATTATATGACGGTGCAATAGATGAAAGTGACCCATATGAAGGGCTTGGAGTCAGAAGATATCTTAATGGTTTATTTATTTGATTTAATTATCTTCTTCTGGCTCCAAGCATCTAGTATGGTGTTTTTTTCTTCTTCTTGGTGTTTAGCATGTTGTAATTTAATTGGGGTCAAAAAATAGAGAGATGCTATATCTTGTCATTGTCATCATCACATAAATGGATTATAATTGTTTTTTAATTATTCAGTCAGACAGATCTTTTTCAACTGCTACAGGGTTGAGATATAAATGCCATGCTGTTATGGCAACATAGAGTTTTGTTCGTGTGGTTTCTTGTGTGTACGTAATGTGTTGTTTCAGTTCATACAGTTATGTTGACCTGTGTTCTTTTTGATCTGCATAAGCATGTTATTATGCATTAGCTGGAAAAGTTTTTCTATGCATCATGTTGGTTCCATTTGTTTTTTCAAGCTCGTTCACAACTAAGAATGAATGAAAAAACTAAACATTACTTTTCACTGTTGTGTCTAAAAAACAGATTTTGAGCAAGTTAAAAAATGGTTATTGTACCTGTGAGTAGGTCATGCTTCTCAGTGGATAACTGACAGGATTATTTTGAAATTTTTCTTTTAAAAATGTTTATAATGGCTCACATAAATTTATCCAGTTCGCAATATAAAGAGGGGCAGTATTTTGTAATGACAGCAACACTGAGTTTAGTACACATTTTTATGAAAGGTAGGTTTTAGTATAGCCATCTCATGACATTGTGTAGTTATCATATGTTGATAAGCAGATATGACTTCCAATTTGCTGTTCTCACCTATACTCTGGCATTTTTTTGGATGAAGTGTGTATTTATTACTTTTGTATGCCAATTAAACTCTGTGCTATTGTTCTATAACGTGTTTATCAGCGCAATTCAATTATGGGGGAAGTGTTTTTGAAGGTAATTCAGATTCCATGGGAAAATTAGAAAGGTGAGGCAGCCTCTAATTGTATTTAGTGTCTGTTGTTTCCTGTGTTGTTTACTGTGGATGTGGGTGCGGCTCTCTGCTGCTCTCTAGTGGACAAATGTTGCAGTAATATCAAGTGCCAAGAGCTTTGAACCGGTTCATGGAACAAAAGCGAAAACCAGAAACTTTTTTGTATTTTACCAGTAACGTAAACGGAAACCAAAAATTATATATATTTTAATGTTCTGGAACAGATCAGCTATTCAAAATTTTTTAAAACGGTTAATACCGTTTTCTTTTTGTTCCTGAAAAAAATATCTTAAATATCCGGGATCTTAACAGAAAAAGAGTCATTAAATAAATATTAAATAATTATTATAAATTATATTAAATAAAGAACGCTTTTTATGAAATATTTAATAACCAAATAACCCTCTCTGTGATCTTCACAGAAAAAAAGGCCTTGGACATTCAGACGGACCAACCGGCCGACCGACCGACTTAGCCTGCATCGACATTTAGTGAGAATTTGAAGGTTCCATGCGAGTCACAGCCAGTCTCAAACACTAAAGGAGATGTTCTTCTGTAAATCTTGATCTCATCGAAGTTTTCAGGAGTTTCATGTATGAAAATGTTTACGGATATACGTGCTGCCAAAAAGTGGGGACATTGCGTGTTTTTTTTTTTTTTTTTAATTTTATCTTAGGGTGCGTGTCATTTTTGGAGAGTGGCATAGAAAATGCGACTGTCGGGTTTGAACACATCGTACAGAACATCACAGTTCTGTAAGTCGGCCAACTCAAACTGATGACAAGTCTGGGCTTCATCGATGTCGGCAACAAAGGGGTTCTGGAAAAGAATGATTTCTTTTGCATAAACATGTAGTTCACGGAACTCCACCTTCAGCATTTCAGGTGCTTCCTCACACCTTTCAGCTGAGAACGGGACCGCTGGCAGACCTCCATCGTGGCCCGACCGGCGGTCAGGCTGCAACAAACATGACCATCGATCAGTGAATCAATCGGTGAATCCATCGGTGAATCCATCGGTGAATCAATCGGTGAATAAATCGGTGAATAAATCGGTGAATCAATCGGTGAATCAATCGGTGAATCACCGGTGAATCACCGGTGAATCAATCGGTCAATCAATCGATGAATCAATCGATGAACCAATCGGTCAATCAATCGGTCAATCAATCAGTTCCACAATAGCTCAGTAGGATAATCTTTGATCAACAGGTGTTTGTCAAAGGATGTAGGATCAAATCCCAGCAGTGAGCATTTTGTTTCAGTTCTTCGGTCACATGTAAATGTGAAATGCTCGGACACACACTTTCTATGTGTGGAGTCCGTTAGCCCAGCCTGTTAAGGTGCCGAGCAGGTGTACAGACATGACAGGTTCAAATCCCACTCCTCCAATCATTTTCAGGCTGTTTCCTGAATGACGAAGACAAATACACGCGAAGAAAAGTTCAGAGTGTGGATGGATTGGTAGCGTGGTGGGTTAGTTCAGTGGTCTCAAACCCCCGGCCGAGGACCGGTACCTGTCTGTGGGTCATTTGGTACCGGGCCGCACCGAAAGAAAAAATTATTTTCGATTTATTGGATCGAGTTTTTAATATAATTATTTCTTACAATTATTTCGTTTACAGAGATGTTGATTATCAATTTAAGAAAGGTTGTTTATTGTTTTTTATTGTCTGTTGACGTTTGCATTTCACATAAAACCACTGCGGATGATTCATTAGACTATAGTCGTCCTGTCGTCATTAACGATGATCGAGCAAATGAAGGCCGGTCCGTGAAAATATTGTCTGAAAGATGAAACCGGTCCGTGGCGCAAAAAAGATTGGGGGCCACTGGGTTAGTTCCAACAATGAGCCCAACCCGTAGTCGCAACTGGTTCTGGATCAAATCTGAGTCTCACAGTAACGTGGCCGGGAGGGGGCCGTGTTCCCCTCCTGGTCTCTGGGGGATATAGAATGATAGAGTTATGAATTACGCCTCAAATCAAAAGCAGCTGATATTTCACTGCTGTCATGAACGTGAAGTAAAGCCTAGAGACAGAGTGGGCTGCCTCCAGGCGCCAATCTCCCGGGGCTCGCAACTTCTTCATGTTTGTCGGTACAGTAACAAAGGTAGGATTGAGTTTTTGGGAAGAAGAATCTGAAATGTGATGAATAGAAAAAAAACTGAACCAGAAAGTATCGACTAACAGAATTTTATTAATATTTTATACAATACATCAGAAGCATAAAAGGTTCAAGTCGAATATGTATAAAAAAAATCAATCGCCCATAGTTCCGAAGCAAGGAGTTTGTGTGGCGGGGGGGGGGGGTTGCAGTGCTGGTGGGGGCTCTTGGGTGGGAGGAGCTTCTGCACCTGCAGCACCTTGTTCCGGTTTGGAAGCTGGACTCATGGCAATGCCGGCATTTAGAGAACCGGCTCTTTCGGCTCGGCTCACTAAAATGAGCCGGTTCTCTCAAACGGATCTTCAGATTTTTTAGTTGCTTTAATCAATATATTACCAATAATGTAAAATTATAATGCAAAATTATGCAACTCCTCCCTCTGCTCAGCGCAGCACTAAGGGCAGACACACAGGCGATAACGCCACAAATTGACCAATCACGTGCGGTTTCAAGAGAAAAAAAAGCGGCTCCCCCAATCAGGAGCCGGCTCCCGTCGTTCACCTCAAAGAGCCGGCTTTCATTGTCCTTACGTTCGCGACCAACCCCCTATCTCGAACGAGACTGTCTAAGAGCCGTTGTTGTTCGCGAACGAGACTGACTCAGAGCCGTTGTTGTTCGCGACCGAGACTGTCTAAGAGCCGTTGTTGTTCGCGAACGAAATGGACTCAGAGCCGTTGTCGTTCGCGAACGAGACTGTCTAAGAGCCGTTGTCGTTCGCGAACGAGACTGTCTCAGAGCCGTTGTCGTTCGCGAACGAGACTGTCTCAGAGCCGTTGTCGTTCGCGACCGAGACTGTCTAAGAGCCGTTGTCGTTCGCGACCGAGACTGTCTAAGAGCCGTTGTTGTTCGCGACCGAGACTGTCTCAGAGCCGTTGTCGTTCGCGACCGAGACTGTCTAAGAGCCGTTGTCGTTCGCGACCGAGACTGTCTAAGAGCCGTTGTCGTTCGCGACCGAGACTGTCTAAGAGCCGTTGTTGTTCGCGACCGAGACTGTCTCAGAGCCGTTGTCGTTCGCGACCGAGACTGTCTAAGAGCCGTTGTCGTTCGCGAACGAAATGGACTCAGAGCCGTTGTCGTTCGCGAACGAGACTGTCTAAGAGCCGTTGTCGTTCGGGACTGACACATCACTTGGAAGTAGTGATGTCCGAATGGAGCCCCATGGGGCTTCGAACCATCCACCGCTTATCCTGAATCGGGTCGTGGGGGCAGCAGCTTCAACAAGGAACCCCAAACTTCCCTTTCCCCGGCCACATCCACCAGCTCTGACTGGGGGGGTTCCCAAGGCGTTCCCAGGCCAGTATTGAGATATAATCCCTCCACCTGGTCCTGGGTCTGCCCCGAGGTCTCCTCCCAGCTGGACGTGCCAGGAACCCCTCCCTAGGGAGGCGCCCCGGAGGCATCCGCACCAGATCTCCGAACCACCTCAACTACCTGTAACTCCTTTCCACCGGAAGCAGCAGCGGCTCTACTCTGAGCCCCTCGCGAACAGCGGTGTTTCTCACTCTATCTCTCAGGAAGACACCTGCTATCAGCTTGAGAACGCCCATTTCCGCCGCTTGTATCCGCGATCTCGTTCTTTCGGTCATTACCCATCGCTCATGACCATAGGTGAGGGTAGGAACGAAGATTTAACGATGGATAGAGAGCTTTGGCCCGCGGCTTCGAACCGTTTGCGACAATTGTGACGAAAACTGTTTCATTACTCGGCGCCCCATTCACTGAGAATGTGTCGCCTTCTTTGGCGGGATGACTGTACCGCAACCACACAACGGCCAATGAGGCCAGAGAACAGCGCTTTGACGTTTCCTGTATTGCATATATTTTCTGAATAAAATAATTACGACGCAATCGGAACGCCAATGTGATCAGTTCAAGGGATATTGACACGATTGGCAGCGCACCACGCTGTTTCATCCATTTAAACACATCTGGGACCGGCCGGTGTTTCACCTCGCAAGAACTTTAGCGAAACTTTTCTCGCAAAGATGAACCTTTTTTTTTTCTCTCCATGTGACCTGAGGGGCTCCGTACATAAGTGCGAGCAGAACAACTCTGAAACCGACAGGAGAGAGGACCGGGACGTGTGGAAATTCACGCCATTCCTCCAGCAGGCAGCGCATCCCGGTCTGACCCGGAACTGGCGTCGGCATCTTTAGCGAGGAACTGAATGAATGAATGAATGAATGAATGAATGAATGAATATATAAACTTGACTGAAAAAGAAACAGACGAACAAATAACCAACTGTCAACCACGTTTATCAACGCGTCTTCGAGGTGGAGCTGACGTCACAGCGGTTTTCTTCTCGGAGATAATTTCCCTTGGCCTGGTAGCTGCAAGTTAAGGCTGTTCAGCATTTCTGTCAACCATAATTTACAAGTAACGCTATTAACCGATTCAGGAACTATGTATTTTTTGTTCTAACCAGTTCAGGAACGTCAATTCATGGGTGGAACGTAAAACTGGAAACATTATAATACTGTTTCTGTTCACTATGAACCGATTGGTAAAAAAAATTCTGGTTCAAAGCACAAGACAATAACACAAGATATTTGGCTCCTAAGCTGTTTGACCCACACATTTCACCAAAGTCAACATATCATCAGTATCTGGAATGGAATGTTTATTTTTATCAGGATTAAGCCATCAATAAAAAAAAATGTCTCAATTAAAAAAAAATGTCTATCAGAAAATGGGATAAGATTGTAGACAGAGCCTTGGCTCTAAAACCATAAATCCACATTTAACCTTTATTGCTAAAATAAAATAAAGTGCCACTCCGGCTAGCTTAAAAACTCCATTTCAATGTCACAAGCAATACAACATAACTGTGCTAATGTAACGCCACATTAAAAAAATAAGTAGGCTGTTCCGCATTTGCTACAACATTAAATCAAGCATTAAAACTCATGTCAAAAAAATTTGGTAACTTAAAATTGTCAAAATAGTTTAAAAGGTAGACAGACCACATTTTTCAAATTTAAAAACAACAGCAGACACTTTTTATTTAAGGGGAATTTATTGGGCCTTCCTTATGGCACGGTGCACATCAACATGTATTCTCCGTGGTCTATTCCCACCCTTGGTTGAGTCACCTCAAGCTTAAAGTTTAATACAGACAGCAGGACGTGATGTTTAAAAATGACATTTGCAGTATGTGGTCAGTATGTGTGTAGTCCTTTACATCAACAGTAAAATAAAATAATAAAAACACAAGTTCACTGCTGGTCTATGTTATGTAAACCAGCAAAGACAAAGTAGTCAAAAGGTTTAATGGCAAAAGTAACATGTTAAGGATTGTGCCCAAATTATAGCAACTATACAGTATATGGCTCATTACTGTATCATGCTGTGCTTTAGAGAATTCCCCAACAGGCCATCATGGCGAAAACAAATGACTTTTGAATGACTTGTTAGGAAAAGCTGAGCTACAGTCATAACACACATCTTGACAGCTGAGAGGACACATGATTATTCAGGTAAGGAAGCAAACCATTCACCAGCTGTTACAGTACGGAGCATAGAAACATTAAAACGAGCCATTAACCCATTTTTCTAAAGTGAAATAAAGGGTTTTCCTTTCACAGTTGGATTCTCCCCACATTCTAGGGTGACAAAACACCACAAGTGCAAATGCATGTACCGTAATTTCCGGACTATTGAGCACACCTGTCTTTAAGTCACAGGTGTCAAGGTAACATGCGATATCTACACAGACAGACTTTTAAACATGTTAATTAAGGCTTTTTTTTCCAAACAAAGCATGTAACACTGCAGTAAAACATCGCTACCATGTCTAACATCTCAATATCAATTCATTGATGCGTGCAGCTGCCTTGCCACTGGACAGCCAGATCAATTGCCCTTAAAAGGTGCATCATATGGCTTCCACTGCGTGAGGCACAAAATATATTTTCAAAACACAATCAAACTAAGGTACCATTGTCTCTTCCTTCTGTGTCTCGCATTTGTGTTAAAAAAGTAGAAATTTATAGTCCGGAGAATATGGTATATGACTTTCAGAAAAGTGCTTTACTGAAGAAGAAGTGACAGGCCACATTAAAGATACCTTTTATGGAAATGATATGACATCAACCAAAAACATACAAAAAACCAACAGCTTTTACAAACAATAATTTCTAATTCCTTTGACTTGGAAATTGGAACACCTTGCATTACATGACTAGCAGTATTTGAGATACAGAGACAATCAAATTCTCCATCACACTCATATCCATCCAGTACATTCAACTTATTTCTTGCAAGAATATTTATGTATACATCTTCTTTTTCTAAAGATATTATAAAAAAAAAAAGTTGCTTATTTTTACAGTCAGAGCAAATCGTTGTCAATATGGGGACTTTGGTAAACAAAATGTATTGCTCAGGCATTTGTATGTACAGCATATTCAAATTTCTTTACACTTATTACAGCAAAATTATATTGACACAGCTCAATACGTTATGGGAGCCATACATTTATTTACTATGCAGGGGCTACAGCACCTTCATCACATGTAGAAACTGCATGTGTAACAAAAGCTGCCAGCTGGACACTTCTATTCTTCAATTCCAATTCAAAAGTGATATACATGATCTGTATTGCACGCAACCACGGGTGTCCTCTGTTCCGCTGAGTATAATGCATACTGTTGTTTTACTGTCATCTTTCAGCAACAGTATTAAATTTTTTGCTGCACAAAGGTTTCAAGCTTTATGATAATTCGTGCGGTACATTCCATAACTCTCATTGCCACCTCAGACGTATATCTGTCATTGGGAATCTGTGGGAATGGCAGAAGATCAGGATAACGAGTTCTCAGGCTATCTACGCCATATCCTTCCAGGATCTGAACATCGCTGGCGAGGCCTGCTAATTGGGAGTGGTACTCCTCAACTTTTTGTGCAAGAGCAGTAGGTTTCACATCTTTGTCTGACTTTCCTCTAACTGAGTAGTCGGCAGCTATTAGTGCCAGCTTGGTGGCCAGGTAGCATTTGAAACAAACCCATTCATTTGCATTTTTATGAAGATCATTCCGAGCAGCAGAATAGTTCGCTCTTGCTTGTCTCAGCCATCTGCGGGCTTCTACGGGATTTCCAACCGTCTTGAAAGTTGGAGGTACAAAGAATCGGTGAGAGTGTGATGAACCAGCGTAGCTTGTGTTATGTTCCCTGAAATGCTGCCTCTCTGACTTGTGATTGGTTGCTTCTTGGTTCCATGATGAGTAAAACCGTTGATATGAGAACTTCTCAGACTGGAATCGGGATGATGATGTGGAGTAAGATCTCCTTGAAGCTCTATCAGTATTTTGTTGGTCAGCAATAGATTGTTTCTCCATCCTACTGATTTCTTTCTGTAAGTGCTTGAAGACTTCTGTAGCAATGTCTAGATTCTCTGCATTTTTGTCTGGATGCCATTTGAGATACAATCTGCGAATTATCTTCTTTCTCTCTACCTCCGAAAGCTTCCACGCTTGTTCGATGACTAAGGTCACTTCTTTCAGAATTTCAGGCAATGCATTAAGCTTGATCTTTTTAGGAGAATGTTTCTGAGTGGGGGGTCTGAGGTTTTCCTTACCGGCAAACAGAGGAGGGATCATTTGTAGACCAGAGGAATGAGTGTTTGGACTAGTCGGTGTTGATGGAGCATTGGTGTCTCGAACATGAGAACTTTCATCTTGTCGTGAGAATTTGTACAAGTCAAGGGAACTGACTATTTTGTATTCACTGTAACCAATATCAATCTGGAAACATTTTCCAAGGAAATTTGTGTTTTCCTCTTCTTCTCTTCCTACTTCCTGAACAATGATAGCATATGTATAGGTAGGTTGGTAGGATCCATACATATCTCCACCCTCTGAGTCTACAAGGTAACCCACATACTCCCCTGGATAAAATACATTCATTGGATCCATCAGGAGTGTGTGATGTATCTCAGCTGGAATGGGGGTTCCAGGAAGGGGTAGTTCAAGTTTTGAAGGTTCCGTTGAGTCATACTTGACCCCAAGGTTGTCAAGTTTCTCTGTGATTCTGTAGATGTCATTACAGCCCAACATTGCAATTAGATAAGATGTGTCAGAAATCAAATTGTCTGTTGCAGACTTTAATGTCATTGCCAGTGCTAAGAGAAAATTAATGTCTTTGCTATCTGAATGCTGGATGTAGAGGTGAATCACAGCTGTCCCATACCTCTTGAGGAAGGCAAGTGTTTCACTGCGGCTGTTTGGGATTGGACTACATCCTTTGACTCTTAATGTAGTCTGGAGTTTCTCAAAACATGACACTTTCAGTCCTTCACAAAGTGCTTTGCAAAGACGTATTGCTTTTTCCTCATTTACAAGGTAAGCATTGTCATTCTCATGCTTCATTATCCTGATCAGTCCAGTGATAAACTGCTCTGATGACAGCAACAGCTGAAGGCGACCTTGGAGAGAGCAAAGAGCGCCGAACTGGCACATTTTTGGTGAATCCTCATCAAGTTGCTCTTCAAGAATGCTACTCAATAGTCTTGGCCTCAGTTTCTGTGGAAGTAACATGATCAGCTTTGTGTGGAAGGTGTAATCTTTACCCAGATAACACTGACTCAGGTCAACAAGCATCTGAACTCCAACATTACTTTGAATTCTGCTCTTGTAATGTGGAGCATCATCAAACACCAAGCCACTGGATTTTGCTAACCTGCCATCATGACTTGGTAGATAAAATATCAAATCTCTGAGGCTCTCGAGATCTTTGCGAATCTCCACTGGGTCATTATGGAGAGCCTTGAACAGTCCTGAAACAACCCTTTTCACAGTTCTCATTTCATTTGGGTCAAGCTGCTTGCCTTCTGAAATTCTATAAATTCGCCAAAGTACTTCAATATACTGTTTGGTTGACACAATATCTTCTGTACCAAGAAGTTTGAACAGTTGATGGAAGGTACCAAGTTCTAAAGGCAATTTGTACAAGTAGGGTTTGAAGTCAGATTCATTGTCCAGATTGATGACAACCTCTTCTGGTTTCAGCAATTTCCAGCCATCATCAACCATGACAAATGCCACTCCACGCAGTTGGAAACGGAAATCTCTTTTATCTGCATTGAGGAACTCATATGTTGACCTTAAAACCTTGTTCCTGGTCTTTACCATGTCATCATCGGGAGCAGATATGTTGCAGATGTTCTTGCAGTTGCTTATGACTTTCTCCAGTGGTGGGTCTAAGTTGACACCTAACATGCTCAGCACTTGATCAAGTTGTTCCTGTCCAGACAAAGTGCTACCCTCCTGGTCTGTTATGCTTGATGGTGTAGCTTTCTCAGGCAGAATTGGACAAGATGTCCAAAGTAAGTGAATGATATCTGTTTGCTTGAATTTTGGATTCACTTGAGAACCACTGAAGCGAATCAGAGGTAGTGTTCCACTCATCTCTTGATACTGTGAATGAAGCTTGATGAGTTCTTTGGGCGCTCTCTCAGGACACAGGAATGGTATCATTGAGAGCTCCTTGAGAAAGGTACCCTGGAACAGGTCCACTCGCTCTTTGAAGATGTGATTCAAGAGAACATCGACAATGATTTGTACTTTTTCTTTGGTCCAGCTTTCTGTTTGGGATTTGATACTGACCTCTTTTGCAAACTGTAGAACTTGCTGCTGTGACACTTCATGTTTGAGACCAATATTTCTCAGAAAGGCTATCCAAGAGGTGTGTGACAATGTTCCATTCTTGGGCTTTGACACTTGCTCAACTTTCCTGAAAAAGTCCCTTGGTATAAATGACTTTGCATTTAGCATAACTTCAAACACTTTCTCTGTCTCATCATAGAAAAACTTGGTTGGCCTGAGCCTGTTTGAGTAGTCAAAGATGAACAAGAGATCTTCCAATTTCTCATAGAGCTGATCCTTCATCTGGCATGAGTCCTCTATTGACAAAAGCCTCTCCTTCAAGTACACAATATGTTCAATTTTGGCAGTATAGGAAAGACTTTCAAACTTCGGTAGGATATGATGAAGGTAAATTTCTAAATCATCAATAGGCATGCAGCCAAGGACGGTGTACAGCTCTTTCAGCTGTGGATTGTCAACAAGAAACGCAAAGGAGGTTGTGTGAGCCCATCTGTCAATGTCAGCAATAGGAATACTTTTTGTAAGAACATAGTTCTCCCCACTATTTGCAATACTTATGTATCTCCCACTAACTGATTTAAAGCATGGAAGAACTTTTAAGCTCTGTGTATCCTGTTGAGAGAGGTTGACAAGGTTGCAGTTGAAATACAGCAAAAGAGCCTCGCAGTCTTTGTCAGTCAGGTTTGCTACTTTAAATGCAGACGTCTGTATCATGTATTGTATAGCTTTCAGGACACTTGCTGGATTTTCAATGTTTGCTGTGTGTTGTGCCAGAAAAGGCATGATTGGATTTTCTTTGAGACAGATTTTGTTCACAGCAACCTGAATGCATCCTGCTTTCATCAGGATGTGAAACACTTTGTCATTTTGGCCATGTGGAAATATAGCTATGTTCATCAAACTCAGAGGTAGGAGCAAATCATGATCAGGAAGAACCATCTTTTCTCTCGCCATAAATTTGACTCCAGGTAGCAACGCCCAATCTTTCAAGATGTCCAGCACTGTGTCGAAACTAGGTTTCATGTCAACTTGATCCTCCCTAACAGCAATATTCTCACTGATGAAGCTCCATACATTCTTCAGCCAAGATTCACTTGCAAAGGTGTCTCTCCACTTTACAGGTATCCTTGTTCGACACTCTTTGGGGAGAACAGATCCCAGCAGGTCACCAAAGCAGCTTATGTCAAAGATCTTTGCAATTCCTTCCTTGAAAAGGATGCTGCTGTACCTCATGTACATTGTATTCATGAACATTTCCTTCCTTGATGAGATTAGCTCATGGTGCGATGTAAGGAACTTTTGTCTTTTAGAATCAAACACTTGCAGCATATTGTCCATTGTTATCAATAAAGGCAAGCCTTCAATTCTAATTTCATCCACTTCTATATCTTTGAAGCAGTAGTCAACTAAAAGCTTCACATTATGAAGTAGCTTGTAGTTTGACTGTTGAACACGGCAGGGGAGTTTCCCAACATGGCAAGATGTGTCTGGTGATGAGAAAGTGTGAAGAAAGTTGCGGACATCCTTTGGTGTGACATAACTGACTGGTATTCCTGCATTTTCCAAACATAAGTAGAGATTTGCTGTCTCATCACAACTGTGAATCAGGTTGAACCCAATATCCAGAAGCAAAGTTTTCAACCTGTAGATATTTTCAGCCACAGATTTCCTCGAAGTGATGTTGTACTCGGTGTTTTTCAAGTGCTGAAGCTCATCTTGTAGCAGATTATCAAAAAACGCTCTGCCTTTGTTTGCTGTAGATGTATTCACCCATAAAATGTAAATGACAGAGTGGATTTCAGAGTTCTCATTGTGCACTGCTCTGACTACAGGAAGCAGGCGTTTCAGGTCAGCATGGATACAACTGTACACTGCTTTAACCAGGCAGTACCAATCTGGTTGTATGTCAATTCTGTTGACTGGGAAGAAGAACAAATATTTACGCAGTGTATCTTTAACAGCATGAAGTGGTGTTCCTTGTAAAACAGTCAAGGTGGGGTCAGGACCTGGGAAATATCTACGCTTCAGTTGAATCAGCAGCTCTACACAAGCAGGAGCTATCAGCGATGTCATCAAATTGTTATTCCAGTCACTCCTTACCCCAACTCCATTGTCATCTCTCCATAAATTTCTTCGAGCAGAGTCTAGGGCAAAATGTCCATTAACATGAAAAGGCAAGCCTGTCTCAAGTGAAAGGGGTAAAAAGCAGAAGGCTCTGTGGGGCTTTTTATAGTTGTGGCTTACACATGCAGCTACCCCTCCACGTGGAAAGAGAGTTATGTCTTCATTTTTGTGAGCTGACACTACACTTTTTGAGACATTTTCAATGTTGGGGAAGCCTGATCGGTTGCAAATCATCCATGTGGTTAAATTTCCTTCAGTGTCTTCTATGTCCATTGAGTATGTTATCTGTTGGACTGGGATAGCAGTGAGCTGTTTTTTTTTTATCACACTGTCAATGACTGAGGCATGAAACTGCTTGCGTTTTAGCCGATCACCATCTGTCAATTTGGCTGTCACAGAATAAAGCACTTTAAGTTCTCCAGATGCATGATCGACTTCACAGATTGATATTTTCTCCATGTGGTTAAGGAACATCAGAAGTTCTGCTCCATCAGTTTTGAGTTTCTCCAGCAGGTTGTGCACCATTCTATTCGATGCAGGGACTGAACTGATCTCTGATGTCTTTGCCATCTCCTTCGAGCGAATGGGAAATCTGAACATAGTGCTGCGTTCTAATTTAAAATGAATTCCTAAGTAAAGGTTTAGAACATCTGAAAACTGAGATCTGAAATCAGAGTCTAAGTCTCTAAACATTCTTCCAGGGCTCATAGATGTAGCCCCTGGTGCATACTGTGCATGTGGATCAAAGATGCACAGAATATCATTGTTTGAGATGAACGATGGACAGTCAGTGATGTGATAGACGGAGTTGAATCCTATGCCATACTGCCCGGTTTTGCCTGGGTTGGCCTCTTTTGTTCCTCTTCCAAGATTCTGTATACCTCTGACATCATCCTCTGTAAAAGGCTGGTTGTTGTATACACAGAGGGCAGGGCCTTGCATTGGTATCCATTTATCATCAAATATTCTATCTGTGGGGTGTATCCTTGAGTCATACACAAAGGAAATTTCAGTGGCCTTGGCATCATCTGCATTTTGAAGCAACTCTTTGAGCATTTCTTTTTCTGATGGATAAGCATTGAGAATACTTTTTATCCTACTTGTGAGTTTTTCTTTCTGTCCGAACTCACTCCCAAGGGGTGTGAAGCAAACGTTAGAGGCGTACCTTTCCAAAGCTTTGTGACGTTTTGGGACTGCTCCTAATTTCACAGCAACTTCTCTTGGAATATCCCCATGACAGTATTTAACAGAAGAGTCTCTGACTTTGATCCAAGGACAGTCGTTGTAGCACAGTGATTTTGATGGCTGCAATGTTAGATTGGAGTCAGGTAACAGAATCCCACTGTAACTCACTTGGCAGGATTCTTGATTCTTGTCTCGTATTAAACTCCATACTCCTTCACTAATAACTCTGCGACACAATTGAAAGTTTTCCTCGGTGAGTGCCCTTCGCCCACAGTCTTGCTTCACTGTTTCGAGAATTGCTGAAAAATCCTCTACAGAGAAGCTGTGTTGTACTCCAACATTTTCAAACAGCTCACGACAGCTGTTTCTGTATTTGTTAGGCAGCTGATAAAGATGTGGAGTAGCATCAAAATTCAGGTGGAAAGCAATTTTTGCAGGATTGACATAGGTGTTCTCCACCAGAATGGAATTGAAAGCTTTCAATTCCTCACTAATTTGTCTTTTCGCATTTTCATCCTGCAGCATTTCCTCGTGAAGAAATTTGTAACAAGCATTTGTTATGTTTTCTTGGTACAGTGTGACTCCATCAAATGATTGAGACAGTTTTTTGAGTTGACTGATGACCAGTTCGAACGAGGGCTTTCTTATTAGACCAAGGCAGTCTTTCACCGCCAGTGACATTGAACCACAACCTTTAAAAGATGGAGAGTTCTCATTCAGAATCGGTTTCATAAGACACACTGTGTCCTGATATTCAGTTGTGAAGAGCTCTCTTGCTGAGAACATTGTTGTTGGGGAAAAGTTGTTCCCATGCCATGGTAATGAGAAACCAGCAGGTCTTGTCAGGAATGGAAGGAACTTAATATCCTGTAGCTTTTGTAATAGCTCGGCTGGTCCTGGATCTGTCATCTTCAGTTTTTCATCGATAAGATTGAGTAGTATGCTGCTACGAAAACATGCAGCAGTATGATCATTTACATTTAGATGAATAACTGATTGAACACGTTCAATCAGATCTTCCCATGACAGATCATCTTTAACCATGCCTAGTTGCACAAGCTTAACTAAGCACACAGGGTTTAGGTAGTCCTTAGAAGTCCCTTCAGGAAATCTCCCATCAATAGTGTTGTAGAGTTTAGCAACCCTTCCTTCCGGGTGAATGAGTCTGGAAGGTAAAACCAGTTCCTTATGCGGACCAGAGCATGGAATACAAGGGGTAACCCTCAGGATTGCAGCAAAATCTTCAAGTCTCTCATTCAAGACATAATGTATAAGAGGATCTCGAAGCTCTTTGTCAATTTCCTGGATGTGAGGGAAAAAGACGTCTGAAAAGAACTGCTTTTCTGTAAGAGTGTTCTCCATCAAATTCCCTTTACACCCAGCGTCATCAAATCCCTCCTTCACCCAGTCAGGTAGTTCAACGGCACAAAGATCTTCTGACCCACTCTTTCTGAGGTATTTCAAAAATATCTTGAAAGCAGCAGGACCAATGTCAGGCCTACAAAGTAAGGCATCATCAAGGAATCTGACACGATTGATTGACACCCATGTTTTGCCATCTGAGAAAACCTTTGAGTGGTCACTGTCACCTCCTTTGGCTATTTCTTGGTAGACACCCTGACTGATGAGTGCAAAGTCATCATGTACCTGACTTGGATCGGGCCATGCTGCGTAATAATTGTAGTCAAGCAGTTCTCCACTTTCAGCCATTGAACGCAGCATTGTGAGTGCTGCTAAATAGGCCTGAACAATGACATGTCTCATGAAAACAGAATTCCACTGTCCTTTGGTGTCAGTCTTCCAGATCTCCTTTCGGTTGGATGTCACAGCAAAGCAACCATTAATATGGACTGGTAGGCCTGTTTTGATCCTGAGAGGTAAGTAACAGAAAACCTCTCCGATTGGTGTGGCATTCATCTTCACTGTCCATTTGTGATTCTCTTCCTCTGAGAGCAGAACAGCCACTCCTCCGCAAGGCACTAATCCAAGTCTTTTTCCGCTGTCACTCAGGGAAAACTTCAGTGCTTCACTTACATCCATACATGAGCAAATAAGCCAATTTGTGACCTCAACTGCCTTTTGGGGAATCTCATCTGTGAGTCTTCTTGTCTGAACACCTTTAGCAGCCATCTCAAAGTACTGGTTAGGATCTTCCTCTGAACCTCTGAACAGTGGTGAGTGGAGATCGACAATGCGTTTGAACACATTGTGAAATTCCTCCACCATTATTCGTATGATGCACCCAGACTTTGGAACATCAGCAGGTACTCGGTTACTACTTGCCACTTTCTTCATTTGCTTTGCCGCAGATTTCAAGATACTCAGTGGTCCATATGAGGCTTTGGATGACCACACACTTTTGTTGATGGTGACGACATCTTGTGCTCCAGCTGGATTTGGCTCCTCATATTTCAAATATTTTAAGACCATACTTCCAACATGCTGAGTAAACAGAATGAATCGATGGCCACATATGCTGAATTCATCAACGAGTGAATAGATGTCTGTAGTGTTGTAGTAAAGACTACTGATTTCACTTTGTGATGCTTCTTGCTCTGTTCTGAATGGAAGTCTGAACAGTGTACCGTTGTATTTATACGGGGAGTCCTGAGCTAGAGGAAGCTGACAATTAAACACATTAATGAAAGGTTTGAACTGGTTGGGAAACTTTCTCAGTCTTTTTTGTTGTTTGCTCCAATTGATTTTGATCCCTGGATTAGATCTGTCTCTGATGTGCTTGCTGATGTGATTGATGTTTGGATCAAACATGATCATGAACTCTCTGCTCATTATGATGGGAATATCAGTGATGTGATAAACTGAGTTGAAGCCCAAGCCAAACTTTCCAACTTTGTCTGCTTCACATCTTTTCATTGAGCCACCTAACCTTGTTATGTTCAGAAAGTCTGTGTCTGAGAATACGGAGTTGTTGTACGACCACAAGGAGGGACCATGACAAGCGATCATTCCAGGGTCAAGGAGATTCTCTCGAATATCAATGTTTTTTCTCATGTCAATGAGGAAACTACACTCTATTGCACTTGCATCATCAGCATTCTGCAGGAGCTCTTTAAAAATGTCTGCAACAGATGGATATTCCTCCAAGATGTTCTTTATTCGCACTGTTAGAGGTTCTCGCTGGCCTGATTGTTCAAAACCAAGATTCTCTGGGTTTATCAACCTTGTACTCAAACATGGCACCTTCAGCCACTCCGCGGTTTTCATGGGTATGTCATCATGTATTAGTATAATGGGCTCTGATACATCCTCAAGTAAGTCATTCAAATCATCAACCTTGATGTCACAGTAGGTGCATTCATGAATGGGCTTCATTGCTAATTTGGTGGGGTCCTTGTAGCAAAGAATAGGCACGTACATCTTGGTATCAACAGGTATCTGACTGTTGTACAGCCATCTCAGTATGTTGATCAAGAGTAGGATATCGTGTTTAGCGTCCTCTTTAGTAATCTCTTCTTCACATCGTTGTCGGATGGTGTTGATGACTTCAAACACGTGGCTTGGGACAACCTCTTCTACTGCACCGCAAAACTTGAAAAGCTTGTGAAATTTCCTAATTGTTTTTGGTAGAGAGTACAGGTAAGGCTGCAGGTCAAGATCAGGCAGGGGCTTTAGGACAGTCTGGCCAGGTGATGAGAATGCCTTCCCTGTCCACACCCAATCAAAAGGCAGTGATTTCATTGCTTCTCTAGCATCCTCAAGATGAACCTGCATGAAACCGTAAATCTCAAATAAAATCTGCTGGAACTGATACCAATCCTCCGTGGTGAATGCTTGTGATTTATGCCAGTCGTTTACCGCTTTCAGGTGTTGTAATACTTGATCCACCTGTGGTGCAACAGTTAGTTTCAGTGCTTTCTTCATTCCTGCCGATGTGTGTTCAACCAATGCTACTGCAGATCCTACAAGCACTGCATGGGATATATCACACATGTCAGAGAAAGAGCTAATATTGACAGTATCTCCAACCCAAGCAAGAGATTTGGGGTAGGTTGGAGGTCTTTCTTTGCAGACGGGCACCCATTTGATTTTGAGCAATGATGTTTGAGCATCGGTTGATTTTACCAGCTTGGTTTGTCTGTTTAGTATTTGCAGAAGTGTTTTTGCTTTTTTGATTATGAACTCCCACTCAGGGTCCTTGTTGTTTTGCAACTCCTCTATTTTCTTTGCCACATTGAGTGCATCCTTTTCAGTGAGCTGTACTTCATTTCTTAGTCCCAGCTGTCTGAGTGAATGAAGAATATCAGGGGAAGATGTGAAAGTACTTGTGGGAAACTTGGTTTTCTCTTCCTTGTAGAAGAGATTCTGTAAAATCTCAAGCTCAGGATCAAAAAGATCAGAGGCTTTAACTGACTTTCCACAAGGCAACTGAATAAATTTAAGAGCAGAAAGCCACCCAATTACAGATGAGTTTTCATTTTTTAGAAATGCCAAATGTTTAAGTGCCCAAAGCATGATTTGGGTTGTCTCATCTGTAGTGTAGAACCCTCTCTCAATATCCTGAATAATGGTCTTCAAACATTCTGTAGTTTTCACTTGCTGTACTTTTAGAATCTTGATGAGGCGGATTGATTCTTCATCACAGCAGCCCACAAGATTTACAGATAATTTCACATCTGGTGGATACTTGGCTCTATGATGCAAAGCTCTAGCGCCTCTTAGTGATGTGAATGCTGAGACACCGTCAGAGCAGGGCCCCACTTTCTCAAAAATGGAAAGCTCAAGCAGGGTATGCTTTTCCCTCTCTGTAGTATCAGACAGTCCTGCAAGAAAGTTTCTGAGTGTGATCTTCTCTTTGACCGGGAAAGAAGAGACTAGGCTGGACAGTCGTTGTGTTGGCAGTCTATCCATGATGTGCAGAAGCACCGCAGGAGAAACTGGGTGGATGTAATTCTTGAGCAGAGGGTGTCGCAAACATGAATCCATCTTTTTCATTACTACGCCTCCGATTTTTTCAATTATGTCAAGCAGGGTTTCAGAAAGCAGTGCTTCTTCTTTTTCCACAAGAACTATGGGGGATGGAGTTTTGAGACGCAGAAGGTTGACCATTTCCATGTTTTCCACAAGTGGTACAAGAGGGATCAAAGGCATGTCTTCAAATGTATTTAGGTCATCAGCAAAATTTATGTAGAGATGTTTCCAAATCATCTTCAACCAAGGAACTGTAGGATGCTTCAACTCTCTATTTCCGGGTTCCCACTGAACAACGAAGTCTCTAGCTGGCCAGGCTGTTGATAGAATATCCTTGATGAGCCGAGCTGATCTCTCAGGATTCAGCAACTGGAGCTGAGTACAGGGTCTTCCTGTTGAAATAAATATCATAATAAAGGAAAGGGAGATTACATTATTTTTATAGAGCTTGCAACATGTTAATGATCACACTTGAAATTTTTTTATACTTTGCTTTAAACAATTTTTTTAACTTATTGAGACATGACAAAACACAAATTCTTATTCAGAAGAGATGCAATACAAAGTTGAAGGTATAAAACCCTACCAAAATGTCTTTTTTCAAAATCTGATGAAACATTGCTACTATTGTAGAAACTGTCAGTATTATTTTAGCAATCTAATCTTAACAATGTTAGATTTCCAATCAATTCTACGTCTTTACTCAGTAATTCTCAGCTGATGTTGCATCCATCTGCCAACTAGTGGTGGTGTCCCAAAGTATGGCGCATTTGTCAGATTTTGCTCGTATGTCGAATAAAAATATGGACAGTGTGATGGGTTGTATCTCAAATAACTTGTATATCTAGTAACTCTAACCTCAAGGTACAACTGTACTTTGAATGTTAATGCTAAAAAAACATGACTTACAAATAATTAGTAAATGGATAATCAACATTTAGGACTTGCAACTACAGTATATATCAGCACAAGCAAGCACTGCAGAGGTAAACCATGCAAAAACACTAGCAAAAAGCATATTCTGCACACACACACACACACACACACACACACATACACATTTTATCAATTTTGTTGAGTTAGGAAAACCATTTAACAAAAAGATTAGTAACTTCACACTCCATGTATAAGTACATCATGAAATTCTGGAGAAAATCTCTACAAAATAAGCTGCTGATCAGTGAATCTGTTTCACTTAAAACTAAATCTGTGGGGTTTTTCTCCTGCAGTTTTCTGTCTTCAACTACCACAGTCCTACTTACTGTCATGCATTTACTTACATTAACTGTAAAGGCAATCAATACGTAACACACAATGAAATACCTACCAGAGTATCCCCACAGAAATTGTTGCACTGCAATTCAAGTGAAACATTTTTAGAGCTCTAGGATGAAACTTCATCAGTTTATTAAAAAATAAGCTCTCAAGACCTAGAGGCACATCAGATTTTTAAATATTTGACGGATCAAATTTTACCCGCAGAAGCTGAACTGAGAGAGGAAGAGACTGGTTTAGAATAACACCACAGTAATATCCTCACATCACCCACAGGGCCGAGGTCAGAATGAACAGCAGAGTTATGTGTTAAGAAATGTAATATTCTCTAAATCAATGGTTTGTCTATTACTCAGCATGTCTTCTGCACAGTTGACGTCACCCAGGGCCTGATCTTGAGGATCACGTGGAACATGCAGCACAAAACTACTCTTCTGTAAATCAGCAAACTCAATCTCAATCTCTGTTTTCCCTTTATGCCCTTCTAAAGTATCAAAAAGCAGCACCACCTTTAATCCCCTGTTGGATTTGCAGGACAGTAAGGTGATCTAGTATTATCAACAACATGGCTGAATCACACAAAACAGAAATGTAGATTTTGTACTTGTCTAGGAATCATTTTTATGGGGCATGGTCCTCAAAAATCTGTGAATCTAAGCAAATACTTTTAGGGACAGATTGTTCAAAATATTTCATAGAATAAAAGTGTTGTGGTCTGTGCTTAGGATGAAAAGTATTTAAAAATACATGTGTTTTTTGTTGAAGCGATTACATGCATAATTTATGTGTTACATTACCTCTGCTTTTGGCTGCTTTTGTCAGACCATCCATTACTGACGGTTTAATATTCTCCAGAATGAACCGACCCTCAAGCCCCGGGTACAGACACCTTAGGGAAAAGCAAAATAAAAAATGTTGAAGAGTCTGACAAAAATCCAATTCTACATGCACATGTCTTTTGATGCTTAATAATAACTACATGTAATTCTTGACAAACACAAAAATTATGGTGTGATTTTCATAGGCAGACGTAATTATAGCAGAAGTGTCAATTTGGTGTGATGGAAATACACTTTTACACTTCATCTGTACCTGGGGTATTCATCAGATGCAATGTAAATGGCATCTTTTTCATTGACAGAGGATGAGTATGCAGCAAATGTCTCATCTTGCAGTGGCAGGAGTTCTAGTCCAATCAGGTCGCTGTAATTGGCGTCACTGAGCACAAACTCTAACAGTAGCAGTTTCTCTCGTGAGGGACCTTTGTGTTTATACTTCCTTATCACCTGCCGCAGCAAAGATGGAGTAACCTTCCTCACTTCCATGCCCTCCGTTGCATAGGTAGTCAACGCAAAGTCAATGGCAACGGGTACCTTTGCCACCTGCATCCCTGAGCTTTGGAGGTAGTTGATCACAGTCTCTGCAATGTCCTTTTCTGTGTCCAGCTCTGAGAACACAGCCTGGTCCACATGGACCCAGCTCTCACTGAGGGCATAGATTATTTGCTGCTGCAGCAAGCCATGAAACAGTGGCTGAAGAATGGGTTTCCAGTGGGACTTGACCTGCTTATGGTCTGGCCAGGCCCGATAGGTATCTGTAGGGGACAGTGGAAAGTCTTGGTCCTTTTTTGTCTGTACCCTTTTTATAGCATCAGAGATAAGTGTAAAGTAAGCCCTCGGGATGACAGTGATTATAAGCAGCTCATTCCACAAGGCAGCTGGATCCCGCCACTGGTCCACTTCCCGCCATTTGATACTCCGACGATTGTCAGTGAGTCCAAAGAAGCCGCTGACATGAACCGGAAGCCCTGTCTCACTTTCCTCCCCGGGTGGAAGGGGAAGGAAGCAGAAAGCTCGTCCTGAGAAACCAGATGTGGCGCCATCCTCTTCTGGGTTGGTCAGAGTGAGAGGCAAAGCAATGCCAATCATCGGCATGAACTTCAAATCATCTGCAAGGGAGTCCAACTCAGCACTCATTCCCCTCCCCCCTACTCCATTACAAATCAGCCAGGTCATCCTCTGAGACTCTTTAGCCGTTTCATCCAGAGTCTCTATGTTGACCTGGTATGTGACACATGTGACAATGGAACTGGGTACACCGTTACTGTAGTTGTCTATAGCTTGACCCAGTGTCTTCAGTGCATTCGGTCTTTCCAACTTATCTGTATTCTCTGTTGCTGTGACCTTGAATAACATACGTTCTGTTCCATCAGACTCGCGGACATGCAAAGAGATCTTGTGGACACTCTTGAGGAAGAGAAGCACCGTATCTGCGTCCGCCTTGAAAGATTCAAAGAGCTCCAGGACCTTTTCTTTGTTGTAAATGTTGCTACTGAGCTGGGAGGGTGTCAGCCTCAATGGGAAACGGAATAACGTTCCAGGAAAGTTACCGTCCTTCATGGTTTTTTCAGAGCTACCAAAAATTCCAACGTAGGGAGCAAACTGGTCAGTCATTTCCGTGATCTCCTTAATGTCGGTCTTCAAATTCCAACATTGTCCAGACTCATGTACTCCAAAGAGGGTCTGGTGAGGGTCCAGCATGGCAATCTGATCTCCGCTGAATATACTGGGAACATCTAACCATTGAGAAGAGAAAGCACACAAAAACTATGACTCGTCATTTTGGTGATACAAAATACAAAACTCATATTATCTTCTTTTCAAATGTGATGTATTTCTGCTTTTTATGTGTTGCATATCTCTATGAAGTAAATATTTTCCTGTTTTTCACTGCTTTTAGACAAAACAATACATTTTAAAATGTCATACTTTGACTCTTTGGAAACTGGAATGGGTGTTTTTTAAGAGCAAACAAATGTTATTTCAAGATTTCTAATGATTGATTCCCCCTGTGGCCATTCTTCATAGTGCAAATGAATATTTGATAATGTCATCAGCATTTTAGGATACCCCCCCACCTGTAACGTGGTACACAGAATTGAAGCCAATCCCAAATCGTCCAACTTTCAAAGGATCCTCTCTCTTCCTGCTTCTCGCAATTTCCTGAATTCCATTCCAGTCCTCCACAGTGAACACAGCATCATTGTAGACGTAGAGCGCCGTACCTGGATAACGGTGAGTTAAAACAACAGCAGCACCAACTAGTTAAAAAACATAAATCCTCACAGACACGAGAAGCTGACCTATTATCCTCCAATGGAAATGTAGCATCTCTGTTTGCTAAGCTATCCTGGGATACTTTTATTTCTGTAACTGCTCACCCTGATGCTGAGCCATGTCAGGGGACCACAGCGACTCCACTCCATACTCCGTTTCGTCGTACATGAACTTGACCTCCGAAGCTCCAGCATCCTCAGCATTTTGAATCAATTCCTTCAAAATATAACAAATGCATTCTTTTACAAAAGGACGTGGATTATCTTGGGTTTGAGAAATCTAACTTTGACAATGACAAGAAAAAAAGGCCAAGCTTTTGTTATTGTGCAAGTTTAACAAATATTCAACCCTGATCCCATGACATCTGTGTTACTGATTATAGTCTTTGCCTGGGAGATATCTCAACAATAGTTGCTTGTTCATGCAGCAACAGATAGAGGGGGAATTATACACAGACTGAAAACCATGAAATCTGTGTCCAAGGACAAGGACGTTCTGGCTATCGCAAAAAAAAAACAATTTGTGTTTTTTTTCTATTCCCTTTCCTTTTTGAGGGACAGATATCAAGCGAATATTCACAAGGTGGTGATGCAAGATGCATTCAATATCAACGATGAATGTCAACTGACAATATGGGTTCACATTTACCTTCAGAATCTGTCCACCCTCAGGATACCTTCTCAGGATGTCTTTCAAAAATTCAACGAGGGGTGGTGTCGTCTGTCCAAACCTCCCTGTGAAAGCCACGCTGAATAATGAGCACAACTGGAGGAACTATAACTGTCATTTTCCAGCAATACAGTGGTTTCAATCCTACCTCCTCCTTTAAGGCCTCTGCCCTCCAGATTTACAGACACCTCTGAGCTTCCATCGGCTACCAAGGTCCTCATCAGCTTGCCATCATCAAGCTAAGAAGGGTTGATTGGGCAGACAAAGCATAGCTTGATATACGACCAAATTGTATAAGGAGGTGACATTAATTTGACTGACTGGTCAGTTGTTTTGAGAAAATAGTCTTGCAGAAATGTGCAAAAAAAATCTTAAACAACAAATTATATCTCAACAAAAACAAATTTTGTTAGAAAATTCTTCAGTTATTGATGCTGTTTACGGTGGACTGTAACTGTGTGGCAGAAGATGTTATTATGAAAGATTATGAATAATAAAAAACCATTGTCATAAACTGGATTTTATTACCCAGTGCATCCATAATGCTGCATTTAATACACGTACAACCGACTATAAATTTTATGACACCTGTTAACATACTTCTAGTTCCTCCCATCAAGATTAATGCATCGTCAGTCTTTCACATCAGCAACTGCTAAATCTTTTGGGCTGTTTTATTGTACCCATTATTATGGCATCTTTTCCTAGGGCACCTTTCAAAATTGATGTAGCAGGGAACAGGAGCTGATTCCAGTACTGATTCTGTTGCCCTGCCGTTCGAGGCTTTTCAAGGTGACACTGCAGCGGGTCGGCTGCACTCAGCAGTCTTTGTATATCATTGTGTTGCCTCACTTACTGAGCCAAACCCTCAGCTTAAATGTTTTCCCCATTTGGCTTCAGAACTGAAAGCATCTATAAACAGATATTTACAAAGAAGCTTTTCAACTCGCATCCAAAAAGATGAACCTGCCTTTCACATTTTCCTACAGTGCATAAAAACACTGTTGGTTCAGTACAGTGCCTCCTCCATTAGACTGAAATGTAGAATTACTACTGGAATATTGTTCAATTCAAGCAGGTATTTTTGCTCCTGTTATTTAAATCTGTTGTCTGAATTGTAGGCTTGACCTTGTGCATGTTTCTGCTATCAGTTTGTGGGTGTTGGCTGCAGCTGATTTCTGTGTACGAGCTCATGAAGCACTGCCAAGAGCTGACAATCACCTGGTGCTTTCCATCAGCTGAGCAAAAGACTGGGGTCAACTCCAGTCATGTTTAAACCTACACAGCTACCACCAATCACCACATAGAATCTGATAGATAAACCTGGGCTTTAAATAGACAGTTAAAGAGACAGATCAGAGACGACGAGGAATGATACTACTTCCACTGTCATGCACGGCAACATTTTTGTGACTGAAAAGAATTTCGGAATGTCTATTTATGATGAAACTACTCTGCATTCATGGGGTGCACCGCTCCTCCAATGTCAGTGTCGTTAAAACCTGAACCATTGAAAGGTTAGAGGGATGAATGAACAAATCATTCTTAAAAATTAGTCTCAAACACAGGCAATAAATAAATATATGAAGATCTTTTATCTGCTTTTGGCCAAATAATTTATATACACTACTGGTCAAAAGTTTAAGAACAGCCCCATTTTTCCAGTTTTGTATTGAAATTAAAGAACATCAAGTCCATTGAACAAATTGAAATTGTACAACACACTTTGGTATAATACCTTTGTGAGTATTACTTGAACAGTAATGTACTGCAGAAAGTACAGTATTTCCTGCACTGTAAGGCGCACTGTATTATAAGGCGCACCGTTAACGAATTGCTTATTTTATAATTTATTTCATATAGAAGGCGCACTGGATTATAAGGTGCACTGTAGGTTTATGAGAAAATTATAGGCTTTTAGGTGCGCCTTATAGTGCGGAAAATACTGTAGTGTGTTACCATAAAAATGGCAAAGAAAAGGAAATTAATGATAGCAGAGAGACAGACCATCATAACACTTAATAATGTAGGTCTTTCCTACAGAGAAATAGCCAAGTAAGTCAAGGTGTCAGTAAGCACAGTGTCCTTCACCATCAAAAGGAACTCAGAAAGTGGGTGAATGCTGACAGGAAGAGGTCTGGCAGACCCACAGCCACAACAGAATCAGAAGACAAGTTTCTGAGAGCCAACAGCTTGCATGACAGGTTGCTCACAGGACAACAGCTTCAAGCACAGCTCAATAGTGGTCGTGGTGAGCAAGTCTCAATTTCAACTGTGAAGAGGAGACTTGCAGGTTTGATGGATCGAGTTGCAGGAAGAAGATCATTTCTGAGACTACAGAAAAAGAAAAAGAGGCTTGCCTGGGCCATGAACCACCACTAGTGGACTACTGAAAACTGAACAAAGGTTTTATGGACTGATGAATCAAAATTTTACATCTTCAGTTCATCCTGGGATGTGCCTAGTTGGTCAGGGGTTCATCCTACTGCAAGATAATGACCCAAAACATTAGTCCAAGCTATACCAGAACTACCTTAAGAAAAAACAAGTGGGTATTCTTGAGAACATGGGGTGTCCAGCACTGTCTTCAGATTTAAACCCCATTGAGCTGATTTGGGATGAACTGGACAGAAGGAAAGCAAAACAACCTACAAGTGCTACACATTTATGGCACCTTCAGCAAACGGAGTTGGGAAGAACATTTTGAAGAATATTTGATGTACATTGTAGAAAGAATGTCACAAGTGTGTTCAATTGTTATATCTGCCATAGATGGCTACTTTGATGAGTTGAAAGTTTAAAATTGATTCCATGGTTTCTTTTTTAAGTAAAATTGTGTTTGATGCTTTAATTTCAGAGTACAATGAGACATTAAACTGGATCATTTCCAATGAAATTCAGGAAAAATTGGGGTGTTCTAAAACTTATGACCAGTTGTGTGCTTTGTTTTAACAATATAGATATGGCATTCTGACATCTGGGGAAAACATGAAATTGCATATTTTGCAGCTCTGCAGCAAACTGGGAAACATACCTCTTTTCCATTGTGGGTCAGTCGTTGCTCTTTGACAGGCAGGCTCGTCTCCTCGTACAGCAGCTGTTTGACATCTTGGACGGTCATGAAGGGAGAGATCTGATACGACCTTAAGCCAATGTACTCGTGACGAACTGTCACCCATGGCAACCTAGAAATTAAATGTGCAAATTTAGTTTGAGGTTAAAGTTAACACTTTAACCTCTGTTTTTTCATCAGTTTTGGTGTAGCTCTGGGTGAAGGTGGGAATCCAGGCGTATTGATGGTGCACATGGCTTTGATTTCATCTAAAACAACATTTAGGCTTTGATTTGGAGGTACAATGTCTGCTGAGTCCTTACAAAGATCATCATAGGAGTGAATCACAAGGCATCCATTCAGTCTTGCTGACAGTCATTATTGATCACAGGTTAGGTAAGGAAGAAACATGAGAATGGACACCTCAGCAGGTCCATCTGCTTCTGGTCCATTAGTGTCATTTAGACACGTTTGAGGTTCCACATTTTGGGATCAGTGTGCAAGATTGATTGAAATCATCCTGAAGAGAGATGCTTTTTTTTCTTTTTTTTTTTGCATCATACCTGTCATTTTGCCCCCCACCCCCCTCAAATCAATTTCTGCACAGGACCCCTGCTCAGGCTTGAATCAGTTCTGTGATTCGCTGGAGCTGCAGTGGGTGTGGCAGCCAGGAGGGGAACGTGGAAAAGCCCTGCAGTCCATTCTAAAGGATGATTGGTTAATATACTGTTAATATTAAGAAACACACACAGGTGTTGCCAGGTGTTATTCCTGTGATGTGTTTGCTCCTCAGCCAATGAGCAAGCTGAAGCTGCAGTGGGTCCCAGGAGGGATCTATCAATATTAGGATCAATATTGGGCATTGATCTTACCACGGGTCCGGACAGTTGGTCATCTCGTTGTCGTTTTGTGTCCCAGCACATCCACTTTCATCGGACTATCTTCCGCACTGAGCGCAGGGATACTCCACCCGGAGAACGGCTGTCGAAAGACAAGAAAACCGTTCTATAGCTTAAAAAAACACCAGGCTGTTCTGCGTAACTGGGTGATAAACATTTATCAAACCATGCTTGGTGATTCCATGACACACAATAAATGGATATGTTATTGTGACTGTCGCTAAGAGGTTTTCTTTCAATCGTGTCTCGCCGGTGCCGGGTGTTTCGTTTCGCCTCTTTGGGATGGTTATCTCGCTATCCAAACAACTCACTTGATTTCCAGCGCGCATCACGAACGGTCCCCCGATACATTTCTCTGCAGGATGTATTCCTGGAAATAATAACAACAACAATACTTATTTCCCTCCACCAACAAACATCGACTCCTTCAAAGGCGATGTTCTAATAATAAAAAATTACACTGCGCGGGTGCAAACCTCCGCAGACGAAGCGAGATGATTCACTCCCATACACTTCCGCATCGTCTTAAATTTCGTCAACTCCACTTGGCGGCCTCGATTACCTTTTAATTTTAGATCGAGGGACATCTGCGGAGTGTCATTAAAAATAAACAATATATATTTTCATCTACACGTCTTATTTTAATTTAATAAGTCTCTGCTAAGTCTGTAACACGGAAACAGACCGGTGAGGCGCAATGTTTCATTTGCGCATGCGTGTTGTCGTTCTTTCGCTCTCGCTTCTAATTCGCGTTGATTCTTTTGAGTATTCACAAGCGCATCGCTGTAAAGTTTGATAACTTGGTTTTGGTTGTGTTTAGTTAGTGTTATCTACTATGTGGTGTTTGTTTCTCAGTTGAGTCGCACGCTCGACAGAGACTACTTAGAATACAAGAGCTTTCACTCTCGGGTATATTCTCCATTCAGCCCAGTGTTATAGACATAACTCTAACTGAACGGTTCTCATGTTATTCATTTTTGTTTTCGTTATGTTTTCTTTGTTCTTGTCCGATAAATGTATAATATATATAATATATATATATATATATATTTATATACAGTATATATATTATATATTTATATATACAGTATATTTATATATATTATATATATAATATATATATATTTATATTTATATATATATATAATATTTATTTATTTATTTATTTTTTTACATGTAACAGTACTCCCCAAGCTACAAACACTCTTGTTCGTTTTAAATCCCTTGATTGTATACAGCAATGTTAATCGATTTTGTGTCAGCTTGAGGTCAGAGTGTAACGCACACTGGCCTATGGTTGACATTTAACATGTAGAAAGCATTCATGTTTATACATGCATAGTAATACTAGAATTAAATAGAGTCGCCTTTCCAGCTGCTCGATCCACATCCATTCATAATAGAAGCCTCGTGTGTAACTTATTCATGTTGACCTCCATTCTGCTCTGGCATATTACAATAATTTTGTTTTTTACTCTATTTGCAAAGATTACAAAGTGATTAATCCACATAAAAGGATGAGTATGATGCAAATTCAGATTTCAAAATTTAATTGGTGAAAATGATATAACAGGCAGACAAATTTGACTTTGTAGAATAAAAAAAGTGAAATTTAAGTATTTATAAAGTTTGTTTAAACTGAATATCAATTTCTCATTCTCAGGATAAAGATATTACATATTAATTCTTTAAGGGGATTATTTTTGTAAATTGTTGACAGGAATCTCCATGGACTATGATGTTTGCAGATGACATCGTGATCTGCAGTGAGAGTAGGGAAGAGGTGGAGGAGAAGCTAGAGAGGTGGGGGTTTGTCCTGGAAAGGAGAGGGATGAAGGTTAGCCACAGTAAGACAGAGTACATGTGTGTGAATGAGAGGGACCCAAGGGGAAGAGTGAGGTTACAGGGAGAAGAGATCAAGAAGGTGGAGGATTTTAAGTACTTAGGATCAACAGCCCAGAGCAATGGAGAGTGTGGAAAAGAGGTGAAGAAGCGTGTCCAGTCAGGATGGAACGGGTGGAGGAAAGTGTCAGGTGTGATGTGTTATAGAAGAGTTTCAGCTAAAATGAAAGGAAAGGTGTACAAAACTGTGGTGAGACCAGCGATGTTGTTTGGTCTAGAGACAGTGTCACTGAGGAAAAGACAGGAGGCAGAGCTGGAGGTAGCAGAGATGAAGATGCTGAGGTTCTCTCTGGGAGTGACCAGGAAGGATAGGATCAGGAATGAGTACATCAGAGGGACAGCACAGGTTAGAGGTTTTGGAGATGAAGTCAGAGAGGCCAGACTGAGATGGTTTGGACATGTCCAGAGGAGAGATAGTGAATATATTGGTAGATGGATGCTGAGTTTTGAACTGCCAGGCAGGAGGCCTAGAGGAAGACCAAAGAGGAGGTTTATGGATGTAGTGAAAGAGGACATGAAGGTAGTTGGTGTGAGAGAAGAGGATGCAAAGGACAGGGTTAGATGGAGACAATTGATTCGCTGTGGCGACCCCTGAAGGGAAAAGCCGAAAGGAAAAGAAGAAGAAGAAGAAGAATTTGACACAGCGCTTTTATTTTGAGTTTTTTATGTTAATTTTTTTAATTTGTCATCTATTCATTGATCAGACTGCTTGTCATGGTGCCAAAATTTCTTTCATGCTAATTAGCTTTGTGCTGACTCCAAGCTGTTAAGTGTGATCGCAGTGATATAAAATATAAGCTGCTCTCACTAGTGACTTCTGGCAGCTACATTACATTGATTAGCTTGAACGACTTTATGCCACTGAATTCTGGGATTTGAAGTCAGAATTCAATCAGCAGCAGCGAAAGTGCGCACATCAACTTCTAGGCCTTAATTGGAGGCTTCATCTTCATAAAGCTCATCAGTTATAATTGTTCTCTATAAGTACGATTTATATTACAGTTTAAAATTAATTCCTTTTGACTTGGTCATTAATATAAGATGCTAATATTGGGTAAACTGATTTATTCGGCGTGGCATGTTTTTTTTTCTCGATTAAAAACGGCTGTATTACGTCGTAAAATGATATCATCATTGCCTCAATGTCAAAGACTCCCAGCGCCTTAAATTACAGTCAAACTCAGTCTGAAGAACATGGTCGTTTGCATAAAATAATTTACGACCCCATTAGCTCTTCATGACTCAGAAAGCAGTAAAATCGGAAACAAATACATTCCCAACTTACCAGAACGCAAGTTAAATCTTCATGCCGCATTGACGAGTGGGATACTGAAGTCAGGAAAACAGCAGCATCAGTGCAGCATCTCCGTCCCGTCCTCTGCACTGCAGCTGGACATGAACTCCGTTTCCCTTAAATTGATGGCACAGATAGAAAGGAGGGCAGTTTGGACGCTTCAGACGTGGATGTTTGGGTGGAAAGGCCTTAAAATGACAAATGTAAGTCACGAACAGCTCCAGCTGGATGCTGCAGGGATGAACTCAGGTCTATTAAAGAGACAGTGACGGATAAATCTGGGATGAACGTTATCAAGTTACTGTCTCTTTAAGAGACCTTAAGAAGTCCGTTACCACAAGCCAGTGTAGGATGGGTGAATAGAATAGAATAGAATAGAATAGAATGGAATAGAATAGAATAGAATAGAATATTACGGTAGATCTCAGTGTAAAACAGCTTGCTTGTTGACCACCCATCCTCAGGGATGGGTCGAAAGCAGAGCAGCATTTCCCCTCTTGGTATCTATATTAAAGTACACAAATGAGTAAAACAAAAACAGACCAGAGCTGGAACAGAGATCAGAAAATGAACAATTATAGAAATTTGTCAGTAGATGGAGCCAAAAGCAAACCTTACATCTCTGGATGGACGCTGGCATGACATGTTCAGTATTAACGTTGTAATGGTGTGCGATCCATTTGTGACCTCAGCAAAGAGGAAATAAACAATATTCAGCGAGATTATTTTTATTGTGAATGCTTCAAAGTGAAAATAATGTTCCATGAACAGGAACAATACCCACACACATCATGAAACTGTCACAACGTAGACCAGCTGTATGTAAGGATAATAACAGATGTGTTAGTGTTAGATCCTGTAATAACATTAGTTATTAGGATTCCTCAATAGGCAAGTACTAAAAGCTAATTGTGTTTTAAAAGTAAACAGTGATTTCCTGGAATTCATATGCAACATGTCCAGACATGTACAGTAATTGGCCACATTTACTGCAGTGCTGAACTTTTGTCCTCTGTGTCTTTGCCTTGGTTCACACACACACACACACACACACACAACACACACACACACACACACACACACACACACACACACACGCACGCACGCACGCACGCACGCACACACACACACAACTTTTTTTTAGCTAGAGGTGGATATGATCGTGCCTTTGCAGAATCAAACTTGACAAATTATATATACAAGTAACTTCTCGGCAAAAGGAAATGTTAAGCTTTAAACCAAATCAATTAACTGAACAATAACACTGATATTTAATTCTAGATTTAGATGTAAATGACCAATAGGGATGTTGGATTTTTCACCATACTGTAATACCTTTCCCCTAAAAGTGGGTTACATTACATCCAAAATTCAAACTCATTATTACACCGATGATGCCCATCAGCAGAACAAGTCACCTGAAGTTCAGCCAATCCAGGAGCAGCACCATGAGGTCATGATGGCACATGGAGATGAAAACTCTCCCAATTAACTTCATGTAAACAGCCTCTAAATATAGTTCAGATTACAATCCAGTTTAGATTCATGGTGAAAGACACTCCGAGCTTCTACGGTCAAAGGAAGAATACAGCAGTACTAAAAAAAAAATACTAATAAAAGTTTTACACTAAAAACAAAAAATATTAGCATAAAAATATAATAAATTTACTTGAATATTTATGTCTGTGTGACATTAATAATAATGTACCGGCTGACCAGTTGATTCAAAAAGCAGTTAATAGCAATTTGCAGAAAGCTTGAAAACGAGAAAAAAAAAAAAAATTTGAAGATGAAAATTTGGAGAATCGCAGGGTGAAGTCAAAGTAGTATGAGACTAAAGCAACTCATTACGACTTACGATCAACTTTGTTCGTGTGGCACTTTTTGTTCATAAAATTACAACTTCATTCTCGACTTTTTTTTCTAATAAAACCAGATTCTTCTTGTAAAAAAATTCTTCTACACATTACAACTTTATTCTTGCAGTATATTTTCCTCATATATTTTTTTTCACTCATGTTTTAAGACATTAAAATTAAAGTGTGGCCCCTGGTGTCCCCTGCGGTGTCCGCCGGCCTATGTGATCGCTCCGCGTTTGGACGGGGCTTTGATGTCGTGTGGACTGATCACAGATCAGATGTACGCGCTCTCGATCCATAAACCACCCCCACCTCTCCCTCTCTCTATCTCTCTCTCTCTCTCTCCCCCCCCCTCCCTCTCTCTCCCCCTTTGATGTGAGCGCGTCCCCGCTCCGCTCCGCGGCCGCTCTGTGTTCAGCTGGGCTCCGGTGCTGACATGGTGAACGGACCGGCGCCGGGATCACTCCGCCACACCTCTCCCCGGTCTGCCGTCGACTTTTAACGGACAACATTTCACAGCAAAGACTCCTTCAAGGAGGTGAGACCGACTTTTTTATTTATTTATTTTTTATTACATTTACACAACGCGCGTTCACGGAACGAACCTTTGGTTAATGACGGAGTATAAAACCAAACCTTGAAAGTCTTTAAATGTCAATTACAAGTAACGTCATAAACTGACCGGGTCGTCACGCGCTGGTCTCGTTTTACGCGGATCCCGGTGCGGATCTGAGTCATTATGGAGATGTGCGTCGGTTACCGGTGATTATATCTGAGACGTGTTTATGGTTTTATCTTCTACCTTCATGCAAAGGTATGAAAGCAATTCCCTCTGCTTCAGTCCGCACCTGGTTATTTATAATCGTTCCCAAACTATATTTTAATTTTCTTATGTTAGATGTTTAAACCATTTATTAACTTCCTGCAGCTTCAGGATTGTTAATTCAAATTTGACAGATTATGACATGTTTTGTATGTTTGTTGTGATAAATCTTTGATCTTAACAGTATTTCTTTCACTTCAGACCAAATCAAATGTTTTTTTATTATGGTAAATTGTGCATTGTAGAGAAAAAAACAGAATTAAACACAATCTTATATTTTTGCCCTACTTTTCTGTTTACAGCTGCAGGCTGATCAAAATGGTCTGGATGCTTCAGCACACCATCTCACTTCTGTTAGTAGGGCAGGTTTTACATTCATGTCTGGTAAGTGCTTCAGATATTCCATTTTTAATACAGCCAGAATGAGAGCTTGTTCTGTTTGCCTTATAAACTGTGCGTATTAACTTGTTAGTTGAAATGGTTTAAACATTTATAAAGTTTGAGAGAAGAGCATTTCTTTCTGTCGTGCTTAATCCTACCCTGTTTTATTTGAGTGTGAACGTCTGTTTTGTTGATGTAGAAAGTACATGTTGGACATAAAACCTTAGCCTGAGGTCCATTTATGAGTTTTTTTTTCCAAAGCTTTCAATTGGTATTTGAAAATAAAACCCCACACAACTTGTGAGGGGAACTGACTGCAGAGCTTACAAGCACGAACTGCACACATGAACTTGAAATGCAACTCATGACGGTCATTTTAACCGTTACACAAAGTCCTGTCCTGAACACATCGGCTATCTGGTCTTGATGAACCTCCGATTGTTATTTTTGACTTGCGGTTTCCCCACAAGACTCATTAAAGTTTCATCTCATGAAGAAGAGTCCAAGTCGGAGGAGGGGGAGTCAATCCCCATAAACTATTATAGATATATGCTTTCCATGTGGTGATGAAATGCAGGAATCTCTAACGTTCACCAAATGACCGTCCCGTTTCAGATTCCTGTGCGGGCTGAGGAGGAGACCCGGGAATGCCGAGAACAGGAGTACAAGGACCGGTTTGGGAACTGTAAGCCCTGCAAGCAGTGCGATGCAGGACAGGAGCTATCAAAGGTTAGAACAACAGACCCTCAGATTTATTTTGATTTCATTAACTGACAAAACCACTTGTGGTACTCGTGGAGCTGTGTCTGAAAGACTGCACTTGCGGTAATTTCATTCCACAGAAAGTAAAACGACTGAACGACGTATCTGTTTAGCGGGGAACCAACATTATTTATTACTTCCTCTCTTTCATGCAAAGAACAGCCAAGCCGCTATTAGCTTTTGTAGAACACCGACCTGTCTTTAATCAGTCACACCCCTACTTTTGACCTTCTGCAGCTGAATGGCTTCCATTGTTTTTCCCCATTGCACCCTGTCCAACATATTGTCCTCGCTGTTTGAAGCAAGCCATGCCTAAGCTTGCTGCTCTCTCGACTGGGAGCGCTGCTTTTTTCCACCACTGTAGCCACAGGTTTTTGTGTGCTTTGTACAGACAGGCCTCTGTAGTGTCAGCAAAGGATTTCCTCTCTGGCAAGAGTGTATGCAAGTGTAGACAGTGATGTAAATATTAAATATCAAACATATGAAGAAGCTCAGTTCTGTGATTGATTCACAGTAAATAATCCTACATCTTAAAGCTGATAAATTACAGCCAGTTTTAATGTAGTCTTAGAAGTCCTATAAAATATCACAGCGAAACGATTAGATCGTTCTGTCTCTGCGGGTTACTTTTGATTTTTAATAAAGTACAGTAAAGAAAAAGGTAGAAATTTGTTGTTTTTTTTCCCTTAACTGAAATTGATACCTTTGTTTGATCAAGCAGTTTGCGGTAGCAATGAGAGGAAAAAATGTCTTTTAACAGGGAGAAACCTTGGAGCAGGACCTGATTCTAGTAGATGGGCAGACCTCTGCCTTGACCCTTTATTGAATGCACGTCCTTACATCTTTAATATCGACACTGAAACATACACAAGCGTTTCTTTAACAACAAAAAGGTGACGGTGGTGGATAGTGTGAGATAGTACCGAGTAAACAAGAAGCAATCGGCGGTAGCAACATCCTCAGCGATGGTCTCAGAAGTAGCACATATTTAACTTTTTATCCTCTTCATCGTGTCTGATGACGTTTGATGTCTCTGCAGACAACAAAAGTGGAGGTTTGTCCTGGAAAGGAGAGGGATGAAGGTTAGCCGCAGTAAGACAGAGTACATGTGTGTGAATGAGAGTGACCAAAGTGGAAGAGTGAGGTTACAGGGAGAAGAGATCAAGAAGGTGGAGGATTTTAAGTACTTAGGGTCAACAGTCCAGAGCAATGGAGAGTGTGGAAAAGAGGTGGAGAAACGTGTACAGGCAGGATGGAATGGGTGGAGAAAAGTGTCAGGTGTGATGTGTGATAGAAGAGTTTCAGCTAAAATGAAAGGAAAGGTGTACAAAACTGTGGTGAGACCAGCGATGTTGTTTGGTCTAGAGACAGTGTCACTGAGGAAAAGACAGGATGAAGAGCTGGAGGTAGCAGAGATGAAGATGCTGAGGTTCTCTTTGGGAGTGACCAGGAAGGATAGGATCAGGAATGAGTACATCAGAGGGACAGAACATGTTAGAGGTTTTGGAGATAAAGTCAGAGAGGCCAGACTGAGATGGTTTGGACATGTCCAGAGGAGAGATAGTGAATATATTGGTAGAAGGATGCTGAGTTTTGAACTGCCAGGCAGGAGGCCTAGAGGAAGACCAAAGAGGAGGTTTATGGATGTAGTGAAAGAGGACATGAAGGTAGTTGGTGTGAGAGAAGAGGATGCAAAGGACAGGGTTAGATGGAGGCAATTGATTCGCTGTGGCGACCCCTGAAGGGAAAAGCCGAAAGGAAAAGAAGAAGAAGATCCTCAACCTCTAGCACAACTGATCCTAAAGAGAGCGATGTAAGGCGACAATAACAACAACAGCCACGATAATAGAGGCCAAAGAGAGATGTGATCTGTTATACTTGTTATACCTGTTATTTCTATTGTCAGATAGCCTGAGAAAAGAAGGTAGGACTAGAAGTTTTTTGAGATTATCACCCTTGTTACTTCAGTTTCAGTTTATTGAATTGGTTTTACATCATTAAAATTAACATCCACCTTTAGTAAACGCTGGTGAACTGACTTAAGGTGGGTTAATACTTCACTTTGACTCTGAATGCTGGTGGAAAAAAAAAAAAACCCTCTTCACCCTTGACATCTGTTGCACACATGCATTTAAGCCCAGTTGCCTTTAATCCTAGTGCACACAGACATGCACTCTGTGGTTGGTGATACGCTTCAGTAGTCCTCGTGTTCCTCTGCCAGCCCAACAGGCATGAATGCTACCAGCCACCCTGGGGTCCTGGTTAATAATTGGCTGCCTCATTCTTTCTCTGAAGGTAGCGGGACGTCGGCTCGCAGTCGAATCCGAAAGGCTGCGCTGGGAGAAAGTTTCCCAGAGACACAACTCCTGATCTGAGCTTTGTGTAACCGAGACAATCTGTCCATGTCTCTGAAAGGCAAGAGTGGCTGCTGGGGAGGGTAGCAGACTTTTGGAGTCACTCTGTGCAGCTGCCATAGAGATCCTAGAGGAATGTGCCCCGGTTTGCTCGGGAAGTTTGCCTCTGGAAGCCTCTCTGAGGCGGCTGACAAACATCAATTAGCCTCTTCGCACTAACTGTAGCTAAAAGAACCACCCACACAGAAGGAATGTCCATTAAAACCAGATATTCTCTTCAGACGCGCTTAATTCCAGGTTTCATTCACATTAAATCACCGTTGCTGCATTGACCACCGAGGGTTGAATTGCTTTTCTTTTTTTGACACATGCTGGGAAAACCGCCAGTAGCCAAAAGGCAGGATGTTTCGTTTTGATGTTTCGACATCTCGTAGCGTGGAAGAGGTTAATGTTTCAGTCAGACGCACGCCGGGGAGAACAGCGAAGAGACGCGAAGGGATGCGAGACGTGCACGAGCGGCGAGAGTTGCTGTGGTTGCAGGCATTGTTTTCAGCATCGTTTCATTACCAGATCATCTGACTGCCCACCCCCACCCCCACCCCCACCACCCCTCCTGTGATTCCCTCCTAATCTCAGAAATATCTCTGTGTCTGAACACGCTGCACGTCCCAGCCAGCTCCCCCCTCAAAACTGCTGTTATGCTTGGCAGTCTCAGACTAGATCGGGAGATGCGATATGGAAATGGGATGTAGAGCATGTGCTTTTTTTTTTTTTTTTTTTTTTTTTAACGTGGAGTCACTTTAAAATACACTCTGGAAGAACTGGCACTGTCATTTTTCTAAAGTACATCCGCTGTACTTTATTGAGCCCGTATGGTTGGGAAGTAAGCTCAACATCTAAGATCTCTTCTACCTGCAGAAGAACTTTAAATATATTGTTAGTGTCTTTTTTTGATTATATTTTTTTCCCATGACATAAAATCAAGCGGTGCTGCAGTTGTCCACCCAAAGTGTATGATGACGATGACATCATCGTTGTAGAGGGATTACATCACATGCTGAGTTGGAAACATCAGCTTGTATCTGTGGCTCTGTGGTCCGGAGGAGCGATGTTTCTCATTAGTATGCAAATATGCAAATCATCCTCTCTCCTCCACGCCCCTCGAGCCTCTACTTGCGTTCTGCCTCCAATGTCACAGGTTCCAGCTGACGTCGGTCCTTCTTTCAGCTGCTTAACCAGCTCAGTGCGGCTCGAGTTTCAGCTCCTTTCAGCTCTGTTAGCGGGGATAAAGGAACAAAGAGATCCCTTCTTGATGATCCGTGCAGCTCTGATCAGAGGGGAAGACGCTGGCTGCATCCTCCACGCGTCCCGGGACCCTGACCTGCTCGTGTCTGCGTGGCATCGACTCCCGGCCTGCGATAGGGGGCCCCGTAGGTACAGCATCACTGGGCCTACAAGGGGCACCTCGTCCCTAGGCCCCCCTTAGTTCATGTGGAAGTGGGTCACAGAACCCCCCACCCCCACCCTGTGAGGTACCCTACCATGACTGGGCCTGCAGTTCTTTCTTTTTAGGGAGAGATTTGGGTTTTCCTGCCTCCTCTGGTGCGGTGGGATCATTCCCTCCAGACAGTCGGAGGCCGAGCCCTCGTCGTTATTCTGCCTTTCCCCTCTTTATCACTCATCAGCCCCCCCCCCACTCTGTTTCTCATTCTTTCTGTCTGTCTTCCCTTCCCTCCCTCTTTCCCACCCCATCTCCACTGTTCCCCGCTCTGCCCCCGTTGAAAGCCTTATATGGAGAGTTCATAACAACAGCTGCAGCGGTCCAGCCTTCGCCGGTCCGCCCCGGCCCAAAGGTTCAATGTCAGGCTCGCATGTGTTTGGCTGGACGGGCTGAAATCCTCATCTTACGCCCCGACTCTGTGGTGCCATCATACGATCACATCCTTATCCCTAACCTCCCTTTTTCTGTCTCGCCAGCCTGCTTCCCCAAACCCAACCCCCTCCCTAACTCAGACTCCTGTGCCCACATTCCAACAGGACTGCATGCCCGGGCAGTGAAATGGGACACGGGCGAGGAGAGAAGAGAGGAGAGAAGGCCTGTTTGAAGCCGGCCTTTGCTTTAATGATATACGAGCACCACCGCCCCCCCCTTCATCTACCATCCTGGCTTTGGATGGTGGTGTGGCAACATCGAACAACAGGAGGGCAGCTAAAAGATCTATGTATGATGTCATCCCTACGGACTCGGTTTTCTCAGTGTGGATGATGATACGGCGCGCCCTCGTTCTTTGCGGTTAATGCGTTCCAGGAACCACACGCAATTAACGAATACTGTGCTAGAGCGACAAACTATTTATCTTATTCTTTATGGAAATTTAAACGTTTATGAACCCTTCCCATACTATCTGTATTACCTTTTCCCACACTCTGATAGACTATTTAAAGCACTTTTGTGTCTCATGAAAGTCCGACACTCACGGAACTGAGCGCACTTCCTGATGCCGTCAGCCAATGCACGTACGGTATCACGTGACTGCCTACCAAAAATCCGCGATGAGGTGAAGTCACGAGATTTGATGTGTGAATGCGCGAGGGTGCACTCTTATCAGCTTTTCGAAATCGCCCAGCAAAATCAATCTTGAGGATGTGACAGAGAGACGATTAGGAAACAGACAAATAAGGCTAACTCTGGATGAAGGATTTAAATAACCAGGATCTTGATTGCAATAAATTATTCGTAGTGGAGATCAGATTCATCTCACCAGAATCTTTCAATCCGGTCCCTCGGACACACCTGATTTCTGTTTCCGCATTTACCAGAAGTACAGACAACTCGAATGAGATTCATATTTCATCCTCAGTGTGAGGAAACCGTGCAGATGTCTTCTATTTCACGCTCTCCTGAAATAAATTTTCATGAGTTAGATCCGTTCGGTTCAGGTGGACAAATCCTCTAAATATGCCTCAGCATTAGATCAGTCACAGAAGTAGGAAGCTGTGCTTTTTCGTGGACTTTTCCATTGTTGGACACAAAGAGCATTCATCTTATTTACTCGACATACCTCTCGGTAATCCTTGCCCCCTTCCTGAAGCGTTTCCTTTGCTTGCTTGGCCTCTCAATCAACAGGACACTCGGTGAGTCGGCTTGGAGAGACAAAGATGCAGCAATAAACTTGCAATAATACAACAGTGGGTGTCCCTCAGGGTCTTTGTTATTCAAATGCCTTGCCTTTTTGGGTCTTGCAGCGGAAGGCTGCTCATTCATACAGAGAGAGTCAGGGAGGTTATTGCCAGTGTAAGATGGACTCTCAAAAGAGGCGAGTGATTGTTCTCCTCTGATCCCATGAGCCAAGATCATTCTTTAATTCCAGACCCCCGTAGTACACATTCAAGCCCTCTTTTCACCAGCTGCACATCTCCGCAAAATCACCTACCCCACCTCTTACCCGGTGTATTTTTCCTGTTAATCCCCCCAGGAATGTGGCTTTGGTTATGGAGAGGATGCTCGGTGTGTGCCCTGTCGGACCAGTCGCTTCAAAGAGGACCGGAGTCTGCAGAAGTGCAAGCCCTGCCTGGACTGTGGGCTCATCAACCGCTTCCAAAAGGGCAACTGCTCCACCACCAGCAACGCGGTTTGTGGCGACTGTCTGCCGGGGTGAGAGCTCGTCACAATCCTTCATTAATTCACAGTAACACCTTTAATATGTATGTTTGTGCAGCTTTCATGACGTGTGAAAACATGCAACTGTGCGTGTCTTCGACAGGTATTACAGGAAGACGAAATTAAGCGGTTTCCAAGACATGGAGTGCATACCCTGTGGGGACCCTCCACCTCCTTATGAGCCTCACTGTAAGCATCCTTCATGCCTTTTGCCTCTTCTTTTTGGCCAGACATCAGTGAGGCATTCTGCTAAATGCTCCTTGAGTGAAGGTTATTCATCCCTACCCACAATAGATGATGCTTTAAGATGAAACAATGGGGATACAAGAGTCAAAGCAAACATCACTAGCTGGAGCACACTATTGAACTCCTAGCCAAATCTCACTAGAACCAAAAACTTGGGCTGCAGCACCACAAAAAAAGCTACACACACAACATGCCAGCACAAGATCCGTGGAGTAACCAGAACCACAGGCTGTAGAAGGGTGGAGCGAGCTGGAGTTCATTCACTAAAGCTCCAGCAGCTTTGCTATACGTACTAATAAATGCTTGGATTTACAAGGAAAGCCGAAATGGATACTGCTAACATAATAATGGATTTGGCCACGCTGGATTTTATTAGCTCAGAGCATGTCAATCATTTCCCAGCACTCAATATGGATTAAATGAACAAACTTCTACGAACAAAACTCCCATTGATTTTTCTAAACAAAGCGTTTTCAGAAAAAAAAAAAAAAAAAAAAAAAATCCGACGTGGAGCAGAGCAAACAGGGCAGAACGTGCACCGGTTCAACCTTTAATACACATCTATTATGCAAAAAGTGCGTTCAAATATGTTCCCCTAAAGCAGGGCTCGCGTTTCAGCGCAACACCGATCCCATTAATTTCCGTCTTCCGGCTTTTATAAGTCGTTAAGTACAACCTTATGATTTCAGGTTTTCCTCATGCAACCGAAAGGCGAGTGAACTTATACCTTCGCTAATTGAGTGTGACTTCCTGATGGCAGAGGAGGCTGCAGCTGTTTCAGAGGATTTTTTTTTGTTTTTTTTTTTGTTGGCAGCTCCAGCCAGAGTTAAGCATCACTGAAATTTCTTTCCATCTCAAACGAAAGGAATCGTGTTTTGTTGGGTTTTTATCTGCCGCCGCAAATGAGCACAGAAGTCAGGATGTAGAGACGTTTCATTTGTGCAGTATGACTTAAAAACTTATTAATATTTTCTTCCTAAAACGGCGTCCGTGTCCGAAGTACCGAAGCAATTTCTTTGCTGTTTAGGGATTATTTATGTAGTTACAATTTGGATTCATGCTCATTCTGGCGTCGATTTCGTTTCTCAAGCAGACCATAAAAAGAACTTTCGAAGTTTTCTCTCAAACATGTCGACAAACAACGACAATCAAGTATTAAGCTGATGCCTCTTTTTTTAAATCCAGAACTTTAATCATTTGTGTTTTGTTTCTTAATTTCCATGGTTACAAGTTGGACTCAAACGCCCTCTGGAAGTGGAATTTGTCTCTTACTCTTACGAATATAAATATATGTTACTGTCAGTGAAAGCAGCGCCGGTCTGGGTCTGACCCGCCTCCGTCTGTCTGCTGGTTTGTCCGTCCGTCCAAACAGCTTTCCGTTTTGATACCAGAGGAGGCCTGAGAAACAAAATGGCCATTGTGTCTGACAGCATAGCTGGTAGTTTGCTTCCACAGGGACTCTCAGCAGAGCATTTCCAAATGTTTGAAAGTCCTGCTCCCTCCCTCTAGTGTTATCTGGAGGAGGGTGGTGAAAACTTAAAAGGCAGATCATTCTAATGGGCCACACTGGCCCCAGGGCAGTGGCGCAGCTGTGCAGGGGAGGCAGTCACCGTCTGGGCTGGACTGTAAATCTTAAAACACCCCTCCTTTCTCCTCCTCCTCCTTTCTCCTCCTCCTCCTCTCCTCCACTCCGGTGGCTTTTTTTTTTTGGGGCCAAGTAAAAAAAAAAAACGAGATGTTTTTTTTAATTTTTATGGATTCCTTCAGCCTCTTTAATGTGTTTCGTCTGCTGGAGTTTTTCACCGTCACGGCTGAACTCATCGTAACAAACACACTTTCATGCACTCACACAAGTAGAAAGGCCGGTCCAGTTATCTTACGGATGTTCTCTTATTGATAAGTAGATTTTTTTTTTAACATCATTTTGGTGATTTAAGGCAGGACAGTCCGAGCGGGTTCTCTCCTATGAAGAAAACTCTCTGACCGGCAAACCACAGGAAACAGACGCCTCCCCATAATTCAAACCAGATCCTTTCAACGCTCCACGGCTCGTTCACAAAATAACACTCAGTCGCCACAACACGGAATCTAAGGTTTATCCTCACCGGCTTCTTAGTCAGGGTATGGTGTAATTATTAAACCAGGAGTTCACAGTAAAGGTGTTTGGTGTTGCCACATGACAGGAGGTGATGATTAGGGATGTCGGATGTTGTAAATCATGCCATTTCATTTCATTCTTCAAAGATTTGATTTGGTGTCAGTTGCGCTTCCTTAAACTCTAGTGGTTGTAGTTCAAAAACGGGTCTCAAAAAATGTTTCTGTGACGAAAATGTTTGCACTTCAAGAAGCTTTTCTAGAGCAGGAAACTCAATTATTGACCAAATCCAAAGGAATCATCTTCAAAAGATTAGGAACAGCTTAAAAATCCCTCCTCCGAAAATGTTCCTGCACCACATCAATTAGTTTATTAGATATCGGCTTGCAGAGCGGGATCTTTATACGTCCCTTATAGTCAGAAGAAAAAAGTCATTCTTGGGTTAAATAATACCAACTTGTCTTCATACTGACAACACTGAAGGATCCTGGTGAGCTGTACAGAAGTGTTTCTTTTATTTGAAGTATGTGGCTTTCCATAAAGTCAACAGGAGTCTGTGAAAGGCAGCGGTTTATGGTGCGGTTTGTGTGGAGATAATATCAGCAGGTGAGGTCTCTTCAATGGGCCAGTGTTCCTCTGTTTGCTGCAGCTGCTGGGCCTCTGATAACAGGCTGTCTTTGTGTGGCGGGGGGGGGGAGATGATGCTCACCTTGGATGAGTCCAATCTGACTTTGACAATGAAGGCCAAATGTAAACATGACGGTCATATACAGATCTGTGGATTGCCAAAGCAGTGAAGAGCATGTGAAGATAATTATGGTGATTCCTGTAACGCCATCTCACAAATAGACAACCTGATCGCTTACTGTTGCTCACGCACAACAAAAATGTGACTTTATTTAGTCACTTAGACAAAAATGGAGACACGATAGTGAATAGAAACGGCGGCAGATCACCAGTTTTTAGATGCTGGGTGATCGAAAATAAAAAAAGAGGCAAAATGTTTTGCAAAAAACTGTTTCTTTGCATTTTGGAAAAGCTAGATTTTCACATGAAATTTTTTTTTTTTTTAAAAAGAACTCTGCCAACAAGTATCTGCAGTAGATGGGTATAAAGATGTAATATGCATGTCGGGGAAGTAGTTAGCAGTCTAAGCTTTTAAAACCACCACAGAATAAGTTCAGTGTCGGTGCAGCATAAATTTAACCTTAGCACAAACAAAAACTGGAGACATGGTTTAAGCACGGATTATACACGGATTAACCCGTGTATAATCAAAACGTGGCATCATTTTCAAAAAAGTTACTTTTTGCTTTTTTATGAAGTTAAAAAAAATTCCTTTAGAAGAAACTTTTTAAAAAATCGTTTATCCCCTATCAGCCCGAATTTAAAAAAAAAAAAAAAAAAAAAAAAAAAAAGCCCAAAGTAATGTTTACATTGCATAACAAAGAGCTCCTGGATGTGAAAAGACCAAACCGGTACTCCTTATGATTAATGCTCTGAAAGGCAAACAGCAGCACTAACTGAAAAAGGTTTTCTCAAATAAAAAGACTTTCATTGTATTTAATATATTCATCAACAATCCTGCACTGTTTTTACCCCGCGTCACACTGGCGTATTTAATATTTGCTTTTGCAATAACCCCACACCCTCTCTGTTGTACCTTCATTGATCGGGAAAATTCTATTTGCCTACTGATAATGATCAGAGGCAGTCATGTTAAGCTACATGTACGTAGCCCTGCAGAGAAATACCGGTCGGTCTGAGGAGTCGGGCGTGCTACCGTTTCTCCCGCCTCCTGCTGACATCAGGTCAGGTGCCGACGTTCAACCCCATTTCTCCACGTCTGAGGGGAACGCTGCATCTTTGCGTGACGATCAAAGCGCCACACGGCAGGTGTAGCGTGTTCATAATGATCTTCAACGTCAACCTGCAGTCAGAAAATACAGTCGGTGGTTATCTGTGCATCGCCAGAGGAGGGTTTTAAGGTGGAATTACACATCACCTCTCGGGACACTTTAATTAGACGCACCGGTGGGTTCTCCCTCACGCTGACAGATGTCTCCTCAACTGGAATGCGAAGGATTCCTTTGATTAGTTGTTTTTTCTCCTCCTTTATTCTCCAGTTTCTCAGTGACTACCCTTTGATGGAGACCAAAAGCAGAGCTAAATGTCAGCAGTTTAAATGTAATCGTCCAAAACGGTGGAAATACATTTTAAGTCCGTTGCTTTAATAAACCTGAACCTCCTTTTATGGTTCATAAAAGTCTGTTAAGAAGTTTGAGTAATGCAGGCGTGGACGGACTTCTCTTCTGATGCACGACGACTCCAAAGACGCTCCAGACGTCTGTCTGACACGTTTTCCTCCCCCAGTCGCCTACAAACTCCGATCCCACCTGTTTTATAAAAGTCTGACCAACATGTCTGCCCCCTTTTGTCAGGTCTTTGTGACTAATGCATGAGGGAGCCTGGGGAGAGGTGGGGAGCGGGGAGGTTTGAACAGTCTGTAAATCATCTTCTGTGAGGAGCGAGACGGAGGCCGATGGAGAGAATCCACCACAGGCTGTTTCTCTTTGAACTCCTCTGCTTGTTTCATTATGCTTGAGCAGAGTCAAGGTAAAAAGGAATAACTTATGCTGGCTTCTGATTGGTTGAGGGGTGTTGGGTAGTGTAAACTACCTGAACCTCGTCATGGATCGTCCTTTTCTTTGCTGTTATTCATGAGATACAAAGACGTAGGGGGAACAAAGGTGAAGTCATGCAGGTGAAGAACGGTCAGCATTTTAAACCTCCCTCCTGATTGGCTACAGGTAGTGGGCGTGTGAACCTGGTTCCGCTGCCGTCAGTGGTGACCAGCCCGAGGGACATGGCCCTGGCCGCCGTCATCTGTAGTGCCCTGGCTACGGTGCTGCTAGCCCTGCTGGTCCTGTGTGTCATCTACTGCAAGAGGCAGCTGCTGGAGAAGAAGCCCAGCGGTGAGTCGGGTGAATCTTCCTCCTTTACACACCAGTGCTTTGTCCTTCCAGCAAGTTCTATGGAAATCATCCACTAGTTTTTGCACAATCCTGCACAGGTGACAAGAGCAACTCCCTGTGAGGAGGTGAAGGAAAAGGAAAAGCTTTGTTTGGACAAGCTATCCCAAATGTCTTTACTTGCCCGTGTGCAACGTTTAACTTTTTTTTTTCTGATTTCGAGGCTGCAAGACTGAACTTTTAAAGCATCGTCATTGTGCAAGAGTTAAATAAGGTCAAACGCAAATCGCTTTAAATAAGCAGTAGTCTCATTTGAACGCGCATTAAAAGTGTAGGTAGAGATTGTCTGTCGGTTGTGATCTCACACCTCAGGACTAATTAAACCTTTGTGTCGCATATTTGTGGCAACTTGATTATCGAGCAGCATTCTTGAGGACAAACGGTTTTTAAGTGTGAGAAAATGTCCCGAGGTGACAAACGATTGACGTCACGCATCCTAGGAAGCTCGTCTTCAACAAAGAGTGTGGCTGACGTGCGTTACCGAGCCCCCAGTTGGGTTCTTTTCCTCCAACCTCATATATTTACTAATAAAGACACAAAGGAGTGGCGTTGGGGCGTTAAAGGGTCCGTTAGGTTTCTGCTGCAGCGGCTGACGGCTCGCTGATCGTCTCGTTTGTGCTCCTCAGCCGCCTCCCTCAGGTCCGCTGACTGTCCCTTCAGTGGAGCGGAGCTGTCCTGTCTGGACCCCCGCTGGCTTCACGACTTCCCCCAGAGGCCCTGCTGCCAGTGCCACCTGGGCCCCGGACACACCTGTGGTAGGTCCTGCTGCACACATACCTCAGATAGAGGGGGGGGAGGGGGGCACATTTACAGTTGTGTAAAGTTGCTTTGTTGTTTGTAACCTTCAGGTCCGGTTCATCTGATCCCGTCGCTGTGCTGCGATGAGACCTGCAGTTTGGGTCGTAGCCATGACGACAGCCCCTTCCAGTCCCAGATGAGCCTCAGTGACGGGTGAGGATAATCATGTGACTTTACTGTCGTCGTAATGCCGTCCCCGTTTCTGAAGACCAGCAGGCGGTGGCGGAAGATGAAGGTCACAGCCTCTAACCCCGGCCACACAGCTGAAGGTGGTGAACCCAGCATGCACTGCGTTACTACCTAAAATCAAGACGGTGTTTTACCAACGCCGTGACTGCAGACGTTTCACAGCCCAGAGGAGACCCGACCGTAAACCCCCCCCCCCGTGGTGTTTGCGTCACGCTCTGCCGACCGCACTGAACATTCACAGCCAGATAAACTCGACATCGACCTCTTGACAAACTAAATAAAATTAGCATTATGTACACATTGCATGCTTTTGCATGCAATGTGTACAGTTACAGTTAAGGCAAAGCAAACTTTATTTATATAACCGACAGCTGTTGAACTTGATTAAAACTAACAGACACCAGAAATACAATAAACACAACAATAATAAAGAAATGCAGCAGATTTAAAATGGAGATAAAATCAAGAGGTTAGCGCGGGTTAAAATCCGCTGAGAGGAGATGGGGGCTTCCTGGAGCAGCTGGTTGGTGGAACTTAGTTTATAAAAGCCAAAGAGATCTGATAAATAAAAAGAGCCGGCTCATTTAAAACAAGCAATAAAATCTTGAAATCAATCCTGAAACATACTAGAGGCCGGTGAAGGGAGACTAATTTCATCACGCTTTCTTTTTTCCAGTTAAAAGATGAGAGCTGCGTTACAGCTAGCTGTAAATGACGCAGTGAAGATTGAGTTTAACCCACATGAAAGGAATGATAATCATGTCTAGAGGTGATAAAAGGAGGAATAACTCCACATCTTTGGAGAGAAAGATCTGATGAAAAGAAACCTCTGTGCAAAACACTCAGAAAATTCCAATCTAAGTTAACCACCTAATGTCAGCCAGCAGCTGGAAGACATTCTAACCTTCAGGTGGATCTCAACGGTTTTCTTTATCTGCTCCACAGAAATGCAAACGAGGACGACTCCTCGGTGCAGCTGGGAGGACGTCCCGAGTCCGTCTGCAGAGAAACTGGAGGGACGACATCCAGTCCAGAGACGACGGGGATTTCAGGGGATCCGCAGAGCAACGCTACGGCGACAGTGAGGCTGACGTCGGAGGAGGAAGAGGACGGTGGGGAAGGGTTCAGGTCAAGGGAGACGTCACCTGAGAGGACCAGGCAGAGCTGCGGCGACGCAGCGATGGGCGCTCTTCTGTCCCAACAGCACTCGAGTCAGGAAGGTGAGGCGCTGCAGGAAACAAGTCGATCGCTCATCACAGATGTTTGTACGACTTCATGAAGTTTTGTGATTGTAGCGTCTTTAGTGACTTAATCCTCATAAAAACATTAGAATGACATTTCACCCCCAGCTCCTTTGGGTTCAGTTAAGACCCCAATGAAAGCCTAAATAGACGTGCCCCACCAGGACCGCTGCCCTCGGGGTTACAGCGGTAGTAAAAACAGCAAAATCTGGACCGGATCCAGAATTAAATCATTCTCTCTTTGGCACACATCCAACTCTTTCTCAGAATTCCATGAAAATCTATCGACTCATTTTTGTGTCGTTCTGCATGAAGTCAAAGAAACACAGGGGAGAAAGATTTTAAAATCTCCTCAGTGGAGGAAAGTCATCCTTTATGAATTCTTTACAGAGTAAATCTGAGGAGTGTCGGGTGTGAATTTGTGCACCCATTGTTTCTCCTCCCGGGATGTCTCCTTGGTCGAGTCCATGACAAGCAGCTGGTATCAGAAACAGGAGACGCCGGGAGCTCTTTGAAGTAGACAAGACTATCCTGTTACGGGTTGGCCTGTGGTCGGCTCAGGGGAGATATGTTACTAATCACCGCGCGTCTATGTTCCTCTTCCTGCTCTCTTTTCAGGATGACACGGATTTCTCTGGCTCGTGTTCCAACCTTGAACCACCCCGAACTCAACAACAGCCGAGGCCAGATTCCGGATCAGATTACCCACCTACCACACACACACACACACACACACACACACACACACACACACACACACACAGACACAGACAGGCAGCAGTCACTCTCAAGTGCGGCCAAGCCGCCTCTTTGAAATGTTCACCGTTGACCTCAGAGCCCCCGGTCGGAGGGCCCAAACAGATACGAACACATAAGAAACAAACGCACTGCAGAGGAAACGTAAAGCACAACAGCAAAGACACACGCACACCAGAGACACACACACGCAACACAAATCATGTGAACTCGCTGGTCCAGAAGTCGAATCAAATGAAGTTGAAACGTGGTGGACTCGATGCTGTGGAGCAAAGTGAATCAAATCTCCTGCCGCCGATCCAGCAGCTGGTGTTATGAAGCTTTTATGTGTAAAATGTTTTTTAAAAAGGCGACAATTGTGAAATTTGAGGTGATGAAAAGTGTCAAAAGTGATTATGTTGCACATTGAAGACAATCCTGATGACATGGAACAAGTGGAGGAATGCTTAAAGCGATAGATGTGGATACTGTAAAATATCAGATAGGTCAATATTTTTGTAACATAGACATGAATGATGTCATGTTTGTTTTCCTCCAGTCAGTTCAAGTGTTTCTGGTTGTGATCGCTCACTTCCATGTCTTGTTCTTGTAAATAAACCACTTGAACGTGTTTTTTCATACTAATTTACATGTATATTTAGTGACTTCATTAAATCATTTTATGAATACATTTCCACAGGTGTGAGAACTCATGGCTTGCATTTAGAAAAAGGATTTAAAAGTACACAACTGTTTATTTTTAAATTGGTCATTTGCAATAACTAATTTCCTTAAAAAGCCGTCCCCCGATGTGATTATGAAACGCACCTGAGAAACCGAGGAAGTAATCTCATAGTAAGGGGTAAAAAAAAAAACCCTTCAATTCAATCAGCTGACTTCCACTTCTGCATCTAACTTCTCCCTCCTCTTCCTCAAAAGCTCCTGACAGACAAAACAGAGGGATCGCTGTTAATTGAAAGCCTAAATAATGACCACATGACAGGAAGAGCAGATTAAGCGTCCTTCCTCGTCCTGATTTGATCAGGAAGAAAACAAAAACGTGCTGGCTTGAGGGGCTGAGATGAGGAGGAAAATGAAACGATGAAATGCGCAAATATTTTAAACTTCAGTTTATACATACAATACAACCTTATCCACACACTTAAAATGGTCTTATGTTATTAAACAGTACATTTAATTGACAGAGTGATTTTTAGATGCTGATAAATGTTGACAGGCCCTGGTATCAAGTCTTCAGTTATTACTTTCCCATAAAAAAACAAAAATACACAAAACAAGTCATGTGACTTTACGAAGGACCAACATTACTTCAGTGCCTTGTCTCTGCCTCGTCTTTCACCTCAGCATCCTGAGTCTTCTTTGACGTACAGGTTCAGTTTCCATGCCAACAAAGGGTGACGCTCAACTTTCAGAGTCCATGATGAACGTCTCAAAGTTTGGGTTGAGCTCAGAAACCAGCGCATCCACAAAGTCCTCGATGGTGGGTCGTCTCTGCAGCATCCCTTTTAGACAAAATGACAAAGCAGTTGGTTTTATAGATGTGTCTAGGCTGTGGGTGGGTGGAGGGGGGGGGGGTACACTGGTCCTCTGATTTCTAACGACACAAATCACAGTTGTAAAGGCTGAGATTCTCACTTATTTATGACTTTGTTTTTGTTACAGATTAAATCTCACATGAGTTCATGTCATGGAAAACCTCTGTGAGGTTTTCAATATAGATGTTTTACAGTACTCGGGGGGGGGGGGCTTACACCGGACTGTGACCAGCACTACAGAGCAAACACGACTGTACCACCAACGAGTAAACCCTGGGAATGTCTGCCTGTGTTTTCAGACCCCGTCTGCCAATTCATGCATGGAGGAGTCCTCTGCTCTCTTTACAATTCAGCTGCACGCCCGCTTTGAAGTCAGTTCATTTCCCCTTGTGTAGCTGCCAATGTAAACAACCCCCCCCAAACCCTCCCCTCTTTCCTGCGCGGGTCACCTCCAGCGCGCTCTCACACACACGAACACTACGCAAGCATGTCTGCACAGGCACGCATGAATGTCGGCGTAAAGCGTTTTCGCACAGTGATGGCCAACGTTTGTGGTGTGTGTCGCCGCCATTCCTGAAAGCGCCTCTGCAGGTAGAAGGTGCAGATGTGACCCTGGTCTGTAGGGAATCGCCTCGCATGAGAACACCAGAGGAGGGATTATCATCTCCTCTTACCCAGCGGTTGCGCCCTACCCCGCGGCTACAAGATGATCCGCACCGGAGTCCAAGGACTCTGGATCTCTGGGAACGACCCAGCAGCATTTAGAGCTTTTCCGAGCTGCACTGACCAACGATGACGTCTGCGGCGGTCGTTGGCCCCTTTGACACGGCATCCAGAATGCATGAGCTCAAGGCGCATTAACAGAGAGGATGCTGCGGCTTCAGGTCATCAGGTTGCACTTAAATCCATCTTCAGAGAACTGGCAGCGTTTATTCCACTGTAATAGCAAAGAGCTTCAACTGACATTTAAATCCCCCAATTTCATTCCAAGATGACGCCACAGGGCTGAGAGGATCATCAGACCATTTTTTTGTTCATTTTGTAGCTCTAAAGGTGGAGGATGTCACACATCCTAACAGGCAGTGAAGCCTCATGCTTTCTTTATGATACTGGACTACAGTATATAAATAAACATTATTGACTAAAACTAAAAAATCCTCCTCACTTCATTCTAAGGTGGGATATAATAACAGGTAATAATGCTTCATAGAGCTGAGTCAGGTGATAAATGACTGCTTGACACCAAAAGACAAACGCTCATCTGACTTTTTGTTTAACGCATGAAAAGAAATTCTATTGTTGGTCACAACAGTTTTTACTGATGTTCGATCAAAATGGGCCCAGAGGTCAGAGGTGAGGGCCGATCACACAACGACGACCTTGACGCACAAAGTCCGAAGCCAAAGAGAACGACTCGGCATTTACTTTGGTCATTTTTACAGCGAGTGAGCAGACAGAGCCAATCGCTCCAATCAGAACCCTGCTCAGCGTCAGCGCTGCTTTCTCCAATAGATGTCATTTCTTGATGGCGCATCCGGAGGGGGATGTGACATCCAGAGCCTCGTCTTCTGCAGGGCGGTGCGTTAAACAAGCAAAGCTAACAGGACGAGAGGGTGAGGGAGTGCAGCAGGAGGGGGGGAGAAGTTTGTCAGGTAAACGATACAGGCCTCGCCGGCTTCTCGTCGCCGACAGCTCAGGGTGTCGTCTCGCCCGGCGGGCAGACGGAGGGCGGAAGGAGTTTTCTCTCCACCCAGATCCCTGGGAGAGTTTGAGAGGAATGCATAGATAAAGTCAAAGTCATAACAACCTTGCGGAGGAGTATCTGATCAGAGAGTCTGCTTTTATAGAACAACACTGGGGAGGCGGAGCCAAGTCAGATGAAATAAAAAAAAACAACAAAGCAAAGCAAAAACACCCCCGACCAGCAGGGGACAATCAGCACACTGTAAAACGAGAGGCTGAAGCTAAAGCTAAGCATGCTGAGAAGGGTACACTCACTCTTGGCGAAGAACCAAGGAAAACTAGAGCCAAACTAAACATAGGCTGTGCTTTGTGTCTATTGTTAGGGAAGCCTTGGGACAGAATCTTTGCCATGTGAGCCATCTCGGATTTAAGAGTTTCCATTTCCATTCATAACGGACGCGGCCATTGAAGAACGGGATGTCTTCCCATTACAGTTACCTAAGCGCCTGGGGCGTCGGCTGACCAGGTCAATGGAGTTTGGAGGATTCAGAGTTAGGAGATACAACATGAAGCATTAAAAAACTGTAAACAGCCAACGGACAAGTATGTGTCCGTTGGCCTCCCCTACGGGATTTAAGAGTGTATAGAGATGTTTACCATCCCTTGTGTTTCATCTCATATATTTATGCTGTACTGTCTGATGTACTGTCTTTGTTGTACTGCTTGTTGTCCTGCCTGGGTTGTCCTGCCCGCGTTGTCCTGCCTGTGTTGTACTACCGGTGTTGTACTGCCTGTTTACCATGGGTCAGAGAGGACTGCAATTTCATCTGTGCTGTATGTCGTGCATATATGGTACACTTGACAATACAGCTGACTTTGACTTTTGACTTTGATGTGCATCCCAATGGTGCTTTTAAGAATCCCATTCTCAGAACACTAACATAAAGAGAAGAATTTATTTTAGTAAAGGGTGGTGGGCGATGGGTATCGGTCAAATGAAGACCTACGTGGTTCGCTAACAGCTCTGAGTCTCACTGATGACGACTCTGGGGACAAGAATTCAGTGGAAATCGCTCCAAACTGTTGCAGTGAGCTGAGGCCGAATTTATCAGCCATCTGAAGGATGGCTTCTTCCACAGATGGATGAAGTGTTGGAAACACTTCTATTCTTCTAGCAGCAATCACAACAACTGGAAAGTGACTTTTACAAGTCAGAAGCATTGAAAGTATTTTTAACAGCTGGTGATCCTGATCCCCATGAGCTTGGTTGGCACCGTTATAGAACCTTCACAACCATTTCCAAAATGGCGTGAGCAGCATGTGTCACCTCTGTAGTGACCAAGCAAACTATTGTCTTACATCTATGTCAGGATTTACAATCACACATTTCAAAACACATCTGTGGTTGTTAGAGAGGAAGTTTGAAACGTGTCAAACTGTGAGAAGCAGCTACCGATGTCAAACCAGGACCAAACATTCATGGCTTTGAATTAAAGCTCAGAAATCTTCATGAATTTTAGGCTAAAAAAACCAGTAGGAAAAGGATCAGCTTATACTTAACACAAAAGAAACAAAACTGAAGTAAACCACACCACGGTGATGAGGATGAACCCTTCAAATCTCAGTAAACAAATCTAGATGAAATAAAAAACAAAGAAATCTGTGAGATTTATTTTGCTTAATGTGACTTTAAAGTCAGTGCATGCAACCAGGAATTAGAAACGTTTATGTAAATATGATTGTTGAAATTTGTGATCCCCTGGGGATGAACACGTACTACCAACCTCTCCCAAGACGACACCATGATGTTCCCTTTCGTGGTTTCAAATGAAAGATATTATTATTATATTGTACATATTTTCTGGATTTTTCAAGTGCCTTCAACACCATCCAGCCCTGTATCCTACAGGAAAAACTCCTACAAATGCGAGTGGACCAAGGCCTGGTTGATTTGATCTAAGACTACCTCACCGACAGACCACATCTCGTCAGACTAAAGGACGCCACGTCTGATACTGTGGTCAGCTGCATCGGTGCTCCACAGCGGACTGTCTTGTCCCCAATCCTCTTCTCCCTGTACATGGCGGACTTCTGCTTACAACTCAGAACTGTGTCACATCCAGAAGTATGCAGCTGACACAGCTATCGTGGGATGTATCAGGAACAATGAGGAGGAGGAGTATAGATGCATGGTGAAGGACTTTGTTGACTGGTGTCACAGCAACAGCCTGAAGCTCAACACCTCAAAAACTAAAGAGCTGGTCATTGACTTCAGGAAGGACAGACCCCAACCTAGACCAGTTCTGATAGGAACGGAGGAGGTGGAGATTGTGCAGACTTATAAATATCTTGGACTGTGGCTGGACAACAAGCCGGACTGGACCAGCAACATGAGGCAGCTGTACAAGAAAGCACAGAGAAGGATGTACTTTCTGAGGAGGCTGAGGGGATTCAACATCTGCAGGAAGCTCCTGTGGATGTTCTATCAGTCTTTGGTCGCCAGCATCCCATCGTTCGCTGTGGTTTGTTGGGGAGGGAGCGTGACTAAAGCGGATCTCTCCAGGCTGGAGAAGCTGATCAGGCGGGCCAGCTTGGTGGTCGGGATAAAGCTGGACCCTCTGGCAACAGTGGCAGAGAAGAGAACCTTGGACAAACTGCTGGACATCATGGACAATGTCAGCCACCCTCTGCACATCGTTACCAACAACCAGAGAAGCCTGAGAAGCCAGACCAGCCAGAGGCTGCGCCTCCCAACATGCAGGACAAACAGACTGAAAAACTCATTCATTCCCCAAGCCATTAAACTGCTCCTCTCTGGGGGAGATGAAGAAGAAGAAAGTCCACACGAGAGCTGAGGGATGACACAAACAATACAGCAAAAACAATGCAAACACTAAAGACATTTCACTATACCCATATTTAACTAGGCCTGTTTATTTCTTTATTTCTATGCCTATTTATGATTTTCTATTTGTATATTCTTGATGCGTTATTTATTAATCTTTCAATTTGGTGTTGTACTACTTTCTATGTGTTCTTGCTTTCTGTGTGCTTTTTCTGTGCTTTGTGTACTCACTGTGCTGTGTGCGACGGAGAAATTTATTTCCCTGATGGAAACCGCTTAAGGGATAAATAAAGTTGTACCCTACTCTACTCATACTGTATTACATATTATAATGACTTGTTTTGAAATTGGAAATCAGAACTGTTCTTTGTCATGTTAGAAAATGTTAGTATGCTGATGTCAGCAAGTAGCCCAAAGTGCTGTATGTGCCAAAAAAGCTCATCTCTAGACAATTTAAGCAAACAAACCTTAAAACACAGAAATGCACCAGTTGGATTTTCATGACATGAAAACTAACAAAAGTTTCTTCAGATGTTGTCGAAGAGCTGCAGTAACAGAGTAACTATTACCGTGAAGTCAAGGATTTATTGAGGGCACCTGTGCCGTGTGGAACACTAAAAAAAAAAAAAAAAAATCATAAATCACCTGTGTCTCGGTGTCAGGGTTGTAAAATATATTCTCTGTAGTTTCATGTCTGATCTGTGGGGTTAGGGTGAGCCATGAAAGCGCTGAGGGACAGTCCGGACCACCTTCTGGGTTTATTAATCATTGTTCAAGAATAGGATCTATTCAGTAAAGCCTACAAAGAGAAAGCCCAACAGGGTCCTGGGATTCTACTACCGAGCCCGCGTAGATCCATTTCCTGCACTGGGCGGTACGAGCAACGGGAACAATCCCGGCCATGAAAGCACTCTCTGTAGCCGGAGCCAAGGTTCAGTCCAGCCACTCGATCGCCTTTCAGGCTCTCCTTCCCTTTCTCCTCCTTCATACTCTCACTTTTTTACCCCGACGGATGCTGTTGCCCTGAATTTAATGCCCTGGTTTACATTTCAACGTCGTCTTTTACTGGGAAACATCCAGTAGCAGGCAGGGAGCCACGGAGATAAAGACTGGCCTCTGATTAGCCTTTCTTGACCTGCTCCGGTTCCATGTGTGCCCCCTTCTACCACCTCACCAAAGGGGGTGGCAGGAAGTCCTTACACACCTCCATAGACATCTTTCTTTAAAAGGATTATGTGTAACTGGGCAGGCTCTGGATTCTGTGTCTCTCCTCTCATCTTCTGCTCTATTCTGGCCTAAATATGACTTTGGACACAAAACTCCACATTTTATTTGCTTCAAAATCATTTTTTCTTCCAGCAATAGGAATTCAAGATGGTCGCTATGAACTGCTCAACCCCATTGAGGACGGCGATGAAAAGCTAAATGGTTCAGCACATGCAGCGATGCATTTTTATAACGCTGGCTTTTACTTTCATGATGTTGAATTACGAGGACATATCCTGCCTTCAAAACGACAATATGGCCGGATGAGTCTCCGGGAATGTTTTAGAGTATTTCTGCAGACATAGAATAGATTTAGTGATCACAAAAACAGATTTCCAATGATTATTAAAAACTCTGCAATGGAAAATTGACAAGAAATATTGCGCAAGAATTATAATTCTGATATTTTTTCAGTCTTGAGGTTTGAATAGTGACTAACGAGGGGTAAACAGGTATAATAAACTGATCCTACACACAGGACATAATTAGAGCACCATTCAAACGCAACCATTAAGCCAAACGCTGCCAGTTGAAAACAATTAATTGATCAGTAGATTAATACCAAGGATCTACTCTATCGATAGGTGTACAGTAATTGAAGAGGTCGGGCGTAGCCCTGGTTGGAGCTGCAGAGGACAATCTGAAGGAGGAGGCAACCCTGAGGGGGAGATTTAAGGGACCCTCCCAAATGTTACCTGAGATTACACCTCCATCTCTGACTCTTTTTCACCTTCTCCTCTGTTGTCCTGTCCAAACATGCCGCGGTGACTCGTTCACGTGGAGGAGGAAGTGATGAAAGGATGAAAGGAAGAAGCAAATGGGGGAAGTTGTTTTTTTTTTTAACATGTCTGTCAGACATGTTTAAAGATAATTTATTGCTAAAATGACACATGGTGATCAATAACTGCATAATGAGTAACAGGAAAACACAAAACTCACACCAGATATGGATCGGTGGGACTGTTCCTAACCACGGCACTGTTCTGTGCTAAACGCTAATATTAGCACATTAACTTACACACCAAACAACACCATCTCTAGAGTCAAATCAGTACTATGGCAGATGGAATTAGGTGAGCAGGTGGTAACATGGGTAAAAGAATGAAACATTCTTCAAATCTGAAAGCTTCTAGGACTCAAATCCAAAATCACACATCTGTCTTTAACTCCTTCTGCATTTTATCTCACAAAACACATAATAATAGCATTTTAAGGACTTTCCAGGCTCAATTGCCTCAGATTCAAGGACCCGACAAAGCATGGTTTGAAGCTCAGATTAAAGTTAGTTGCTGCTGAGGACTATCACTCTTTACAGAAGCTCACAGACAGCAGGAAAATACTGGAATGTTCAAAATTCACTGCTGCTAAATTTTAATGTCAATATGTATATTTACACACAGTGTTTACATTCAAGAACTTTCAGTGATCTGGTCTGTTTAAATCTGTCGCAAAGAAAGTGAATTTCATCTGTTTCACCAACTCGAAAGAGTTCAGACCCGTGGGAACGCTTCATGTTGTTTCGAAAAGATGTTATTTAGAGCAGATCAAATATCTGAACCGATTCACAGCGCCTGCAGTCAAGGGTTGCCTGAAGGAGCTGACTCAGCAATTCACACCACAGGAGAACGCCTGTATGACTGGATGCGTCCCTGGGTCTTAAAAAAAAAAACCTTGTGCAGTGTGTGTTCGGCTGGTATTGTGGGAACTGAAGTACGGAATGAGATAAAAAACCACAACATCAGTAGCAGCAGCTGTGAACGCTTAAAGAACTCAGACTTGACTGATGGACTCAGCTGCTTCTGAAGCTCATTCTTAGGTGATCAGGAGGTATCAGCAACCCTTACAGGAGGATTTCACTGTAGGGAAGAGAGTTATCTCATAAAACCGGGCTTCTGTAGAAAGACGTAAACAACACTTATTTACCTTCTCTGCTGAACAGAGGTGGAGGGAAAAACACTCTGAAAACTGTTTCCATGGATAGAAGACATTTTTGGATTGATTTTCATTGCCTACGCATTAGCAGCTAGCTGCTACTAGCTGTGTTCTCGGTCTCGTGGTTGAGAGTTGCACATAATTCGTTGTCAAAACGTCAGACTCATCCTTCAACCTCAGCGACTTGGTACATTTAGAAAGATGTCGACAGATCAACCTTCAACAGGCGGTCCTAAGGGGGCTAAAAACTCTTTCTGAAGCATTCCCACCATGTTTGGCTCTTATTGTCTCTCTTTGGCATTGTCAACCCAGCACGTTCTTTATTTTAATGATGTTGCTTTTATCTACATTTACTGTATGTGTGAATAATTCTGGATGTTTTTCTGTCTCATATGAGAACCGAGTCTCAAATTCCTGGCTATCAAGCACATCTTGATAGCCAGGAATTCTGCAGAGTTGGGTTACAGCAACAGTACATGGGTACAAATTTTACTGGTATCACTGCAGGTCATTAGACTGGCATCTTAATTTTTACTGAGGGAGATGAATTCTGGAGCAGCATAAACAGCAAAATGGAGGATGGATGTTAGAAATAGGACGATGTCTGCCTGCAGGCGGAGGGGTCAAAAAGCCATCTGGGAGTTAAAACATAGTTTAGGAGACCAGATGTGGCCATAAAATAGTGTTTCATTGACGTTTATGGGTCAAGCAAAAAAAAAAAAGAAAGAAGGTGGAGTTTGTGATTTACCTTCCACCATCAGCATGGGCTCCTTCGATCCTCCATGGGCCAGCATCTCACGACGGTAACGTTCACCCATATCCCTGACAAGGAGAAAGAAAGAGCCCACAAGAAAAGGAGGTTAGGTTACAGCCACCTGTATTCTTGCTGAATGGCTCCTGATAGGTTGTCAAGTCCGTTGCTACTGTGTTTGGAGCCCGGGGCCACATCTTCTAACACAGACAGGTGACAGGAAACAGAGATCTGGCAACTGCAGGTGGAACTAAAACAAACTCGGAGGGAATGGGAAGAGAGAGAGACAGCACAGGAAGAGAAAAGGAAAAGGCTGCAGGGGCTTGACGCCACAGAGATACGACCGACACGTCTGGAGAGAAGGCGAGAGGTACGGCACACAAACCCGAGACTGAAACCCTCAAACAAGAATCAGATTTAGAGATGTTAACATTGACTCACTTCGGTTCTCAGAAACATATTTTATTGTGCTTTCAAGCTGTTTACAGAAACTGTGTGTGAACAGGAAGTAGTCTTCAAATTGTTTTCTGTACTGAGTAAAACAAAGCCTAAACAAGTCAAACAAGAGGTGGTGAATCCTGATCAGTTCACAGCAAAATTCTATCCTAAAGTATTCTGAGGGACTTTTTCAGTGCGCCTCATAAGTGGAGTATGACATCATCTGGATGAGACAGAACCGGGCATTGTCCAACTTCATGTGTTTTCCCGTGGGGCTCTGCTTCCTGGTTCTAGTTTTTTTTTTTACATATTTTTTGAACAAAACAGCTAAATCTGAGGCCTTTTTCTGTTTCCACAAACATTCATGTCTTTACTCAGAGAGTCTAGTTCTATTAAAAAAAAAACATCATTCCAGCAGTAAAATAACTAACCTCTCCAGAAATCATCACCTAGAAATGTGGAGGCGTCTGTTCCAGACATGGTCTCACCTGTTCAGTGGATCCTGAATGAAGCACTGCTTCCACACCATCGAGGCCACGGCGCGGGACATGAGATACGAGTAGTACTTGGCTCCGTATCCAATCAGATGGCTGAATCGCAGCTGCCATGCCTGTAGAAGAAAAATATCATCATCTGTTGATGTTATTATACAGATGGAACAGTAAAGTTTATGTTAACTCACAACTTTCCTTCTTTAAAAGACAAAACGTGGAAATCCCTGAATGGTAGAAAGCCCCCTTTAGTCTCGTGTTCTCCCTGCAGTAGCCTGAGGGGGGGGCCCCATCTCCCTATCTATTAAGATGAACTCTTCACTGATCTCTCTTTTGGGTGGGGGGTGAGCTGGCAGATACTCAAACATTCAGCTATTTAAGAAGAGTCAGCAGCTGGTGGAGTTAACAATCTGTACCAGACGGTGAATGTCTCCCTCCACCTCTGCATAAAAAAACCCAAAATGTTAACTTTAAGCTTCAGCTGGAGGAGGAATGAGCGTCTGAATCAAAGCATGAACACATCTGCGGAAGAAAATCCTGCTTCTCAGTGACTGAAGTCTACGGCCTACAGCAGAACCATTTAATAAGGAGGCCAAGCAACACAGTCTATGATATTTTTCTGACACCCCGTGGCAGCAGAAACAAACAGTAAAGTTAACATTGACATATTACTAACTTGGAAATATCCTTTCAATTAATTTTTTAAATGTTGTTACTTAAAAAAAAATCAAGATTTGTCAGATTCAATGTTTTGTTCTTGGTAAAATCTTTCCTTCTCTTCATTCACCGTGTACCTCACTCGATCTGTGCTGCTTTCTCACAAGGAGAAGGTGCCAGATGGAAATCTAAATCCTGCTCATTCAAAATGTGAAGTAATTTATGTATCTTCAGATCCGCTTCCAGACTTCGTTGGCCTATCCTTTCTCAAAGTTTCATTAACATTCAGGTGAGCAGTATTTATACAACAAATATGTTTCACTGTTAATTTAAAGATTATATCTGATAAACAGCTTCAAAGCAAAGTTACTGGATGATAAAGGGTTCTATCGGTTTTGAAGAGTATTTTTTTCTCTAAGCATGATGGGAAAGACTTCTGTGGTTTGTTTAGGTCTGGATGATCGGACGGCGTTAAAAACGCTGAAGCTGTTCTTTCTGGCCTGCGGTGGCTTTAATAAGAGCCCCAGAGCTCCAGAGAGGAGTCCTGGCTGAGAGTTGACTTGGTCAGCTGACTGCAGTCATGAGGGTTCTGGATCTAGTTTTAACTGTTTAGAGGTAAATCTGTGATGAAGTGAAACATCTATTGTTCTGATTTAATAGGAGTGAAAAAAACTGTAAAAACTCAGTTGTTTTGCGTTTAAATCTACAGCCTTTCAAAGATTCTGTAGGTTGTTTTTATAAAACGCTCACCACGTGCCACAAAAACTATTTTTTGTCTCCTCTCCGTCTCCGATTCCTCCGCCTCACATCTAATAATTGATGTTGACTTGGAGAGATGTCTTTTTGATCCTCGTACACGATGGAGTCGGAGTTGGCGCAGGTATTCCACTGCAATCGTTTTGTAATCGATATTGCTTTTTTCAAAAACTGATCTTTTGTTCCCGGGGGTAAGGTGCAGCCTGTGTTGCAGAATGAGGATTAGATGTGCTTGAGCGTGCATTAAAAAAAACAAAAACTGCTTAGTTTTAAAAAAAAGAACACTTGGACGCAAAAACATTTAGGCTGAGAATGGAGGATTAAAGAAATGTCAACACAGAGAGGAGAACATCTTTGTTTCTGACATATATTTCCAAATATTATTGCAGGCTTGAGAGTGAGCATGTGGTCTGTGTTCCTCACAGCTGATCCTCTTTCAGCGCTCAGCGGGAAACGATCGCCTCGCTCTATAAACTACACACATGTCAGCATCACCTTAATGTTTAGAATCTGTGGCCCTCGGTAACCTATTAACCACTCAGACGTTCACTTCACGTTGCAAACTTACAACTCCCCCCCTCCGGGCCCGGTTTCCACGGGGTTTCGGAGAAGGGAGCGAGAGGAAGAAGGCGAACTTGAAAAGAAAAACAAGGGAGAGCCTGTCATTGGAGGATCTAAACAAATCTGTTTTCACTTGCTCTGATCCAATTATGATCTAAGGCGAGGAACTTAAACGCTGCAATCATCCTCAGTTTCTGAGTTCATGTGAGGAAAAATGATCCCGCTGTGGGTTGAACTGCACACACAGCAGCAAAAAAATGGAGGTCTGTCAGACGCTTCGCTGTGACTTGTGATGTTGACAAGGAATGACGATGACGGTAGGAAACGATACAACTTAAACCAATGCAGGGCAGGAGGGTGGGTGAACTCCAGCGAAGAGAAACGTCAACTTTTTAGGAGAATGTGCAGCAGTTCTGTAATCTCTATTCCTGATGGCACCCCCCCCCCCCACATAATTATAGCCCAGAGTAAAATGCTATATGAGGACCATTCCCTGCTCGATTATGTGTTCTTGATTCTCTTCTCCTTCCTCATCTGCAGCTGTAAAAGTTGGGGAAATAGAGAACTTTCTTTTTTTTTTTTAATTAAATGACCGAGAGGAAGAGTTTCAAGTACTTCCCCCAGGGAGAGACCGTTCAAAGTGTATCACTGCTTTGTTATTTTACCAGGACTTCAAAAAAGGCTTTAATCCCTTAAACACTGCTGTGCCTGGGTAGAGGATATAAAACTAGAGAAGAAGAGGAGGAGGAGAAGGAGGGAAGACCCCTCAGACAAGTTTGTGAAGAGCTGAACGCAGAACTTTCCCCTAATTATCGTCAACTCCAAACACTATAATTTGATCTGATGGCATAATATTCAAGAAAATAAATCAAAGACCGTCTGGGATGTACCGTATTGGATGTGTACGGCAAGCCGTAGAATTTTTGCTGCATCTCTTTCAGGATGTCTGTGGTGGAGTGGTTCTGAGGTTTACCGTGGTAGACTTGATCCAAGACGGCGTAGAAAACCTGCAGAAGAACAAATACAACACGCTAATCCTTCATTCCCACACATACAAACCTCATTCTAAAAGAACACACAAATAATCTGGACATGTGTGTACTGCACTGCAGTGAGCTCTCCATAAAAATGTATTTAGAAGCATTTGAGCACGCATCTAATAGCTGTATTCACTAAACCAGACAAAAATATATGAGTACATAATGAGTACAAAACCAGCAGCATGAAAGAATGGGGAAAAGCAATTACTGGTATGTTTTAAACATCTCTGCAGATTTGCTTTAAGACGCTCTGAATCATATTTAGAGTCTGATGTAGTTTTTCCACACACAAAAAAGTTGTCTTCTTAAAATCCTTAAACCACATCTTCTCAATCTACTTCATGAATTCCATCGATCTGTAAACACATTATTATTTAAACTTTGTAACATGTTGGAAACAAAATCCACATCAAACCACAGCTTCTAAACGATCTGTTGCTTCAGAAATTCCGTTTCCAGTTTCACCCATTAAAAAAAGATTATTCCCAAACTGTTGAAAGGAAAAAGAACTTAAGCAAAGGGGATTTTTTTACTTTCATATTCTACATTTAACAAGCTAAGTAATCCAGACACCACAATGAAAACCTCTTCGACCACGAGATGCTATCGCTGTTGACAGTGATAATTATCTTCCTTCTTCCTGTAAAGCACTGTCTTTGTCGCTTCAATGACTTTCCTGCAGCTGTGTGTTCCTGTGAAGGTGAAGCTCATTCTCAGATGGAACTATGGTGTTGTGTAACATGGTGGTTGTGGTGTTGTGGGTCGGTTCGGTTACCGCACCTGCAGCTGGGTGTCTGCAGCTCCGCACACCTTCTTCGACTCACACAGGCGAGACACCATGCTCTCAGGAAGAGGCTGAGGTGACAACGACAGACAGGAAATCATTTCAGCTTTTCAGCTTCTGAACTGAAAAACTAGGCTAAAAGGTTGGCATGGAAATGGCTGATGAAGCCAATCTTGGAAAGTATCTCTCTACAATCACTGATGAATGTTTTAGTGCCCATAGCCATCATATTGCTTACAATACCTGTCCGGTCTCATAATGGCGTGCAAACTGGCTGATGACTCTGTAGTCAGTGGCAAAGTATTCCATGAGGATGGAAGGAACTTCAGCGAAGTCAGTTGCACATCTGGTTCCTGGAGGAGAGACGTCAAAGCTTTGAAATAAGAACAAAAAAAATGTAAACACAGGATAAAGAGGCTTCATTTATCCTTTCTGTGTCGGTCGACGCTCAATCCATAGGGGTTAATCTCATGAGGAGGTTGCTCAAGAACATGTCTCAAGTGTTTTGTGTTGCAAATAAATAGAAAATTTGATAACATCCAGAAAGAAAAGTACAAAAAACAGAAACAATCAGGATCCCTCGGTCACAACTGATGAATGAAAAGACAGGAGGTTATTGATCTCCACTTCACAGGAGGTTTCGTGACATAATATCAAAAGTTTCTTTCAGTTCTCACCAACATGAATCCTGTTCTTAGAATGAGCATAAGTTCAACTTGTAACTATAGAAATGAAAAAGAAAAACACAAATGACGGAAACTGTGCACTTTGTTCGTGTTGATTAGAACCAGACTAAAGCTACATTCTGATCCAACACGCAAATCACCTGAGTGGCTGTTGTCTTCAGTTTGACCATTTCTGCATCCTCATAGAAAAAAAAAGAGTGTAACAAACAGGAGCTTCTTTGTCTTTTGTCAGGCTTGAACAGGTGTAAACGACGTGTCCACAAACAAATCTGCCTCCAGGCGAGTACAGTACTTGGATATTGTCTTACTATTACTACCGAAAAACAAATACTTTGAAGATCCTGAACTACTGGAGACGATATCTTTCAGCTTCATCTGACAAGGCAGACGGAATCAAATGAAGGCATTCTTTGCCAAGGATAATCCAAACGATTCCTCGGGGCTCCGCTTAATCAGACTTACCATAATGAATAAACTGCAGCTCTGCATCTGACATAGTTTGGGACATCGATAACAACACAGTTGTGATGTTAAAACCACTGAGCTCATCCATACCGACTGTTAAGACTGATTGAAACACCTGGACCGGTATCTGAATTTCTTCACCAGTCGGGCTCACACCTCACCCGTCACATGCTGGTAGCGAGTGCGTCCCAGCATGGAGTGCATGGCGTGCCCCATTTCATGGAAGAGGTTCTCCATCATGCCTGGGGACAGCAGGGTGGGGGCTCTGGTGTTGGGCTGGGGCAGACTCAGCATCAGGACCACGACTGGAAGCTGGTACTGACCCGTTTCCTGGCACCTGCGGCCTCCTCTGATGGTGAAGTGACAATCCTGTAGGGAGGAGGGAGATGGTGGGGGCGAGACGGTGGTGTCAAAATTGAAAATTTAATTTGAGGTGCGTTATCTTCTATTTAATTTACGTGATTATTGCTTGACTTAAATTTCACATCATACAGGATATAGTGTTACACAGATTGATGGTTTTGTTTTGCTGGTTTCAGATTTCTTTTTAGACTCCACTGCAATTACTCTAATACCGATATTATCTGATGGTGCTTTAAGATATACGTTCAACTGCTGTGACACATGCGTGTGTGTATCTGCATATCCACACCTGATGAGGTTTATTCGCCCGCTGGAAAAAGTCACAGTAGATATATCCTAATAATCCGTCTGTTTCGTGTACCACAGCCTGGGAACATAAACACAAGTCACAACACACACCACAAAGAGGAATCCATGCAATCTAAGAAGTTTTTGCATCTTCACTGAGCTTTACCAGCTTGCGGACGTCCTCACTCCAGACCTCGCCAGGACCAGGATGCTCAGACATGAGGGCCACGCCGTACAGCTGAGAAAAGAGGTTGTTCAAACCCTCCATGCAGGCGCCCAAAGACAAATATGGACTGTACAGGCTGGGCTCTATGTTGTACCTACAAAAGGAACGTAAACCAGGACAAAGGAATGACAGAGACAACTTTTACTCATGCTCTTTAGAGAAATCTGCCTGGTTTGCACCTTTAGTTGCTAATTCTGAGACATGACAGATCATTATTTCTATAAATGTGGGACTGCAAGCTGCTCAGAAGTCTGTGAAATTCTCCTGACCAATGTCAACTGATAGGACTAATCCTGCAGAGCTCAGGGAGAGAGAAGGGTGGACTTTTGGCCCACCGATGTTTTAAATGAGTGCATTCATGCTGCTATGAAGCACTTCAGATTAGACCACCAAGTCAAAAGGCTTGTTTAGGTTGAACACCACACTGAGAGTGTTATCAGTGATGAATAACAGACTGCACTGTTACACTTTCCAGTTCAAACAGTTGCTGATGGCAGAGCAGAGATATGACCAAGTGAGTGATCTAGAGAAAAAGCACAACTAGTGTCTTTGAAAGCCATTAAAAAACCAGACTTAAACTGCTTGCTGAGCTTCTAACTAACGATCAGAACCCAGACCCGCCAGCAGGAGACGACAGAGTGAGAGAGACAGGGACAGATGGACTCTGGGAGCTCTGGGAACAGTCGGTATCAGACAGACATTTTTTGTTTATTGTTGAGTGAATCCAAAGGACAGAGAAGAATCTGCAACGCCTGCCATTAAGATGTGTTTAAAAGTCCTTGGGAAAGTTTGACCTGTCCTGTTAGTAGTCCCTGGTGAGTGCTGGGAAGAAGAAGTGCAGTTCATCAAAAACAAGCATTTTAACAGAGCTGGAAGCACTTGAAGAGCAACAGTTAGCATGGATGGAGTCAGTGGAGGAAGAAGCTGATCCCTGTTTAGGAGGATGAAATAGGCTGATGTTTAAATGGTTTGACTGAAATATTTTGAAGAAGGACCCAAGGAACGAAATAGATATGGAAGGAAAGGACAAGATGAGACTCACAAAGCTCAGGAAAGCTTTCCGTGCCCAAATCCAGTGGGTTTTATTTTTATTTGCTGAAATTAGGAGAACCATTTTTGAATAATTAGGGAAAACGTTGAAAATCCCTCCTTGCAGTAATTAGAAAATGCATAAATATTCCCTTCAATCTGGATTTGAACCTCAATGTATGAGACACCTTCCACTCACCTTTCAGCACGTAGAACACCACTGAGGAATGGATGATCCCACGGCATGAGCTCCTGGACAGAAAAGTATTGAGATGTGATATCAAACAAATTTCCAGCAATTAAACTATTGCTCACTGATTAAGGGAATGATGTAAACTATCAGGATGCAAGGATAACATTGTCATGTGTCATAGAAATCACTCACAGAATTATGAGGGTTGAGCTTTTTCTTCATGTCTCTCATCATCTGGAAGTCTTTGGCTGTTCTGTTGCACGGAAAGAAAAACATACAAATAGCGTGAACTGACTGGAAGCCTTCATTCCAGTCTATACCTACTTCTGTGTCTAGACAGGCTAATAGGAAGCAGGAATATTAAAGCCATTATATCGACTTTATGTATAATCAAAGGGAATATTCCATCCTTTAAGAGTTTCCACATCTTTGTTGATAACATTTAAGAGTGAACGGTACCTGTCTGACAGCTTGTCTGTTAACAGCTGGAGAAAGCTCATCACTGTCTCTGTAAAGTATGATAAAAATTAAGTAGCAGAACATAAAACCAGACATTAGTTTCTATATTTCTATAATTTTCTACACTAATTTCAATTGCTTTACCTCATGACCCATTACAGTAAAAGAAACACAGAAATGCCTTTCACACCATAGTATACAACTAACTGCTGAAAGGGAGATGTCTTAACCTGGTGTTTTGGCCATCGTTCCCTTCAGCGCCCGGTGTCCATAGGACTCGTAGCCCACCAGTTTGGCCAGTTTGTATCTGCATTTCAGCAGCTCTTCCAGACACTCCATCAGATCTGCGTTTGGATAAAGGTAAACCCTGTAGGCAATTTCTCGCAGCTGCAAGAGGAAGAAAAGCAGACAGAAGGATGCCACAATTACAGAGGAATGTTAAAAAGAGGTGCAGAGCAAGAAAAAAACAAACTGATAGTGAACCTGAGGAATAATGAAGACAATAAGTATTAATTTTACCCATCCCAGCATCATCACAGGGTAAGGCAAGCTGTAAGAGGAATATTTGGACTGATAGCGACAACATCTTACCTCTCAACAGAAGACTAGAGTCAATATTCTATTTACAAGAATATTTTCTATTTCAAAATAAAAACAAATTAAAAATATAATCTGATAAGGAATCAGAACAGAATCAACTTTAATCAGCTTCAACCCACTCTCACACCCAAATCTGTTATATGACAACAGCACCACCTGCTGAGTAAAAGGCAGACATGTACCAGCCAATTTTAAGGACATACTAAGTCATCGGGGGAATCTGCATGTAGGCCCCCCACTTGGATGAAGCTTCCTTCACTCCCGAACTGCTGGTGAAGATGATCAGGGATGACAGACCTCGCAATCCTGTTGGGCATGTGAGAGCCGACCAGAAACTCGTTGTTTAGATCCAGCAGTTTCACATGAAGCGCCACAGCCTCTTTCCTCTGCAGGGAGAAGGGCAATATGTTTGGTAAGAAAAAAATTAAGAGACACTGTAGAGAAAGTGATTAAATACATATTATTATTAACTTTATGAGTCATGGATGGACAAAATGTTTTGTCTTACCAATTTGTCATGCAGATGAATTCCACTGATTTCGAAGTCAAACATGAACAGCTCTGCTACCCGTCTGGAAAGGCAGAGACACATTGATACCGAATCATCATTGAACAAGATGCCATCATAGTTATTTGCTAGATTTATGTAAAGAGATATATTTCCACACACACAAAAAAAAGGAATTTGCACAGTGGGGATCATGACACAAACAAAATAAAACTACCTTGTGTCAGGGTCCAGCTGAGCCAGAATGTCTGGGTTGTCCAGCAGCTTCTTTAAGCTTTGGCATAGCTCAACATTTGTGTTCAACCTGAAACATACAATATGCAAATCTGATCATTGACCCAACACTTTTTGAGATCTGTCTTCATAGAAGTGGTGATCAACAGTAACAGCTGTCCAGTTACCCGTGGCAATGATTGTGGGAAGTTGGTTAGCAACCTGTTTTTAGAAAACTGCTAAAACAAAAGTGAAGTCAGGACAGTGGTCCCAAACCCCAATCAACTGGTTAACTGGTACCGGGGTACACGGAAAGAATGCATAACTTTCATTATTTCCGTTTTATTTATTATCTGATTCTAAACAATGTTTTATTTTGGAAAATTACCTGATTTTCTCCTCCACATCTATCTATGAGTCACTCTTGAAGCAAGATGCTTGCCTCAGTCACATGACTACCTTCTTAAAGGGATCACTTTAGCCGGTAACACAGATTACTTTACCACTAAATTCAAACCACCAAATTCAAACCACCAAGTCAGCAAAACAAACAAAAAACATACATTGATATAATGATATGAGGACGCCGCTGATAAAGTAGTATTCATATTGGATTCATGTTTATTATTATATCCAACATACTATCATTTCATTTTATTTTATTTATCCGCTAGTCTGAGAAAATATTGTGACGTTAAACCGCTTCAGGAACCAATGGTGCACACGCAGACCAACATTTACTGTGAGTGGACACGTGTGGACTTTGGACTGAAATGTTCCAGTAATGCATCAACATAACAAAGGAATGTTTAGATTGATTCAGACAAATAAAACAAACAAAATTAACTGCTTCAAACACTGGAGCATAAAGCAACACAAAACGACAGCGATCAGTTTCTGTAACCAAAAGACAATCCCTAGCTGTCAGTCTGGAATCTACTGATGAGGTTGCAGAAATATATGCCTTAAATGACCTGATGTTAGTCATATACTAAAACGTTTTCCTTGTGATGTTTTTATTTTAACTGTGAAGCTTTGAATAAAAATGTGAAAGTGAGATTAATAGGCATTTCCTCTTACTTCTCAACAACTGTGCCAATCTCTATGCAGGTCTTCTCGGCTGCCTCACGGAACGCTGGATCTGGATGGGCTACTTTTATAAAGTCTGCCTGTTAAAGAAAGATAAACAACAATTTATATAAGCTGTACATACTTCACAATGCATGGATCAAAAGGACCTGCACAGGTTTAGAAAACAATCTGTTGAATACTATGAACAACAACCCATATGCTCTTCCTCACAGAAATGGAAACTTTATCGATGAAGACAACCTGTCCATTCTGAGTCTAGTGGGCCTGAAAATCTTCACGCTAAACCCCCACTGTTGAAACAAGTGGAAATATACGGGATGGATAAAAAAATAAACCACCTAAAAACATTGATGTGCTGGGAGACTTTACGAATGTGTACATTTTGTACATTTTGTAGAGGCATTGTAATTTTGGTTCCGTAATTTGTTTACTGTACATTTTATAATTACTGATAAAGCAAACACAACACAGTTCTACTATTTTATTTTATTCCAGCCTCAGATGAAGCTAATGCTCCATATCATCTTACTAATTATCACCTGGATGGTTTAGGAGTGTGGTACTCATGAAATACTGACATCTTATCCACTTATAATCATCAAATCAGGTCTTTATCATTAAATCAATGGTAAACGTTTCCATTACAGTATGTTAAATCAATTATAATGGGAATAACTCACCAAATCTGCCACTTTACACAAACCATCTGAAAGCTGGTCAAAAGAGTCGATGGTCTCAACCCCTGGAGGACAAGAGCAGGCCTTTTCCAACAGGCGGTCCATGTCCCTGAGAGCTTTCTTTGTGGCTACTTGGAATCCAGCAGGACAGTTCAGCTCTGGGACTCCAAACAATCCCTAAAACCAGAGGGTAAACACGGATCAGCTGGGCTGCACTCAAAGTTAATAAACACATTTAAAGAAAGTACAAACCTTGTTTTTCTCGGAGAGGTTGAACCTCCTTTGAGTTTTGGTGTTGAAGGCAGCTCCAACAGGAGACCACGTTGTGACGTTTCTCTGAACATGACTCCATAAACCTCTGTGCTTCATAAGGTAAAGCAGCTTTTTACTCGCTGACATGTTGGACTCAATGTGCCTCAGGTCCCGTTGATGCCTACTGAAGATGGTAGTGTTGACAGTTGATGACAGAGGACATGCTAAACTGCAGCTTCAAACGCAAGGTTTTTCGTACGTCTGGAAATAACTAATGCAAAAAAAATAAATAAATTCTAAATTTTTCTTTTTAAGGTAGTTAAATTCAGTTTTTAATCACGTGAAAAGCACTGGACTACTCAACCTAAGAAGTTCGAGCTGCTCACATGTTAGCTAACCTTACTGTTATTGGTACTTTCGTTGGTGGTACTTTCGCGAAAAAATAGGAACATATAAACGTGAATGAAATATGAATCATTTTATATCGGATAAATATAGATTGTATATATCACCAATAGTATTAGTTAATCATTATAATGTTGCTGTTTTATATTAATTATGAAATACAAATAATATTTGTCGAAACTGCGATGGGCTAGCCAAAACTCCTAACGGAAACCGTCACGAAAGCAAGGGAAGTTGTTTTGAAGCCCTTTCAAAATAAAGGTAGGGTGCTATAAAATAAAATGCTGAATTCAAAATACTGTATTTTTATGCACACTCTACTTAAACAAATGATAACGGCAGCAAAACTGAGTATTTCTACTCAGTAAAGAAAATGAAATGGTTAAGAGTGATCAGTTGTATTCTATCTAGAAAATTATGTTTGTCAGAGAATATAAACAAAAATTGCAGCTCAGCGTTTGTCTCCATAAACAAATGCATTACCATCTAGTTTTATTAATCTCATGGGAAAATTTTACACCCTTTTACACCCTATCCCAGTATTTATTTAAATCTTGGCATAAATTACCTGGACTTAAGATATATTTTTTAGCATCATTTGGACTGTAATCTGTCAACCTGGAATCCTACCATACTCCTATATCTATTGTATAATTTAACGTTCGTTTATACTTGGAAACAGATATGATCTATTGAGCATTACAGTACATGTGGTCCACACTGAAAGCTCAGCATGGAGCTTTTAAAAAGTAACGCCTACTGAAATCTACTGATAAATGAAATGATTTGCCAAGTCTAAAAATGAAAGATACTCATATCAGTGAATACGACTGAGTTCAACAGATAATTGAAATGACTTTATTAATAGGAGGAATAACTCATTCATTGCACTCCACAACCATGTCGCAGCAATAGTTTTCCTTTGAACTCTGTATTAAAGGTGTAGTATGAAAAACATGAAGCAAAATGTCATAAAGCGACTGTATTAAGAAACCTTCCCATAAACAAAACTAATCCATATGACTGGCAAACTCTGAAAAAGAATTTAATACTGAAAGTAAGAAACACAGAACAATAAAACGTCTTCCCAATATGAGAAAGCCTAGTATTTTTTGCAACAGGTACTTCTGGTAGCTAGTACTTGGCAAAAGTGTACCAATTTGTGACATATGGCAAGACAATGTAGTTAAATGTAAAAAACAAAACAAAAAAAACCCACAAACAAAAAAAACCCCATAAAAATCTCAAATTTAAATAAACATTTTGCTACGGACTGATCGCCTGTCATTCTCAATCACATATTTACATCTATTCACTAGAATACAACAACAAAAAAACTAATTTTAGAAAATTAAACGGTATGGGGGAAAAGAAGTCATGTTCGTCCATTTGGCTCATATCATTTTATAATACAGTCAAGCATGAAGTGTGTGGATTTACAAAGGAGTGCTGTAGTCCAACGTCTGAACATGGATTCATTCTGTCCTTGTGACTGTGCTTGGACTTCTGCCAACCTGGAATTGTTTGTCGTCCTCATCTTAGCACCACAAAAACCTCTGCATGTCTGAGACTACAGTAAACTTCGTTGACCCCTGAGTTTCTAATGCAAAACTAGTGTATGAAATACCTCTTTACAGTGTAACTTAGTGCAAGCCAGCAATATGCTTGATTAAACAGAGGTATATTTTATAGCACCCAAGCTGTCAAGACTCCCCAGAATGGTTTTTCTGCTGACTGCATCCCAACCAGCCGGAGGGGAGGTGATGTTTCGCTGTATCCTTGTGAAAACCAGCAATTCAAATGCTTGAATTTGTATTACATCTATAAACATGTTTTTCATAGAAAATATAAATATCCCTGAATGAAACAGATTCACAGCATTTTCTCTTGAGGACTCCAGTGCTACTACCATAACGTGGCCATCAAGTGTCTATAAAGGTCTCCAGTTAACGTCCATCTCTTTTTCTCGTTCCAGCCGCTTCTTCCTTCACTCGCTGTCATGATAGTTGACTGTCCGTTTCCCCCGGTTACGGGTGTTCACACGCGACTTTCGGTGCGGCTTTCTGTATAAGTCGTCGCTGTCCTCCTCTTCTGAGGTAGACCGTCGACGGCGCTGCCGTAATTGGCGGGTGGTAGTCCTTTCGTCAATCCCAGACCGTCTGTGACTTCTCCTCTTTGGACTGCTGTGGGACCCTGAGCCGGCGAACGAGCTTTCAGAGGCCGAGGATGCCTGCTCGCTTTCTGAGTACGAACTGCGATTGCTGCTGTTGCTTTCCTTACGTTTGCGTTTTGCCTGCCTAAAGTTCTTCTTCTTGCTTGCAAGACTGGCATCCTCCTCCTCGCCCTCAGTGGAAGCAGGCTTGGAGGAAGAGATGTCTTCATCGTCGCTGTTTTCCTCTTGTGTGGATTCCTGTTTGGAACGCTTCAAGGAGCCCGACCTGATATCTTTTCTCTTCTTGGTCGCTGGCTCCTTCTCCTCACCCTCGTCTCCATCTTCAGAATCTGAGGTGTAAATGCGTTTTCTTTTGGAAGACTGCCAGTTCCTGACTTGATTGGAAGAGGTTCTGTTAGGTTCCGTCCCATCAATTCTGTCCTCCCTGGACAGTATGGCTGCTCTTTTACCGTTTCTCTGTTTACCTTGGGTCTCGGGGGCAGAGTCGCCCTCGGAGAGAGAGTTGTCACTGATGTATTTCTTTTTTGGCAGCGCCCGGAGACTCAATCGCCTGCTTGAAGTTTTGTCTGAAACACCTATGACTTTAACTGATAACCTAGTGGAGAATTTCTTCTTCGGCTTATAGCCCTGCTGAGAACTCTCTGAAGCGGAGGTGTCGTCTTGAAGCCGTTTCAACTTCTTACCCTTGTTTTTAGTTAACCTCTTTAACTGGGTTTCAACGTCAGATTCTTCACTGGAGCGATTGCTTTCTTCATCACATTCTTCATTTTTCAGTTGTTTCGTTCGTGTGCAGGCTCTCTTTGGAGCATCGTCGAGTTCCTCCGATTCTGCACCGTCTGTTTTATTAGTTGAGGCAGGCTTTTGTTTGTCTTGGCTTTTCGATGATGAAACTTTTATCTTTTTATTCGAGTCCTTGTGAATTGCTTCTTCCACATTCTTCCCATTTTGATGCGGGCGTTTCGGAAACCTCCGATCATTTTCCTCTTCATCTGAGCTTACAGGATATTTGAGACGAGTGGTCCTGTGTGCAGTTTCTATCTCCTCTTCCTCCTCACTTGTGATTCTCTTTTTCCTGGTTTGAATGGTTGCTGTGCTTCTCAATGTTTTCAGAGATACAACCAAATCTTTATGTTCTTTTGGTCTCTCTTCTGCAGCTTCCTCTTGCTCAGAGTCACTGTCAGAACTGTGATGTTTTGCACTGTGTCCATTCACATGGGACAAAGTATCTACAAGAGAGAGAAAAAAAAATCATCAAGAAGGCAAAGTAGGTGGAAACTACAAGTCAAAATTCAATTAACTTTCTCACCATTTTCCCTTTTCTTAGCAGTTTGTCTTGATGTTGTCTCTTTACTCGACCTCAGGTCTCCGTTCTGCCGACTCTGGCCAATTGATGATGCATCACTGTCACTGCAGTCCTCCTTGTCCTTCGACTCGTCGACAGATTCCTGTGTCTCTTGTGAAGCTAGAAACAGAAACAATAGAATGAAGTTTTACATTGATACAAACAGCCCCGTTCACAGGTCGTAGCCCAGTATGTTGGACACTCTTTATCATGTAATTACAGGACGGAATCAACAGTCATGTAACAGGAACGGTAGACCTGCTCAACCAGCTACATATTGTCGACAAAACTTTGGCTCCTAGCATCAAACATCAGAGAGAAACTGTTGTTGATGATACAAGTCACCTCCCTGGAAAAAAAAAAAGCTCAGAAACAATAAGGCTTGCAAGAAGAAAGTATGGAAAACCCATCTGTCAAACCTTGTACTGAAGACTCCTCCTCGGAGTCCGAGCTGCTGTGGATTACTGCGGTGCGTTTGCTGGACCGGACGGTGTGACGAAGACGGCTGCTGCTCCTTCTCGGCTGCTCCTCCTCGTCATCTTCATCTGACACTTCGAGTAGTTTGATCTTATTCACAGCCGCCCTTGCGGTCTTCCTCTTGAGCGCCCTGCGCACCGTGACGGTCTCCTCTCCCTCCGAGCCCTGGGAGGTGGCTCTGTCTGACTCGCTGTGACAACGCTTCTCTCTGCGAGACGACCTGCTGCCGTGACCGTTTACCTCGGCTCTGACCTCTGAATATGAGAAGATATCAGAATGACCACTTAGCGTGATGTCTGGTATGGTGTGTGTGACTCGCTTTCAGAGACTCTGTGGCCTTTACCTGTACGCTTTCTGTCTGCGCCGGCTTTATTTCTCGTCAGCCGTGTGCTCCTGCTGTTTTTACTCCTGCTGGGGTAACGGCGACCCGAAGACGGGGAGGAATTCTCCCCATCCTCTCCATCTTCATCTTCCCCTTCACTGTCCAATTCCTCCTCCTCTTCCTCACTGTCACTCACTGCAACTGGCAACAACAACAAATCTCCAAATGTTTATTCCTCTCCATGCTACAACTTAAGACAAATATTTAAAACATTTAAAACACACACACTCACACACACCTTTATTTCTCTGCTTGGTACAGTTTCTTCTGGTAACTCTTGCATTCTGTCTGCGTTGGTGGTGCCTTGAGGATCCTGGACGTTTCTCCTCCTCAGACTCGCTCAGCTCACTCTCACTCTCAGAGGCTGAAAAAAAAAACCACACACACATCCATATGACAATACATTCATTTGCCTGACATGTGTGTTCAACCTGAAAGAAAAAAAAAAAACAAACAGAAAAAGATGTCACCCTAACCCTCAAATATTAACCGAAATCGAGAAATCGCAGCAGGTCTGAAAACCCCCGACTGTGAGACAGAGGTGAAACTCCTTAAATTTTACAAACTCTTACAGTGAAGGTCAGTCTTCAGTACCTTGGCTTGATGAAGCGGCTTTGGATTCTTCTTCGGAGGAGCTGTGACCTGAGCTGCTGCTTCGACTCCTCCTGGCTCTCTCAGGAACGGACACTTTGGCTGAGGTAGATTTGGTCACTGATGCCAACTCCACTTTTTCCTGAGTTTTTACAGCGGCTCTCTTTTGACTTGAGAGGAGAAGAATTTAATCAGACACGAATAAACGGACAGAACATGTGCCACCAAATGCATCTGAAACCCCTAAAAGCTCTGGAGTGTTACCTACTACTGTACTAGCAAATATGGTTCCAATCTGGTGCCAATTGACTCAAATGAGAATGTTGTTCCTCCGTTTCAAGCTTAAAAAAAGCCACTCACACAGACCTCGTTGTGGAGGAGGGATGATCTTGCTGCTGCTGCGTTTTCTTACGGAACCTCTGACTGCGACGAAGCCTGTCGCTGCTCTTGACAGCAGTTTTGTACTCGGATGTGATGGTTCTGATCTGCTCCTCGAAAAAGGCCGAAAGCCGCAAGGTCATACTGTAAATCTAAAACGAAGCGGAAAGGTACACAAGATTAGCTCATGAAGTGAAATAAAACAACCTCAAAACAGGTTCTGTTCCCAGAACTTTAACCATTGCGTTTACACGGTTATGCTTTGCATTGGACAGTGGTTATTTTGGAATTAATCCAATTTAATTAACCCTCCTTTACCTTGGAGCGTTTATTGGGTGTGTATGCTTTAGCATTGGCAAATATTAGCCGAGTGTCTTTGCACAGCTCTATAGGGTTTTCATATCCATCTTCCTCCAGAGTCCTTTTCACAGAACCGAAGTCCATTGGCGTGTTGATGATGTCATGGTAGTCCTGGACACGCACACAAGAAACAACTTGCAAATCAGCTCCATCTTTTCCAAAAATGCTGGAATGCACACCTTAAATTCTGCTGATTTTGTCGACAGCCTTCCAGCAGGTTTATCGTATTAACTTACCGGATAATTCTGTGGATCCACTGGCTGCCTGAATGGCTCAGAATCCTCACACTCAAATATGTAGTTGATCAGATTCCTGCACTGCTCCTTCCACGCATCTCGATCAGGCAGCACCTCCACAGAGCGCTACGATGAGGAGAAAGAGAAGACGACGTCACAGCACAATTCCACCGTCTTCTATATCATCTAGTTTTCCTGTTTAGTTACCTGACGCAGTCTGTGTCCAGATGATGTTCCTGGTGCCTCTGGATCTTCTTCCTGTGGGTAGTAATCAAACTACAGTTATAATTACTTCATTACAAATTTATTACAACTTTCCCTGAATCTCTCTTAATGACTGAAACTAGCAAATATGTACATTCAACAAAACGTACCTCATCATCGTCATCCATTTCTTCAACGGCATTATAAATTTCCATGATATCTGTGCAAACTGGATTACTGAGAACAAATAGGGGAGGGGGGGTTAACTTTGGGTACACGAAAATTGATTGTGATTGTTGTATCATCACATTCCTTGAGGAAACAGTCTGACCAAACAAGTGAGACGTACTTGACAAATTTCTGCAGGACGTTTGTGATGATTTTTGCAGAGTGGGCAATTTTGCTCCTTGGTTCGTTGAAAGTGCGGGCGTTATGTGCAATATACCTGGCATCCCATATTAATGCTGATAGGCGCCTGTGAATCAGCAGGTCAAGCAAAAGGTTAATAAAAACACAATAAGGAGTCCACTGATGCGTCGACCTGCTCGTGTCATCAAATAGGATGCGGGGGGGCTGACCTGTAGAATCTGTGGATGAGTCGCAGTCGGATGGTGCCCAGGTCGGTGGGATAGGCGATCACAGTGCAATAAGTCGGATACTGGACTAAGTCCACAGGACCAGAGAATGGAGCCGCGATCTCTGTGGGGAAGACACGAGGGAAGGCAGGTTAGCATAGCAGGAAGTGTTTACGTGACACTATGGTTACCAGACAGGAGATATCAATGATTTCTGCACATGAACTAACCAACAGTGATGAGCTGGTTGATCCCCGTCACGACCCGGTCGCACTCTTCCTCTCTGCTCCTCACCCCCCACTCCCCCTGCAGGGGCTTGTACATTAGCTCACTCATTTCTTCCGCCGTCACAGGGATGCCGCCTCCTTCCGTCTCCGGCTGCTGGGCTGCACAGCAAAGACAAGCTTGTTCAATTTGAACTTAAAGCCCAAAGAAAGTACTCAAACTATGCGACACAAGCCAAAGAGGGTTACCATCATCTGGAATAGGTTCCACATCCCAAGGACTCAGCTTCTCAGTTTCTCCATTGTCCCATCTGGTGAGAACACAAAAAAAGGTCTGGTAAATTCAACCGTCACACTCCGGTTGACACAGGCAGAAGTAAGACGGTGTAATGTCTCTTAACAGCCACTAGGGGACAGACATAATAATGACTATCTGTTTAGATCAGTGGTTCTTAACCTTTTTGGAGGTACCGAACCCTGCCGGTTTCATGTGCTCACTCACCGAACCCTTTTTTAGTAAAAAAAATAAATAATTTTTTTTTTTCAAATTTGAGACATAAGTAAATGTTTTACCGGTGTATTTAATGAATTGTGCATTAATGTCACCTTTTTCAAAAAACAAAACCAAGACAGTGCATAAACTCACATGAAATGACCTACCTGCAAATCAGTGTGACGTCTGCTGTTGTTATTGAGACTAGTTTAGATATGCGTGGCTTCGTCTTGGCAAGTGCTACTCCCATGTCATTTTCACAGCAAAGTCTGTTTCTTTTGTTTTCCATGCATCTTAAGGAAGTGTTCCTTTATTTTTGCCAGTGCGAGACTAGAGTTGCTCAACTTGACATTGCAAATCATGCAGAACGCTGACTCCCATCACGTTCCGTTATACAGTACATGTAAATTCACGTTGCACATATTCGTCAGACTACTTTCTTTTTTTGCTCAACATAGTTACTATGAATTAAAATATTAAGAAAGCAATCAGATGACGTACCATCATGACAGGCATAAATCGACTACTGAGTGCGCAAAATCCCATGTAGCACAGGTAGGCTAATCGATGTAGCGTGATCACCTGCAGCCAGTGATGGCTAAGGGGGGCGTGTCATCACGAATTGACACAATTCGTCAAACAGTGATTCGTGTATGTTCGGCAAAAACACCCGACACAATGTGTCGGGTGTTTTGCCTTGACCTCTGTCTCTGCCGAACCCCAGAGACCGACTCACCGAACCCCGAGGGTTCGATCGAACCCAGGTTAAGAACCACTGGTTTAGATACACAGCAGACATTCAAGCACATCAAATATAAAAAACAAAGATCAATATCTAACAAAAAATGATTCAGTGTTTGAGCTTTACTCCACACAGCGCAGGCAGTGTATTATGGAAAGGAATGGTATTTTTTAACTGCGCTAAACAACTACAGTATCTTAAGTTGTGTTGTGTTGCTCCCCACCGGACTTTGAAGCACTGGAAGAGGCTGTCGGGGTATTCGAGCTGGTACGGCTCCTGACAGACGATGGTCCCGAACCACCAGGCGTCATCGATCACTGAGCGGAACCTGTCGTCTTTATAAGGGGAGACATCAACGGATTTAGTGAGAAGCAGAAACGGTGAATAACTGTAAATAGCTATTTTTTTTACATGGATAAAATTGATGTAACATCACAAAATGATAGCAGGTTTGCAGTTTGTCTGCTGCTCCATTTTTTTTAACAAAGATTCTACAATGGATGTCTCTTTTATGCTACATAAAATAACAGCTTTAAAAGTTAACATTAACAAAGAGGTGCACAAAAACTTACTAGGTTGCCAGTTTCTGCGGAGTGCCTCATCGTAACTTTGCCTCAATACGAGGAAATCGATCACATCTGGCATGTCGTGATACCTGGAGAATAAATGCAACTACATTAACAGGGAAGTACAATGAAAACGAATAGAAGTTCTTGCTGTCCAAAGAATTACTTTGGAGATGTAATCTTAAAGGGACAGTAAAGTTAATTTTAAGTGACATATGTTATTCATCATTATGAAAAATAGAAGAAAAAATAAATTTTAAATGTGTAGCGTCATCCGTTTGTGAGCTTAGCAGCCAATCGCATTGGCTGCTAAGTTCTGTTGGGCGACAGTGATGTATGACGCACACGGAATGCGGAAGCTGCTGCGGCGCGGATTTTAAGCTTTTCCGACCAAACGGATGACGCTACACATATAAAATTTATTTTTTCTTCTATTTTTCATAATGATGAATAACATACGTATATGTCACTTAAAATTAACTTTACTGTCCCTTTAAGATATTGTCTGGATCCTCATAGGACTCAGCCACATGCTAGGAGTGTTAAATGCAACAAAAATCCATGTTTTTAATAGAGAGAGAGACACTGAGCTGCTCACTTGACATAAAACGACTTGTCTGTGATTTTGCCGGTGCCGTGATCAATAAGTGTCAGCTTCAGACAGCAAAGTGTGGGAGGGCAGACTTCATATTTTATCCCGGTGATCTTCACAAACTCTTGATCCTAGGAAACACACATTTACTCAGAGTTGGATTGTCTTGACAAACACCTTGGTTGTTGTTCACATCACTTATGATTTTGCACCTTCTTCTTTAGAATTAAAGGTGTCCATGTTGACATTTCAAGTCTTACCCGTAGCTCCATTTTCTTCCAAGGCTGTTTTTCTAAGTTGATGGGGTACAGCTCGCTCCTGCTCACTGCCTCCACATATGCTTCATGTCCCTGCCGAAAGTAGATGACCTGAAAGACACAGAGAAAGATTACAGAGGAGCCCACGTATGTAGGGCATGGAGTCTGGATGAACCATCAAGGGAAAATGTTTTATGGTGTGGCTGCGGTCCTTCGTTACATTTGACATACCTCATCACCCATTTGGGGAACAAACGGAGACTTTCTGGGAATGACATCCGTGATCCATGGTGAGGGTCTGAACTCATTTGAGACTTCTCTGTTGATGGACGGTCTGGGTTTGGGACGCTGAATGGTGTCCACAGATGTAAACATGAAGTTAACACAGGGGAACTAACTTTATAATAAATGCAATGAACTGGCGGCTTGTCCAGGGTGTACCCCGCCTCTCGCCCGTTGTCAGCTGGCTCCAGTAAACTCTCGACAGATTAAACTGAACTGTCTTCAACTCACCCTGGGCGACTTGTTCTTTGCTTTCTTGGCCTTTCCTTTGCTTTTTTTCACAGGTTTTTCCTCCTCATCGCTCTGCTGTTTCTCCTCCTCTTCCTCGTTCTCTTCCTCCTCCTCTTCGGAGCTGCTGAGTTTGCGATGCACTCGCTTACGGGACGACACGGGGGTGGACGGCTGTAGGTTGATACCGGCGTCTGCTGTCCAGTCGGAGTACTCGCTGGAGGTGTGGCTGTCCAATTAAAAGCAGGTATGACTACCGACTTTAAATACATGAACAGAGGTAACACCAAACCTTCATCAAACAACTTGTCGTACTATAAATCAGTTAACACATGGATATTGCCCCCAGAGGCAAAACAAAGGAGTAACAATGAAGTTATTTTTACTTTTCTGAATTTAGTCACTATCAAGAAAACTTGTTGATCTGGTTCTTTAAGAAGATCAAATTAGTTTTGAAGAATGACTCCCCACCAACTTCTACAACTCCATACCTTGAACTGTCACTATTCCACTCTTCCTCATCATTGGAAGAATCCAGGTCACTGCCATCCAATTCGTTGTCCTTAACAGAAGACAACAGAAGAAGAAATTTTTCGGAATCCGTCCCTTTGATACTCCAGCTGCTTCCAAAGGACAACTGAAATAACGTCCCAGCGTTGTGATACCTCGCTGTGTGCTTCTGAACTTGCGGTTTCCTCCCCCTCCTCACAGGACAGATCCATGTACTCCAGTGCGTCGCTATGGCTGTGGGCACGTTTGGCAGTAGGACTCTCCTCATCTGAGTCATCCTGAAGCGACAAACGAGACTGATTCAACACCAGAGTGAAGGATGGGCACACAGATTATTGTGAACGTAGAAAAAAAAGATCTACACCCACGTGAACATTCAGGACAAGGAAGAAAGAAACCTACCCGACAGCTGCTGTAGATGATGCGTCTTTTCTTTGCGTTGTACAATGCCACCTCGTCGTCACCTTTGGCTGTTCGAATGTCCTCCTGGTTTCTGAGAAGACAAATTCACACACTGCCTCAACTATAGCAGACAAAAAAACAAACTGCACTCTACATTTTCAGCTGTGAAGATGCTAAAGCTAATGTTGCTGGCTCTACCTGTAGCAGCTGGCAGCCAGTTCGGGCACCACCACCCTGCGTCTCCACGCCTGCAGGTCTCTCTCTGTGGCCATTTGGCTGCGTGGAGCGTTCTGATGCATCTGGCGGACACCTTCCACCTGTCCACTGCGGCGCAGACCCACGTTAGGGGGCGACTGTACTTCTGCCCGCTCGTTCACAGACACTGCAATCAGGGGAAAATAACAAATGTTGACTGCAGGTAAAAGCCATCCATATTTAAATTAATTTAACACCAACCAACAATCAATCTAATCTATCACTGATACCTCTACGTGGGGTGCTTGGTGCTGGCATCAAGGCTGGGCCCTGTGCCTCAGCCTGCCCCTGCGGTCCTGCTCCAGGCACCGGCGCCGCCTCTGTCCCAGCCTGGTTCTGTCGGTCCTGCTGCTGCTGGAGATTTCGGATGGCCTCGTCCAAAAGACTGCTGCGCCTTACCCCAACCTCCTCGTGCTCGGCCGTCTGCTGGCTGATCACCTGCTCTACCACCTCACCATCACCTGAAAAGGTCATTGAATGAGGATAAAAAGACCATAAGCAAGATGACAGCGAGTCAAACACACAGTTGGACCTTTAAAAATGTTTTAAGTGCATCTTTGAAGCAGGAAATACAAGGTGCAAATGTTCTGATTAGTTGATAAAGTGGTGAAAGAGGATTTGTGATTTATATATAAAAATTGTATTTTCTTCAGTAAACATCACAGAGGACTTGTTTGGTCAAATCAAGGGCTGCATTCGGTTGGTTCCGTTCTTACTGGTGGCTACATATCCCAGCTGTGGAACCAGATGTTCAGCAGCAATGTTCTCTCGCCCCGGGACAAGACGCTGGAACCTGAAAACCAAGTAAACAGATGTAAAAACAATGCAGAATTTAATCATGGAATGCATTAAGAACACAGCACACTGGACTGCGGTAGTTTTAAGTTGAACAAAATCAACCCAAGCATAAACTAATAAAACTCAAAATGTCATTGTCCACGGGTTTCACATACTCCTCCTGACTGAAGGTTTAAATATCTGAAACCCGAGCGACTTGAAATGGCTTTGAACATGTGTTACAGAAAGAAAGTGGTGTCCACCTTGGAGGATGGGGGTTTCCGTCCACGTCCACTAAGAAGGGTGGAGGCATGAGATGAGGCGCTTGCTGCGTCTGTTCATCCAGCACAAAGCCGTTGGTGTCCCGTATCAATGGCCGGTAGTCTGTGTGGAAGAACACCTGATCCGGAAGCTGCGCGGATACAAGGAGGAAGATACAAGTTGACTACTGGTTGCATTTTTGTTTGTACAGTTCAAGGGCTTTAGTGGTTTCTCAATCTCCACAATGTAGTGCGTTGTCTAAATGCTGTGAATGTGCATGAAAGATTCATCCTTGCCTTCTCGTACAGCTTGGAACTCCCAAAGCCAAAGATGAGCAGATGGCCATGGGAGTCTGTGCAGGCGAAGCGCTGGCCATCCGGAGTGAATTTGCAGTCGAAAACAGCTCCATGACCCTGGCCCTCAATCTGAATGAGAAATGACCAGCAAACAAATAGATGAAATGTGAGAAATAATCCTACGAATACAGCAGCTCATTATAAAACAGCACCATCAATGCTGGTGCTGATTGTCCACCCACCATGTTGAAGTAGTGCTGTGTGTTTGTCCCTCGCATCAGATCCCATATGAAGACGTTCCCATCGTGGCCGGCAGACAGGATGATCCTGGGGTCAAACGGGTGAGGCTCCAGGACAAACACCTCAGCCTCATGGCCCTAAGGACACCAGATCAGGTTATTGTCTGGGTTTTTAAACATGTCCATGTGTGAATATTTCTGTTTTTGTGATAGACTACAATCCTTTTTATCAAGAGAAACAAAAGACTGTAAACAATTACTTTGAGGATATGTAGCAGCTGTCCTGTGTAGGAGTTCCACACTTTGAGGAGATGATTGTTAACAGCCGTGATTACTGTATTATCATGGCGATCCCACGCTACCATGGTAACTTTGGGTTTGAAGTAGCTTTCGTCTTCACTGGTCGGCCCGGAACTGAGAAGAAAAAGATAAGAAAATTTACATTTTACTCAATACAAAGATTATAAAATAAGTGGAATTTCTTCTCTTTGTCTCCTCATGCAGAATGCAGTTTCTACCTTTTCCGCCTTGCAGCATTTTTATTTTGCTGGAGATAATTTTACTTTCAGTCATAACAAATAGCGACACTCCTCTCATTTTGCACCATAAAGAAATTCATAATACTTTAATCTGAATCTGTTAAGTTTTTGAAAATGAACATAACATTTAGGAATAAAAATGTAAAAGTGACTGATAGTAAATCTTACTGTTCAAACACAGTAATAATCGGAAAGCCTTTGGTGGATGAGATGGTTATAGAAGCTGCCTTAGAGCTCCTCTGAGGAGTGATGGACCTGTTCCCACGTGATATTGGTACACCCCCCCCCCCCAACCTTCTAGTTGAGCCGTCAGTACGGTGGTGCCTCTTACCCCGGAAGAGTGGCGGACATGTTGAGCAAGATGCACCTCCACTGCTGTCGCTGATGGAGCTTCCAGATCCGTGCCGTTCCGTCCCGACTTCCACTCACAAACCTGAGACGACAAACAACTCCATAACTGTAAACGCAGCTGCTTTAATGTAATTTAATTCAGTACAGCTCCTGTGAGACATTATGGACTAGAAGAGGAAGGGATTTCACCGTACCTTTCACCTGAGTGGCAAAACTGGATGCTGTCAACTTTGTCCTGCAAAAAAAAGTGTGATTACAAAACTGAATGTTAATGAACCTTTATGTCAGCGTGTTCTTTGTAAAGGGTTCTCACCGTGTGCTCATGGAGCTCCGATATCTTCTCTGGACTCCCGCTTCCCATGTAATATATTCTGATTACATCATCAGTGCTTCCTGTTGCTAAGAAAATCCCACCTGGAAAAAAATATACTCGCAATAAATTCAGAGCAGTAAACTGTAATGTCTGTGATAAAATGCAAGCTACAAGCTAATTCTCATAATACATGGTAACACAATTTGTGAAGAGGCTAGCTGTATGAATGATTACCTGGACTGAACGAGGAGCACACCGTCTGAATTCCTGGCCTTGGACGCTCTGTAAATTTGTGAGGCCGATCGCTTTAAGGACAGGAGGGAAAAGTTCATTATTTTACACAAAGGAGGATAAGAAGCTACATTTTATAACCAGAAAAAGAATCTAGCTCGGTTTGTGTATCAATGTTGCGTTCTGTGCTTTTTCAAAAATCTCTTATTCAGTTTACTTTTTTAGTTTAAAAAATAATTGTCTTATTTCCGTGTCAGAACATCTTAGCAACATTTTTTCACTTATTTGCCTGCAAGTGTGTTTCCCGTGTCTGGCCAGACCCCAAGTTATCTTTCTTAGGTAAAACTCCTCTACAACCTTTTTTGTGCCCTTTCAGCTCAAGTCTCTCTTCACGTCAGACAAGTTTAACAGTTTATTCTAGTTGTTTTAGTCTCTTGATGTAGAAGATGAAAGTTCACCTTATCAGGTTCTTTGAATGGGGCTGCACTGTGTGACCAACATGGAAGTACGTTAACAGAAAAAAACCTGTCAAACCCAGTTTGGTTGGTCTTCACTGTGTATTGTAGCCTCACTGCTGATTTCCATAAGAGATTACATTTACATAACTGCCTACAGGTTAACATGTTTAACTTGTCCTCCCAAATTAACTGATACACAAACAAGGCAAAGGAGCCACAGAAAGCAAAATGTTATTGTACGATAAAAGCCAGTGTTTCACAGATGCTGGTATAAAAGTTTTTGGTGCAAATACCAAACTTGAAGGTTTAAAAAAACAAAAGGTGTTAAGATGGGGGTAGCATTCACCTAAAGTTGATGTTGTTGACATCCCACTGCCAGAAACAGACGGTGGCATCGGTTCCAGTGGACAGCATGTAACGCTTGGAGCCCTTGGCAAACGGTGAGAACTGGAAAAACAAGAAGTCCAAATAATCAAGCAACTAATAACTACACATTTGAAAAAGAGCTACAAAGAGGACTGGTGCAAATAGACTTATAAAAAACCTAAGCGGCTAGCACCTACATTTCTCAACTTGACGACATAAGTTCATAAGGATGTACAATCCTGTTTCTACAATGCCAGTGTATTATCGAGCGATGAATGACCCCTGTACCTGTAGGGAGGTAATGGATCCACTGTGTCCCTGTAGCACAGCCACTGGGGCACAAGTACGAAGGCACCACACACGGATGGTCTTGTCACAGCTTCCTGCAGCTATTAGCGTATTCTCATAATTAACCGCCAGGTCTGTGATCTCTGCAGAGTGACCTCGTAACGTCGAGTGAAGCCTTCCATCGAAAGAGGACCAAATCTTCACCAAACAGTCGTCTGAGCCCTGAGAGGAAAATCACAACCTCGACTTAAGTATAAATTCGGAGAGGCATTTGAGGCATTAAATAGAAGATGGTGAGCTCTAATGTATAACGACATTGTAACAGGTAAAAAAAAAAAAGTTACTAGCACAATTACAGTCAGCTGTCAAATTCATGAACATCCTTTGTAAAATCATTGTGATCTTTGTTTTTAAAAACCCAAAAGACAATTAAAATCTCTCTGATCACGGCACATTAAATAGGGGGTTATTTTAGAGTAAGGACATATGTCAAGTCATTCCATCTTACTGTGAAGATCCTGAGACCGGTGCGATCAAATGCAATACAGTACACTGCAGACAGATGCCCCAGGATCCGTCTGTGTAGTCGCATGCGCTCATAGTTGCTGACGGGATTGATGGAGCTGAAGCGCTGGACCCCCGTCAGCTCTCTCCCTCGGAGAACCTTCACTGTTGACGGTGAGATGTAAATTATCAGAACAGAGTGTAATTATAACGCTGCAGTAGCATGATCCAACACAATAACAGCAAAAAGAGATCATCTTATGCAACTATGGGCAGGAAGGGAAAACATTTTTATCACATGATGAATGTAAATATAGGAGAATATAAGAGTTAAACGAGCAGGCAATAATCTGTATTCATCTGAACTCAGCAGGAAGTTAGTTCAGCTTGTCACCTCTCAAACTGGCTTTATCTCTCTTCCAATCTTACTGTTAAATGCATTGAACCGTATTAAACAGAAAAAAAGGCTTTCCCCAATTCGAATATGATCCATTAACAACGGTAATGTCACTGTTACTCTGAAGTTGGCTGCATCTGGTTAACATCTGTTGCTATTGGAAACGGCCAAATATCAAAAAAACAAGAGCAACATTCATCAGGTTTTCATCAGCTTTAAATATTCCCTCACCCCACAATGAAGTTGTTTAAAGTATTTAATGAGGCCTATTTGTAGTGTAATGTCTTCTTCTAAAATGTAGCTTTCTCCACATTGCGCAACTTAAATAGCACTTCTTTAAGTAAATAAATATTCCAAACAGTCCTACATGTGCATCGATATGATGGCAAGGAAGTCAAAGGAACAGATTAATTGAAAACATCACTACAAAGCAGACAAGAATGTAGAAGCGTTTACGAGATAATTTCTCCAAATACAATGGACAAATGAGTACCAGTACTGTAAAATTGGCAGCAGAAGCAAAAAAAAAAGCCTATAATTAAAGTTGAAACTGAATTGAAACTGATATATTTATAAAACCTTACACTGCAACATGCAAGACTGCATCAAGCAACAGATTAAACCAAGTGATGGTGCGATAAACTGAAAATTCTCTACAAGGATTTGACAAAAACTTCCCTATGATAGAAAAGAAACACCATGAATTTCACCACGCGCATCAGTTTTAGACTAATTAAAGTGCACATTACCCAATGACAAGATATTACACACGAACCTGCATGAAAAGTGAAGAGATGCATTTGAAAACACTGGCAAGCAAATATTCTATGGGTTAAAGTGCTATTTAGCAGGATGCGGGTCCCAAAAACCTAGAGTGACAGGAAGACCAGGCGAGGTCCAGAAAAAATATGTAATGATTACTTTGTTTGTGTAATAATGTTTGTAACTGGTTGAATGTGGACAAGGCATTATCAAAAAAGATTTGTAGTAGAACTTTGGTAAGTAAATAAAAGTTTGTTCACATTTATTTGTGTCTATCCTAGTGATGATGATGTTCATGGTAAACGACAAAATCTCTGCTGCGGAGGCCATAACGGTGCTGATTAAACCGAGGACACAGGTAGTCATGGATATATTATTATTTTATATTTAAATTAGTCATGCATTAAGGCTTTACACCTATTTGTTTAAATACCAATAAACCTACTCTAAACCTAAATACAGATTCAAACTCTCATTGCCAGCATGGGAGTCAATCTCTGTAACCACTACCTCATATTACTTGGATCATGACACAATATTTTATATTATGCGATCCCTGTGTGCAGTCCCTGCTCTGGGTCAAGCACAAACGATCTGAAGAATACCCTGCTTGTCATTTTCATGCATGGATTTTCCAATCAGATTTATTTATCAAATATTCTGGACAGTTCAAACCCCTGATGCTAAGTCCATGTACATTTTTACATCTCACACATAACAGGACTATTGACTGAGAAAAGACATACCTAGGTTTAGAGGTTTCTTGCAGTTCAAAGGCCTCTCTGGTGGTCTGCCCCGATGAAGGGCTGCATATGATGAAGCTTGAAACCACACATTTTCGCAGTCTAAAAACAAACAAACACAAAGTTCATAGAATGATTCAGATGAATACCAGCTGGGTATAAGAAAACCATAGAATTAGTTAAGGCAACTGTGCAGACCAACAAATTATACAAACCTTTATCTATTTAAAATTAAACACCAATGGGAGAAGCTCCTTCATACATCAAAAATATTTTACTGCCACCATTACTTGTTGTACCTTTTGCAGTCCTAAGCATTGACTGCTTTCCAGAGCCCAGGAGGGAGTGAACACCTGGGACACATGATGGCACCTCTTTGTCAAGAATTGGTCCAATTTGCTTACATATCCGTAGCAAATGGTCTGGTGCAATATGTTTGTTGGCTGCAACCTGTCAAACACAAATAGCGACACAACAATGAATATCTATCTATCATCTATTGCTAAAAGAATTGGTCAAATCAGAACAGATCAGATTCATCAAAACTAAAATGTCATAAAGCATCCTGAAGTGTAAAGATTATTTAGTTTATAGACAGCTGCTCAAAAAGATGCGGCGTTTAAAGATGTCAGCTTGGTCAGTAAAAACTTGTGATCATCAAACAATATTAAAATAAATAACAAATGAGGAAGGTAATTAAAAGATAACAAAATTAGCTGTTTCCTGCCTTAGTTAAATTATGGTATAGATGGTAGATAACGTCTGTTTTTTGTACATGTCTGACAGGTTGAGAGGTTTCAGTGTTTCTCAAAACCTACAGTATTTCAAAAGGCGTGGCCTCTTATGCAAAACTTTTCTCTTTTACGGACCAATCACAGCTCGGGTCACATGCAAAATGACGCAGAGACAGCGTATCTCGGCATCTGATTGGTCAGGGTGGGCCGTCGCGATGAAAGCAAGCGGCCGAACTACCCACCCTATATGCAGTAGAACAGACGGGGCTAAATAATATTAAGCCATCTAAACAAACACCCTTTTAAGCAACCTAACACCGAATTCATTCTGAAAAGATAAGCCAATAAACACAGCAATCATCCTCACTCGACGAATCCCACCAACAGTCCGACACAAAAACAGAACAAAGACCGTAAATAAGAAGAGAGCATGGACACAGGGTCCCCCCTGTCACAAGACAATAACATCCGACGACAAGGAGCAGATATTCAATTTAATCTTACCACATCTTCATATGTTCTCGGGTGCTCGTTTCCTAGCCAGTCCAATCTCCCCGGTAAAAGCTGTCGAAAATAGAGTTCGGTAAAGTGGGGGTCACCAGAGAAAAAACCACGAGGTGTACATTAAGCTAGTAAAAAACGGTGATGTCAAACAAGTGAGACGTCCAGATGTATTAAAAAGTCGACCGAGTAGTGCAAGTTTTATTCCTCAGTCGGGTCTAGACGAATCGATAGCTGTTAGCAGTTAACAAGCAGCAAAGGAGGTGGAAATACTCACTTGATATTCCTCTAGTTCACCAGCCAGGACCTGCAGTTGATTAAAAAATGCGATTAGATGATCTGTATTAACTCTATTATCAACTAGCTAGTGAACTATTTTGAAATTCACACAGTGTTTGTGTCAGCCGATGCACGCCAGCTCACCTCAGCCGCTCTCCGACACGGACCCGTTGTTAGAAAACGAGAAATCAAGTAATAGAGCTCTGAAATGGAACAAGTGAGGACATTTAAGTGTGAGAAAAACCTTTGGGATACCAATTACCACGCACGACATCGGGCTAAATTAAGCTATCATTTGGGTTTACTTCTGAAGCTTACCCGACTCAAGGAGCGAAATGTTCCGATTTTTGGCCATTGATTCGGCCGTGATTTAGTAAGGTGAAACAAATTTCAGGCTAACTTTATGACTACACAGAATATGATATATTTATTTAATTTCAGTAGCACCGCTCTGACCCCCTCCACGGTTGCTCCCGCTTTCTATTCAGCCTGTTTGCAGTCGCCATTGGAAGGATGAGGCCTGAGCAATACGACTTACTTCCGCCACAGCGGAGTAACACAGGAAAAGGGGGGTGGGGAGGAGCGCGTGCAACAAAAGACACACACGAGCGTTAGCATGGCGGCTAGCGACGTTAGCTCGATGTTAGCTTAGCCTAACGACGTTTACAATTCTAACGCCAAATGTCTCAACAAACGTGCGGTATTTCAAATTCCACGACATTAACGTACAGACGAACACCCCTATTTAATGACCAAGTTCCTGAGTTCTTCACGTTAAACGTAATGGTGCTTTGAATACTTTGATGCTTTGTAGATACGGTTAGAGGTGGCTTCATGTAGCCAAAATGTCTGATGGATAAAACCACACATTATATTGTAGTTATTTCTATTACTAACTTTGCGTCACCCCAAATTCTGTTATTTTCAAATCTCGCATTGGTCCTACTTTAATGGTAATTATTATTTTATTCTTACTACTATTGTGTAGTTATTGGGGCAGATGGCTATAATAGTTACTATTATCTTTTTCTCAGTTTCTTTCTCTGCCTACTTAGTTTTATTGTCTGTTTAAACGTTTCTGCCTCTAAATTGGCGTTTTTTTTATTTTATTTATATTTTATTTTTTTATTTCTTGCCATTGCTGCCAAGTGTTTGCTCACTGAAGAATATTGGATCTCTTTAAAATAAGTACCTGTATATGGTCAGGATCTGCTCTTTTGCAAAAGTGCCTTAAGGCAACTTATGATTTGGTGTTTTCTGAACAAAAATGACTTGTTTACTGGACAGAACAGCAGTTTTCAAACCACATTTTGGAAATTAGTTACATCCTATAAACCAGAAATGTCAGTCTGTGTACAGTATGCAGAATCATCTATTTCAGTGTTTTTGTGTACATCTACCATGTACTAAACCATATAGGAACATGTGTGCGCGTATCCTGTTTTTATGGAACTAAGTAGTCTATCCACGTATCGTCATTCCATTCATACATTTAGTCTACCTTTGACAAGGACAGAGGCGGTGCGGTCTGTCCTGACATTGGGCGAGAGGCATCTTGGACGAGTCTCTTGAATAAATGTAATTATATTCCAACACTGCCAAACTGAGAGACCAACAAGGAAAAAATTGGTCACTGCCAAGTGCACCAAAAGACTCTACGTTCAGTGCATCAGTTGATTCTTCCCTAATTTGAAGTTTTACATTTGTTTAGGAACTTCTTGAACTACATTATAATTGGTTGGACCTATTTTAGTTTTTTTATTGAACACCTTTGTTTTATTGTATTACCACAACTGAAATGTTACAGTTAGTACCGGTTTGTAGTCGTCTCATCTATGTGCCAATGTGCCTTGTTGACTACAAATAAACTGAGGCAACAGCGTGCTGCCTTCAAAATCTGTTACACAAAATTATGTTTGGAATTGAATACATGCTTGACATGAGATTCTCAAATCCAAGTTCACCTCGGGCACCAAAAAGAAATTAGGTGAGATACAGTTGAAAGCTCTCAGGCTGACTCGGCAGGTCACAACTACTCGTGCACAGGTGCACTAAAAAGATTCATGTGTCACCTAAGTTTTTTCTTCTGCTTTAGATTAAATAAAATGTGGCATAGCTAGAACCTCCCCCAAATGACCTGATCATCTGGGACACCATGACTAAACATGTGGAAGACATTATTTTCAAATGATAGCATAACTTATGATCAAATCTTGGATGTAAATAGGTTTTTAGTTAATGACAAAACATTTGAAAAACCTGATTTTGGACAATTTATCAGAAAATCTTGTGACAATTCTAAAGAATGTCACACCTTTGTTATGAATACAGTAATACTAAAACATAGTTCCTCTATCTTCTACTAGTAAAATAAAACAAGTCAGTCCATTTATTTTCATTTAATGTTAAGATCTGAAAACATTTCTCAATTTTACTGTGAAGCACGTTGATACAAAACCATTATTAAAATACAACTTTTAGTTTCAATTGCAGCCTGATTTTGCCACTTTTGCAATCAAATTCTTATTTCAGTGGTTAAAGATTACATTTAAAATTACTCAATCACTATATGAAGCAGTAAAATACATATTACTGATGAGAAACAATTGATCGCTTAACAAATTCCCACTTTAATTGGCATTTAACAATCAAAGAAATTTTTTTTTTTTAGAAAAAAAAAAAAGACACTGTACATCAATAGGGAAACATCCAAACCCCTACTGGTTACAGCCACAAATTTGTGGCACGCCCATGTTGTTTACTGCAGTGAGAGTAGGAAAAGTCTGATTAAATTCACAATGTCTTTTGTTTTGAATACAGCTTAGAATAGAAATCATTTAACAGTCTTTTAATGTACCAACTGCATTGAGAAAAGAAAAAAGAATCAACCCGACCAATTCCAGTAATAGCAAACACAATTAAAGTCAAACATGACTGAACACAGACCACGCTCTGCATAACTCTCCAATTTTGTCAATTATCCTATACCATTATCAAACACACAGTATTACGATGTATTCAATTCCAAAACATGACAGGTTACAAAAAAAACTGTTAAGACGGGAATGTTTTAGCTAAACTCCCCCAGAGTTGAGCATCAAACTCCTGACACAGGCACAACAGCATATCTCGTAGAAAACAGCTGAAAAGGCAAAAAGTAAGAAGCCAGAGAGAGAATGACAAAAGTAAAATAAAATAAAAACAAAACGAGAAAAAAAAAAAACAATGCAATGACTGAAACCTTCCCTTCACAGAAGCCATGAAAAATGGTTGTATCTTTAAAATGCACTTCTGCAGTCATGACCCTAAAAACATGCCATCTTATGAAAATAGTCGATAAAAAATAATCTCTGCATTGTACAAGAAACAAAGTACACGGAGCATTGGCGAGCGACTTCCACCGTGTCACTGTTACTCTGATTTCTCCTCCTGTGTAGTCTGCTCCTCTTTCTCGTTTGCCTCCTCTGCTGCTGCAGCCGGCTGTAGGATGGAGAACACACGGTGGTCAATGACCCTTGACATTACAGTGCAAACAAACACATTTCCCACAGCAAGATGATGCATAATTACAATGAAAAGTGTGGTAATACCTCATCAGCTTTGGCCTCGCCATTTTCTGCAGGAACTTCTTCTTTCTCTACCTGAGGTTCTTCTTTCTTCGGCTCCTCTGCCTTGACCTTTGCCTTTTTGGCCTTAGTGGGTTGCTGTCATGGCAAAAACAATGGCATGTTGCATCAGATGCACCACTTGATTTAATTTAGAATAGAATGGTGAATTGAAAATACACTGCAGAGCTACCATCTCCATTGACACGCTCCTTTACCTTATCTTCTGATGGACTCTCATCTTGTGTCTTGTTCTTTAATATAAAAAGATATTACATAAATTTATATCTGAAACATCACCCCAACAAAATGTGCATATATAATTATCCAATGGGAACAGGTGTTATGCACAACAGCACTTTTCTTAAAGCACTTACACTTATATTCCTCTTGGACCTTCTTGGCTGTTGAGGAAATACAACATTGTCAGTTCAGTCATCTGAAAGTACTGATAAACATTTTTACTACAATAAAACAGGGCTAACATGATGTATTTTAATACAAAGTCTGTGTGCATCTTACAAGTAGCCTTGACACACACACAAAAACAAATTATCTTTTCAACTCTATCAAAGGCATAAACAATGACAGACTATAGCCAGATGTGAGGCTTTGCATATAGATTTCTCCTAATCAAATTGACAATTTCTTAACTTTGTATGTTTGAGTTTTACAACTTATTGCCCAAAGTGAAATTGCAACATCCTTTACAGGGGAAATGGATGTTGGAAACTGAAACTAAGACTTAAACAGAAAGATCTTTAATAATTCAGATTTAAAAAATAGACTGGCTGACTGATATGCTGCATATGAACCATTCCCACTCTAAACTCATTACCTTGCCATAAGCACTCATCATGAGATTCATAAAAATACCACCAGGTGTTCATGCTATTAAATTCATGTCAATAGCTGTCATTTCTGAAGCACCAAGTCTACTCGTTATTTCCTCTAATTGCTATAACCAAACTGGGACAGCACCTACTAACCAGCGCCCCCCATAGGCCACACAGCTCATCTCCATAATTAATACTGTAATAAAAAAATATTCTTTAAAAACAAACTAATCACTCTTGACTTAATCAAAACTGAATGGCACAAATTCATTATATTTTTGAAACGGGGCACACCGTCTAAAACAGGATCTTCTCCTAACCTAAATTAATATAGAACAAAATGTTCATTTGTGTGTCGGTTCTGGTGTTCAGGTGCATTTGGGTTACTTTGGAAACCAAAACTCGAAAACCAACCCCTTCTTTTTCAGACCCTTCCTTTTCAACCTTAACTTCTTCAGCGGGCTCAGCAGCAGCAGCGGTTGCCTACAGAAGAGCAGAGAGAAAATGAATTAGTGAAGTAGGAACAAGGATTCGGGAGTGCTTCACGAGTGAAAGTGGGTGTGTAGCGCAAAGGGGGGATGGGCACCTATCCCTCCCCCTTAAGTCACAAAGAACTTATGCAATCTTAATGTAGGAGGGAAATCAGACACGTTTCTAAATTGAAAAGGGTTCAATAAGTCCTTGCGCATTCCCGCCATGCAAGATATAACGTCGTGCACGATGCACAAAAGGTGGAGCGGAATGGCGCTGTGGCTGCTTAAAACGCGTAATGACGCTCAGCCTCCGCATGCATGGCCACACACCGAATTCCTTCCGATTCCAAAACGTGACTTGAAGTAATCTGATCCATATCACACGGACTGAACGTTGTACTCAAACTAAACATGTGTCGCGATCGTCTCGGAAGATGGTTCGGCTGCCATGACGCTGCGAAAGAAAAAAAAATCTACTCCTCGAAGGTGACGCTCGATGGCTTGAAATTACGCACAGGCATAGGTCAAAATCGCAATAACGTGGACCGTAAAAACGCAAAATGTCGACATCATGAGGCCACATTATTGCCCGGACAATAAAAAAAAGTACAGCGGATTACGTTCAAAAACGCAGATGCATGTCGGCTTCCTAGAAATGCCAACATGTCCTTCGACGGTGGTTACACCTCTTTTGTTTTTAACCTGAGTACACAATTAAGGGAGTTGTTGTTCAACCAGACCCAGACAGCCATTTTAATCGGAAACACATTTTTTACAGACTTGCTAAGAAAATGCGTGTTGCGCTGTTTTTTATTAAGTAAAAAAAGGCGCCACTTCCCTGAATCAACAGGGTGGACTCGACAGACCTGAGCGCAGCCAAGGTGGACTTCATCTACGCACATGGAGCAAGTTTTTGACGTTCCAGTTCATGCAATGCGGGGAAACAACGTGACGATAGCGCCATAAAACTAAAACCACTGCAAACTAATGCTACAAGATAGACTATACGCAGCCTCTTTCTCGTGTTTTATCCGTTTTAACTCACCTTTTTCCTTCCCATTTTTGTTTTTTTTTTCCTGTAAGGGCCGACACAAGAAATGTTTCAGGAAACTACTTTGCAGTTCGCGTCTCTGTCTAGACCTTAAGAACAGTCTGTAACTTAACATAAAAGTCCGACCAGTACTAGAACCAGCTAAAACCGGATTGGATCCCCCTCTCATTACATTTTATCCCTTATCCTACCAACCTACCAGGAAGTATTAAAGCCCGCCTCTCGCCTTCAGTGATTGGCTGTGATATGGAGGGTACATATTTTTGAACCATAACACCTTACCTGTGTGGGCAGGAATGAATGCCAATCAGTCACCAAGAACAACATTTATTGTTTAATGACCAGCAGGTCCCAGGGTGGCTGCTAGTAACAGTAGACTGAAAAGTCTATGGCGACCATGAAAATGTTCTGAGGTACTGAAAAAGAACATGTCTACACAAAATAAAGTACAAAAAGCGTGTCTGCTTTGAAATTCTACACTTTTTTTCTGTGCTAATTTGTTGAGGTCGACCTTCACATTTGCTGACATTGACAAAGCTTTGACACAACTTGTTTTAATTATCTGCAAAAGCTCCAAAAATCACGCCACATTGAGTCATGTTGGGCTTCTCCGGCGCAATGGCGACTGTGCTTTAAATATAAATGTAATTCTCGACGCCGACATAACCTAAGTGGAGTAATAATTGTGAGTGAACAGTGTTTCCCATCTGCTCCGCAGCTGCAACAACTCGAAGGCTGAGGAGGAGAAACAAACATGGCGACCGGCTATGTGTGGTTCCTTGTGCTTGGGTCTGTTTCGCTCTGCAACCTCATGAAAACGCTGCTGCCGACCATTTCCTCTTTCGTAAGTGTTTATTATTGGTTTAATATATAAAATGAGTGTCTTTAGCGTTTATACTAATGATGGCGTTTTGTGTTTTATGTTAATTTCTGGAGCTACAGTCGCTACTGTTTGCGATCTTAGCTTACTGTAAACAAAAGTTAATGGCGATGCTACGTAGCTCGCCTGCTAGCTTGGAAAATCGGTGGCTGTTCCTCCAGAGGGTGGGGTTTTTTTTCCCTCGACATCCTGGCATCGTCGCTGCTGCACGCAGGGAGGAAACATTTCAGTGTTGCACCGCTGTGAACATGTTTGGAGCCCATAGTACGTCAAACGATAAGTGTTTACAATTTAGCTTTCCTGCTAAATTTAGCTTTCCGAAATGGGATCAAGAGTCACTAAAGCATAACATGACAGATTATGGTCTTACAGAATCACTTTACAATCTACAGTATATGACTGCATTTCTGCAAACATTAACCCAAGTTAGAACTGGAAAGAAAAATGCATATACTTTAGTATATGTAGGTTTATAGGCAAACTATTGTATTAATCAGTTGTTTGCAATAGTTGGACTATTACTAAATGTCTAGTATCACGTAGACTGGAGCACCCTGAGGCTGCAATGGCCAAGTGTAAATGTGATGCATATCAAGACCGAAGCATTCCGGCGTAATGTTACTATTCCATTGCTCACAAACAAAGGAAAGCCTCCAGATACATAAAGTTCCTGGTTTTATGTGCTGCAGCCACCTTTTGAAATCTCAAAGGGAATTTCTATTGGTTTTAATTAGCTGCAGTAGACCATGCCAGGATGACTTCTAAAACTGCAGTTTAATGGCTGATGAGATCATTTTCCTTTTGGAATGTTCAGTGACACCCAAACCTCAGCTTTCACACAGATGTCAAGATGTTTTCTTCTAGGATTTCCTGGTCTAGACCCTGCAGGTTTGCAGTATTTGAGAAAGCAAAGGAGCCCCAGAGCATCATGGCCTCACTGCTAGACATGTGCTTCCTTTTTAATTCCCCATAGAATTTGGGCCTAACAGGAAACACATAAGTGTATGAAGATCTTATTTGTAATAGTACTTCAGACAAAGAATTATCTTTAGGGTGTTGAATCCTGAGAATTTGAGTCATTACAATTAGATTTCATGCTAAATTTTTGGTAGGAAAGTAGCATCAAATAACTTTAACTGCATGTTTGGTTATTGCAATCAGTTGATCACCATGATTTTTTTTCCTTTGGCAAACAATGGGGGAATAATTTTTCATCCAGCTGCAGGTCAGTTTCACCTCAAAATATTTTGTAATTAATTATCTTTTTCCATCTTTCAAGCTCTCCAAGATGGTGCAGAAAGATGCTGAGCAGGAGAGCGAAATGAGGACCGAAATCCAGGAGATGAAGAAGGAGCAGGCCTCAATTAGCATGATGGATGAGTTTGCTAGATATGCCAGACTGGAGCGCAAAATCAACAAGATGACAGACAAACTGAAAACACATGGTGAGAGACGGAAGTAGTTATTGTGACCATTATAAATAAGATATATTTTGTGACGGGAAAATTAAGTTAATTACAGCATCCAACTGAATGAGATGCAATTCAGCTCAATTCACATTAGGGGAATCTGGTAACAATTTGCAGCATCACTATTAATTATCTCGATACAGACGATATTTTTCTTTGGCAGTTTCAACAAAAATGACCATAAATTTTACAAAGGAAACATTTTTTACAGAACTGTTTTTATTAGTTAGTCCAGCTCTATAATTTTCTTTTTGTGCTTTGTCACTTTTTCCTTCAAATGGCACATAGTGTCTTCCACATCTGTTGGTGTCTATTACAGAAGATCCATGCAGTCAAAGCACCAACTGCAGGTCGCTTAGAACATTGTTCATTTGGAACAGCTGCTGCCTGTTGCGGTCTTTCCTCGTCACCCCCAGGATTGTCCAGTTATCATAATACACGCAACCAGCAGAGCATAGACTATTATAGACCATGACAGAGTTGGTGTCAAACTGTAGTACCAGTATTATTGAATCTGATTAATGGCTTAAAAAGGCACAGTTGGGATTCGGTAGCTTCAAAAATCATTGGATGAAGTCTAAAATGTATTTTCTCACCCCTGCAGTGAAATCAAGAACAGCACAACAAGCCAAAATGAAATGGGTTGTGAACATTGTCTTCTATATATTGCAGGTAGGTTGAAATCACAAAAGCATTTTGTTGTTAATGCTATTCATGCACTTCAAATGAAGTTCTAACCTGTAAAAGGCGAGCCTACAAATAAGTGTTACATATTTTTATTTGATAGGCTGCTCTGATGATCTCCTTGATATGGAAGTATTATCCTGATCCGGTGACCGTGGTCCCCAGTAAATGGATCGCCCCTGTGGAACGCCTTGTGGCCTTCCCAACAGGAGTAGCGGGTACTTGAATTTTTTTCATATTTTATTTATGAATTGAGTCGTCTGAATGCTCATTCAACTGTTGCCTCCCTTCAGGTGGAGTGGGAATCACATGCTGGTTGGTGGTCTGCAACAAAGTAGTTACGCTGGGACTCCATGCCATCCGGTAGACTCCAGCTGAGTTATTTGGACTGCTTTTCTAAATTATTTCTGAATATTTTGGGGATTAAAGCTCTTTTAAAAAATCTTTTCTCCTGGTGTTTGAGGCCAACCCAACAGGAGTTGGCCTAAAATGCTAATGTTGTAAAAATGCAAAGCAATTTGGTGTTGATAGTGTCGTGTTGCAAGATGGTCTTATTTTTTTTATATTTTGTTCACTTTGACCAAGTTTGACTGTATATTATTTCAAAACATTGATGTTGGAATTTAAAAGTGTCTGTAAGGGGGAAAAATGTCTCCCAGTATCATTAAATGGGACTGGAGCAAAAACATGGCTTTTTTTCTTGAAGTAAAATTAAAATAAAACTAAAACAATGAATGGATCCTGGTGGGTCTCGTGTCACTCACAAAAGTTATTCAGACCAGAATGTTCTGTTTCTGTTAGATCTGCCCTATACTATATAAAATATTATATCATACCATACAATAAATACTGGTACCGTATTTTAGAAAATACTGTATTCTTAGGGCTGCCTCCACCTCTGATTTCCCATTTGGTGAAGCAGGTTCCTAAATACAACACTACCTCTGTACATATCTACTCACCAGTGCAGTTTCTCAATACTTTGAAGGTTTATCCTGTCCTCCCTCTTCTCTTAAAATCCCAAGTTTTTTCCCGCAGTTCATGGTATATAACAAGTTTGTCTATCCTGGAAATAACTGTTAGTGGTATCTTGTCTTTCTGACGTGTATTTTCAGACTGCAATTTTATTGTGACACATAACAGCTCACCTTCATGCGTCACGGTATCCTCTTGGTGATACTCTTCAAATGTGCCATTTATAGATGTCTCATCTGAGTTCCTAGTACCAAACATTGCAGTCATTTATAACAGCACGGAAATTATAAACAGGCTTTATACTTCAGATAAAAATCTAGATTTTATTATCTGAATTTCATGAACAACTGCAGAGGTGTGGACACATCTTCAAATGTCCTGTGGAAAATTAAGACCTTAAGCTAAACTGGGCAGGTAAAATACTCAACATAATACTTGAATGATATGTGTCCAGTAAACACTACTGCTCTTACGACCATTCTTCTATTTTCCGACTCCAAAAGATTCCTGGCCTCAGCGTAGACAAGGATGAACTTGTCTGTTTGAGACATCTCACTTTCTAGCCCTGTATACCAGAAAAGCCTCTCATGCATTCACTCATGCATAACACATCAGATACAGACAAATTGAGCTTGAGCCCCTTGTTGTCCTTCCACACCTTTTTTGGTAAATCCTCTTAGGAATCTTTGGGAGTAAATATTGTGTCTTTGCAGCTCTATGTCCATCCTGTGTAGGGATAACAAAAGATCTGCTGGAAATTAACCAATGCAACCACGTGACATTAGGTGGAATAGATTTCTCCACTCAGATTTCTTTTGACATTTTTACCTATCGACCTAGACTTGGAATAAATTAACTTTACCCTCATAAAGATAAAATAATAACAACTTTATATCCTATAAGAGTGTTTTACGTAATTAGCCTTGAACAGCATCGACAGTCTGCGTACCTTCTGATAATTCTGTTTTGGACGATCTCAAAAAAATGAATTAGGAGTAGTTATTTTGTGTTTCATTTAAATATGTTGCATATTCAGTGTAATAAAAAACGATTCCATTATTACCTTTTCTTTTTTATATATATATAAAAAAAGAAGAAAATACAAAAGCGAAACTCGGATCACTTTTTGTTTTCTCGATCATATTTTGTTTTCTGGGACCGGTAGTGGTCACCTGGCTTACAAAACAAGAGCGCCAAATTTGGTGGCACAGGGTCTCGGCTAACTGTGGCTCAGAGTAGTCTACAATAAGAACACTGAACCTTCGATCGCAGAAACACCAGTACCAACAGCACCATCACGTCACCGAACAGTGTATTCTACACCGGCGGTCCAAAGTTAGCATTAGGTGCTTTTGTTTTGTAGCCAGACGACCACATCCGGTCTCTGGGAACGGAAAAGAACGTTAAAAACATTCTGTGCTCGAGTGGTTAAGATAGAAAAAAGAAAAAAAAAGCTTTGAGATTTCACTCCTCAATTTTGGCCTACAAAAACACCTTGTATTCCAATTTCGCCTTTTAAACGTAAAAATAAAACTGGCTTATTATTCATTATTCGTGTTTTAAATGTCTATGTCTGAAAGTAAAATCTAAACGGAACACTTCACCAGCACGCTGCTGCTTCCTCATACTCCTCCTTTTCCTCTCCTCCCGGAGCTTTGCAGCGGCCTCGGTTAACCATGAGGATGACTTCCTCCCTCCTCCACGGGCTGTGATCGTGGCTGAGCAGCTGCAGGTGTTGGAGCTCGCCCTTCATGCTGAGCAGCTTGTTTCCTGTGTGGCTTAGAGCTGCCTGTCTAAATGGTCACAGCAGGAACATATGACTGAATGAATGAATGAATGAATGAGTTCATTTCTTTAGAATAACAAAAAAAACAACAACAAAATAACAATAACAAACAATAATAAATACACCAGAATGGTGTGAACACTATCCGAAAAGGAGTTGAAAGAAGTGTAAACTTAAACTCCTACCCCCTTATTCCCCCCCCCCCCCCAAAAAAAAAAAAAAAACTCGTTACAAAATACTAGCTGATAATATTTACAGAAGTAAATCAATCATTTAACTGCATAGTCATATAGAAAGATTAAAATAAAAAAACAAAGTAAGTAAAAACGGAAGGAGAAAACAAACAAATAAAACCTCTGAAATTGTCTCTTAACTGTTAATTGGGGTGCAACAACAGTGCTTTCCTCTTTCAAATACCTCCCAAATATAATCTTTTTGTATGACCTCTTGAACTGGTTGATGTTTGGACTGAGTTGAACCTCCACACTTAGTCTGTTCCACAGTTTCACTCCATGCACAGACATACACATGCTTTTCAGTGTTGTTTTAACTGGTCACACTTTTAAGTTGAGCTCTCTTCTTAAGTTGTAATGCCCTTCTCTATCCCTGAACAATTTTTGGATGTTAAGTGGCAATGAATTGTTTCTTGCTCCAAACATTATTATTGCAGTTTTATGTTCAACAAGGTCCATAAACGTCATGGCAAATGATTGTAGAAACAGTCTGTTGGTGTGTTCCAGATAGCCTACCTTGTTAACTATTCTAATAGCTCTTTTTTGTAAAATGCATAATGGTTTCAAGTTGCTTTTATAGGTGTTACCCCAAATCTCTGCACAATAATTTAGATAGGGTAGTACAAGTGAACAATATAAGATGTATAGTGATTTTTGGTCCAATTTGTGCTTTGTTTTACCTAGAACTGCAATACTACGTGCAAGCTTTGTTCTTATGTGACTTATATGGGGTTTCCAGCAGATTTTGTGGTTCAGTAGTGCGCCCAGAAATTTGTTTTCATAAACTCTTTCAATTTTAACATCATCTACCATGATTTGCACTTGTACATCTATTGTGCAGTTTCCAAATAGCATGATCTTGGTTTTACTCAGATTCAAAGACAATTTATTTACGTCAAACCAGTGTTTTAATTTACTCATTTCTGCAGTGGTGACCTCTAAAAGCTGCTGAAGGTTTTTCCCTGAACAAAGTGCATTTGTGTCATCGGCATATAAAATACATTTCAACATATCTGACACATCACAAATATCATAGATATATAGAATGAATAGTATCAGGCCTAACACTGACCCCTGTGGGACTCCACAGGTAATGTCGGCACAGGTTGATTTGTATCACCTATTTGTACAAATTGCTGTCTGTGTTGCATGTAACTCTTCAGCCAACTTAATGCCACCCCCCTTGTACCATACCTGTCTAGTTTTTAAACAATATGTTATGATTAATGGTGTCAAAAGCCTTTTTCAGATCAATAAATATTCCCAGTGCATATTTCTGGCTATCAATACAGTCAGTGATCTCCTCTCTCAATTCCATTAGTGCCATCGCTGTTGACCTGCTTGACCTGAACCCATACTGACTGTCTGTCAAAATGTTATTATTTTCAATGAAATTATCTAACCTTGCAATAAATAATTTTTCTAATATTTTAGAGAACTGACAGAGTAATGACATTGGCCTATAATTAGTAAAATTATGTTTCTCTCTGGCTTTATAGACTGGGATAACTTTGGCAACTTTCATTGTCTGTGGAAATGTTTTTTCTGTGGAAAACCAGTTGTCAGTGACAAACTGTAGATGTAGGTCAGCGGATCTACAGTATAATACAATCAATCACTTTCTTGATTATCGTCATGTCAATTCCATTCCAATCCGTAGATGATTTATTCTTGCAGTTATTGACAATATCAATAATTTCTCTTTTTCCTACAGCCTTTAAATAGAAGGAGTTGAGATTTCTTGTGATGCTCCCCTCGGCATCCCTATCACTACAAGTGGCATTTATTTTTTTGGCCAAGTTTGGACCTATTTTCACTAACAAAATTGTTGAAGCCATTAAACACATCATTCATGTTATGTAAAGACCTCTCATTATCAATATAATATTCAGGGCATTTCTTATCATTTGAGCCATTTCTAATAATATTGCTTAGTATGTTCAATACACCTTTAATGTTGTTTTTACTATTCTCTAATCATTTGGTATAATATTCCTTCTTACATTTCCTCATTATGTTAGTTAATTTGTTTTTATATTTCTTGTATTTAAGTTCGGCATCAACAGTTCTAAAAATTGTTTATAGAGTGTTCTTTTTCTTACAAGCTTTATTCAATCCTGTTGTTATCCATGGTCTGTTGATTGTTGGTTTTCCCTGTCATTGATTTGTTTAATTGGACAATTTTTGTTGTATAACAACTTAAAAGTTTCAAGAAATATTTCATAAACTTTGTCAATATCCTTTTCTTCATGGAGGTTATTCCAATTTTGAATCAGTAAATCATTTCTGAATGCATTAATGTTTTGTTCTGTTCTCATTCTCCTGTACTTAAATGTATGTTTCTCTTTATCTTTGACATGGTCACAGTCATGGATAACAAAAACGGGAAGATGGTCACTGATGTCATTCATGAACAGCCCACACACTAGGCTGTTCTCCATGTAATTTGTAAATATGTTATCTATTACCGTTGCACTTTTTACTGTTATTCTACTTGGTATGGTGATCAGTGGATATAAACTCAAACTATACATAGTGTTAATAAATTCTTCAGTTAGTCCATGTTTATTGGGATTTAATAGGTCGATGTTGTAGTCCCCACAGATATATATAACCTTCTGATTGTCAGTTGAAAACAACTCCTCCATGTTATCCTTGAATTTTTGAATGCTTGAATCTGGTGTTCTATACACACAACTACAAATGATATTTTTTTGTCTTTCCAAGCATATCTCAACTGTGATACATTCCATCAGGTCATCAATAGATGTTGTCATTTTTTCCATTACTTTATATTTTAGGCTATTTTCAATGTATAGAGCCACATCTCCTCCTCTTTTCCCCCTTCTATTCATATACTTGAGCTCATATCCACTCAGCTCAAGGTCAAATCCCTTCTCAGGACAGAGCCAAGTTTCAGACAATGCAAAGATATTGAATGGCTTTTTAAATTTACTTAAGTAATCTTTGATGCTATTGTAATTGGCATACAGACTTCTACAATTAAAGTGAATTATTGATATTCCATGGTCTTGTTTAACATTCAGGTCATTGTATTGTTCATCTGTGTAGTAGCAACATGTGTTGTTCAAGTGGTCAAAGAAGTTACTGTCCGGATCAATGTCTTGTTCAATTGCCTTCATGTTGAGTTAGGTGATTTTTCAGTGCATATGTTACCATTGTCTATGGGTTATAGTTTCCTTGGTGGGGTCCCTTATATTTGTCCAGCTCACCCAGGTCTCTGATGACCAAAACATTGGCCTCCTCTGGTGATCCATTCAACTTAATATACTGTACACCTTACAGTTTGCAGTCCATGTTGAGTGAATTTTCCCCTGCTTTCTCAGAAAGCGTGCTTTCCTGGCAATATCTGCATTTTTCTTAGTTAAGTGCTCGTTCACATAGACATCTGACCCCTTTAGCTTTCTTCCTTGTTTGAACAGTGCATCCTTGTGCTTCCTATTGGTGAAGCGAATAACTATAGCTGGCTTGTCTGCTTTATTTCTCAGAGGGAAAAGATGGCACGCCTCAATGTCACTGTCATTTATCGGAATGCCTTTGCTGTTGAAAAACGTAATCACCTGTTGCTCGATGGAATCCTGGTCAGAGACGGTGGGTCCACTGCTGGCTGCTGGTGAAGCCACCTGGGTGTACGTATGTCCGAGGTTTGGTCTGTAGCCTGCAGACAACAATGTCATTCAAGCGGGAATACTGCTCCAAGTCTGCTACACGGCGTTCCAGAAAGGTCACCATCTTATCCTTCTCGGCACATTGCTTCCTGATATCTTTAATTTCACCCATCATCTCCAGAATCAGTTTTTGGTGTTTTGAGATTGTTATTTCGCAAGACATAAAGTCCAGTGATTTCTTTATCTCAATCTCCTCCTCCAAGGCTGTGTTATTCCTTGATTTTGGTGGCATCTTGTTTGCTCTAGCAGCCGGGATGCTGCTTTTAGATCGGGTGGAGCCTGGTGTTGGCCTGGGACTGGTCCAGCGGCCTCTGATCACCTCCTGTGGCTCCTGTTCCGAGAGCTGTCGATGTCAGCGGGCTGCAGAGGGGCGACGGTCACCAAGCATTGTCTGCAGGACTTATGTCGCCAGCTCCCAGAGGATCTGGACAGAATAAGGCCGGTGGTACAAATGTGAGAAAATAGCTGCCTGCTGTTATGAATTCTGGGCAATTATGCAGGCAATTATCTGGAAATTTGGGGAAATATTAAGGCAGGAGATTCAAATAAATCACGTTTGCTCCTTGGAGAAATGAAGGAGCTAAAACATGAGAGTAAAAGTTTCCAGCAGATGAAAGAATGAGTACCAATAAAATAGCCACGACTCTTGGGAACTGACTAGACTCCGATCCGTGAGCATGAGAGACATCTAACGGACAAACTGAACCCAACTCATCTGTGGAAGATTGATTACAGTCTCGGAAGTCTTGCAGCGCCGCCGTGTGGCGATAGAGGGAATCTTCAGCAGCTTGTTCCCAGTTCTGCTCCATCGGCTGCGGCTGCGGGTCCCACACCTGATTGCAGCTTCCTGATGTAGTTTTAGGGGGCAAACTGGATGCCCTTGGCTCGAAACGTGAAAGAATTGTCTTTAGATTTAATTAAAAAAAAAAAAAACAAACAAACACCTCCGTGTAAGTGTATTGTTGGCATTCTATTTAAAAGGCCTGTCTTAAAACAAGGACACACTCAGAAATTTCATGCGTCACATTTGGAATAATTTCTATTCTTAGTAGATTTTGGGTTGTCAAAAAAATATCATTTTCCACCTAAATATATTTTAATATAACCTTTTCCATTTTATAGGTAAAATTGAAATTGAAATTTAGAGATGCACTGACGGTGAAAAACGATAAGCAATTATTTAGGGCGCCAAAAACATTCTGGAAAAGGGGGCAGGAGGGTGTTTAGGAGCATACCAACATAGATGAGATTTAATTTTTCCACACAAGAATTATTTAAATGTGGAAAACTCATCCGCTCTCAGGCAGTCCATGCATGGTATACAGAATTTTTTTTATATTTAATCTGGCAAAAGAGTTTGAAGATGTCTCTCTCTTTCATAATGCTGAAGAACTCTAATGAAAACTGCTCTTATTTTAGTTGTGGGGCAAATAAACACTTCCAATTTTCTGCTTTTGGACAACAAAGACTTAAAGCCTACACAGCGGTCCTCTACTATTTCTGTCCATATAAGCACGCAGTGGGAGCTGGACGCGACACCAACGGACAGCTGAAGTTGCCAATCAGGTCGTGTGGCGCTGCGCCCCTAGGGGACACCCGCCAATCAGCCCACTAATGGAGCCCCAAGACAAAAATAGCCCCTGCCAGTGTGTGTGTATGTGTGTGTGTGTGTGTGTGTGTGTGTGTATGTGTGTGTGTGTGTGTGTGTGTGATCGCGGTGCTATGTCTCCGTCCCGGTTGAGCTCTAATAATAGGGGAGGCTGCCTGCTCCTTTAAGGGCCTACTTGTTGCATAGACGCTACAAAAAACAGATTTTAACAACATGGTTATCAAAGTATTTCTCGCCTCTTCATCCGGATCCACCGCGGTAAGCATTCAACCAGCGACCCTGAGACTGAGAACTTTGTGGATGTGAAGTTAGAACCTGAGCCGAACTTTCAGTCACTGTCAAGTGTCGGAATCAAAGTCACTGAATTTTACATTTTGCGCGCTTAATGTCTGTGGAAGTGTTTAAGACTCGACCCGTACTGTAGATTTATTCTACAACGGTGTTTCTAGGCTGATTTAATATCTCCTAAGCCGATGTGATTTAAATGCAGAGATTTCTAGAAGAAGAGGGGGGGTCCCAAAGCCGTCCATGTCACCGACACTTGGACCGCCCCACAAATGTTTGGGGGTGTATTTCCACAAATAAACAACCTCTTTGTGATATTTGTCACCAGATTCAACCTCTGGATACACACAGCTATTTAGGCATCCGAACCCCTCCATGAGGGGGCATGCGGGGGGGATCAGGGTTACGTCACAGCAAGAAGGACTTGGATTGTCCAGTGTGTTTGTGCGTGTTTGCTTTTCCCACATTTGTATTTCTTCCACCCAGAGGTTATTCTGGAAAAAGGTGCAAAAACTCTGTCAAGTGTGAGGATGATTGGTCTGCTTCACCTATTTGGTGTTTGTGTCAGAGCAGGAAACATTTTTATTTATTTTTTATTAAAAAAAAATCAGAAATATATTCAACTCCCCCTAGTCATATAATATTTTCCATTAAAATAATGGGTAAAAAACACCAAGACATCCAAGTCACTGTGATTCAACACAGATAAGGAGCGGTATTCTCTGCATGTGATAATGTGAAACAAACATTTGATATTTGTGTTTGATAAATCATTTGATGAAGAACATCAACACATTACTGATAATCAGTTATTCGTCGCTAGAAATCTAGTTTACATCTTTATTCTTGACAACAGAAGACTAAAAACACACCATGTACCAGATTTAAAAATGTAAATCACTCACGACTGTTATCCTAAAATAAATTATCTTATTTCTAGAAGAATATTTATTATTTCTGTGACGCTGTTGTTCAATTTGTCCATATTCCTACTTCCCAGATCAAGAAGAAGCAGCAAGATGTGGTGGGCTTCTTGGAGGCTCTTAAAGTAGACTACACCCAGCTGGACATCGCCTGCAATGAAGAGAACCGCATGTGGATGAGGCAAAATGTCCCCGTGGACAAGAAGCCCACCAACGGCATCCCCTTGCCCCCCCAAATCTTCAATGAAGACAGCTACTGTGGGGTAACAAGCATTTTCATAGGCAGACTTCCTGTCCGGCTTGTGACCCCGTGTGGATTAAGTGTTGAATTATCAGAGGCTGTTTTCTTTTATTTTCTCTCAGGACTACGACACATTCTTTGACGCTAAGGAGGATAACTCGGTGTACGCCTTTCTGGGGCTGCCCCCACCTCCAGGGTCAAAGGTTAGTAGCGTTTTCTGCTTCCTACTCTGGTTAAACCAACACCTAAACAGAATAGTAATGTTTAATTAGGTATGAAGAAATAATATATGATTGTTAACAGTTGCTGAAATGGACAAACTTGACGTTTATTTCAGGAGAAGCTTTTTGTTTGACAGAATTCAGACGTTTGAACATCTCGTCTCTGTGCTGCCGTCATGATTTTGTCCAAACAGGAAGCAGAGCAGGCCGCCAAGGTGCTCGGTGTAGAAAACGGAACCCCCGCAGAGGAACCTAAAGCAGATGGAAGCGTTGATGCCTCAGCAGTAATGCCATCGTTACTTTTCACCCCCCCCCTTCCTTCATCTGTTTTGTTTCGCCTTTCCATCCAGTGTAATCGAACGATTTTCCTTCCGTCCGTCCCCTTCTGACCTCGCCACATTCTCGGCGTCCTGTCCGGTCTTCACGTCGACTAATGTTTTGTCTGTTTCACGAGTGAGACATTAAAATTCATAACAATATGCTGAGTAATCATCATAACAACATGACTTTGTATCATTTTGTTCAGGCTGACATCGTCTCCGTTGGTTTCAGGGAATATCTAACATAATCTGGTCCTCGAGGACTTTTCTGCATCCCACCATTTTTGTAGCAGATTGATGTGTGAAGCTTCAGGTGTGGGATATGAGCAGTCGTCCTTCCTGAGTTCATTCCGTTATCTTCATCTTCATTTCAGTTGCATGATATTTCCAGTTCAGTTGTCATTGTGATTTTCCTGCTTTTTGTTTCATGCTATGAGTGAAGAGAGGAGGACGATAAAGGACTGGCCTGCACCTGCCTGTTACTGCATTGTAACAAAAAAACCTATGCAATATTTTTTCACAAAGCCTTGTAGGAACATAAGTCATAACAGGAAGTTGAGTTATTTACCATTTTGGAACTTAAATGTTTTTAATATAGTTTTGTTTTGATGTTTAGATGTTGAATTATGCTTCATTCGTTGGGATTTCTATTAGCTGATGATTTCAACAAAATACATAAAGAAATGTATGTTTTTGTCACAAAACTCATCTCTTATAAACCAGAGAAGTGCCTTTTAAGAATTTCAAGCATTTAGATTTTTTTTGCAATCTTGAAAATTGAAGTTTTTTTGTTTTTTTTAAGTATGCCATTAGCAGTGGAGTGCACCCATAGTGAGGGCTCTTAACTCTTACCTTCATTCTTGTTTAAAGTATTTATATAATATTTTTGGTCTTCTCATAGCATTTTATGAACTGCTGTCACGTTCGTATGCTAAATGTGCTGTGTGCACCCTTGAATTATTTAATGTTTTAATTTGACTCAATGTGTTTTAATGACCCAAGTTGAACAGGTGTTGGTGGGTGATCATGGCTACCTTTGTGCAGAGCTTTGCTATCTGTTTTCTGTCATTGTGCTACGATGAGCTAAGCTAAATGACCGCTGGCTATGGCTTTACATCATTGTTCAAATGTGAGACTATTGTTAACCATCTAATCAAACTTAAATCCTACATAAAATATGTTCCTTTATCAAAATACATTGTCTTTACTTCATGATGCAACATAATATTTCCATCCAAAGCGCTGACACTCCGTCATTTAAATATTGATTCCTCTTCATCTTCCCTCCCTCAGTTCATTCCCAGGATTGATTAATACCTAACACAACTGATGTTCTGACTCTTTTAGTGCTGGGGATGCCCCATCTGAAAGGAGACATCTTTATCACTTCATTATCACTTTCTTTGATGACCAGTTGTTGTTTCCAACTCCCAACAAAAGGAGGTTCCGGTGGAGGAGCGTAATGGGGATGCGCACGGAGAGGAGGAGCAGGCAGCCGATGAGGAGGAGGTGGAAGGTGAAGGTGAGGGTGGTGAGGAGGAAGACGTAGCAGATGAAGAAACGGCGGGAGACGAGGCCCTCGCAGAAGAGGAGGAGGAGGCAGTGGAAGAAACAGATGAGGTCACAGAGGTCGCAGTAACTAACTTGAATCCGCCCTCCCTTAGTTTTGTCTCTCCCTCCATTTCTCGAATGCTTTGAATTGAATGCTTTTCCTCCAACTTCCCATCATTCCTCTGTTTTTCCTCCCCTCAGCTTCCCCTCTTTCTCTTTAATGTCATCCTTTTCTTCCACTTGAAGGGTTTGCCTCCTTTTTCTTAGTTCCTGTTGTCTCTGTTCTGCATCTTCTCATCCAGTCTCTCTTTGAATCGAGTTATTTATTAACCAGAAATGTGAACTTTGTGACATTTAACCTCTTTTCTGTGGGATTTCTGCATCTCCTTTCTTGGTTTATACCTTTTTTTTAAAAAAATTTCCTTGTTTGTGTCTACTTATTACGTTGACGTCTTGGTGGTCCTCCCTGCACTTCATCGTTCATTATTAACTGTTTCTTTGTCCAGTTCGATGAGCCCGATGCTTTCATATAAATATACAGTTGGAAATAAAATGATTAAACCCTCATTGTTTATGATGTTTTCTAGAAAAATGTTACTTATCAGAGAAGAACAGTTTAAATAGATCAAAACAACTCTGTCGCTCCATTGGATGGTGGAAATCAGGAAATGACAATGTCAAAAATGAGGCATTGTCATTTTTGGACATTCCACCAAAGTTTGGTTGCTCGACTTGAATCCCGTAGAAAATCTTTGGGCTATTATCTGTTAATTGATCTTTTTAAACAGTTTTTGTTTCATTTATCCACTTTATTATTAATGCATTTGCAGTTAAACTTGATATAGAATGGGTGGAATGATTTTGCATCCATCTGAACTATATTTGTGTCTCTAATGATCTGTTCTCTGTTAGCAGGCTAACGCACAGGAGGAAGATGAGCAGGTAGGTTTGTCAAATATTCATCAGCACACTTGAACAAACATTTAAAGGCCAAAAGTTTAAGTGTTGCTTTTTTTTCTTCTTTTCCCCAACAGGAAGAAGCTGATGAAGACAGGGTAAGAAAAGGATCTTGATGCTAAATCCAAAAGGGGTTATTAATAGAATAAAATAAAACAGACCATAGCAGCAATAGCAGTTAATGCCTATGTCAAGTTGACTGTCAGAGATGTGTCATTATCATGGGTTCCAGCCTGTATAAGACATTTTAAATACATGACTTGAAAGCATGTGAAGTACTTGAAGTGGATCTTCAGTAGGTCTGTCCTTTCAAATCGGTGCTCTGTTCAGTCTTCCATACTTCACAGCCTCATCTGTCCACAGCGATATGTTTGAATAAATTTTTTATAGAATGGGTTGGGTTCTTCTGCTCCGACAGAGAAATTAATTTGCTCTGCAGAGCAGGTTAGGTTTTTATGCATCCCTTTGTTTTTTGGACGGTCTGTGAATTTCTTTCCGTGAAACTTATTGGGGGTCGACTCCCAGGCCAGAATAGAGCTCATTACATTCTATGATGTATCAGGAAGGGTTGTTTTTTTTTTTTTCATGGTGTGTTTTCGGAGGCAATAATATATGGATAGGGATGATGAAATATCAGGCATATTTACAGTGTTGGTGTCTATTAGTGAGTGCAGTTTGGTGCAGATCCAAATAAAAATCCCTATCATCCACGTTTTAAATGGCTGACACATACAAATCCAATAACTTTAAATTTTAGCTGAAGGCCTGTGAGCTTGACTTAAGGTTATTTTATCAATATCTCTGAAAGATTTGTTGAAACATCTAATTTGGTATATTAGATAGGCTTCCTGCCTATCAATGACTTTGTCGCTGTCATATGCGACATGAAGGTTTTAGTGTTACGTCTCTCAAGGTCAGTGGGAGTTTTTTTTAAAATTCTGCATCCCTTTGACTGTGTGGAAGCATCTGAACACTTGAGGTCAAGTGTGACTATTTTCCCCTGTCATACACCAGTTTTGATAGCAGTTACATAACAACACCTTCCAGTCCGTTTAAAGCACTGGACTCAGTTCAGGGGACTCGGATCGATCCGATTCAGTGGTCCTCCTGCTGGTCTTTATCTTCGTGCCATTTGACCCCTCCTCTGCCCTTTCCTTCTATCCATCTCTTGGTTTGCTCCCTGCAGGAGGAAGAGGATTTGCAGTCAGAGGTAACTGTGCATCTGTGATCGACCCTTTTCCACGGTTCACCCACGTAGATGTCAGCAGTGTGGTTTTGGTGGTGTTTGGGGGTGGGGGTGGGGTGCTGTGATTGAGTTGGGTTGGGTCTTGGTCTGCTGTTCCCACTCATCTGTATTGATTTGCTTACTTCCAAGACTTCACCGTTTCTCTCCATCTTTCCTTTCATCACCACTCACCTTGTTTTTCTCTCCGTTCGCTAACATCCTGTTCCTCATTTCTTCCCAGCTGCCTCCTGACAACCTCAACCATCCCCATAGCTTCCATTTTAAACTAGAAGACTTTTCTCAAGTGCATGTCTGTGGTGCTTTTTTGCTCCCCCGTCAGCCTGCTGACCTGCTATCTGTTATTCTTTCTAGGAGGAAGAAGAGCTGCGACAACTTGAGGTAGATTCACGTGATATATATACAAATACTGTATATACATGTGTATTTTTTTTTTACCTGCTAGTAGTCATTCCGTCCGCCTTGTGTTTTTTAATTACACATTATTTTGTCATTGTTATGTTTCCTTTACTACCTCATTCACTACTTGGTGTAAACTTTGATCCATGGAGCGTATTCCTTAGCTCTGAGGTCAAATGGACCAATAACATCCCTTGATGAGAAGCGCTGTGAGCAGAATAAAGACTCAGAGAGAAGATTAAGGACAAATCTGGCAGCCATATTCAATGGTTTTATTTGTAATCTCAAATATATGTTGTCTCCATCCACTCGCATATACACCGATACAGAGATTAAATTTCACCTCCAGTGGATTTTGTTAGGAAATTGACATTAATTCAATACCGCATTTAATTGTGTGCAATGTGTGAGAGATTTGTCCAAGTCAGGACCAGGAACAAAAGAATCCCATCTCACAAAGCATTTCCCTGCTGTGTGAAAAGGGCTCTGCTTGTCTGAGACATTCCAGCCTCTGCCTGATCTCCATCTGCCCTCTGTTGCTTCGCTTTGCCTCCTTTCCGCTCTACCTTTCCAAATCTATTGTCGTTGTCCGATTTTCATTTGCAGGAGCGAGTCGAGTCTCTGCGGTTTGTCATGTCTGGTGTTTTTCACACTTCCTTCTCAGTCCTTCATCTTTCTTGTCTTCTTCTCTGTGCTGCATGAACTTCCTTTCCACGCCTGCTTGAGTTCTGCTTGACAAACATTTTGCTTATACCTCAGGTGGCTTTAGTGTGGTAACAAAAGGACAGCACACACATAGTGAATTACCTTTGTCTTTGTCTTGCTGGTGCCATTCACGCCACTTAACACCACATGATTTCATCTTCCTTAGGATGAAGAGGCTGAAGTACAAGAGGTATACACCTGAATTGTCGATTCTTTGCCCTTGTTTTTGCATGGCGTGGATCTTATTGGGATTTTCATGCATGACTGCATACAACGACTCAACGTACATGTTAATGCAAACATATCCCAGTTGGCAGCGGCGTGTCATGCACAACGTGTGAAGCTGACTCAGGTTTACTGATGAGCGTCACCTTAGAGTTGATATTTGCTGCTGTGAGTGTTACACAGCCACTCTGGCATTTTCTCCCATTTTTCTTCTGATGCCTTGAGTGCAGGTAGAAAGTTCTGTTCTCGTCCAGTGTGCACATGAGCATTGCTTGGATGTGTTTTCAGTTCACTTGTGTTTTTGCACAGATGAGAGACACTCTGACTTGACAGGGGAGGGGAAAGGGGGCACACAAATATGTCTTTGTCTTCTTTTTTTTAAGAAGTCATGGCTTCTGCTTGTTTTTACCAAGAAACAAAGAGGATGTGACAAGTTTCAAAGAAGACCGAAGAGATGGAGAACTTCTTTTTAATACTGGGAGGAAAAAACACACAGAGATAGACGTGTTCCCCTAAATTTGTGTGATAGTTCATGACAGGACTATAGCTCCTACTTACAGGTAATGACATCAATGGCTTTTTTGCACCGGATGAGTGAGGGCAGTTAAAACAACTGCACTACTTAAATATTGCACATGGTGTGTTGTCTTTAGCACCACTCTTTGTTCATAATTATCAACCTGTAGGTCATTAGTTCCATCATTCCCACTGACTTTTCCCAGGTTGCTTCCTCTCCATTTTTAAACCACCCTAATTCTGAACACTAACATGTGACATCCTCCCACCCGTTTGCCGTTTGGACCATGGCCTCACACAACACCCTTCTTTGTTTTTTTTTTTAATGGGTGAAAGGATGAAGAAGAAGAAGAAGAGGAAGAGGAAGAAGAAGACATGGAAGAAACACAGGTAGTATTTGGCAGCAAGTGGCATCTCGTTCTGAAGGGCGTCTGAATCTTTTCTCCTAATAAAAGGATGCCTCTACTTGGGGGTGCAAACGCACACTAACAGAATGTCTTGATGATTCAGAATAAGAATGACTGATTTGTTGTATTTGGGAGTCACACATGTCTGGAAAAAGGAAAAAGATAGTTGATAAAATAAATAAAACCGCTTAAATAATATTTTTTTGGTCTTGTCATTCAACTGCTTTCCTCTCTTGGTTTATCTTATTATAATTCATCATTCTTTATTTTAACAGGAGGAAGAGGCTGAATAGTTAAAGTCTGGCCTGCAGTATTGACCGCTACCCAGGTAAAACTCTGCACTCGCTATGTAGATTCAGTGTCCTCTCTGCGCCACTAGGGGGCAGTAACACATTAAGTGAATCAGTAGCAGGTATTTCCACAACATAAATAAATCTTCATGCTCTTATTATTTGGTATCTATATAACAGGATTATTAAAAAAGATTAACCTGCACTCAGAATAGTGTTTTATTCCATTTACCTGCCTGATCTTGGTCTTAAATCAAAAGCTACAGAATGATAACAGAAAATTGAACAGCCTCACTGACTCATCTGAGCACAAACAGTGTTTTAGTATTCACTGGAGTGCTGTAGCCTTTAAAAATGGGATGCATGAGTCTCACACATCAGCGCCGATCCTTTCCGTGCTACACCTGCTTGTTGGTGTGGAGCTGGTGTACTGTTGCTATGCCACCTGAGGTGATCGATCAGCGGAAAAGAAATAAAGCAGCCAGCCTATTTAAAAGGGTTTTCCACTGCTTTCTCAATTTCCAAACAGCTTCAGTAAACACTCAAAGAACCTGAGGATCAGATGGAGCCATAAGACAAAAACATCTAAAATAAGCCCCCTATGGGACAGTGATGATGATACTAATCATAATAAAGATCCCAATCTTCAAAGGCCGTCCCTCCTCTTCTGCATGCCAGGCATCCGTGATCCACTGTAGGAACAGCCATGAAGTTGGCTTTGAAGGGATGCCTCCCTCTGCTCTCAACTGCCTTCCAACCCCTGCGAGCCCCTGTCACGCCTCGTTAGAGGAAGCTGCTAAGTGAGCTTCAGATGCGCCTCAGGAGCAGCAGGGCGAGCTGGGTGGCACAGGCGCAGCGGCGGCGGTGGCGGCTGCCCCCGCCGTCAGAGGCAACTGGGGGAATGTGTGACCTTGTTTGATTTTTTTTTCTTCTGTGTTTCAGCCTGAAGGAGCCTCTTGTTCCATCTCCCCCTGACCCCTGATGCTTGACCCCCCTCAACCTCGTCAAACCGCCCAGTCACCCATCTCTCCCCCCCCCCCCAGGCCGTACCTGACTCCTCATCGTTTGTGTGCTGAAGGAGCCGTTCAAACTGGATTCTTCTAACCTGCATCTGGCCACAGTTCTTTCCCTTTTGACTGCAACATTGACTTAATTTTTATATTTTGTGACTAGAGACATGCTGGAATGAAACTGTGCAGAGTAGCCTAGTGGTGTCATTTTACTTTAAAGAGTAGCTTTTGTAAAATACAGAACAGATATTCTGTTTGACTCAAACTTATTTCTCATGTTTTACTTTCAGGAATTCTAGTTTCTTAACACAATGAGGCAGCGACCTTTTCGGAAATACATTACCTTGGCATACTTTCACTTTTGGCATTTACTTCAGATTCATAACTCACTCTGCAGTAAGCGCTCTGTCCTTTTATCGCAGCAGAGCCTCGACGACTCCGTCTATCAACCGACTGTATAAATGCAAACTAAGACTTCTAACGGCCACATGAGAAAAAAAAATGCACATATTGCAAGACTGCAAACTACTTCACCACCACTACGATTACTCCTGCCAATACTGCTGTCTAATCAATGCACTTCGTTGAATGAAGAGTGAAACATGTGACTAAGACTTAGATGCAGTGGAAAATGCAATAAAGTAGGCTGTTTAAAAAACCCTCAGAGGTTTGACTTTGTTATATTTTGAAGCCTTTTGTTCGTGTATTTATAGATTAATGATTGTTGTGCAGTCTGAGCTGCATGGTGGGGGGGGCAAGACAAGAAAGAAAATGTCCCGAGAGATTCCGGTAATGATGAGACACAACATACACTGTATATTGGAGGCATTTTAGAGCATCATGTGAGAGTTTATCAGTGTCAGGTATTCACAGGACCATTAGAATTAAGGAACTTTGATGATGAAACTTAGTCAAATGACATTAAATCACAAAATATTGATAATTTTCTTTTTTCTAATGAGACACAAAGCCTTGAAATGAAGCTAAAAGTCTACAACCATGCAGGACACTACAGCAGCTTCTTCACAATGATGATGTTAAGATGCTAACACGTAGTTGTTGCCCTCATGAAGCATGTTGTCATAGTAACATGCTAGTTAGCACCGAACCCAAAATAGCCCAAAGAGGAGTCTTTACATTTGATTATTTGTTCATTTTTACCAGTTCAAAATGATATGAATCTGCTTTGTTGAGCTCAAGTTGGGGGAGAATAACTGACACAAAAAGAGTTAAAAGTAGCAGTAATGGACTTGATCAATCCATCCCAACGTTATAGAGATATTTCTGCAGACTGACATTACCATCCAGAGCCGCCATACATATGACATGTTTACATGTTGACCTTCATCCAGTGTGGCCACATCCGTTTATTTGAAGAAGGTGGAGGGAAACACACAGGACATTGTTGGAGTTTGAGTCCCTCTCTATATTTACATCTGTGTGTAGCACGGGACAAAGTTCCCACCGAGTTTGGTAATATTTAACAGGACAGTTTTGGGTGAGATGGCTGTTCACCAAGCATGAGGAAGAAGAGGCTCTGCTGACATGCATCTGCTGCTGATCCACAGAGACAACAGCCCGAGGTGAGTCGCTCAAACACAAAGTTACAGGATTTATTGTCATTTACTCTTCATTTAACTTGAAATTCAACTTTATTCTGGAGGTACTTTCAGCTGTGTGTGAAAGAAAAAGACCAAAAGCAGGTGTTGGAAGTGGTGTGCACGATCTGAGTGATCTGATTGGGTAGCAGGGAGTTATTATACACTGACCTGAATTAAATAGTGGCTAACACTTCAAATCAGTGGTGCATCTTGGGAAGAAGAGTTGATTCAACTGTCAAGTGGATATGAAAGTAAGAAGTTACATCTAGGCAATGAGATGAGGCAAACCTCCTGGTTTGAGCCACATTGCTCATTAAACACTTTTATCATCCACCACAGAGAAGAATTCAATTCTGTATGTTTCAGGTCGATTCAGCGCCGAGCAATGGATTGACCGCATTGGCTGATTAACCATGGGCATCTATTATTTGTGTCTGTTCCTGCTTTCATGCAGGGTGGGAGGTAAGAATTCAGTTCCCAACAAACGAGGCTCATTTGATTGTAGAGGTGTTCGGGAATTTGGTTTGTGGTTTGCTTTACAGCTGCATCCTTCAGTTTAAACCAGGAATCCAATTAGAGGGGAAAATTATCTATTTCCACCAAATGATTAATTTGATTCAGTTAACAGGGAGATGCAGCCAGTGGCCAGTCGACTTCAGAGTCAGTGCTTCACGGACCCGATAGATAGTTTGCACAATTTATGCTCAATAATCTACAAGTCTCTGATTGCAATGGGAAGAAACGGCTGTATAGCTTGGCCTAGATATTTCTCAGACCTCATTTCCTCAAAGGATGCATAATTTATGATTCTGCATGCCGGCTGTAAAAGGCAACACCACCTCACCACCAACATGTTATACATCACCCTGAGTATCGTGGTGTAAATTGCTTATTTCACATTTCACACTTTGCTGTTAATTCAGTTTCTTTCCTCCTTTATTTGTCAGCGACAGAAAGCCACCGATATGCTGGCAGTCAGCTTGGGATGTGAGCCTCCATGTGCTTCTGTGATGTTCACATAGTAACTGTAGAGGAGAGTGGTTTCCTCGTATAGCCCTCTGTTTTAGTCCTCGTGTAATCATTAGCACTTCATTGAATACTGCAGGTTACTGTTAAAATGTTAAGTCTGCAGGAGGATGCTGCGGCCTATTGCTGACGGCTGCAGATTAATTTAGACTAATTCTTGTCGGTCTGTTTATTTGTCCTCATTTATACACCCAACCAAATCACTAACCACCATCTGGACAGCCAGAACCAAAGGAGAACACACCTTTTTTCTGTCTCTTTAAGGTCTCTTCAAAATCTTCCCTTTCTTTTTATCTTCAACTTCAATTTGTCCTTCTTGATCACATGTGTCAAACTCCAGGCCCGGATAAAAGCATAAAAGTTCAAAGTTTTTAAAAATAAATAATACCAATAATAATAATACTAATACTGCTACTACTACTACTACTACTACTACTAATAATAATAATTCTAAATAGGTCAAAAGCAAACCAAAAGACCAAAAACTACATTTCCCACAATGCAGTCATGAAGGCGACAAAAAACTAAGTTAATGTCCTAACTTTGATGTTATTTGTCTTTATTCATTGGATAGTTTGATCCTTGATTGATGGAGTTCTGTGGATTTCATAAACTAACAAATTAAAAGGATTTATGCTATAAAAGAGCAACAAGCAAACATTTTTTGTGCAACAGTAATATTTGTAACTTGAATAAGTAATAAATTCAGTGTTATTTAACATTAAGGAGTAGTTACTTTTTTTTTTTTTTTTTACTGCACATTGATTTACATTTAGTTAGTTGAGGACAGCCATTATGCTGATGTGGCCCTCAGTGAAAATGAGTTTGAGACCCTGCTCTAGATGCTCTCAAATATTAATATACACTTCTTTGCTTGCAAAGTCTGATGCTAAGATAAGTCTACTAACTGCTTACTATATTGGTTCATATTTACCTGACATATCTAATCAGATTTAAAGACTGAAATGTTTCTGCATCTGTCTCTCTTTGGATTTTTAGCGGTTGGAGCTCAGCTGACGCTGTCACCTCAAACACTAACTGTCCTGCATGGAGAGGAGGCCAGTTTTACGTGCAGCGCCTTCAACACCCAGTGGACAGTGATGGTGTGGCTGCTGGACAGTAAAGCTGTTCTTACCATCTCCAAGGAGAACGGCGTCCTGCCCTCCATCTACCCCAATGTCACGGCCGAGGAAAGCCCTGCCTCACGGGGAGACAGCTGGGTGTTCGTACTGAAGAAAACAGAGAGGCGCAACCAAGGGCGTGTGACCTGTGACCTCCAGGGCATCGATAGAAAGACAGCAGTCCTCTTCATACAAGGTCTGTATGTTCACAAGTAGGAGGAGGTGTGTTTGTGTTGCTCTGATTCACTGCAGGAGGGAGGGAGCAAAGAAGTGTTTATTATTGTTGTAGAGAATTCTAATACACCAGGAGTTTCTATTATACAAAACCCCTGAAGGGACGTGGGCGAAAAAGCAATCTGTAAGATTCTGGTCCCCACTGAAAAACTACTGAATGGGATCATTTGGTTGATACAATCAGGTGTAGTTGGATTAGTCAGGAAGTCTGTTTCTGATCCAACTCTCCAGTCAGAAGAACATAACGGTCTTTTGCAAAATATGGAACCTGAAGCTACCTGCATGTGGAAAATGTTTTGCTCAGCCAAAATATTAGCGTTTATGAGCACTTGAAACTTTATAGATGTCTGACTTTTTCCATGTCCCTCTAAGGTCTCTGGAAAATTGTGACATTGCTCCACGACACAGTACAAGGCATTAAACAAGGCAATTACCAAAGAATACTCGCAGCTATTTAAAACGGCGTCTCACCACACATTGTTTGCCTGATAAACGTTGAGTAGCAAATTAAATTAACACAATTCTTCATTTATAGGAAAAAAAAGAAAGAAACAAAACCCTGAGTGATTACTCCCAGAGTTTACCAAGAGCTGTAAATCATTTGAAACTGTGTGGTGGACAAAAGTTCTCCTAGCATGTTTGATGGTCTTCATGACGTTGTTGATGACAGTGTGGATGGTGTCGGGGAGAGGAATTGATTGACCCTAGGATATAAATACGAGGTGGAAGGAGCTGGACTCCACGCCAGTCACACCAGGCAGTGGGGAAGGATTTACAGCCAATATCTTTATGCTGATGTGGTGCCAGAGGCAGCACGCCGCGTGAGGACCGGGTGGCACATATGCTGGAGAGTTAAGAGTCAGGATTTGATTAGAATCAGTAGTTCTCAGCATTTCTGGTGGTGCCATTGTCTCAAACTGGAGAAAGACTGCAGTGTGCAGTATTTTAAGTAGTGGAGCTTCCTTGAGTCATAACTTTAGAAACTTAGAGGAATTTTCCTGCATTTAAATTGGACATAACTTTCATAAACAATTTCATTCCTACACAAAATAGAGAATGTGCAAACATTAATTTGCAATGGAGGGGAGATCAGAAAAGGGTTACACATGCTCATGTCCTTTTTACTGAAGGGAGAGTAATCTGATTTCTTTTTTGGGAGAGCAAAGAAGAATTTCTGGAATTCTTTTTATTCATTGACAATGAATGATAAAAAAATGGAAAACCAAACCTTAAAATATTTAGCATGCCCCCCTATTTATAAATGCGCCGATGACAATAACTGACATATGCATCTATGGGGAGTTATGTTCCACTAAAACTTGTTTTCATCTTCTCGGATTTGATGTAATTAAACTATTTAACAGCAGTAATATTCAAACATTTTCCTAATGGTTTATCTACATCTGTAATCCATCTGGTGGGGACATCTCCTTTGCAAAAAGCAAAAAGAAAAGAACCAACAATCCATCGTCTCTCATATATCACGGACAGCCACAAATTCCCACTGACATATGCATCCGTTAGCACTGGTGTATGGCGAATCAGACTCTCTGGTCTTGATGCAGATGACCACTATGGCCCGACACAACCTTTGAATTAATCGTGCGTGCTGGCACACCCGGTTAACAGTCAGCAACTCTGGCTGTGATTTGTGTACTGCAGCTCCAAATATGCTGTTGGAATGGGGCCACAAATCTGCAGCGGACCGGCTGAATCTGTGCGCCATCAGCCGCAGCCTCTACTTTAATTGTGCTTTGTGAAGATGAGGTAAGACCCTCACATTGGTCTCTCTCCTCTTTCCCAGACACACCTTAAACAATATGGTTTACGCTGACGACCACCGGCTATTTGATATAAATCAGAGATGAGCAAACATGCAATGAATCGACTGACATCTCATCTCTGGGAATGAGTCTACACCCATGCATAAAGTGAACATTTCATATACCAGTCATGCAACGCTAATCCTGCAACAAAAACTTATGCAAGTCTTAAATTCTGCCCTCAAAGCACCAATTTTGTTTGAAAAAAACAAAACAAAACAAAACGTCACCTGCATCAAGAGCCAGATGTCTTCAAAAATTCCTTAGCGTTTAAAAACCTTATAAATCTTTATTTCAGGGATCATGGAGTACTGATGTTCTTCCTTTCTCTGTTCAAATATCAGCCCCTCATCAGTCAAACTAAATGAGGCTGCTAGTTCTACTCCCAACCTCCACTGGTGTCGACATTCTCTCAGAGTTCACCACAGAGCCTGAGCCTTTTAAAACGGGATGGTACAATGTTTACGACACCCAATCGGGCACTGAATAGAACCCCCTGGAATAAAGGCTAGCCAATAACGTGTACAGAACACCTGAGGATTTGTACCTAAATCAACACAGACATGTCATTCGGTTAGATAAAGCACAGAAGCCTCTCTAATTATCTTTCTGTCTATAGCAATTGTCTGTTGCATGCACCGCCTTTCACTCTGCTAGACAATAGACTCGGATATGAAATACTGCATCTCCCTGTGCCCTAAGTGGCTTATTTGGCAGGCAGGGAAGGAGATGAAAAGGGATAAAAAGCAGCGTTCATCAGGCAATTGAGACTTAGAGACACAGGATCAATCAGACTCCATGAATAAAATCCATCTTTTGTAAGTTAGTGGGGTTAGCTGAAATGGAAATGCTCATTTGTGGGTAAAGATATGTGAGTGTGAAGTTCTAAAGAGGCCGCTTATGAAATTCACAGATTCTACTTCTGTAGGTTTTATTAACAATGTGCATATATATATATTATATATATATATATATATATATATATATATATATATACACACACACACACACATACTGTATATAACGTATATATACTGTATATAACGTATATATACTGTATATATGTGTGAGTATACATGCACATATAAGAGAAGTCTGCTTTCATCTGATTTCAGAAAAGGGCAATGTGAAAGTCTTTGGGGAAGACAAGCTGGCATTTAAGGGGCAGCCAGTCCTGTTTGAATGCCAAGCTGCTGGATGGTTCCCTCAACCCACTTTGGAATGGCAGGTGAATGGCAAAAAGGTCAGTTTTCATTGTCACCATTGTCTTCAGGTAGTACTTAGAATGTAAATAAAGTGTGTTCACAGAATTGACTAGTAAAAAGATTTTTTCAGTGTAATATTTTGAACTAATTCTTCAGACCTTCTCAGCATTGGATTGAGCAGCAGCCAGTCTTCCCAAATGTCACCAATTTGACAAATCGGGAAACTTTATTTGCAGTTTGTAAACACAAGATACCAGAGATGCAAACTGCCATTATTTGAGATCATCATCAACTCATGAACACAATAGTACAGTATGTAAAGAATACTCTCTCTGATTGGTGTGCAGGTGAGACAGGATGAGTACAACATCAGCAGTGAACAATCAGGCCCGAACCTCTTCAATGTGATCAGTATCCTCCGTGTCAAGGCAGAGAAAAGTTCCCCCGTGGATTGCCTGGCCTCTGTGCCCGCCCTCGCCACACCGCTGGAAAGCAGTGTCCGCCTGACCGTGGGTGAGACAACACGGCTGTGACATTAAATAGAATATGCATACAAGCACATAAATGCACAGAGGGAGACTTTCAATAAATGTGTCCTACTTTAGCTCTCTGTCTCTGCATGTTTCTCTCTTTTTTAATCTCTCTGTGTTTTTTTTTTCTTCTTTGAACTTCTGTCACGTCGTCCTTTGAGAGCCCATGACTCATCTTTGAGCTTTATTTTTACAGAGAAAGGGGCCGCCAGATTCGCCTCGGCAAAAAAGGCCGACATCTTCCAAACACTAAAGCAGTTTTTAAAATATTTTCTTAAAAATCCACTCAAAACAGCATTCCTCAGCAAACTCCCTCCCGCCGGCCACTTAGAATTAAAATGGGAAATTAAGACACACTTTTCTTTGCACTACGCGTGCAAATCTGTAATTGAATTACAACAACCCTGCTTCAGCATTTTCTCAGCAAAAATACTGGCGTGACCTTCTCCTCTCAGTTGCAGAGGTGCTGGAAGAAGGAGATGACTGCACGCTCCCTCTGGTGGTAACCGCCTCCCTCTCCGTGCTTCTGCTGCTCCTCCTGCTCAGCATCAGTGCTGTTTTCTGGTACCGACAACGGAGACAAGCGAGTAGGCACTATTTTTCCTCTTTAAATTGCTCTAGGAGAAAAAAAAAAGTCACCTTCCCCTATGCATCCCCAGCACAGACTGTGTGATTAAAATATAATGAGGAGGATAGGTGATTACATGCTGTGACTCGGCAGTATCCCGCAATGGCCTTCATCAAGGTCACGCAATATTTTTTTTTCTCACTGACATCAGTCGTCAGCAGAAAGGTTTTCTTGGGAAACAGCCCCACCGCAAATTATAGAGATGTCTGTCTACAAGGAGACGGTTAGAGGTTTAAATCCCAGAGCAACGGAGCAGTTGCCCTGGGAAACGGACATTAATCTTCATCCTCACATTTCCTGCTGAGGCGCCCACAACCAAGACCCTCCATTTCATTTGTAAAATTTAGTCAGTTGCCAACATTTCAATGTCTTTCCACTGATGCCTTCCATTAAATAGTCAAGAACAACAAGCAGGAAATGAACTGGTGGCATCTAACACCTGTAAGTCACAGCGATGGGGTGGTCCGATAAGACTTTGGTGTTGACTTTGGACGACCTGTTTGCTAAAAGGGTCACAGCTGACAGAAATGGCATCTTTGGGAACAGGAGTTTTGACTCATGCCTGGTTTCTGTCGAATGTCTCAGTCTGTTTGTCCAATCCGACACAATTCTGGACACAGCATTTTCACCTGTGTCTCTATTTGTGGTTGGTTTCTTAAAGGTTTCATTCTGAGCTCTGGGCTTCCTATACGAAATTTCTCAAGTTTAAAAGTCCCACAATGCTCGTCACCTCTGCATAGGTAGAGGTCAATACCTCGGTGGGTTGTGTCGGTAAAGAGGTGCAATAGCACGGGGTCTCTTGAGTACCATATACTGTTATTCTACAGTGCAAGGAGGCAAGGGAGGCCTGTTTGGGAGCGATAACAAAAAGTAGCCCCGTGTCACACGTTTTAGAAGTCACCCTAATCCCTGTGACCGTTGCGCATCACAGCTATGGTTTAGAGCAAAGGGATTATCATTGAACAGGTGTGAACTTTCTCTTCTGGCTGATTCTACACCTGAGAGGTCTGGTACCTCCTTCGTGATTGTCCTGACGCCTTTCATGCAGCATCCCAGAGAGTGGAACTGGCAGCACAAGGATGTTTAACATGAGAGATTGCAACGTTCTTTCAGAATCCTGCATGTTAGCTGAAGACACGGGCCTCTGTGACAGTTTTGATTTTAAAATGAAACCACAAAAAGCAATCCCTCTATCTGTAATAGAGACTGTTTATATCTCTCCAGAGGGAAGCACCATCTGCATCGATACTGTGTTGTACTTTTTTGTCGTGGCCAGGAGGACCTCTGGCAAACATAACCAACAAGCTGTGTTACAAAAACACATTAAAAGCTCCAGCTTTCACAAACCCACTGGAGGCTATGTTATCAGCACAGATCCCAGAGCTCATAAATGGGAACGCACTCACTCCTTTAACGCCGTCTTGGATGCAGCAGTAAAATCAGCTCATAGCAGATCTGTAAACTTAATGCTTTTTTCTTTTTTTTTTTACCTTTCAGAGCTGAAGGCTCAGGAGGTCATGAGGTGAGAGATTTTTTTCTATTTGGTTTCATTTTTAAAAATAAAATTAAACAATCAAATTGTGTAGGTAGAGGAGACAGTATTTATATTTTATGGTAATGTGAAGGTTTAGCATGAATCTCAGTTAATAGAGAAACTTATTACTGAGAATGAACGAATGGAATTTTTATTGCTCCTCATTACGAAGTAAGGTTGGAGCCATTAATCTGAAATGGCATTCATTAAATAGTCGTTATATTTTGGTGCGACTTCATTAAGATTCTAATTGTTGTCAGCTCAATTAAGAATTCAATATTTTATCATTCCATTTATCAGCATTTTGCAGCTGAAAAAGATTTCATTGCTTCTCCATTGATCACATTGAGCTCTTTATTTGTGTTGGATAAAATGCAGTGAAGAATAATCACAACATTTATTTTTAATCTGTCAAAGCTCTCCTTTGAGGAGCTCTGACGCGCTGTCGCTGTGTGATAAAAGAAAATGGTCACAGCAGCGTAGCCTCTGACAAAGCGGCTCAGCTAAAGGTCATCTTTTCCGTCGGCCCATTCATTTGCAGGTTCGATCAATCAGGGGTGGGAGGAGGCTCGGTTGCTGAGGCGACAAGGGGGAGGGTCAACCTCGCATACATCAGTGATGTCCGTGCAGGTGAGAAAGTCGCATTCACATCATCCCTAAACATTACATAGAAGTGTTTCATCACAAAACAGCAGAGGAATATTTCACTTCCATTTGAGCTAAGATTGAACCTAAAATAGGAAAAGTTACTACTTTACACCTGCACAGGTAAGTCATGTTCTTACATTTCATGTTTTCTCATATTGTGTCAGGATTGCATGCAGAATGATTTCATGCTGTGCAAATTTTGCATGATTTGAAGTAAATGTTGCACAAAAACATGAAAAAAAAAAATACAAGTATGGCCCTTTTACCTACTGATTTATCAGACTGAATATATTTCTACAGCAATTGCTAAACTAGCATGTTAGCAAAGATCAGTGAAGACTACAGCTAGGCCAACATTTTTGCTTCATGGCTTCCTGAGCAGCTGGGAAACAGATGCAACAAAACATTTTATTTATCTAAAAAAAATTTATATTCCGAATAGTGTGTTTACTGAAGTGTATTTCTGAATCACTGGCATCCTTACATCTTGGTCTGCTTTACGTCCGAACAGAGCTGGAGGTCAGTTGGGCTGTGAGGTTAGATCAGGCTAAATGATTGTTTTTCGTCCTGCAGATGCAGTTTACAATGAGCTAATCACGGAAACTGGTAGAAAAATGGACTTTGTCAGCTTTCTCAAGGTAAGAAAGAGAAAGTTGGGGGTGATAGAGAGATAGCTGGGTAATATGTTAATTCTGCAGGAAAGTGGAAGCATCGTCAGTAGTAGGTTTCATCTGTTAACTTATATGAAAGGAAAGGAAAGGAAAGGAAAGGAAAGGAAAGGAAGATCAGTGGGCGTTACGACTGTCTCTTTGCGCTGACCCCTACAATTAGCCACACCACCATAGGAGCTTACACGTAACATATTTAGCAGTGTGACACATTGGAAAATAAAAAGTCACTCTGAAAGCCACTCTGGTTTTCAAACTCTACTTTCAGATGCATGAAATACAAGTTAAAAATACTAAATTAGCTGTTATCCTACCAGAATGAGGTGTGAGAAGCAGATGGTTGGTATCTACTTCATCCGTATCATAACATCACTGTTATAATTTAAATACTCATATGATCTTCATCCAACTAAATTAAAAAATCATAATAAAATTAGGAGCTTACTGAGAAACAAACTGTGGAAAAATAGATATATTCCCTTTGTGGGTTCTGAATACCGTCATTGCACTAATAAACGACTCCAGCCTGGCCTCAAATTGATTGATGGATTGCCATATTGATTCTGGATCACATGCTGTATTGATATCATGTGCAATATGCTAACGGTGTCTTACTAATGAACAGAAGGACTCTTTTGCAAGTCGATTTCTGGCTAAGAGTGGATTTGGTTTGATTGTGGATTGTGGTGCTAAAAGTTGAAGGTATCATCTGGGGTTTCATCATCAGATCCAGCAGTGATCATACCCAGAATGGTCTGTTTGTGATTCTTGTTGCTGCAGACTTTGACCTTTATTCCCATCCAAACCTATGACTGCCGACTGTGTGTCTCAGGTCCCTGATGTCGTGACCTCTAGCAGCCTGTCTCTGCACAGCGAGAGCCAAGTCCAGGTGTGTCTATCAGAGGACAGCTACCACAACATCAGGAGAATCACCACAGTGTAAACATGTCCATTATGACCCTATTTATCATATGTGAGTGAAAACTATGTTACAGGATTTACAAGTAGTCACTAGTGTTTGCATGGTTTCACATTTTGAATGTGACACACTTGTTAATAAACAGCCAACATGTTCTTAAAAGATCAACTGCTTTTTAAAAAAAAAAAAAATGAACACACCCGCCTTTTAATTTTCAATAAATGTCATTTTTGTGTCATTTTTTGTCATTTTCGACAATTATAATGAAATTGTTTATGCAATTCACAGTAATGGATAGAAATGATTAAAAAAAAACAACCTGTGGTATGTTCTTGGACTGAGAAACTGTCATTTAAGTTGGACGTTGTTGTTGCACAGTCTGTCAGAATGATCTCATCGGTCAACATTTACCTGAATCTGTTGTGATTTACAACCGACTGTACTGCAGTGTGTGGCTCCAGTTTATGACTGTCCAAGTCTTTTCACGCTGCCCACAGCACAGATGACTGAAGGATAGCGTAGCCGTGGCTTCACACGCGTTGCTAATCCAGAGCTAACCTCAGCCAAGGGCCGTACGATTCATCAGGAATGAGTAAAATCTCAGCACGCGTGCTTTTACATGCTGGATAAGGACAAGCTTGTGGTTACAGTCGGCTTTTGTTTAGTGTCTTCTACAGAACAGAAATAAAGACTGGTGTTTGTTTTGCACAAAATGCAGAGGTAAAACAATTTCCTGTTACCTGTGTCTCTGCTGTCTACTAATTGTTTGTCAAAGACCGAAAAGGACAAAAATCAAGATCTCCTGAATCAATTAAGACTGTCTTCTTCCAACTGCACCACGTATCCAACACCAACCAAACGTTACCCCGTTCCATCAGGTCTAGTCCTGTTTTCAGGGAAGCCGTAATAATGCATGTACCTGTTTTTCTGTTTCACAAATAGCATAATCTCAACCTCAGTTATTTCAAGTCAGGGAGAGGACATGGATATAAAATGTAGTGTATTAGCCATCAGGGTTGGAGCGTAAATTAATGCCGTCTGAGGCTCCAAAAAGAACAATGCGTTGTTGAGGCTCTCAGCAGAATGCACTGAATAACAGATTTATCTCTGTGTGAAGTGGGTGACATAACATTTGCATTCTATAATAGTAAAGGACGGAGGGGAGTTGGGTGGATGAGGCGGGGGCCTATGAATCCTTCAGGTGTTTTATAATTTCATCAGCACAACAGTTCATAAAAGAGATGAGGTGCATTAAAATCACAACAGCCAGTTGTCTGGGAGAAAAATATGTCCAGAGAAATAAACTCTGCTGCCGATGCGATGCCTTTTGGAAACTTATTTATGATACTTTTCATGTTTCAGAAAACGGTTTGAAAATGAAATGTAAATCAAAACATCAGGTTATTATCATTTTTTGAGGATGTAAAAATATCTTTATAAACAAAAACAAATTTGGGCGTCTAAACTCGTGAGGAAACAATCCAGCTATCTTTGGGTGATATTTTAACTTTTTTTTTTTAATGTTTATGCATTATTTATTTCTACTCTCATGAGGTAATAGGTCTAGAAAAAGATGGTGAATAATGCACTTGTATTTTGTTGAACAGGAAACCAATCATTTCACTGAAGGCTGATGCACGTTCTGTTTGGAGCGTTTAGCTTTGGATTTAATTTATCCCTGCTTGCAAACCTTGATTAGATGAATATGACTGCCAGCCCATAAGAGAATGTCGTGGTGGATGAATTGCTGCAAAATGCAAATGATGCTGAAAGCAAGTCATTTGAGGGGAACTGTAAGAGTGACTGTTAACCCCAACCCTCAAGGGTCTTCTTTTGTCAATCCAATATCTGCTGACACATTTCTCTCAAAGGAAAGGAGGAAATATCCAGTGATCACCAAAGCCTGTGTATTTCATCCTTTGGGTACCATGCATGCCTGAAAAGTTTTACATAAGCTTGAGTTTTGCGTGTTGTAGCATTAAAGGTATTAGTTTCTGCAACATTTTGCAAATGCATCCGTGCAAACGTGCAGAAAACAACCACAGCTGTCAGGCAAAACACGAAGGAAATGCCGAGTTAAACCTCAAACCTTCACCCTGGTGACACTTTTGACAGTCATTTACCACAAATAAATTACCATACCAACCTTCACATGTATGGTTTTCTGCGTCAGAGGATGGATACAAACATGGACGTACTGTATAGATTTATTGGAACTGAAAGCAGACGGTATGGAAAATGTATGGAAAAGTCGATATTTCGCACAAATCGCCCCTTGAATTGACAGCATGCACACTTGCATTATTGAAAATAGCATGCTGACATAGTTTCCTGCAATCATCATCACAGATGGCTGACACAGATCTTAGCAGGAAGTCACATCTCACCAGCGAATGTGAAGAAAATGTTTCCCCCATCTCTCTCTCTCTCTCTCGCTATGCTTCGTTTGTTGCCGCCGTCTGTTTTTCGCACCAAATGTTTGGCATTGGAGCGGCAAGCTATTAAATAAATTAGTTTTCCTCTTGTGAGCATGACAAAGACAGGGCGTAAAATGAGAGGCCTATTACATGACCTGCTTCGGTGTTGTGTTTTCCAGCTTAACCTTACCCTTCCCTGGGGCTTACTGTGGGTGCTGCATCAGTGTCAGTTACGCTCCACAGAACGGCGAGTTTACATCGTCTGAAGGCGGCCAGGCCCGCTCAATTTCTGCAATCAAGCTGTAACTACATCCCTCACTTTCGCCCTTCGTGATTCGTCATTCGTTTACTGTCTGTTCTCTTGCTTCCCGCCTGTCACAAGCTAATCTGCTCCTCACGTCATTGCGTGACACTAAAGTCACACCAGTCAGTGTCTCCAGTCTCCAGCTGCAACCCTGACTCTTAGGTAATCATGCAAACCTCTACAGTGAGGACAGAAGGTATCTCCTTCCTCTCTGCATGTATCACAGAAAATTACTGAGTGGAACAGAACCTTCAGGGACAAAGGGAGGAGAGGAGTCGGCTGCTAGGGTGCAGCTCCCAAGCTACCCCAACTATTTTCTGTTGGCAATTAGCAGGAAGCTAGTGCACTCTTTTTTAATGTATGGATAAATAAATGGAAACTTTGGCTAATGGCTCTCTGGAGGACGACACATTGTCTCCAGTGGCTTGTTAGATTCTACTTTCCACTTCCTATTCGTCAAGGTCCATTAGCGGTCCAGTCGGTACGCTGCCGCAGGAAGACGATCCACACACTTCCAAATATGTTGGTTCTTGAATGTAACTTGGCTTCTTTGTGTACCAATCTTTACCAGGTTCTTTAACAGCTGGTGTGTGTTTCATTTGTTTGTCTACTCACACAGGATTAAAGTTTGCGTCAGTTGGGGACTATTTTCAGGTGCACATCAACACTCACGGAGATCAAATTCACTGTAATGAAGGAAAAAAGTTTTTTTTGTAATGAAAGTAGTACTTTATTTCTGGACTGAAGTGACGTCCAGGTCCAGAGACTTAAGATGAATCAGGTTTTGGCAGCACAGATGTTGTTACACTCAATATGTTGTTAACTTGCTGGTCTTTTTTTGGACATGGGATCTTTGTAATAATAGAAATTAATAAAAATGGTGGTAACACACCCATCTATTACCATTGACTTATAATACACAAGACCTGAAGCACTCTGCTGCTCCTCCTTCAACATGAATATGCTAATGGAACATAAACCCTAGGAACCATCACATATATAAATATGATGGTTCCTAGGGTTTATGTTGTGCTGGAATAAATATGTATTCCAGGACAACGATCTGGGATGACACGTTTAAAGCACTGCTGACTTGAATGGAATGGGCCCCGTCTGCACCGGTCAGGCTCAAGTTGTTCACGGTTCAGGAACTCGAGGGCCCGGCTCTGATCAAGCACGGCTGATGACTTAAAACATCCTCATTAATGAGAGCCGGGGCTCTTAAGAGCATCGTGTCAGGGGGCCCATCATTCTATTTATTACGTGTCAAGGGCCATTACCTGCAATTGAGGCTAAAATCCTTGACACAACCTTGTTAGCATTGGGTAATTTTGATTAGCTGGTTCACTCAGCAGAGGATTTTTCTGGCTAATTAATGGAACAGTAAAACGCTTTTCAGCAGTCAGTATTTAAAGGGGAGAGAATAGACACATTAGTGTTGCTGGTGTTTTGCACTGTTTATTTAGGATTTTTAAATTTTTAAAATATTTTCTAAGTTGTGCCATCTTTTATTGAAAACATCTTTGAAATAAAACTAACAAATAAATCAAGGTGAGTAAAAACTCAACTTCCCTGATTGAAGGAATAACTGCCTGCGAGGTGCTTTGATGCATCTCAGGTGTCGTTGCTCCAGCAGTTTAGTACATGTGCTGATAAGATTTTACTTTTGCAAAATAATTTACGATTCTGCTCTAGCCAAGGTGGGTCCAAACTCGATGAAGTCCTGAAGTGTCTCCCAAAGGGACAGGGAGTGCTGCCAACCGGCCCCCTTCTTTATGTGTCTTCAACCTGCCCATCTGTTATGGCCGACATCAGGTGGAAACACTGGCGGTGAAGCAGAAGCAGCTCAGCACGTCAGCGCTTCTTCGGACCAAAACGCATAACGGCATTGTCCTGATAAACGATATCCAGCTGTCACTGAAAAGACTTCTGTGTCAGTTCTCCTGTTACAGAAAGAACTTGGTAAATATTTAACCCACAATTTCATAAACTAAAATAATGATGGACATAAAAAGAAGGAAAACAGGAATCCACATAACAACAACCCGTTGTGGCTGGTGAGCTTTCAGGTCGTCCATCTGTCTGTGCTTTCATTCTTGTGAAGGTGATTTGACACCTTTGAGGGCATTTCTTCAAACTGACCTCAAATCTTCCTAAATAAAAGTCGCTGTGGCCTCACAAAACTGACGTTAATCAGGACACAGGTTGACACAAATGTCTGTTGGTATCTGGAAATGATGAACTGATTACACTTCATATCTGAAAAGTCAAAGGCCAACTTTACTGTGGATCATCAAGTTCTTCAAAAACAGTCTTTATGGCCATAGCTAAGGAAAGAGTTCAGAGTGAAGATTGGACATTCTGAACCAGTCTCCAAACCGTTAACGGATTATCTTTAATTTTTATGCTTGCATTAATCTAGTCTCATCTGCTTACAGCCTCCATCATTAAACACCCTAACATCCCAATACAACAGAGCGATCAAAATTCTTAGTTTGGACAATTTTCATCAAATACTGAAAACCTCACAAATAGAACTCGTCAGGACCTCTTTCTTAATCAGTGGTACAGACAGCTGGACTCCTCTAGCCACTGATAGAGTCCTGGTTAAAACTCCCTCACAACTGCGATCACGACGCTAACTAGACTGGCTCTTAGTAGCGATCAATCACAAGCTCAAGTCTCTGATGGCGACTGCCGTTGCACCATCTGACCGTCCTCGGTAGTTGGCTGTAAAAATAGCCTCAAGGTAAGGATAGCGAGAGCAAGTTATCTTAAGATCTTCCGACACGTTTTTCTTCTGATATCGAGGCGTCCAAAGTGTCTTCCTCTAAACTTTCATCTGTAGTTTCAATCACTCCGTAGAATCTTTGGGAGGATGAGGGGGAGAGATGAAGGCTATTTCACTACTACATGAAGAATTCACCTCAGGCTCAGGGAGGAACGCCGCCCACGCTTCATCTGCCTTACACCTCAGAATAGGCCGAGTAGAAGGAAAGAAATTGTGAAGATATAAAGACAGATTTTTCCTGCTACATTCGGCAGAGAGCAACATGAAGATGGATGCCTCTCAACAGCAGATATTACTAATACATGTGGAGACAGTCACGGTCAGCAGTGACATATTTTCTGGTCTTTCCTGCTCTCGGTAACGCCTTGAAGGAATTTATTCAACTTGATACAAGATATCCAGGATGAACTGATTTCAATCGTGGCGAGTCATAAAATAAAGTGTTTTGGGCCATTACCTTAGGATTCATGTGAGGACTTTTTTATATAAACTTCTACCAGGAAGAAACGATCAAGGACAAACTGATGTCAGACTGGACAAAATTATGGAAGAATTTTACGTCTGAAAAGGTAAAAAAGGTGAAAGGCCAACATTTATGCGTCTTCCCCCAAATCCTTTACGTATAAATAGTGCTATTAAAATAAAGGAGATGTTTCTCACCTCATTTAATTCTCCCCATTAAAGTCTTGTGAACTGATTAAATTCTCCACCACGTCCTCCGGGCTATTAGGAGGCAACCGAGCAGCTCCCTCTATTTACAACAAACACACCAATCAATGGCGGCAACATGACAAATCTATTTGTCGTGTAACTGATGGTGGTTTGGAATATTCCAGCGGCAGACTTATTAGTTTAAAGTCAGCTAATTTTTCACTCAAACAGCTTTTGTCATGCACTTTGCACTTGTTGAGCAAAACTAGCTGACATTGGAAAACCATTGACTTCAGGGTGAACTGCATTTTTCTTTTTTACGTCAATAAACCCCAGTGTATTCTATTTCAAATTTATTCACTCAAATATTAGAAATTCCAACTTTGTATGATTAAATCCACTTAAATGCAGGACACTAGTTTTAATCCTGAAGATACCTTTCATTTAGTTGTCAGTTTTAGCTGAGTTGATATCACGGTTTAGTGTTAAAAATGTCTCCACATGTTCTCCATCCCAAATGAACCTGCCTTGAGTTCACCGCTCGTCTCATTGCCTCCTTCGTCCCGTACAGTTGGGTGAATTAGAAATGATTATTTGGTCTCTGAGTTCATGAATATTGACGGGCCATCGGTGATGCCAGAACCTTGTGTTTTCCTGTTCAGCTTCTTTCAGCCATTGCGTTTCATAAACTACAGCTTTAATCCGTAGTTTCCTGTAATGTCACAGAGAAATCGGAGGAAACCGAAGTTGGTCTTCTGGTTGTGTAGTAATTAAGCAGCGTCGTCATGGATGTCTGTCCTTTGATGCTGACTTGACCGGCTCTTTCTTTCAGAACTGAAACACCATTATTGCATTAATGGGGGAACACACAGCCCCCTGACTGAGCCACAAACAGTGTGAAACAACATAATTGCAGAGTGGAATGTCTTTGTGCACATCTTGATTTTTACACCCTTTCTGTCGAGGCAAGGAACTTCATCACAGAATCATCTCTTCTCCAGGAAACACCTCCCCTATCAGTCCTCTATAAGACTTTTTATTCTTTTGGAAAGACAGTTTGTTCTCCTCAATGCCAGTTTCTGGTCGTTCTGGTTTTGCAGATTTGCTATTTTCTGTGCAGCATTTTGAGACAATAAAAACACTTCAACATAATGAAACAGCTGCTCTTAACAGCTCCATAAACCTGGTCCTGCTAATGTAAAAGGCATTCAAACTTTACAGGCCCAAATTATTCAGCTACATTTGCATCAAGATTTGCTCAGAATGAAGCTGTAGTCTGCATTCAGTTTATTTATTGTTAGAGATGTGAAAATGAAATTTTGTAAAAAGTACTCGAAACATAAAAATGACAAGATATAGATGAATCTCCATCCAGGGTTGAAGTGCATGGCACTAAGGTCACAGTTATGTTAATTAAATTATGTATTTTTTCTTGACCTGCAGTTGCTTCTCGAGAATTGAGTACTCCACCCGTCCATGAAAATAGATTTATGAAGCAATTCAATTAATTTAAAGCAAACAAAAATTATGAGAGTTCATGTTAAGGGATTTTTGCTTGTTTTAGCTTCAGAGTATGGTATTTGCTATTTTAATATACCTTTATGTGCTCTTCATTCCCTCCTGTGGATGTATGACTTTGTGCAAAGCTCCAGGCCATAATTAGATTGACTATATAATCAAAAGAAGATGGAATTATCTTAATTTGCTATTGACGTATATGATGAGAAAAGTCGGTGTCAGATGGATTCATTTACCATCACCGCCTCTCTCCTTGATATGAATAAACAGCATTAATGCCAGCGCTCTAGGACCGATCCATCCATCAGAAGGTGCTGACAGTGCACGCTGGTTTGGCTCCACTCCACTTGTAACACAGTTGGTATTGATCAGAAGTACAGACAAGGCAAGACAAATTGAATCTGGTGGGGAAGGAGCTCTAAATTCACTCAGGACACCGAGTCGGTGGGTTCCACTTCATTGGTTGCCATCTCTCTCAGTCAGTCATTCAGCTGGCACCTGACACGGAGAAAACCCATCATCGCTTTCCTTTGACTGGCAACATTCCCAGTAATTAGGCACAGATAGCTGTGCAGAACTCGGAACTGGAGAGCTGCACAGTTTTTCAAGGGTGAGGAAAGAGTGTGTGTCATGTGCATGTGTGTGGAGTTGCATGTGTGCACATACTATATGTACATATATTTGTTCATCTTTCTCATGTTTACTTTGGTATCTACATTGCAGGGTTTGACACAAATAGACTTCCATTAAAGAAACTCTTCTTCCTGTTTGATGAGTTCTGAAGAAAAATGCTTTAAGCTTTTTGGGAAATGATTCATTATTTTATTGGCTTTCTTCGTTTGAAAATTTCACACAATGCAGTATTTATATTTTAATTCAAGCAGAGGGTTTTCAAGCCCCTTAACCACAATTTACTGGACCTACTGATTACTGGATGCGTAACAGGGAACCACTAAGCCAACAAAACAGCACAGATGAAAACATAATTTCCATTGGGAATGATGAAAACAAAACAGAATTAATTCATTGCACAGAAATTGCACTGTGTAAGAGACCATCAGGGCTTATGTACAGTAACCACATGTCTTTGACAGATCTGGATCAGCACCAAATATGTCATATTGTTCTGGATGTATCCCTGTGATTGTCAGACATGTGTCACTACCACTCAGTCCCATCTGAACCCTCATTGCTGGTAGTTTTAGGTTTACAGTCATTTAAAAACCTCTTTATATCTGGAGGATTTTTGTTTGGATCCACACCAAACTGCATAGACTCAAAGATACCCTCAAAATCCCCAAGATATGCATGATCACTTTTCAAGATCCATGCTTTATTCCCAAGGAAGTCTAAATAAAAATGAAAAATGTTTTGCATATTCAAAAAAATTAATTAAAAATATTTATTCCTTCCTTTCTTCCAGGTACTAAATGTAATGGGCTCTATTCTGCCTCATTCTCCATCCAAAGTCTCATGAAAATCTGTTTAGCAGTTTCTTGTACTCCTGCTAACAAACCAACCAGCCAACGTGGTGCAGCCATGTTTTTTTTTTTTTTTTGTCACCTCACAAACAGCATGAATCTCATTAGCTGTACCCTCTTTGTCTTCAGTGGGCTGTGTGTTAATAGATGCTGATTGGTTTTGAGGCAGCCAGCGCCCAGCCGCTAGTGCTTATTATAAAAATGGTTCTGCACAGCCTGATGGAAACGAGTGCTTAACCAATGAGAGACAGAGCCATGGTAAACCAGACTCTTCCAGGCATCATGGGTATGGATGGTTATTAGGCATCTGACGGCATTCAGGAGCCCCACAGAGAAAGGGGACATGAAGAGAAAAGAGATGGTAGAAGAGAGAGACGCCAACAATAGTTGTATGATGAAGTGAAGCATTCAGGCAGGCAGAGCTGCCAGGTTTTCGCTGTGTGAGATTTCATTATGGGCCCGTCTCTGGGCTTCATAGTCATGGCAGCGTTCACAGCATTAGATTAGGCTGCCAGCCTCAGACAGAAAATCAAGGAGGAACTCTTGGGGATCTGGTGACAGCGTTTGTTTGGGGAAGAGCTGCATGCATACACTCAAAAGGTGATCGAGTATTAAAGACATTAAATCAATTAAAATGTGTAGAAATGGTATTAATGGTGAAAAGACTTGGAGGTGTGACATTTAAAGACCCATAAGTGTCTTCCTCCTTTTGTCTGTGGTGAAACCAGTCTAGCCTTCTCACTGATGTATAGTGTTTCCAACCATATTTAGTTATGTTTTGTTTTCATGATTATCAGCCTATTATTTTCTAATTTATCTGAGATATTTTCATCATTCTAATCCCTACCATTATTTTATGCTACAACATGTACACTGTATATCATTATTCCTGGTTACAGTCATGACTATTTAATTTGGTTGCTCCACATTGTCAGTATTCATTGTTTTGAACTGAGCATTTCCTCCTTTTACACTTAGCCAAACATACTACTATCACCTACTGTCAATTAACCCCTTCACCTTTGGAGTAAACCCAACAGAAGTTTGTTGAGCATTAAGTAACTTTGCCAGAATTTTGTTTTTCCTGTCCCAACTTGCTTTAGCCTTTGTTGGTTGTGGTATAATTTTGTGAAGCAGACTGATGACACAGCTAATGATAAAACACATTTGTTGAACTTTCATTAAGGTTAAAAGCACAGGTAATGCTGGCCAAAGAGAAGACATGAGGGTTTATGCTTTGACTGCTCTGTATATTAGATATAAGGTGTTAGTTATGAGCCATATAAAGTCAGACTGCAACGTTTCAGTAGAAGCAGCAAAAATTTAATAGTACAAGTTGCACTCACATATCCCAGAAGCGTTAAACTGAATTATAAAATCTGCACTTTGCTGCATTTTAATCAGACATGCAGAGACAAAAGATACAACACCGAGCAATCCAGTCACAAATAGAAGAAGGAAGCCGCCGCTCCTCTGTAACTTTCAGGTTTTGGAACAGTTTAGGAACATTCGATTGAGCCATAAGTCTTCTGGATGCTGGAAAGGATGGTCCTCAGTGGTTATTTTTTATTCCATTGGACTGAAATGTCTGAAGTTGCTGTCTTTCAAAAGAATGTTTATCGATCTGTAGTATATTATAGTTGCGTTTATCCCTCCGTTAGTTAGCATGCACGCCTGTAACAAAGGACGTAGATCAAAGCACAAGCTGTATAACAAACAAAGGACTGTTGAATCTGCAGCCAATAGTGCAGTTGGTACGATCGAAGGAGAGTAGATCAAATTTTAGTCTGGGTTTGACCTACCCATGTAATTAACACAGAAAGAAAAAAAGTATTTCATTGTAAACTGATAGTTTAGCAGCATTTGCATTTTCCATTTTTCCAAAGTGGTTATTGTGGTCCTGATCGGTATTAGTGGATGTATTGGTGTTATTAACCATAAAAATGTAATCATCACCAACTGATGATAGACTCTCCTTGCAAACAGTAGGATTCCAGTCCTATTAGTGATGTTTACATAGGAAAAAGAACACGTGGTGTTCGATTGAAGTGACTGATCGAGCTGACGTGTGAGGATATTGTGTACTGCTTCCAGGCAAAGCAAACCGTAATGTGTGTGTGTGTGTGTGTGTGTGTGTGTGTGTGTGTGTGTGTGTGTGTGTGTGTGTGTGTGTGTGTGTGATTGAAAGCTTGTCTTTGTTGTAGCTTCTTCACGCTCAGCTTCTGCTTTCAACAATCTGCAAGTGCAGCTCAGTTTCTCAAACAGTCTCAAACAGCATGATGATAAAGATAAATCACTTCCTTCTGCAGATACAATCACATTGTCTGGAACAAAGCATGGGAGGACATACTTCTCTGTAACGCCTCGGGTGAATGCCTACATGTGGACTGATTTGTACTGTGTGCTCAACAGACAGCATTGCATATCTGTCCATGTCCCCGGCAGAACACAGAGACTGTGAGTTATGCTTTACACTTAGCTCCTGCTGTTCAAAATATGTGCACTCTTAAAGCCAGGTAGCTGACATTGGGTCTGCAGCAGCATCTGCAGCAGAAATCTGTTGAATTCAAGGACCGTGAATTCCCTCTTCAGAAGGGTAAAACAAGTTCTGAAGCTTGAGAACACACAAATCCAAGGCAAAGCTATTGGAAACAATTTGTGAGTCAATATCCAAGATAACAGGATGTAGAGAAAAACAACTTCTGCCTGGCTTTAACCTTCTGGAGGGCACATGGAAGGACTTCTTGTAGTCTGGACAAGGTTAGAGGTCAATCTAACTCACCCAGTAATCAGTCTCTTTCCGTGTGAAACCATTTTAAACAAATATAACTCAGCAAGATCGACCAAACTAAATGAAATGAACTTTATTAATTCCAAGAGGGAAGTTATTTTTCCACTCTGGCACACAGTGTGCTAGAGCTCTATACTGTATATTAATAGTGCTGTCGCATCACAGCGAGACTGGGTTTGAGTCCTGTTCTGAGAGGAATTTGCCTTCTCGTTTCTATGTGGATTTTCTCCGGGTTCTCCGGTTTTCTCCAAACTCCAAAAACATGCACATTAGGTGAAGTGATCGTTTCAAATTGCCTATAGGTGTGACCGTGTGCCTGAGAGGTTGTTTGTCTTCCATGTGACTCTGCAGCGGGTTAGTGTTGTAAGCTGGGATCGCCTCCAGCAATACCTGTGACCCGCAAGCGGTAGGAAATGAATGAATGCATGAATGAATAATTCACTATATACAGGTACACTATATTATTTTCAGAAGGCAAATTATGGGAGGTAAATAAGGCATTTAAAAAAAATTTTTTTGTGACCATTTCAAAAATTTCCGTGTCCTCATGGAAATGATGCACTGAGGGCTTTGAAGTGAATAATCTGTCAATACATAAAAAACATCAAAGGAAAAAAGTGTGAAATGTCAAACCTTCAAAAGATGTGTAACTTCAAAAGATGTGTAACAGTTTTAATGTTATATATATATGTATATATGTACATACACACACACACACACACACATATATATATATATATATATATATATATACACATGTATATATGTACACGTGTATATATATATATATGTGTGTGTATATATATAAATGTCCCTCTCACCCTTGTAGGGTGGTATCTGTATGTCATCCTCAAGCTCGGGTCCTCTACCAGAGGCCTGGGAGTCTGAGGGTTCTGCGCAGTATCTTAGCTGTTTATATATATATATATATATATATACACGTATATATATACATACATATATATATATACATATCTACACACACACACATTTATTCAATCAAGATGAATGGATAGATAGATTTATGTTTTTGTTTTTTATGTTATGTTATTCGTCCTTTGAAGTGTTTGAAGTTCAAGTAGTTGGTTCTTGAAGTCTGAGATATAATCTGAGATTAAAAGTTTGGAGATACATATATATTGCTTTTCTGTTGAGTTTCAGTTCCACTCTCTGGCCGAGAAGTCAAGGATAAATAAGCAATAAGTAAGAAGCTAGAGGCAGAAAAATGGCAAAAGAGCTGACAGCCAAAGTAGCTTCCCTACAAAAGGAACTGGAGGAAGTGAGAAAAGAGAAGGAGAACCTCCAGCTGGAGAAAGCCAACATCCGCGCTTACTGGGAAATCACCAAGAGGAATGTAGAGGAGAAAAGATCCAAGTTGAGGGATCGCAAATTTCTAGAAGAGGAGTTAAAGGAAAGGCACCGGCAGGAGATCAATAAGTTTAAACATCAGATGGAGCATCTTCTATCTGAACAAAACAATAAAAGATGTAGTGCGCTGATGGAAAGCATGGCTGCGTCCTCATTGGCTGAGAACGAGTTCCTTAAGTCAGAGCTCATCCGTCAAGAAGAAATTCAAGGCCTGGAATTTTGTCTCAGAAAAATTAAGCTCCAGAGCAAAATATTCCAAGAGCAGTTGGACCAAACAGTAGAGATGAAATCACTGGAATTGGCAAAGACCTATGAAAGTTTCATCAAAGAACATGAGGAAATATATCGCCAAAAAATGCAGTATTTGATCAACGCTAAAAAAGAAAAGACCAACGCTGAACTTCAGACAATTGAAGAAAAAATGAAAGAGCACATGACGAACATGAAAGAAGAACAAAAAACGGCTCTCGCAAAGATGGAGGAGGCTCTTGTACAACAAACGATAGCAGTGATGTTGGAGCAGAAGAAGCTGTATGATAAACGTGGGAATTTAAGGCTAACGCAGTGGGAATTGGACAAAGAGCTTGCAGAAGCTCTTAACAACAAAGCTCTACATGACTCAGTGAAGGATTCACTACGGACACTGACAGAGCTCCAAAAAGACAAGAAAGACTATGTTAAAAGCAACAAAGTGAGAGTGTCGACCAAAACTCGATTGAAGGAAAACATGATTGAAAACATGTTGAAAGATTTGACAGTGGAGTATGAGTGTTTGCTGCATGACTGTGAAGAGAGTGAGAGAAAGCGTGATGAGATGCTGAAGGCACAACAGCAGACCATCCAAAACTTAAAGCAGGAAAAGGACATGAGGAAGTTGTTGCATGAGGTTAAGGTTGCAGACATAAAAGAAGAGACATTGACGGCAGAGGCTCGGCTCCAACAACTCTCACAACCCTGAAAATAAGTGAGTTGTCTACGGTTCTCTGGCTTCCTTCCATCTCTAAAAACATGCATAGAGGTGGAATGGAGGTGGGATGCTTTTTATTGCGATGAGCTGGTGTGTATCCCTCCTTTCGCCCGTAGGCAGCTGTGATAGGCTCCAATATCTTCCCGTATTTTGGAAAAGCAGCTAAAGACAAGATGATCGTAATCATCTCAACTTCAAGAAGGTGAATGAATGAAAGAGTATCAGGCAGTTTGTGGCCATAATCATGCATGTAGGCTTAGATGGACGTATTTGCTGTCTGACTGCTGTATATTTCTGGTTATATTATTTTTTGGGGTTGAGTGACGACACGAAATCCAAATCAGAACCAAGCCAGTCAGAGACTGCAACACCCTGCGACACCCCTGAACTCAAAATATTACTCTGACCTATTTTCATAGATCAAAGCACTAGCTTTGATCTATGGCAGGGGTGTCAAAACTCATTTTCACAGTGGACCACATCAGCTTAATGGCTGTTCTCAAAAGGCCAGATGTAACTAATGAACGTAACAAAATGTAAGTCAATATAATGTAAAATAAATGTAACTACTCCTTAATGTTAAATAACTCCATCAATCAAGGATCAAACTATCCAAGTGAATAAAGAAAAATCACCTCAAATACATGTTAGGACATTAACTTTGTTCAAAACGTTTTTTTCAATGTTAAAACGGGCTTAATCACTACATTGTGGGAAATGTAGTTTTGCACAAAGCACACTTTTGACCTATTTATTTTTAGACGCTGAACTTTTATGCTCACAAAAAATGATGTGACAGGCTACATGTGGCCCCCGGGCCTTGAGCTTGATGCATGTGATCAATGGTCTTACTCAGAGTGGCCTTCTCCCTCTTCTTTCTTTCTTATCCGGTTCCTGGGTGTACAAAAGTTGAAATTTGACCTTGACCTAGTTTTCTCAAGGTCAAGGTCATCATCTCATTTTCATCCTTTGCCGCCCGAGTAATGGGCTTTTTGTTTGGGCCGTCAGGGCTCCAAAGAATCCGAAATCAAGAAACTGCGTCTGCAGCTAGAAAGTTATTTTTTACTGCACCCAAAAAGAGCAAATGTTGGCTTACAGGTCAATAAATTGTTCCAACACTTTCCCCAGACTTAACCAATGGACCTCAGGAAGCAAGCACTAATCTAACCAAACAAAGCATCAACATTTTAATCATGGAGAAATGTATGCAAATTCTACAAAGGCCTTATATTTATGAGCGCATCCCATTGTGACACCTCTATAAACACATGCATAGCATAAAAATAGATTCCGTGCAACTCTCTGAGGAAAGCGCATCCCCTCACAACAAAGCAGAATTAAGGTCTGTATTCAGAATAATTCATGAGTCAGAACAAATACAACAGAGCAGCTCATAGAGTGGATGGGACAGAAGAGAAAAGAGACTTAATGAAAAGTTTGAATAACGAGTGAAAGGATTCCGTTTTAACTTTCTGACATTTTGCTGCAGAAGTGGGCAAAAGGGGAGTTGTGTTTTGTATTTTCTTTAACATTTAATTATGTTTCTCGATATTTCCTTTAATTTCTCAGAAACACAATAATCATAACATGAGGGTTAGGCAGTTTGGTGTGAACCCATATAAACAGAGCCACTAGATTTGATTTTTCCAATGTTAATTTATGGTGATGTTGATATGTGTGTGTGATCTGTTGGACCTTGGCAGAAGTACTTCCTCTCTGAGTGCTGTGTCATTTTTAATACCGGTGACTACATAGATGGAGACTACACAGAATCCAGTTCCCTGGTCTGAAATGGCCTTCATCAAAACATTAACAGGCACCATCTCCTGTGTTCTGTGGTTGACATCTGATTCCTTAAGACTCCTAGGCAGACATTATGGAATATTTTGCTTTGGGATGTTTGCTGTTTGATGTCACATATAAATATATAAAAATATTCCAATGAATAAATGAAACTTCTCAACTTTTGTTTTTTACACTTTTTCTTCTGTTATTCACCTTTATTCAGTCAGCTCTAATAGTTTCCATTTTACCACACTTGAACATTTTGATTTAAGATGACAGGCTGACAGTAACCTCCAATAACCTGCAGAACTCCTTCCAAAATACGGCGGTGAATTATTGACGTACGTCAGATACCACATCAGTAGGAAGGCCATGGAGCCTTAAGACGTGGAGCAGAACCAGTTCGAAGGCAATTTACTGAGCATCATAAAGTGAGCCATCTTTGACCCTGTTACTGCCAGAATGGTGGTATGGCCATCCAAAGATTGGAGACCATTAACAAAGTCAAGTGAGATGTGAGAGAAACAGACGAGAGTGTGGCATCTTTACGTGCATATTCACTCTGTCTTTTTTCGCTTTTTTGTAATACGTGCATCTTCACTTTAGGTTAGCAACGGTTACAGTTGCGTTCGGTAGTTTGTAGGGCTTTTGCGGAGATTAGGAGGCACTATGGTAGCCCCGAGATGGGAGGTGTGTATAGCGCAAGCTAACGGCAGTCTGCAGTGGGAACCTCGGAGTAATATCTAGCCTCGTATGTCAACATAAAGCAGAGCAATTACCACCTCTGATTTTTGGTTAATTAATCGGCAATTGTGGAAATCCAAATAAAAACATCCACAATAATTGAATTCCTGGTATTCATGATCCCATAATAAGAAGTTATCAAAGAATGTTGGGCTTTGACGGAGGTATTTGCTCTTAAGTGCTGTGTATTTTGAATGGGGTTGAATGGAAACTACACAGAATCCAAATGAAATCCTCTGAGCTGAAGTGGCCTTGGCCAGAGGATTTCTGTTGGTTGCAGATTGGGAAAGGCACCTTTGAAGGATGTTCGGGCTGCCACTGTTAGGTTCATGAGCTTACATGAAAACCTTTGTATCTGCTGCTTTGGAAGACTGCAATACCCCACAGCAAAGCATTTTCCAGGAACTACTTCAGAGATACACGGGTCAGGTCACGGCACCAGAGATCTCAGGCTTCATTTATAATCGGTTTTGTCTTCTTCCATCCATCAAGACTCCATTGAGACTTGAGTGGAGCTCCAGTGACAGACCATAACCAATCTGACCAGCCGTCATGATATTGAGTCCTGTGAATGTTCCTGTTTCTCTTGGTCTCAGATACAGATCCCAGTTGACCTTTGGATTTCTTACAAACAAGTGAAACCGCTTTTTGTCAAGTAAATGCTTACTTTGAAAAATGCCGCTTGTATTGAATTCTTTCAATTGGATGTGTATCGGTACATTTAGGACAAATGGAAATCAGCTAACCTTATATGTGAAATTGATGTTGATGATTGAAACAGAGGGAACGAATAGAGGCTGGATGCAGTTAGATTAATGCAATCAATTGTACAACCATCTTATAGGTGCTGTTTTTTTTTTTTTTTTTTTTTTTTTAACTCACCAGCACTTTGTTCATTAAAAGAAGTTTAATGAAGTTAAAGTCTCTTCTATGCAATAAATTTAATATGCTGCTGTTTGGGAATCCAGCAGAGAAAGTCTAACTGGCTTATTAGGCTACATCACAAAACTTTTACTATATGTGACGGGAATGCACCACAAACATCACTTATAACAAAATAAAACGATATGTAGAAATAGGATTTAAAGATTACGAGGACACCGTGGAGAGAAAAAGACCTCGCAAAGAATTAATCCCTGTTTGTTGAAAAAGAAGATTAAAAAAGGCACAAAAATAATTTTAGAGCTTTTGTTGTGAATCTCATCCAACTGGAAGAGACAGGAGTACATGTGCTGTTATAAAATATTCTGTGATGACATAATGGCTGCTGAAAAGCTCTGCTTGGCTGATTAAAAAGGCTTTTATACGCGGCGAATGAATATTTGAAGCTGCTGGGTGGTGACTTCGGAGACAACACCGGCCCGCGGCATTCCTATTGGTTTGTTGGCGACGTGATGACAACGGAGGAGTTGAGTATCACACTTTATAAAGCTGATCCGTCCGCGGCGAGTCATTCTTTTGGAAAGCGTTGTTGCTGAAACTTCTCATTCTGCATCTCACGTACTGGGAGCCGCAGAGAAACCTCGACACCATCATCCATCATGAGCGAGGTAGGAATATTTCATCTTTTACAACACTGGAACACAATTACGCACGGTTCGCGCGTAAAAGCGCATGTGGAAATTGAAGTTGACGGCCAAGCGGTGTGGATCTGTTTTAAAGTGATGAGTGTTCTCATCCGATATGTAGTCGTTCCAGCGCTGATTTTATTGTGAGTGTGAAGCCGTGCGCTGAGCTGCGTCAGAGTGGGGAACACCGGGCGAGTCGTCGTTGCGCGGAATACCCCCCCCCCACCCACTCTCCCCCCCCCCAGCCGAAGCGTCAAGCACGTCGGATTTACTACAGATAATCATGTTTCACTCCAATGGATGAAACCTGCTCCACTATCAGGCATGGCTTGAATTTAATGGTGTGGTTTGACGACAGCTATGAGAAACATAAGGCGGCGAGAACCGAGCGTAATTGGGCATTGGTCGGTGTATGTGTGTGTGTGTGTGTGTGTGTGTGTGTGTGTGTGTGTGTGTGTGTGTGTGTGTGTGTGTGTGTGTGTGTGTGTGTGTATGTGTGTGTGTGTGTGATCAGTTTGGACTTGGCGACTTATGAGTTGCAATGATCAATTTAAAAGACAATAAGCGTGTAGAGATTTTTTTTTTTTTTTTTTTTCCCAGTTGCGCGTGGATTAGTCTGCGTGGATTGACACTTCACGCTGCTGTTGGTTTATCCTTTGGTGAAATTAACTGCGGTGCTGTCTGCAGGTTTGTCACAGCTTGAGATGCCAACGGCTGTATTTTGCCAGCAGTCGCAGATGCTCCAGCTCTATTCGCTTGAGGAGGATAATAATATCTTTACTCTTCGCAAACTTTCAAGTTTATTACCGACAACACTGTTAATGTGTGAAGTGTTTGAAATCTGGGTAGTCAATAAAATATAATCACTATCAAACACAGCTTTGACACAGAGCCTCCACTATTTTTTTTTGCATACTTTATAGACTATCTTTCTTTTTTTTTTTTTTTGCATCACTTGAGTGATTCTGTCAGATGCATTTTCATCCACATGACACCTATTATAAACACCGGCATCCGCAAGCACCCGTGTGCAATGTTGCATATGTTGAGTAATTATCATCTTACTAAGATGTAAACTCACATCTTAAAGTATAAAGAATGAGACAAATAAAAATCTGTGCTCAAAGATTTCTTTTAATGGTCAGTGTTTGTTGCGAAATTTAAAAAGAATCAAATTTGCCTCACAGTTCAGCTCAAACTGTTTTGACACTTAAACAAATAATTGATGTTACATTCTGCTCCATGTCAGCACAGCAGAAGGGAAAGCAGACCGATAAGCGAGTCAAGTGTTCTAGAACATTTAAATTGCACTTAGTTGCAGGAGCAATCCTGTGTTTACATGATTTTTCTTTTTAAAACTATGTGTGTACATCATCCGCCTGTGAGCTCGTTTGGATGCAGAGAGGGAACAACGGCAGCTGTAAACCCCAGAAACTAATAGAAGCATTCAGGTTACCGATGCATCCCTATTCGAGTCTGGTCCTGCAGCCCAGTCTCCCAGTTTCCAGTCTGTCATTCCTACAAATAGATCAGTGGCAGATGGGGGCAGTACTTCACACGCCACTTTAGCGTGATTCAAGGTGGAAGCTCACAACAGGAGCATCTTTTGAATAATTAAATTCCTTGCTGGCAGTGAAATAAATCACCTGAGCCTCTTGTTTCGGTAATCGTGTACAAAGTAAAGACAAGCTGGTGTCTCTTGTTGATTTAAAACAAGTGTGTTTTAGTGAGAGTGTGGCCCTGGTGCCTTTGTGAGGATTAGATGTGAAATGATTTTTTTTTTTTTTTTTTTTTAGTGCAGTGTGGATTTATTCTCAAAGTATTCAGTGTCTTGCATTCGAAGCAGGGCAGCTCAGCACGTTCTGGATGGATGAGTCTCGCCGTGGTCAGCAATGCAGACCTCCATCTCCAACACGCACTGCTTCTCCCCAACACCCCTCCACCATCACACACACACACACACACACACACACACACACACACACACACACACACACACACACACACACACACACACACACACACACACACACACACTCCGCCCACCTACCAGCACAGAACAAGTGCAATACTGTAAGGTAATACTTTAACACAGTTCTACTCCTACAAATGCATTTCAGAATATTTTATCCTCCCGTCTCTTTGTCTCTTGGAAAAATCTACATCCCAAAAGCTTAAAAAATGCAAAAGAACAGTCGAAATCCCCGAAGCTTTTGACTTCTGTCAGAGTGTTCCTGCCAAAGAGAAATGAACGAGCTGACAAGAGGGACTGCGAAACTGCAAGGTGCTCCAGACGGTGGAAAATGGCTGACTGAGACGTTCATATATATATTTTTTTATAGCACTCAGAGCATAGTTTAAGCTGTTCTCCAGCTATTATTATACATAACAGTCACTATTTAACTTTGTCAGGTCTTAAACTAGATTTGACCGTGGTGCTGCATTCATCTGACTGACGTTCTGATGAAGGAACGAGTCTGGATTTAAATAAAACTTGCCCACCATGCAGTAACCTCTTGGGGACCAGAGAGTGGCCAGTTTAAGTCCAACATGGACCAAAATCTGGAGTCTGAACTGGGAGGTTGTGGGCTCACTTCCTGGATAGTGCCAAACTGCCCTTGAGCAAGGCACCAAACCCCACAAGCTGCTCATAGGGTACTGCTTCGTGGCTGCCCATGGCCATCTCTTCATTATGTTTATTTTATATATCGAGTGTTAAAAGAATTTCCCCACTGGGATCAATGAAGTCCCATAAGTCATGTCTTAAATTCTAATGATGGTTGCTAGATGATCAATTGCTCCACATCCTCAGAAACATTCAGAGCCACCCGTAGGTGTTTCTGTAGGCTAAGCAGCTTTGCACTGAAAGAAACCACTGAAGTTATTTCACATTTACATTTAAAAGTTTTTCTGACGGTGCTTGAACTCCTATTGACTCAGGTTTGTGGGATATGAAATGGCGCTCTGCCGTTGCTCATAAATGAGTTGGCTTTAAGCTAAAAAGCTCCTAAATAAGATTTTTCTTCTATTTTGTTTTGTGTGCTACATCTGCTCTATGAAATAAACTTGAAGATGTGTCAAAATTGAGTCAAATACATATCTTTAAATGTTGATCTTACATTAGCAAAGAGCAGAATATGAGTGGGAGGTGCCAATCAGCTGCTGCAGCTTAATGTTCCAGCACAGATGTGTTGGGTGTGTGTATTAGGATGTACAGTAAACTTGTGTGTGTGTGTGTTTCTGCACACACACAGACTCACTGATCATTTTTATGACCTACCACATTTTCAAAGGAGTTTTCCCATCTGGGAATGTACAAAAATACTATTAGCTTTATTAGCAATTAACATAAAGTCATCTTTGATTGGCTGCTGTCTCATACAGCAAATACAAGGTCCTTTTGTGTTGTTCATTGAAGGAAAATTCTGACTGCAGTGAAATAGTCAGTGTATTCAGATTACTCAGAAACAGCCCCACCTCTTGGATTCAGCTTTGTTCAACATCAGATGGACAGAAATATTTGACAGTAAAGCTGTTTAATCCACTTTAAGCAGACATCGGTATTTCTCTAAGTACTTTGACTGAAATTACCCCGGACTGGGGATATAACTGAGGTCATCACATTAGCAGTCAGCACAAATCAGAGCTTCAGTTGTACAAGACCTTTGCTTGCTAAGCAAAGTGAGGGTTTTTATATGGTACTTAATGGGGAGATAAAGAACACCTTTTATTTTTTTTTTTACTTCTGTCTTAATATCAAGCATCTTCCCTGCATCCAATTCAAGTCAGAAGGTCAAGCCGTGAGTATGAAAGGTGGAAGATCCTTTTAAATGCAGGAGAGCTTAGAAATGGGTGAACTTCAGACCCATAGACGTCAATTTGCATTGACAATTTGTTTTTGTAAGTTATTCTTTATGCGAGTTCACATTTTAGCCAAAGTCATTTATGTTTGTATTCCTTTCAGCTTATCTCTTTCTGTTATCATGGACCGTCTACACCAGCAAAGACAGATTTCTGATCGAATTTAGAGAACATGGTATACCGGCTGATGATGGTGATTTTGCTAAAAGCACACAGCACCTATTAACTCCAAATCTCATTCCAGCAAAAGTTGAACAATCAAATCCACCCAGAAAACAAAGTGAATGTACATAAAAGCATTTAAGTGACTTTTTTTCATCATTAACATGATTAAAAAAAAACATTATTTCTGCAAAGTAAAATAAATCAAACTAAAACTATCACGTGTAAATCACGTCATCAATCTCGTATAATTAGTTTTCATTACATTGTCGTTGACTCTCATCGGGTTGAGTCTCCCCTTTGAGTCCAATCAAGAACGGCTCAATCAACGAAAGCAATCTTCATCGGCAGCGAAGAAGATATGAAGGGAAATTTACCCGGTATTACAAATCACTCGGATCAGTGCTAAACGCACAGTGAAACTATTACACGCTGGGTGGTTAAGTGACTGAGATGAAAACAGTTTTTGTAAAGCATGTGTGGTTGTTGTCTTGATTATGCAGTCATAAATTTCCCAGCTGTGTACACAAGCCTGATGGGCCTCGCCTCTTCTTCCTGATGGATTGCCATTCGATGTGACTGAATAAAATTGACATCTTTATTAAGGATGCTGCATTGGTGAAGAGCTTTGGAATGTGTTTACTGAACCCTCTTCTTTTCGTGGCTGACGGATGAAGTCCCATTAGAATAAACTCCACGCATGAGATGTAAATAAACTTGATAGAAAAATGAAAAATGCCAAACATTTTACATTCAAATCGTAACACAACAGCTTGTGAAGGAACATTTTGACAACCATAAAACCTGTTAATGTATGATAATCAGCGTCATTGTCGTCCGTGTGCACCGTGGTGCAAGTCACACATTTTAGCAATTTCAGCACTTGTGTTCCAATCATTCACCTTTTCGAGTTGAGTGGGTGGGGTATGGCTGAATTAGCAGCGGCATTACGTTACTGCTGCATGCTGCAAATTTACCTCCCACAAAATCATTACGGCAACACAGTCCGCTGGTTTGAAGCTGAAAATATCACCTGTGGGACTGCAGGGGGTCAGCAGGGCAATCTAATAAGAAAGGCGGTTATAGAAACTGGTTTGTTACTGCAGGGTTCCCTGGTTAAATATCTGGGTAAATGGAAAAATCTTGGCAGAAGTGCAGGGGTGTCAATGAAACGGGGGTATCGGATGTTGCTGCAGCTGTGTAAACCTGTGAGCGCTTAGAGTAAAGTCATACATGGACGTTATCGTTCTGCTGCTTTATCATCTGCAATTGCAGTAGATGTCACCAAAAGCCTGATGAGACCTGATGGAAGCAGATGGGTGTGACTTGGTGCTGCACAAAATATTGGTCATATCTTAAGGTGACTTTCATCAACAAGTGATACCGATCAGTTGTTATATCTGACTGTTGGCAGGATTGCTATAAACTAATGGATGGATCTTGATCCAGTAGTTTTTAGGTTGTGTATGTGGCCACGAAGAAGAGAGAAGCAGGAACTGTTTTCTTAATGGAGACTTTCGAAAAGCAATGACGTCAAGTTAAACTGAGGTTTCCTTGTGTTGAGATTTAAACTGAAGAGACAGTTTGGTCTTTGTTTTAGGATGAGTTGACGTCCACAACCTGACAGTTTGAGTGGAGAACAGATGTTGAGTTTTCACGAACCAGCCTGAACTGATGAACCATGAACAAGTTTTCAGACTGAACCTGTCATTTTAGGAAGTTTAATAATATCTGGCCATACAGGCAAGATTTTATTTTTTTAACCCAAGGTGAGCAAAGTCATATCAACATAAGGTGTGGGATTTGTAATCTTAGTTGGATTGTGTGTATTCTTTTCTATAATTTGTGAAATGAAATCATGCTGATCCTTCGTTAAATTGTTGTCATGAGATGGGCGCAAACACTTGACTGAACAAAACTACGAAATTGATTGTAATGCATTCCTTTTCGGGGGTATGTGACCGTTTCTACGAGCACTTTAAGGTCAGGATGGTTGCTTCATCTTTCTGCAGCACTGAGCTGAACCTTTTAGAGTTTTAAAAAGCTGAAAGAATTGTGTGCATTCGCCTCTGAGTGAAGCAGACATTAATCAGGACTGGACAGCGACCCTTTATTACAAATCAACAGCTAATTGATTTGGGACTGACTTGCTTGCTGAATTCCCTGTAGATCCTTACGCCTTTTATATTGTGGGATATTACTGCTGAAACACGGAAACAGCTAAGAGTGGAATTTTAATACAGTGAAACACAAATGGCACAAACAATAAGCAAAATAAGTTCTGGGCTCGTGCTGAATGAGCGTGAATTAGATCCCTCTCTAAAGTTCCTTTGTAAATTCTACAGGAAGTCTCCATGTCCTGCTGTAAAGAGATCACTACAAATGTCCTATCATTAGATTGAGGAACTATTTAAGGGCAAATCAGTCCAAAATGAAAAAGGTGGAGGACATTTATAATTGTCTCTGACCATTTGTTGAAAGAAATTTACCTCTGCCCGGATTCTTTCACTGGAGTTCCATCTTATTTCTCTGTCTTCTATACTTGCACCAAAAACAAGGACAGAGGCGGTTTGGCCTTATGTTCTTTCCGCTTGAATTGTCTGTGGCCTACTTCTGCTTTTTTAAATTCTTAATGACCATTGAGTGTGGCAGGGAACTCTTGGACTCTGCGTACGTCCAAGTCCTTGAATAACCCATGAAGTAAATGAACAGAGGAAGTTCTTCACCGCCCACTATTTGTCCACCACTTGTTTGTTGATAGATGCTATACTTTAAATTATGAAATTATGGGATGAGAATTTTTTCATACCCAAGCCATGAGATGAGATCAGATCTCCTTCCTAGAAGTTTGCTCTGATGTTTCTACCCAACAATCATTCCTAATCATAGGGGGCTTAATTTGACCACCTAGCTCTTCATTTCATTTCCAGAGCTACGCTCCTGCTGATTGGTCCACAAAAGCAGACTGGAGCGTTATCTACATCACTTGGGTACACAGCGGACGCTCTCACAGCTGATGGGCGCTGATCAACGGAGTCATCTCCAACGAGAGGGCCAGCCTGCAGACAAGTCCTTCTGGGTCTTAGCTTTTCTGTCAAAGGGCCAGAGCTGCTGAGCCAAATGACGTAGCGGAAGCCAAAATGTCAGTCATCGCATTACGTCAGCCATGCTTATGGCTCTGTTATTACAGATTAACAAACTAAGAAGGTTTTGGGAATCGTAATATTGATTTTTTTTTATTCTCGGTCGCTGCAAAAATAAGCTGATATCTCATGCAACTGGAAACACCAGAAACTACAGCCTGTTAATAGCAGTGCAGGATGACAATAAACCTTAATGGGTAATTGGCCAATGAATTTATTCATATAGTCTTTTTAGTTTTCTCCAAGCTTTTGACCAAGTCATTTCATCAGCAGATTTGCTCAGGCTGTAGCAATTCCTACTTTATTATTCTGAGCACCGACTGCTCCTCTGTGGTCGACGGATCATTCTTTATGTTTAAAACAGCCGTTAACAAACTTGTTAGAAGTTTCCCTGAAGCCCCAGAAGGAAGCAGAACTTTGAGTTTGATTTGCAAACTTTTGTTTCCAAGTGGGTTCCTCCTCACTTAGATTTTAGAATTCTCCCACCCCCATATCAATGCTGTTCAATCATGCTTATATATTTGCACTAATGACCATTTGGCTCTAATAGTATATATGCAATCTATAAATAATTCATGTTTAATGAATTACCACTTTTCCCCAGACGTTGGTACCATTCCACTAAAAGAACCTGCTGTGGAAATAAGAGCAGCTCTCTCACATCATAGATGGTTTGTGATATAATTTCAGTTGAAAAATCAAGTCACACTCGCTGTGTGATTAAACCTGGTACTTAAAATGTCTACACGGCTCCTATAAATCAGCCGGCTGATTGAACCGAAGCCCTTTGCTGCTCACAGGGAACTCCCCTCCGCTTACTGGCCTGCTGAGGGTTCTGATGACCCCAAAGCCAGGGAACAACTCTCTGAAGTGGTTGACGCTTGCAAAGAAAGTGAAAGAAACGCTGAAGAATTTAATCTTGCCAATTTCAAGGCTCATTAAGTTTAGCAACAGATGGGGGTTTGAAAGGATAATTTAAAGAGGAGCTGCAATGTGTATCTTCCTCTTACCACACTCTTTCTCTCATAATTCGTTTTCTCAGTGGTGATTCCAGTGAATCAGTATTTAAAGCACTAGCTGCAGATGGAAACAAATGTTTTTATAATCCTAGTGGTCATTTGTACTTTATTTCATGCTCCTCTGCAGCATAGAGGCTAATTTACTTTACTTTAGTGTGATCTTACTGCTGTATTGCACATATGGCTCCAAACCAGATTGGATTCTAATAAAAGAGAAGTTGTGAGTGTTTTGATCACAGCTTTTCTTGGATTGGAGGCTTGATTGCCTGACAGCTGGCCTCCTTTTTCCACAGACGGCTCCTCCTTGTTCTCCTTCTCCTCCCCAGCCTCATAAAGAGGAAGAAAAAAAAGAACAGAACACACGTCTCGCGTCGTGTGGAGGAAGATTGACATGGTTGCAGCCATGTGTAATAAGTTCATATGAAAACAGTACGAAAGTGAACGACCGTATACGTCACAGCACAAGCGTTCACCTCAGGAGAGTCTCGTGAGTCCCGGCGGCTACGCAAGAAATGAGCATTTCCGTACCCTGTGGGTGGCTTGGCGGAGGTCACGGTATCGCCTGTCGCCAGGAAACGCCTGATAAACAAGTAAACAAGCATCTTGTTCACTCAACGCCAAAACCTGCAGGAGTGTAACCCTGCGTGATACGATGTAATCGGTGAGGTCGAGTCCAGAGGTTTCGTGTTGTTACGTACATCTGTGCTGCTGTACAACACGAACAGCCAACCTCCATCCTCCTGACTTTCCAGCAGATGTGAACTGGCGGCCCAACAAAGAACCAAAATCCAAAAAAAGTCTGCAGCTGGGGCTGATTGACCCAGCACTGATTTGGCAGAGCCTCAGTATGCCCTGTAGCCTGTATGACAGTATGGTTTATGTAACTACCAACGGAGCTCGTACAGATGTGTGGCGTGCATCACAAACACACACAGACACAAACACACACAGACTCACTTGTAACAAGTGCACTGATATGCTGCAAACCTGCACAGGGAGGATGAGCTGATATCTAAAGAGGAAGGAGGAGAGTGAGGTTAGAGGATCAAAAGCAAACCGGTGTTATTGTGCGCTGTGCAGGTTTTCTGCAGAGCAGCTTCCTCTATGTGCTACAAGCCGCTATGAATGATGCAAACGTGTCACCGCTGTCACTGGAAGCATCTCTAATCCTGTGCATTTGTCTGTCCATGTCAATGTTGAATCCAAGTATTGATGCGTCGCCAGTGCAACCAAAACATCCAGTCAACACCTGGGAGGGTTACGTAAGACAAAAGTACTTTTTTTATATTATTATTTTTTTCTCTTTTTGGTATCGCCTCCCTTGATGTTTCAAAATAGCTGAGTAGGCACCAAAAGGTGATGTGAAACACTGCAGGGAGAGTCGTCACCGTCCTGACACTGCATTAACAACAAAGCTACTTCAGCTACCACAACTTTTTTTTTTTTTTTGGACAGCGTTTTATCTTTGATAGCCGGTGAGAGGATCACGGGGTCGACGAGCGGTGTGCGTCACGCTGAAGAGCACGCCGTGGTGTTGCTATGGTGACCAGTAGTACTAATCCTCAAAGGGAAAACAAACCCCCGGAAAAGTTTAAGTCTGTTGGCACAGATTGGAGCCGCTGCTGTGAAAGCAGTGTTAACATAATTTGCCCTTATAGAGCGGGCTAATTTGATTAATACTGTTCATGGAGGTGGGGGGTGGGGTGAGGTGGAGTGGTGGCATAGTGTTATGTGATGGGCTCCAGCCCCTCTACGACCCTACATAAGCAGTTATAGAGAACCATACTGAAAAAATGAGATACTTTGACAAAATCTTTTTATGTTGGACTTATTTTTTTTTTAACCACGATTCATTATTCATGTTTATATAAAAACACCCGAGGTCTATAAAATGACTGTTAGTCATATTTACATACAAGAGGCTACTTACCTTCATTCTAGGAGCTCAATAAATGACTTAGGAGCGATAAATAAAGGCTTCCACTCAGCAGAGTGAATGAGGGATGTTTTCAAGGATTCTCTGAAAAGCTTTCACCCCCCCCACCCCCAACCCCCAGTTCTCCTGCTGCCGTTCTGCTGATGTTGCCCAATCAGTGATAAAAACATATTTACATTTCTTTGATTTGCAAATGTCTTCACAGTACATGCACATCAAATCCGACGTTGTGCTTGACTCACCCTGTGCGCCCATTTTCTTGCCTGTACAGTATTTGTGCGTTTTGTGTGAGAGTGCGTTTGTGTATGTGTGTGTGTGTGTGTGGGGGGGGGATGTTTTGAGGCACAAATTCTGATAAAGCCACTGCAGAGTTTGCAGGCGGGAGCTCTCTGTGTGTTGAATTTGACCTAAAGGCACACAAAAACACACACACATCAAAACAGTGTGTGTGTTGACCTCGTGCTCCTCTGAGACCCTTCATGATTAATGAGAGGCACGATGTGTCTCTACTCATCTTCCTCATCAACCTCATGTAATGACTGCCTGATTGGTTACTCCTCTCTCGCCTCGTCCACAGGTGCAACAATCCCTTGACCAGCGATGTGTGTTTTCATCTGCATGCTGACTGCAGAGCGGAGAGCCCTTTCCCCTCCAGCAATCTTGCCGGCCTGCTGCTATTGCAATTTACACTTGGCTCCAGCCCAGTGCTGCTCAGCCGTAATAGTCCCTACTCTTTCCACTGCCCCCGAGGAGCATTAGTTGTTCATCACCCTCCCCTCCGCTCACGCCGAGCTGAGCGGCCCATAAACAAAATGATTCCGAGGCGCATTTTGTATTTAAGCCACGTTCCAACCTGTTAAACCCTGCAGAGTCCATTCGGAGTGTAATACCACGGTCATTATGGCCGAGCGGTGCTACCATCCAGAGTTATCTTAGAGGAGAGATTTATAACTGTGTCAGAGCACTGATGTCATGTTAAGACCCCATAGCTTTCATTTCCTTCTCATTGTCCACCTGTACTAAAGACTAGAGCATACAAATGATTCTTAAATGCACACTTTGAGCCCCACAACTCATCCTTAATGTTGTTGCTTCCTGAAATATTGGGTGGAAATGTCTTCAGCTGAAATCTGCAACTGCTTTTTTCCATTTATGATTTAATACCAAACATTCTGAGAATCTGTGCTTCTTTGTTTTGAATATTAAACTAAATCTGTTGAGGTTTTAGAGTGTTATTTAGGCATAAGATGCAACTGTGTGCGGATCACTTGCCTGCAGCTCTACTGCAATATTCAGCACTTTTTTGCCTCAGTGCTGCAACGCTACATCAATGTTAGATCTCCTAAGGCAGTGGTTCTTAACCTGGGTTCGATCGAACCCTAGGGGTTCGGTGAGTCGGTCTCAGGGGTTCGGCGGAGACGAAGGTACAGACAAAACACCCGACACGATGTGTCGAGGTGTCGGGTGTTTTATCTTGACACAATGTGTCAAAACACCCCACACACGATGTGTGGGGTGTTTTTGCCAAACATACACAAATCACTGTGTACATTTGACACATCGTGTCAATTCGTGATGACACGCCCCCCTTAGCCATCACTGGCTGCAGGTGATCACGTGACGCTACATTGATTAGCCTACCTGTGCTACATGGGATTTTGCACACTCAGTAGTCGATTTATGCCTGTCGTGATGGTACGTCATCTGATTGCTTTCTTAATATTTTATTTCATAGTAACTATGTTGAGCAAAAAAAGAAAGTAGTCGGACGAATATGTACAACGTGAATTTACATGTACTGTATAACGGAACGTGATGGGAGTCAGCGTTCTGCATGATTTGCAATGTCAAGTTGAGCAACTCTGGTCTCGCACTGGCAAAAATAAAGGAACACTTCCTTAAGCTGCATGAAAAACAAAAGAAACAGACTTTGCTGTGAAAATGTCATAAGAGTAGCACTTGCCAAGGTGAAGCCACGCATATCTGAACTGGTCTCAATAACAACAGCAGAAGTCACACTGATTTGCAGGTAGGTCATTTCATGCGGGTTTATGCACCGTCTTGGTTTTGTTCTTTGAAAAGGTGTCATTAATGCACAATTCATTAAATACACCAATAATATACAGTATTTTCCGCGCCTAAAAGCCTTTAATTTTCTCAATTTCTTATAATCCAATGTGCCTTATGAATGAAAAAAAGTTTTGAAATAGATCATTCATTGAAGATGAGTTCTCAGATGTGTTTTATAATCCAGTGCGCTTTATAATCCAGTGCGCCTTATAGTGCGGAAAATACTGTACTTATGTCTTAAATTAAAAAAAAAAACATTTTTTTATTTTTTTACCAAAGAAGGGTTCGGTGAGTGAGCATATGAAACCGGCAGGGTTCGGTACCTCCAACAAGGTTAAGAACCACTGTCTTGCAGGTGTTATTGTCTGTGGACTGGCAGGTCTCCACCACCTCATCCAGTTGTTGCTGGTTTCTGGGAACCACATTGATTGTGAAGGATCGGTGCCAGACCTCCGACAATGGTTCATACTACAGCAATTAGACAGATAAACTTTTCCCTCTGAACTTGGAGTAATGGAAAAAATAAAACTGCTTCTATTGTGGTTCTGATACTCATTCGTAGCTGCAGGGCGCTGTAGAGAAATCAAATAAAACTCCGATGTTTGTTTCATGACATATGAAAAGGGAAAACAAGTTGGTTCAGGTTCTGATGAGCCTGATGTAACCCTTAGTGCTCATCATTTTATGAAGTATTTTCATTTAACAAAATCTAGAATAGCATCACAGGCGTTTCTTTCCAAGATGTATCTACACGCTGTGGTCTGAGCTCCAAACCAGGCGACTCCACCAACAGCCGTCCCTCTCCACAGCATCAAAGAAAAGCTCATGCCGTTTGAAATTCATTGAAAGCATTGGATTAATAATGCAGGATGAGAAGCTCCGAAAAGAGGACAAACAGCGCGATGCTTTCTTGACTCCTCTGCTATTAAAGCACGGAAAGCCTTCTGAGATGATCGAATGGGCGACCTGTGAGTGAGTCGGGGAATAGCCGTGAAAAGGTTGTGGTGAAAGTAGCCGAAGCTAAATCCCCCAGGAGGCAGCCGGATAACACCACCTAAATGAAACCATTTCCTTAGATCTGTTTTGTTGCCATGCCGACTCCCCTGTGCTTTCGCTCAGGATTGTTCAATGTTTGACAAAAGTGTGAATCAATAAGAAATCCATATTTTATTTATAGCACTTTTTTTCAGATTTCTTCGACATTGATAGTAAATATTACACAAGGTTCTTTTTAAAATCCTTAAGCCCATTGGATCACAGCTGATGTCTGTGCCACACTGGCCTTGATGCAAAGCAAACTGAAAGAAGTGACACAACATCCCAAATCGTGTGAATGGTGCTGAACAAAACTTTTTTTTTTTCCCATGTAAGATGTGCGATTACAATTTTGCAGAGTAAATGAATACAGTAGTTTTTCACGTAGCTTTATAGCAAATAGGATATGAGACTAGATTGGTAGATGCGGTCATCTACCCAGTGTCATCATGTGCAGAGGGGCAGTGTAGCCCACTAGTAGTTTGTTACTGTCGCCACCTGGTGGTGAGGGTGAAGTACTGAAGGATAGGAGGTGCATTAGTGTGAACGCTTAATCTGGAAATATTTGGTCGGCGTCCATCAGGAATGAGGACACATCCTGCAGCCAATCAGAATAAAGTAACACTGAGCTTTCTGCAAGAAAACAAGTATTTGTTTTTGTTCACGTATTTTTTTGTTTTTGTTATCCCTATATATTTATTTGCTTGAAAATACTGGACTATTAATTCCTCCAGTCTCAACCGTTTTGTTTTTCGTCAGACAAGAGGAGGCAGTCATGCGAGCTAAGTCAGGACATTGCCTGTGTTTGTATAAGTACATCTTCACTGCAGAAGATGGTATTGATTATGTGTTCTCCTCCTCACTTCAGGAAGAAAAATCCCATCACAGCCAGGCAGTGCTTATGACAACACAATCAGACAATCTGTCAATCCCAAAACGAAGTTAATCTAAATATGACATAACATCAGTTTCAATTCATAAATCTTTTACAGATTCATGGATTAGGCATTTCCTCAATAGTGTCCAGCTTTACATTTGTAGGTACGTAATGCTTTCATGAAGTTTGTGGTAATGACGAAGCCGGAGTTGACGTTACCGGTCTCCAGAAGACTGCTGCCTCTTTTGGTTGCAGCTGTAAAGATAAATGGGCCACCAAGGTAGCCTCAAACGCAATCCTGAGGATATCAATTATAACAAGGGTGGATTAGGATGGATTAATTTACATAGGCTGATCAAGAAATATGTATGTTTGATGATAACATTGATAACTCTCACTGAATGTACTGTAAATATGAAGCTATAGCCTGGAGTTAAGCTTAGCTCAAAGGAAATACAATCAGTTTGTGATTGGTTTAAAGAAATGTGATGATGCATCTTTGTGATCTTGAGGCTTTATTTTTCATGATAGCCGTCCCACATGAGGAACCACTGTTTTTTATTTTTAATTTCAAGATAAAGTCAGAGTTCCCACAGGAGGGGTAGGTGATTGGGGTCGGTCACATGACCTACCATTGTGAAACCTAGACATGTAAATGGTACTATAACACACAAAGCATATAAATGTCTGATTTTTAACATGTTAGTGCAGCGAGATCATCATGCATCTTATTACTAATGAACCAATTAAAATGCATTTTTTCTTTAATGGAGCGTGTCCCTGCTCTGCCACCTCAACAGTGTGATTAATAAGACGCTCATGATTAGTCTTCTCTCTCTGGTCCTTCCTCCTTACTTCCTTTCCTCAATCCGTCCTTTCTATTTCCATCTATACCTTCTCTGGCTCCTTCATCATTCCTTGTGATCCCCCTGTCTCCTCCTGTCTTGCTCCACTGGGTCTTAAAAGGAGGACTAGGATACGTTTCTAAGAATAGCTTTGACTAATCTCCTCATTTTGATGGGGTGTCACTCCCCTTTTCCTTGGATGTGATGTCTATTTTACCTCATTGTGCTTTAAAGCTGAAGCTGTATCCCTCGGTGAAAGGATGGAGGTTTTATTATCTGTTGAATTTTTAAATTTCCTTCTGTCAGTCTTAAAAGGAAAAAAAAAACTTGAACTTGACAACAAATGAATGTACGTATGTTAACACAGCCGCTCTGTGTTTGCATGTGTGTGGAATACAGATGTAGCATGGTGCAAATGGGCTTTAGAATAATGAAAGTTGACATTTAGATAAATGTTCCTGTATTAGTATGCAAGAGTGTAATTATTGTTATATAATAGTGTGGCTGTATGTGTTCTTAGGATTTGGAGAGACTCAGGCTTCAGGCTAAGTGGAGAAAATGTCTGGTTATTCTCATTTCTATCCCATTTTGTGTCAATATGAATTCCCATAGTGGTTCACTTTGAATGGCTTTTTTTTTAGATGACATAGTTCAAATAAGCAGAATTTAAAATTTGATTTTAGTGTCATATTTTAAAACCATTGGTTACATCGAAGCCAGAAACCTTTAAAGAGCTCTTATATTCTGTATTTCTGTTAAAAGAAATACATGATGACGTAACTGATGGTAAACAGTGTTTTTGGAAATCTTCTATGCCCAAAACTCACCAACGTAAGCACAATAAAACATTAATTCAGCAGGAATTAGGTCATTTGCATTGCGTCTTGCTTTTTCTTGCTTCTGTGGCGTCACAGTGCCAAACTGGACAAAACACAGACACCCCAGGCATTATTCTCCACTGATTGTACTCAATATTGTCTTGAGGGGCCTTTTTTACTCTTGTTGGGCTCTGAACCTGCGGCATATCCCGATTAGGGCAAAGAGAACCGAATTGAGGCCTTTTGACGGCATGCTTGGCTACCAGTAGATAACAGAATAATCACAAACACAAGACTTAACATCTTCAACTCAAAAATGAAATTTCATTCAATGTGGATTGAGATTCTTATTCTGTTTTGCAGAGACAAGGATCTGGAGCAATGGCTGGCAACAAGAAGACTTCTGGGGCACAAGGTAAAGAAAAGTTTGTATTTTAAATTTCAGCTACCTTAAACATGGAAGCATCTTATACGTTTCAAAATAAAAAGGTTATCTTTAAATAAGATCAGGAGGGAACTTGACAGCAGCAAATGTAGGAAAATTAACAAAAGGAAAGAAAGATCTGTTCTTCCGCTCATTCACCCAGCGTGGGTGTAGCATCCTGATGCTGAAGGAGCTGCTCTGTCCTGCGTGAGGTGGCGTTCTCCAACAGAGATGCCGGGCCTATTGTATCATCATTCTGTCACACATCATCTCCGCAGGAGTCGGGAAAAGAGACAGGAAATGATTGATGGGATGAAAGGGACGAGTATTTTTACAGTAACTGTGTTTTCTTAGACCAAAGATGGGCTTTAAAAAAAGCACACCGTCACTAATGTTGAGGCCCGTAGTTTTGTCGGTGTCACGTCATTTAACTAAAATTCTACTTGGCTTGCTTCTCATTTTTATCATTTGATGCTCTGAAGTCATGAAAACTGAGCTATAGAGAACAAACAAACCGTTTTTAACATGAGTCGTCTTACCTTATTAATTTGCTGACAGAAGTTATTTTCTGTACAACTTTGCAGATGTATAAATCTCTGACATGAAAGCCGGTAGCTTTTATGTCCTGACTCAGCTGTGTAAAATAATACATTCACCAGGAGACAAACTGGAGATGACCGTCAGCTTGTGTAAATCCTGCTCTCCGATGACTGCCGCTCTGAACAGAGATGGACGGCCGCTATCCGGTCCGTCCTAGGGGAAATTAACTTGAGCTCAGAGCAGCAAGTGCATTACAAATCATGTTTATTGTAGAGCTTTCTGTCATTAAGCCTATGGCAGCAAAGCAAATACCGGCCTCAATGAGAACCAATGCACTCCCTGCTTTCACATGCTCTAAATCAGGTTGCTGATTTGATGCGTTGCCCTGACTCTGCACTGGGAAAAAAGTGACTGTTTCGTTTTTTCGCCCAATGGGAAAGGGCAACCTGGTGTGCCATGGTTTTTACTCAACATTTCTAACTATTCCACTTTTGTTTGCTTTATTTGTCTTAGTCAAAAGCAACAGAAGCAGTAGTTTATATAGTAGAAATAGAGGGCAGCAGTTCATGTAGATAATAAACCCGAACGTTTGAGAAATGCAACGTTTCACTTATATGAAAACATCACAATATTAAGCAACAAGGCAGTCACAGACTGCAACATCCAGTGACACTCCTGAATTCACACCCTGACCTACTTGCATAGATCAAAGCACCAGCTTTGATCTATGGTCTTACTCACGCTTGCCTTCTCCCTTGTCTTTCTATCTTCCTGAGTGTACAAAAGTTGAAATTTGACCTTCATCTAGTTTTCTCAAGGTCAAAGTCATCATCTCATTTTCATCCCCTTTGCCGCCCGAGTAATGTTCTTTTTGTTTCATTTTTCTATCTGCAACGGTTGTAGATATTTGGTGGACTAACGGACAGACGAACACTGACAATAACAATACATCACCGCTTTGAAGTGGGATGTAGTAATGATATGAACACAGCAACTCATATTTCATCACAAAAGCATCAATGAACCTCTATATATAATGCAATAAACACAAGAATTAAATTCAAATATATCACTATAATGAAAATCCATTATAATTTAAGAAATCTCTTTCATGAAATCTAAATATAAATAGTAATTCCTCAAGTTAGTACAAATGGTGTATTCAGTCCTTCAACCATAGAAACTACAGCTCTCATGATGCCCGGCGGCAAACCAGGAAGTACAGCACACAATTCAAACCCAAAAAACAATTGAAAAACTGAAGAAAAAAAACAATGACGGACATGAACGAGACACAAAAGTGTAGCTTCAAGTTGCACATCTTAAGCATGTTGTCAACCTCTGACTTTATCAGCCATCAAACTGTTAGAAATGCACCAAAGTCATCACATCATCTACAATTTGCACACAAGCTAGAAACCGATAAAATCACAGTGAAATAATAGATAGGTGACAATATCCAACATTTAACATAAAGCAGACAAAAAACAAGGAATTGAAGGACTCACTAATTGGCTGCATACCAGGTTGAAACTGAGTTTGGTGAATCCACTTCCTTACAACAGGCCACAGTGGTCACATGACTCACAGCACACCTCACCCTTAAAGAGACAGTACTGACCACGTTTAAAATATAGGGGACGTTTTCCTGTAACACGAGTTACAGTAAATATTTTTTATTGTCGTCATGCCTCTAAGGGAGTGGTAACCATGGTTACCCCCATTTGGAATTGCATTTAGTTTGAACATCCTTTTAGTCTCAACCTGAGAGTCCAAGAAGTTAACACTGATACTTTTAAGAAGGAATACAAAATGTGTTAATGCAGCAAATAAAGTTAGAACTTTACATGACAAAAGAATTCAAATAAACCTGTGTGAGACATTGTAATTACTCAGAGGCCGCTGACCCTGAATGAAATAAAAATAATCACTTCATTCTTATTCATCGATCATTATACAACAGCAATTAATGGGATCCACTGAACTGCTGCCAGCAGGACTCAAATGTACCCTTTTAAAATTCATTTCTTGAGAGGAAGTTGAGGAAAGCCTGCAAGACGCTTTCGCTCAAAGCGCTCCTTTGTTGTCTGACCTTGACAATTAATTTGATGCCTGGAAAAACTGCCTACCCAGCGTGTCTGAAGTGGGCTTCTCAATGTGGAGGGAATGGGTGAGGAGGAAGTAATGCTGTCATTAACTCTCGCCCACTCCTCACACCATCTTCAGACAACCCCTTGAAGGCTCATGGACGGCCACACGGAGGTGTTGTTATCGGCTGAATCTCATTTTGAACTTGGTACGAACACGTAAACCAACACCGCAAGGCTGTTTACCTGATAATGTAAAGATGTAGAATGGAGGAGTTTATGGTAAAACTACACAAAATACAGACAGCAGACGGATCGGTGTTACGTCTGCCATGGAGGTCGTTTCTCACTTTTACCTCAACAAGATTAAAGATGAAGATTAAATCAATGTTATAATCCCTGAAGGGGAATAATATGTCCACTCTATTGGACTCTAGTCAAATCCGTATATCACAAGCATTAAGCATTAATTTGTATATCACAAGCGTTAAGCTCTTTTCATGTTTATACCCTACGATGAGGTGCAATAAAGACTCAACAGTCCCGCACTGAACAGGCTGTGTGAGAGGAGATGCAAACCAGTAGCTATAGATAGCAGAAGTATAGTTCAGTGCAATATTTACTTCTGACATATGTCAGAAGCCGAAGCAGGCGTCACCCTAGTCCCCATCATTAGTGGTGTCCAGATGTTGTGTATGTAACCCATATGTTCACATGTGTTCTCTAACCTTTGAGTCCAAGTACGTCAGACTGCAGCAGCTGTGGCGGCGTAGGCTTACCCCAGCTTTACCCTCTACTGTACATACAGTCAAGGTTAACACTCCATAATCCTTTGGTGTGACGCTACAACAATCATCTGTTTATTCGTGCAGGAGAATCTGTTCAATTGATTTATGTTAATTCTGGAATATAATTTAAGATCAATGTTGAATCTGCTCTGCCGACAGCGACCCCCTCTTGTTTCAGATCACCTTCGAGATCAAAACCAGCCTTCTATAATTAGCTCGCAACAACCCCCCATAGAGAATGTGACCCATTTTCAACACGCTGCTTGATTGGCTTTATTTAGTGAATTATGAGAAGAGTAATTTTGTCTTAGATTTGTAAGTAAATCTATAACAGAGTTCCTGAAATGGGACATTACCTCTGGAGGACTTTTAATATCCAACAAGACCATTCTTCCCTTGAGAAAAATAAAAATTGACAAGCACTAAAAAAATAAACACGAGGATGCAATCAACACGGAACCAATTCTTCATGTGCATTCGTGAGTTGATGGGCCTTGCTTCCCTGCTGGTATTTCAGGGTTAAACAACAACTTCAAGAATAAACATACAGATAATTGGTAAGAGTAAAATACCAGTAGGGATAGGGGATAGGGGAACACTGTGCAACTGTCAATACTTCATTAAAGCATCCAGCTGCAAAATCCGCTGGAGTTATTAAATGCTTGTGCTGGTTGATTACATTTGTTTTAGCAAATAAAGTGGTAACACAATTCTGTAAATGTGGAACAAGTTAGAAATTGCTGTAAATGGACGACTCCCGTGATGATGGATCTCTGTAGTGAAATATCTAAATACAAAAGTCTATCAGGTGAGGTCCCCCGAGTAAAACTCCTCAAATGGGGGCTCCATGGAATAATTTGTCAACTTATGGGCCCTTGATGTAGAAAAGTTTGTGCAACGCCACCTTAGAGGGTAGTTAGAGATGCTTTATGCAGAGGAAGGGTACCCCGGAGGGCACTTCATCACATCTGCCTTATTGGAGAGGCTCCCTGGTGGGCGCTTTATCTTTGCTTTATTCACCATGGAGGCATGAGAGACACTTTATGGGGGGTGGGGGGGAGGATGCATATGTCTGACACCTGAAAAAATCTGCATCTTTAAAATAGCTTAAATTATGGTAACATCAGGTGCATGATTTAAAATAAAGATAGATATACGATTCCGTTTCATCCTTTTAAACTGGAACATCTTCCACACCTTCCTCATTATCAGATGAAATGGAATGTACTTCCTGCACACATGAAAGGAACCTAAGCACTAGTCAGTTTGTGATGTATAAAATGTGCATTGACTTGGTTTTTTGTATAGATTAATTTTAGTCGCTCTTCCAACATGAATAAGTGAATTAAATATTGAACATAATGTTCATCACCAGGAACAGGATTGATGTTTTAAACATGCTTTATGCAGTACCCAAAGGTACTAAATTCATTACATTAAACATCGAAAAGCAAAAAATCATTCCATTCGAGCAGCAAATGTTTGATACTCATAAATTTTATTAATTGTATCATTTATATTCCAGCTGCTCCTTTCTTCTTCCTCCTTTCAGTTTAGGAAGTTGTATTTTTACGGCTGCTGAATATAACCTTTCAATACATCATAATTTCCTAAAATAACCCAGATATTATGGAAAACACTTCCAGCGAATAGTTTACATTTATATTCACTATCATCTTGAGGTCTCAAAGTCGTTCTTCAGTGCGCCTTGTGGTCACAAATCTTTCTAATGGCTCCATTGGTTTTAAGTAGTGAAATCATTAAGATGACCTAGAGCGGCTTCTCAAACCAAGCTGACAGTTTCGGTGAAGGCCAACAGAGGATGGTGTCATCATGTCTCATCGGTTTATGAACACATTTAATCCACGCTACGAATGAGGTCGACAAAGACGGGTCTTAAAGAGATTCATACCCACTAGCATGTAGACTTCTACCCCAGCTAATGAATAAATGCATTTACTTTCTGTTCGAGGATGAACGGCGTCGTGATTCAAAACGGCACTCTGACAGCAGGTTTTATATTCCCATTAGGTGCAGAAAGGGATATGGAACCCGCTGCCAGAGGTAATAGGTTTGATAATCCGTTGTCTGTGTGTGGAGACGGATTGAAGGACCGATGAGAGCGATCCTTCATTGTGACATTCAACCGCTGACTTCTGTCCTAGAAGGAAAGCTGCTTCCCACACTCAAATCCTTGCAGCCAGTTTCTCTAAAATATTAAGCTGGACTTACTTTTTTTTTTTTTTTTTTTAAGAAAAATGCATTTACAGGGTAAATGCAGCCGGACAGGGATAATTAATTCATCTCGTTGAAGACGAGACGACTTTAATCCCTCATCAAGTCACGGGTCAAGGATCTGCTGGAGCCTATCCCAGCTGGCTACAGGCGAGAGGTGGGGTACACCCCAGATGACATGCCAACCCATTGCGGGACCACTTAGATAAATTAAAAAGGAACAAACCTGCGTCAAGGACAGTGTCATTCAAAACTTGAGCAATCAGGAAATGGTTTGCTAACCAAGCCCCAACAAAAGCTTGAAACTTTCATTGACTTTAAATAGGCCATTCTAGTTTTTTCAGTTTAGTGCAGGAAAATGTGGGTTCACCTCAAAAATCCATACTGATATGCATCTGAATCCATTCTGAAGGCTGACCAAGACGAGTCCATTTCATTCCATTGAGATCCATTTCAAACCTTTTAAGACATCCTGCCCAGAAAGCAGAATATTCTGAAGATGACATGAATGAATTTGTGAAAAGAAGCGTGTTTTAGTCATTAATGCAGCAGGAAGCTGGTAATTCACTTCAGACATGTGAGGCATGCAGCAAAAACATTATGGTTGCACAAATCGTTCAGACATTTGCTGGGTGATCTGATGCCGTGGGTCGACGCCTATTGCTTTCTTAACTGTGCCTCCATTTGGTTTAAATTACTGACTCCTTTTAAAATGGTTCATTTGATTAAAATTAAGTGAACCTGAGAGAGAATATTCCTTTTCTGCGCCTGAAGGCGGCATCATCTAAACACCTTAAACTGCCTTGTGGTACAAAGATTACCAACATGTCTGTCGCTGGAATGGAGGACGGCTCGATAACTGTTGCTGCAGGCATTGGAGCATTGGAAAATCCAATATCAATTAATGCAGGATTGGGAGTTTGGCTTGACAAGGCAGTTAGCGTTTCCTCCCTAGATGGCCAGACAGAGGTACTCAAGCTGTGGCCCAAGGGAATGGATGGATTAGTTGCAGCGCTAACAGTAGTCACGTCTACTTTCCTGCCTGTCCTCTCTCTCCCATCAACCTCTACCTCACTCTTTCGCTATTTATCTAGTTACCTCTGATTAAACTTTAACCCCGTCCTGGATTAGTCACTATTGGATTGAAACTGACCCATCCAGTGCTTGATCAGTCTATAAAGGCTTAAAATAAAATCCATTTAAAAATGCTTGGATATATGCTGCAATAGGTTGGTTGACATTATATCCCAGTATCTCCCAGGCTGAAAAGTAACCACACATCTGCTTCTATCAGTCTGTGGGTAAATGTCTTTATTAAATTGGTGCAGTAGACTTTTATAGTCTTTGTTTTATGGGTTCGTTGACTAGGAAATAAACGGTGTAATTCTTTCTGAAACCAGCTCAGTTTTACTGGGATTATAGTCGTGTCCTCTTAGCCAATGCCGGCTGAGCTCCAGAGAGTATTAGGAACTAGGGATCAGTCCGTGACCTTTGACCTGAGAATCAACTGAGGCTCCCCTGTAAGAATCGTCTCACTGATATAAAGGAGGGGTAGAGGAAAAGGACCTTGACATGACAACGTCAGGCAGTGTTGCAACTAGTGCAGGCAGAGTAACACACCTTCTGCTTTCTGATTGGACGAAAAAAAACAAAAACCAGTGCGTCTGCGTGCATATCATCCTTCATTTCCTGTCCTTCCAGATGCATCCAAGGCGGACGTGCCGGAGGACTTCGACATCGACATGGAAGACCCCGAGACTGAAAAGGCGGCGGTCGCCATCCAGTCCCAGTTCAGGAAGTTCCAGAAGAAGAAAAACCGTGACGAGAAGTCCTAGTTAGCACCGTGCTGCTCTGCCACCGCGTGAAGAGATGGCGCAGCAATGATGGTGTGACATTTGCATGTAAACAAATTCATACCTGTTGGGACTCCAGGGGTTGTGATGCAATTGGGGGATGGAATGCAATAGCCTGATTATCACGACATGTCTGTGAATTTTCATGATTCTCTTCTAGTTACTATTTTTTTTTTGACTGCTGTATCGATAAATAAGCCGATCATATTTCTATCCTCTATATATCATGAAAAATCTAGCTGGTGTATTTGTTAGAATGTTTTTTGTACTTTTTCCCAGACTCATACACACTATACACCCACATCCAATACTTTTATTTTTGCAGGTAAATAAAGCAAAAACTAACATTAGGCGCTTTTTTTTTTTTTTTTTTTTGGTTGTCTTTTTAGGAATCTGCACCTCCATCCTAACAGAATACTTCACCGAGAGGCTTTTTTTTTTCTTACCTGCATGATTATGTCAACCTGTATCAATGTGCATTGAATAAATAAAGACTCATGTGTGAAACTTGTGAAGTGTGCATGTAAATAAATACTGAAGGCAAATTAAGTTGCTGTTTAATGGCTGCAGAAGATCTAATATATTGCATCAGTCCCTCTGCAGGAGCAGCAGAGGGACTTATATCTTGATGACGGCCTATAAATGGAGATCTCTTAAGACTGCAGCTGAATATATTCCCTTCTCAGCTTTATATCCTCCATGTAAAGCCAAGCTGACTGGCAGATTCTCAGTGAGCTGTGCAGCTGCAGGCAGTTTAAACAACATTCACTTGCATAAATACTTTATATTTCAGTTTCAGGGTCGAGGGCTGCTGCTTCATCGTGGCGCATCCAATGATTTCAAAAGGCATTTTCATCCTTGAGTTAACAAAAAAAGTTTTGGTTGAAAACAAACGCTGGCATCTGATTCTCGTCTTAATCGCCCTGATGCTGCCATTTACTTGGTTTGACTCCTGCTCTTTGTCAGGAAATGAGATGCCAACATTTTGGCTGAGGCAGTTGTCGCAAACAAAGCTTTTAATATGTTTCACAGACCTGCTAATCATTATAAAACATAGTGATCGAACTCATCGCATGGCCTTTCTTATTAAAAATCAGCGCCGCAGCTGAAGAGTCAAGGCTACAAGGAGTGGCACAACAAAACGTACAGTAGCGACATTAGCATTTCATTTCTACAGTTCACGTTTGATTAGATTTTCAGACCCTGATCCAATGGAAGCTACAAATCAACACATCATCTAGAAAATAACTTATTTTTGTCCTCAATGACACTAAGGAGTGTCGAGCTTTGCAGGAGTTTAAACTGTCAAGGGTTAAGAACGAGAACACAAAGCTGAGCCACTGACCTGCATTATATCAGTGTCAGGGTTGACCTCTACCCCCGAGGGAATTGATCCTCACATCAGATCAGCTTTGTAATCCTGAGAGGATTACACTGCACCTGATTCAATAAGACACAGCCAGATGTTTTACTGTTCAGTCAAATGAAATCCATCCATCGTATGTTAATACTATAAAACACTGCATTAAAAATGTGCCAGAGGCTTATTTTGTCCTGCAAACAAATGCATTCATAACCAGTTCAGAGCCATTGTCTTCCTCCCCGAAAGGCAAAGACGCAGCAACCTTTCCAGTGAAGGTCACCGCCTTGTGGACATAGAATTCCCTCTGCTGCTCCGTGTTTGTTTGCCAGGTTGTTATATTTTCCACCCTGATGACTCTCGAAAAGGATCGTGTCAAGTCAACCAAAGGCCCACAGAGAAAAGAAATCATCCCAAGGTTCCGCCAGCGTCTTTCCTGTGCGAGTATGAGGTAATAGAATTGAAATCGTATTATTAGCATATGGAAAATTTCTTGTTCCTCTATGCAGCGCTGCACCACTGACAGGTTCAAGTTTCCCACCTAGAAATAGAAGATAGATTTCCTTACTGCAAAGCTAGACTGTTTGTATTTGGAGTATACTGAGAGTAAAATGTGTTATTGTCATTTTAAAACAAACTATAATGTAAAATCATAATGAAAGAACCTTTAACTTTTTCAGTATAATTAGTGATGGAGCCAAAGAGTTACAGAAAGTAATGTAGCATCCCTATGCTACATTTATCCATGTATGTAAACACATCAAAGAGGGCTAGAAGCTGTCTGACAAGCACAATCTGCAAAATAGAGCAAATTATGTCCTAAGTTAAAGACCCAATGGCAAACACGCACGAAATGTAAGTAGACTTAAATGAATAAGGACATGTACATGGGACCTTGTAGGCCCCCGAGTTGGAAAAATCCCAGATCTGCCCCTGGATTCAGTTAAAATAATCACAAAAACTTCATAAGGAACAAAATTACAGTTCATTATTTTCATGACAAATTCTACACTGTAGAGTTCAGCTCATTGGGTTATTTCTTACTGGAGATGAAGATTTTTCCTTTGCTTTGCTGTTCAGTTACTTTAATCCATTTCCCTCTCACTGATTATTGATAAATTTGCTTCATCAGTCCACAGACTGAGATTTCACCCACGACTACGTGAAACTGTTTATTTTATTATGAAAGACATTTCTTCAGACTGTGATTCTTTTCCACATCATGAAGGACGCCAGACGCTTTCTGCGTCCTTCTTGTCTTATTTAATTTGCTGGTTCAGTCGAAGGTAATTTTGCAGCGGTGTGGACCGCAGTCCCATTAGATCGGGAGATGGATGATTCCTCCATGTTTGATTCATTAAAGTTACAGTAGGCATTAGTAGCCTGCCACACTCTCAGCAGCTTGAATCTGATCTAATCGCCGTGGGAACACCGCTCGTGAGGAAATACTGAACCAGCCCACTGCGTGTACAACCGGAGTTGGGTAAAATATCTTCCCTTCATCAAGCACCGCGGGGAAAATGATTTCTATTACAGTTCTTCGGCATATCCTCTCACAGTTGGTTGTAGTGTTCACTCTAAATTTAATTTCTTCTACTTTTTCCAATACATCTCCCAACAGATGAGCCACTGATGATGGATTGAAGGAATATTTGTGTCTCGAGGCGCAGAGCAAAGAAATAATTCTGCTGTCAGTCAAAAAGATGATTAAAGCTTCATATTTGCATCCACGTAGTCAGAAACACAGACGGCCACCTGAGGAGTTTTAATGTTTTAACACATCTTCATGCTTTTCTTGTCTTCAGATTAGATCAATAAGAACGAGAGGAGCTGAAGAAGCATCATCTACAGGGGTTCAATCCAGCACAGCAAAACAAGCTGTAATTTTAATGTGTTTTTAAACAATGCAAAAGTTTCTTCAGGATGTAGGATGTTGAGTGAGATGTAAATGTAAAACTTGTGGTCTTATTTCCCTGATTATCACCATTTCATTTGGACAGATAGTTCAGGTAGTGGTAAATCAGAATTAGGAGCAAAATGAGACCGACGAGCAATTAGCAGCGACACCTTTTACTTTCTATTTTGACTTTCATGCAAAAACATTTAGAGACATCTTTTACCGCCCCCCAAAAATCTTATCAGGAAAAAATATTTTTTAAAAATCAGACTGACTATTACAAGGTCAGGAGGTCAGGACCAACATGCAGAACACCAGGGGAGGAGTCCACATTCATAGTTTAATTAACCAAAAATTCCTACGACAGGTTTCAGATGAACAGGCAAGGAACAGAAAAGAGTGAAAATCCAAGAAACTAACAAAAGTCACAAGTAAAAATACAGGAAACAAGCAAAATCCCAAAAAGGTCCCAGAAACCTGAAGAGTTGGTGACAATCTGGCAGCAAACAGATCTGAGCCAAGTTTAAATAGGCGGAGCCTGATTGGAGGATGGGAAGCAGGTGGTTTTAGCGACACAGGTGAGCGGAATGAGTGGATTTAGTGGGGGCGAACTCAGGATACAGAGGACAGGAGGGAAAACTGGACTTGGGACCATCAACACTCACACATGAATAATCACAAAACAAAGTGCTTCTAAAAGCTGCTCTTGTCAGCGACACAGACATGAATCATTTAGGACGACACATAATATATTAATGTTGTTTCAGAATGAAATCTCATATTAATTATGACATATCTTTACTATCTTTACTATCAATAATTAACAATATTAACATTTTACCATGTATCAACACTTCCGATTACTGCCACAGTTCCACAATACAGCAGTATAGGCCTGTATTGTCCAGAGACTGAGTGGTATGGGGAATTATTTCAAGCCTAAGTGTGCATATACTGTATAAATAGGCAAGAATTACATGATACATATGCAACATTATTTATCATCACAAGCCAAACGATTTTAATGACTACAATGGAATAATCTAATGCGTTAGATACTGTTTTGGGATTAATAATAATCCTGCAAATGACATTTTCATCAGAATGGATTTCTTGAGCTTCAGGGCAAAGGTAACACAGCTGATAACCGGTGACCCGTGGCTTAAAGCACGGATTCAGGGGTGACAGTTGCTGCAGCCGCTCCAGTTCGTAATGAGCGAGCAGTGTAAGGTCTCTAAGCCTGCGGGACTGGCAGATGACACGGAGGGGGAGGAAATGGGAGGGTTTGTGCCACAAAGAAGTTTTGTGACATTAGGTTCAGTAGTTTTCGCATATCGAGGAAAATGCAGAATTAAACAGTCCTGATGCGTCTCTTTAGACTGATCTGCATTGAAATTTCCTTTTGAACCTGAGGAAATAATGGGTTAAAGCACAACATTAGCTTCCACTGGGCTAAAAATCAACAATGAAGAAATTTTAGGAAATCAAAACCTGGTTTGCAGTTATAAATATATAAAGTTTCCTCACTTACAGAAATGAGTAGGCACATCTCCACTCCCTGTCAATCTACCCTATTTTTATTTTACCAGGGTAATAATCCATGTCATCTTCTCAAGATGGTTCCAGGACCATGTGACTGCAGGTTGCCCCAAAGGCCTGCAGAGATAATAACCATCATAACACCCTTGGATGAAAAATGTAATATCTGTATGATGCTGCAGTCGCTCTGACCACACAACACACTGCTGATGTTGCAGAGGGTGGTGTAGTTCATGCAAATAATTATTTCTAATAATGTCATGGAATATATTTAAATAATTTTCTGAAGGTACAGTCTATTATAGGAAATCTGTCAGAGACCGTGTGGCTATCCTAAAGGTTTCAGGATATAATCTGTAAATAAAGGCCCATTTTTACTCCATCGTTGGAATATAGACGGTTATGGAAAGACTATAAAGGTCAGAACAGTTTCTTCTGTCTGGATACAAAGGTGGGACAAGCTGGTTAAAATAAGTTTAGAATCAGTAAAACCTCATACGTCAAACTGATCTGTATGTATTTACTTATTAAGATGGAGGGAGGGTAGATTTCTCTCAGCGATGTAGGCTAATACGTGACTTGCAGATAGCACAAGTACAGAGTTTAAAATTAATGGTATCAAGACTGATTCAAGCAGACAGGAAGTGCACACCCAGATCACTGAACAGACAGCAAGCTTCACTTTCAATCCGTCACATGTAATGATGAATTATGACCTAGTAATCTGGGAGATTGATTTAGCTTGTCAGTTTAGCTGCTTTACTAAAAAGTAGACTGGATTTTGGTTTTGAGACATCACCCAGAGTTATAACAAAGACGAACATTAGAAGTGATTACAAAATGCTATTCCATGTGATGCAGTTAATTTAACATGGTTAGTATCTCTCTGTCCAATTGCAAGAATAATTCAAAAAGTTAAATATCCATCCATCTACTAAAATGACCCTCAATCATTTTAATGTGGTGTTCTGACGTGACCTCTGACACTTAAGAGTCATTTAAGCTCATTCGGAAAGCTTTCCAAAGCTAGTTGAACATACAGGATGTATTTTGCTTTTATCGTACAATAATTACATTTTGTGTGAAATCATTGACATTAAATCAACAGATGACTTGTTGATTTTTCTGTGTTGAACATAAAGCAGGATGCTTTATGTTTAAAGGGCCATAAACATCACAGCCAGAGTAATGCAAAGGTTTTATTTCAACATATATGCGTATATAATGAACTTCTATTTGATATCAATTAGCTAAACAACAGGTTGAGGCAGCGTAGCAACCAGTTAGCAGTTATGAACGTCTCACAAAAGAAACTGAAGGGAAAACATTTTCGTGTGAGGAGCAAGCTGTGTCCTTCAATGCGAACCAGAGGGCGAGCAAGCAGCTGGATCAATAGAGCAATCAGAGAGAGAGAGAGAGAGAGAGAGAGAGAGAGAGAGAGAGAGAGAGAGAGAGAGAGAGAGAGAGAGAGAGAGAGAGAGATGAGAGAGAGAGAGAGAGAGAGAGAGAGAGAGAGGAGGAGAGGAGAGAGAGAGAGAGAGAGAGAGAAACAAGGTCAAAACCCAGCAGAGAACACTAATAATGGCCGTGGAGGAGAACCAGTGTGTTTTTGTGGGCCTGCAGAGAGAAGCGAGGCAGCAGCTGATTTAAGGAGTGTGTTGTGTGAACACAGATGAAAGTCCTTCCGTTTCACCCCCTCTAATTTAACCCCCTGTCTCCTGCCATTCTTCAGGCGCATCATTATAGTACAACTCAGTTGGGAGGTTGCTGGTGTATTCCTGCCTCTGCTCGCTGACATTGAGTGTTATGCTATGGTGTCCTTGGTGGACAATTAAAAGAAAAATCCCAATAAAAGTGTGTAATAATTCTATAGCAGGCGTAATTAGTAGTCATCGTATCCCAGTAATTCATGAAGTAAGGTGTGAGGAAGGGGTTTTCAACTAGTAAAATACAAATAGAAAAATAAAAGTGATGATTTCTGTGGAGCAGGAGTGTCTGTCTTTTTCCAGACTTGCTTCCATACTGTGAAGTTCGAGGTCAGTTTGGTTCCCAGTGTGTCAGATACACACCTGTGAGACAATCTAAACAAGTGTGTTAAATCATAAACACAACTCTCACCCACCTGAATCGGGGTTCACCTCCAGCTTGAAACCAACACCCTGTCGCTAATCTTACTCTGAACTTCTTTGTGTTTTAGAAAGACTAGTGAAGACAGCTTAGATGATGCAAAATTGTGCCAGCCTGCTTTTTCAACCTATTGTAAATCCATTGTGTGACCGTTGCATCACCAATTATTCATGATAATTACAGCTGATGGCTGCCGAACTTAAGTGAACAGAGTTGGAAAATAGGAGGGACAGTTACAAGCTACAAGTGTGTATAAATGGTGAAAAAGATCACAGGTAAACAGCTGAAATATGAATAAATAAATGAAACAGATGAAATTATGAAACTCCTTTCAGTGTTAAAGTTTGCCAGGAACAAATGTCATCACACATAAAGGATGGATTAAACCTTACAAATGTTTTTAATATTGAAACGTCCTCTTCCCTATATTCCCCACTTGGACCGGGGAGTCTGGTGGGGGGCAGTAATAACAACCCGCACCCAGGAGGGGAGTCACCCACTAACAATTAATCCTACCGCCCTGTAATAAATGAGGACAACTACATCATGAAGTATTTCTGTGCCAGCGGGAGCATCATCTATCTTCATTACACCACCTCACACCGGTGAGGAGGCCACAGGTTTAAAGGAAAGGAAATATTCCCATTAAATCACACAATGGTGTGTTTTTTTTGGAAATCATTGTTATCTATGAGACCCAGTGGGAGAAGCTGTGTGTGTGTGTGTGTGTGTGTGTGTGTGTGTGTGTGTGTGTGTGTGTGTGTGTGTGTGTGTGTGTGTGTGTGTGTGTGTGTAACCAAAATTTGTTGTATAAGAGTCCTGATCTTATCTTCAGTCTCTTGGATCTCAATACCTTAATGAGAAAAATTGGCGCAATATTTTTGGGTAATTTAAACATGATATCATTGAGGTGCAAAAATTCTTTTTAATTAGTGAGTACATTTTTTAGAACTGTACTGCCAATGCTTGACCAAACCTGTATACACACATTTTCTATAGCAACTTCATCTCTCTCTTTGCTCTGCTGTAGACCGACTCCATATGAGGATGGTGTTTCTTCAAAGAAGGTCTACATGAGAAATGACATCATCATGCCTGGCCAATCAGAAGCAGAGCTGGCTCAGGTCATGATATTGCCAGAATAGGATTCTTACATCTGCTTTATGAAGTGTCGAATGTCTCTAGTTCATAGCTGTGTCAGGTTTTCCAGATGGATCAGCAGTTTTGAGGAACTATTAATATTTTTAATTTTCTGCTTGATGCCTCTACAGGTTATTTCAGAGAATTTGTGCCTATCTAACTGTGCCTCTTCCTGCCTCTGCTGTACGATCCACGCTCTTGCACTCCATGGGATCGGCGTGACAGCACAAACCTGATCTCAGCTCTAATGTCAGCTCTGGCATGAATTATTCATCCGTTCAGGGCGACATGCTCTTGAAATGGCAGCGACACGCTGGAGCAGACTGTCAGCTGCCCTCCTTCCCCTCTCCAGGTTGTCACACACAGCTTTTGGTGGTGGACCGTCTCTCTCCACCTGCTCCAGCTCCACAAGCTTCATTTCTTGGAGGCAACAGATGGACTAATATCAGAGGACGGTGACTGGACAGTGCCATCTGTTGATCAAAGCCGAGTCAAAGCACAAAAAAACAAATCTGTTTTCTTTTGTTTTTTGGATCTTACTGTTTCTCCTCTTTGGTTTTGGATGGATGGTGGAAGCAGCTGAGAAAGATGGAGAAATCGCTTATAACAAAACTGCTTTTCAATTATTCAATTAAAAAACATACATTATATTGATAATATTATATTTAGATGCTCTACGTTGTATAAGAATTTACATCTAATTTATATTATAACCAGGTGAAATTATGACTTTTATTCTGCTGCATTTTCCACAATTAACTTGATGTTATCTTTCACTCAAGGCTTCATTATAATTCTGGTTTGAATTAACGCTGATGACATCATCAGGTCCAGACAGCATGATCCAGTGGTTGTTCAGGCCTGGAAGCACAGGTAGTACTCCTGATCATTTAAACTGACATTGATCAATGAAGCAATACTTCAGCTGAACTTAAAGAAGTCTGTCACAAATTAAAAACACCTGAGATCATTAATCAGACATCAAGATAGACGATCAATAACTGTCTGCCAGGTCATACTAAAGGGAGCATTGTGACTACTAGCACTAATGGGTGAAACTTTAGTTATTGATTCGATCAATCATGTTTTGTTAAATGTACATGTACAAGTTGGCGGTAAAATAAAATAAGGGGAAACTATTAGTTGACGGAAAACCAAAGAGAAAACATTCTGAAAGGAAAAAGTTTGCAACTTATTGCATAAACCAAAACACTAAAAATTAATCATCACTCTTTCCCAAATAAATCAAATATGAAATCTGAGGGAGCAGGATTTATAATATGTAATATAATATATTCTTTGACACTTTTCCTTTCGAAACGATTTTACCCTTGAGGTCTCCAAAAAATATTCCTCAGATTTAATAAGCTGAGAGGGGAAACACTCATATACCGTCTGCGCACCCCATTTAAGCCGTGCAGATATTGCTTTTATTTCCAGTGGATGAAGACAAAAAAGCACTGGAATTTATCTTATATTGCTGAAAAATATGGATGTTCACCTGAGCTCCTGAGCACATTTGATGAGATTTGATATTATCTAAATGCTGCTTTTCACTAAATCATAAGACACTCAATTATAACACAAGAATGACGGCAAAACAGCAAAGATCAGAAGAAAGAGAGGAAGACTTCGAAGGATGAATCCAAGTCAGGTGTGTGCAAACATGACTAAGGACTTTATTAACCAAATCATTTTCCCCATAATATCCACAAATAAAAGTGATCTCTTTATATATATTCACATTGTATAATTTCATAGTGTGACAAAAAATTATCTTTTTTTTTTTTCATTTTGGATTTCCAGCCATTCCTATAATTGTCATTTGATCAGTCGCCATGCAGTCATCAGAAAGGTTGAAAAACATTATGATTGGTCAGCATTGGCGGTCATGTCCGGGATCGCTCTTCTATAAGCCCCTATTGGCTCTTCATGGTGCTAAAAGCCCCCCTCACTTACCCAATCACAGATTTCATCACACTGCCACAATAAACTAAAATAAATTTTTTAAAAAAAGCAACGTTCTCCAGCAGAGAGCTCCAATCCTCCTTTTACTTTCTTCTTTTTTTTGTAGATATTTTCTGTTTTTATATAATAATATTAATAATAGCAATAATAATAATAATAATAATGAATATAATTGTCCTCGATATAAATTTTATACTATTTTTTTCTCTTTCTCAAATTTTAAATAAATCATTTTGGCAATCCTCATATGTCGTCACTTTAGAATAAAAGAATACTCGAGTAGAAAATAAAGACTGTGAGAAAAATCAGAATGAAAAGTGTGAAAGCAACAGAGAAGAAGAGCGAGGCGTGGGAGGTAAGGGGGGGGGGGTTAAGAGAGGGAAAATAGTGAAAGAAAGAAAGACAGACTGAAAGAAAAGCATCCACTGGGGACGCACGTCAGAAACGGCTCTATATACAACAATTTCTGTTGTGGAAATCTGTCCATCGTGTGCCTATCGTCTGTCCCTTGTCCGTCCACCTCCGGCGTGTCTGCGGCGGCCCTGCGGTCAGACGCAGGCCGGTGTGTGTCCCAGTGTTATACCAGAGTGTAGGACTTGGCATAGGGGTTGTTGCTCTGTTTCAGGTGTCCTCTGGAGTCCAGCAGTGACTCCTGGGAAGTGCTGAGCTTGGCAGCCTGTGCTTGGGCTAGGTCTCCTGAGGAGGAGGCCTCGGCCCGGACCTCGCCCCGGGCCTCCCCTCTCTCTCGGACATCCCTGTGGGGGAGGGTGGAGGCAGTTCCCGGCTGCCATTGCTGCACCTCCCTAGGTGAAGGTACTTCCATGGGGGTGGGCTCCATCGGAGGTGGCCTCTTCAGGGTACGGCTTCTCTGGGGCTCCAGGCAGGTCTGGCCCATCGCTCCCCCTCCACCTCCTCTCGTTTCCCCTGTAGCACCGGCACCGACTCCACTCGCTCCCACTCCTCCTCCACCGCCGCCTCCTCCTCCTCCTCCCCCTCCACTGCTGCTGCCACTGCTGCTGCTGACTCCCCCACCTCGAGCTGAAAGCGGCACGCCACGGTTCAACAGGAAGTCCATGCGGAGGTAAGGAGGCAGGTGGACCAGCTCTCCTCCTGGGAGGTGAAACGGACGGGAGACAATCCATTAAAGCATCAACTGATTTGAAATTGATACAAATGATTTGCAGGTATTGAACATCCTTTTTCTTGATTTAAAACATGAGAACTTTTTCAGTACAAAACCCCAACATGAGTCACTGTCATCACTGATATAAACCAAGAGAAAGGCAGAGCGGCTCGTCTCTGACTCGCTCCTCACCCCCAGGATCCATTCCTACTATTCCATCCTCCGTGTTTAAATGAACTGCACGGAGATTTGAAAATCCATTTTTAACTTGCATTCACCCCACATTTACTCACCTTAGGCCCATAACCATCAATTTAATGCCATACCCATTTTCACCAAGTGTGAGTCTATTCGATTTTTACAGCTGCCACGGTTTGAAATGTGCAGAACATAATGTGATGGAGACATTACAGCGTTATCTCCGCTATCACTGTTGGGGACTGATGCAATTCTTATCAATGCAATGCATAATTATTGAGTTACATTTTCTCGCTGTGATGACGTTGAGGGATGGAGCGTGTCGAGGCGACGCATAATTTATATACAGCACCGATATAAACCAAAATCAAACTCCTCCTCTGTCCTTTCTTGGTGAAGAATAGTCTTTTAAGGAGAAACAATAACTTGGAAATAAAAAATATTTTTCATATTTTACATTTTATCTCAATAAGTGTTTATAGGAAGAATTAGTTAAGTGGAAAACAAAGATAGAGACGACAATGACTTCATTCTGATGAATCTTTATGATGGGCCTTTGCTTTGGCTGGATCTGGAAGCGACCCAAACATTGGTTTTAGGTACTTTCTAATCATTTCTAATCACTGTTTGTACTCTACATGCACCAACACAAGCTAGAGTATAAGCTGTCATTCCCCTGCAGACGAGGTCATCTCTGCAGGATCTAAACTGCAACCTTTTGAAAGATTTACTGGCAAAATGCATAATTTACTGTGTTTTATAATAAGACTTATTAGTGTCAGTAAAGATGATGAATGGACAGGAGTGGTAATTGAATTAAATATAGATTAAAGTGTTTCTGCGGGAAGCTCATTTGAAATGTAGCTTGAAAATTCATCAGCCCATTAGTTGCAGATCGTTTATAATGGGACGGTGACCCAATGAATCCAGCAGGAAGAGCATTACTATATACAGCAGGAGGCAGGAACATGACGAGACAGCGGTGAAGGAGAGGGCAACCTTCTGCCTTTGACCTTTGTGATGGACAGGTGGGGTCACGTCAGGTCGGGCTGATGTAACAGAGACGTGGAGTTCAGACGGTTCATCAGCCGTCACTCAAACTGGCTTTCGCTCCGGAGCCAGGTTTGAAAAGTGCTCGATGGATAAAAGTACGTGTCTACATACATTAATACTGACGTTTCATGGTCCTGGTGAGGCAGCCATAGGGTTCTCACCTCTGCAAGTCTTTCAACTTCTTCTTTCAGTTTTTGCATCCCTTAACTACTTGAGTCAAACCGCTTCAAAGAGCAAAGAGCTTGACAAGATTCTCATGACTTTAACTTTCTCCTGAAGTAACCGACACTGCAGTCTGGTTGCCGGTCATGCCTGAACGACTAAGAGTCCAGTATTATTCTGAGTGGCCTCTGCTGTAGGGCTAAAGTACCACTTTGTCAGAGCAACAATAGCCCCAGACGAGGTTGACGGCTCGCCTTCAGTTGCCCTCCCTCCCTGGTGAACTGGTGATACGAGCCTGCCAGCAGTCAATGAAGCCTGAAACTCAAGACGCTGACCTGATACCTCCAGCTATTATCTGGTCCATCTGAGGATCCGGTGGACCGTCCTGCGCACACGTAACGCTGGTTCTAATTTTTTGGACTGGCTCCATTCAACACGCTAATTATCACAGCCGTCAACAGCAGATGGGGGTGATTGATGAGCTGCGTACACGTATCAGAGGGGGGGGGGGGGGGTCTGAACGAATGCTTGTGCTTCTCTGTGTGAGGTCAGGCGAGTCGTAATCGATCTACGGGACTACTCAAAGGAGGACGGGGTCAGGTAAGGTAGGACGGTGAGAGAAGAGAGATCATCAGATGCAGTGAAAGGGGTTTAAAAGCCAACTCTGCTCACATGAAAAAGTTCTCCCTTTTCTTAAAATAAAAGTCACGCCTGAGGCGCAGGAGCTCAACATCCTTGTTCGTGGTGCGTTAAAAGATCGCTTCATGTGTCGTGGCTTCAAACGTTGGAGCTGCTCCTGCAGGAGGCTTAGATATAAAGATGTCAGTTCCCTCTGGAGTCTAACTTGCTGTTCAATGATTTAATGAAACTAGATTTCATGTTGCAGCAGTCTGAACGTTAACACTCCAGGATTGAAAGCTGATCAAAGATGGTGCCATTCAACAACTGCAGGAGAAAACACAAGGTCAAAAGAACTGGTCCTTTCTTACCGGGTCTGTGCGCCTTCGGCACGGCCATGTTCATGACCCGACTAACGTCCTGAGGTTTGGGTGGCGAGGCGGTGAAGCGGCAGATGCCCGATTCGGACGGCGTGCTGGAGGTCAGGCTGTCAGTGTAGTCGTTGGTCCCTGCCGTCATCTGCTCGGAGGAGGTGTCGGAGATGAAGCACTCGGTGATGGTGAATTTGGCGTGGCGGAGCTGCTCCTCCATCTTGGCGTGCTCGTAGGCTCTGGCCAGCTCCTCGTAGGTGGAGGAGGCGCTCTCGGTGGATACCATGCTGCTCCGAGCGCGGTCTGATAAAAATACATATAAAGATTGTGAATAGCAGCACTAAAGGTTTGGGATGGATGGTCAAACTTCACTCAGACTTCCTCTACCGGTGTCCTGTGAGGGGCTGACGCTGTAGCTGTCACTCTCCTTGTCCACAGATCCGGTGGCGCGTGGCGTGGGGAGTCTCCAGTCGGTGGTCAGGGTGTGCGAGGAGCTGGTCGGGTGCGGCCGGTTCAGGGTCCACTGGCTGGCGTAGCGGCTCCGAGCTGCGGCAGGACCAGCTTTGGCAGTGCGTCTGGCAGTGGGATCTGGTGGGGGAGGGAGAAGGAATGGCGATCAGGAAACAGGAATCAAGTTAAGACAACGTAATAAAACCGGTGAGACTCCACCACCAATTTTGTGGTGATTGGTAGAATTTGACGTACAGTGCGCCCTCGCGCATTTGCGCATCAATGCTTGCGACTTCACCTCATTGCGGATTTTTGGTCGGCAGTCACGTGATACCATATGCGCATTCTATTGGCTGACGGCATCTGGAAGTGCGCTCGGTTCCGTGAGTCTCGGACTTACATGAGACACAAAAGTGCTTTAAACAGTCTATCAGAGTGTGGGAAAAGGTAATACAGATATAAGGTGGTTTAATATCAGTATGGGGAGGGTTCATGAACATTTAAATTACCGTAAATAACAAGATAAGTAGTTTGTCGCTCTATTGCAGAATTTGTTAATCGTGTGTGATTCCTGGAACGCATTAACCGCGAGAGTGCACTGTATTCGTTGATTTAAATTGCGGTAAATAATAAGTTATAATAATAGTGAGATCTCATTGGGTACAAATACACAACTGAATAACACAATAAAACATTGTTCCATTTGTGGGATCAAACACCATGATTCAAGCCCTCATGGACAACTTGTACCCCCAGCGCTAGGGTTAAAGGTCAATGAATGCAAACTGTAAGAAAAGGTCTGTTTTTGTCCTGCAGCCGACCCCCTCAGTGACGACCAAACGACCCCGTCCCACGGCCCCGTGTGACGCCGGTAGAATCAATCACAGCTCTAATTGCCTCCATGCAGGGGTATAAATAGCATCGTGTTCAGTCTGACCCAGACAGACGCCGCTGGCGTTCCGCCGGGCCGAGCCAGAAGGAGACCCTTTAGAAACAGCCTGGATTGGATTTGTGCCGAGAAGAATGGTTCTGGAAATTGTAGTGGGTCAGGCGGTAATTCTATCAGCGATCAGAGATACTTCAGCAAACCGGGTTCATGCCCCACCGGTTCGGTTAAATGGACCAATCAGTTGAGTGTTATGTGACATTCATTGTGTGTTTATGTTTCAAAAAATGGTACATTGATGAAGATTGCAGTTTTCTCCCAGTGAGATTTAAGAGCTTGTCCAGCTGATCATTTCTTTTTACTGGGGAGGGTGGCTTCATTATAAACTCACCAGCAGAATTTCAATAAAAACCAGTTGATCAGCGTAAGAGTTTTTTTTCATTGTGCGATTGCACACAAAAACATTTGCGGTGCATCATTTGTCGAAGTTTACATGTCAGCACTCAGGTCCATATATAGTCAGAAAGAGTCGTGACTTATTAATAATGAGCATTTCTATCCTGTAATCCAGACGCATTGACATGCAGCTACGATTATTCTAGAGAATATCGTGTAGATTCAGGAGAATTGGCTGCAGAACAAAATGATTCACATAACACCTTCATGAGCAACACAAGACAAACACGGCATTCATATTAGAATAAGGTAATAAATGTTGAGCACTGACGGTGGTGGGACTCACTGGTTCCAGGCCTGGCATCGGACACATCCACCAGTGGGCCAGTGGCCTGGGACAGGGACTGGTAGTGGACCGTGTGGGTCACCGTGGAGGATTTTTGCTTGTTCGTCTCCCCAAAGTCGTTGTCTGTCAGCAACACAGTGGACCTGTCATCTAAAAGACAGAAAGGTGATGCAGAGAGAAGGAAAGAGAGGGAAGGACACCAAATTACATACAGCAGGAAACAGGAGATGGAGGTAAAATTGGCCGTCGGTCTCTCACCGATTGTCTCCATGGTGTCCCGCTCCTCGATGAGGAGCTGGGCTCTGGGGATGTCGATGTGCATCCTCAAAGTCTGCTGCTGCTTGTTCACTGTGTCTGGAGTCCGGGTGTTTTTACTGGGGGGGGGGGGGGGGGTTAGCGAGGAGAATCCATGACTCTTCATCTAGTACCACAATGTATCCCAGAAAAACTAATTCAATCCCATTTGAGCTGATAAGTAGCTGCAAGGAGGCGGGAGGGAGGGAATTCTAGCGTGCAGAACCTCCGTCAAGTCACTCAGGGTGACATTATGATTTATATTCACTGCTGAGAGGAAAACAGCTGGCATAAATTAAAACAAAGCACACATACCTCATCAGCATTTCTGCCAGGCTTTTGGCGTCTGTGAAGTCAGCAAAGGGGCCGTTAATACCACGACAGCACAGTCGTTGTTGATTTTCTTAGCTTGTTTCAAATAGATTTTTATAATGATAAAACCCACCTCTGAGTCTCTTCAGCCTCTGTTCCCTCCTCCTCCTTTTCAGGACCATGAGCATAATGAAGACCAGCACCGCCACCACCAGAACGGAGGTGATGGTCACCACCATCTTCAGGCCCCCGCTGCCCGACATGTCTGTGATGGGGTCTCCTGTCTTCAGCAGGGGAGGGATGGTGCCTGGAAAACAAAAACTTTCACTTTCACTTGTGGTTCTGTTTTGGTCACACACATTGGCCCCTGAGGAGCCTGAATGGCGCCTGCAGAGTAAATCGCGGTTCAGTATCTTATTCAAGGACAAGGTGACATTCTGACTGCAGGGTTTAGGTATCGAACCATCGAAGACCACTCTTCCCCCCCCGACCGGCACACAGAAAGAATCACACTCGTGTCTGCAGTCAGGTCTCAAGTTGACACTTTTTTTTAAACTGCTTTAACCTCTTGCTTCAATCTGGATTTGCTTTAAAATGCTTTTTATTTAATCTCACTGATAAAATGTGTTTTTCTGCTGTAAATGGAAGCCGGGGCACCAGGTTGGTAGGAGACCTGACGTACGCTGTTGGTCTCCTGGGTTACCGCTCCACAGCTGAGCTGTAGGCGACTGTCAGACTGACAATAGCATCCACATCCACACACATAAACACACACATACACACACACACTGCATCCTGACAGACAGCTTACGAGTCTCAGCAAAACCCCTCAAAGGACATTAATAAGTAGCGCGCCACAGAGCTCACGCCGCCTCCCTCCCGTCTTACAGCTTATACACTCCTTTGTGTGTGATTGACATAATCAGGAGCCTCCGGCCCGTGGAGAATCAGAAGAACATCCCCGTTTTCTTACTCAGCTGAGCTGTCACCGCTCAAAAGCTGACAAAACTGTCTCACTGAGTATTCATAGAGCACAGAATGCACTGCAGGGCAGAGCTGCAGGATGGAGGGTCAATGCTGCCCCTAGTGGTCACGAAAAAACTCTCAAGCTGATGTAATATCTTCAGTTGTGTAAGATTTCATCCACCGTATCGATGTTATATTGATAATTTGATCTTAAGTTCACAAAGTAGTTTTAGCCGGACTCGGTGGTCCTTCACATCAGTGGCAGTGGTGCTGAAACTCACTTCCATCTGCATTGAGAGTAGCGAACGTCGTCTTCTTCTCCGCCGAGCCGGCGCTGTTGGTGACCTTCATCTGCAGCTCGTACCAGGTGGCCTCCTGCAGGTCGTACAGGATGTAGCTCTTGGTTAGGGATGTGCGCTGGGCGGTGGTCCAGGTGGGCGAGTCTACCGCTCTGTACTCCAGGATGAAGGAGGTGATTGGACAGCCACCGTTGTTCCAGCCGACCAGGTTGAGTCTGGCCCTGGTGGAGTTGATGCTGGTGAAGAGTTCATGTTCTTTGGCAAACTGTGGCTCTGAGGGAGAGAAGACGGTTGATGAAGAGGTGAATACGATTGATTCTGAGAATCAAAACCTCAACAGAAACCAACAAATCCACTCCCCACCTTTCCCATGGGTCTTAGCTTCGATGATCTCGCTGATGCGACCGGGTCCCACTGCATTCTGGGCCGTCAGGGTGAATTTGTACCAGGTGCCGCATTTCAGGTTCTCCAGACGGTACGAACGCTCACTGGGGCTGATGGGAAAACTGCCCCACTGCTCGCTGTTGTCCTCAGAATACTGCAGGATGTAACCTAAGGAGTGTGAGACGGGGGGTGAATGGAGAGGAGGACAAGTTCACAAATCACTTTTATCTACAGGTCTTTTCATTCTGTAAAAATGTTGATGAAACACGGTTCAGCTGGTTTTTATACTATAGCACTGAATTAGATTTGGTCATTCTTTAGTGGCTGAAGAAGCCTGACATTACAGCAATTAAAAAAGTCCAAAACGAACACCTGTACTTTATCCCAGGGCCATCCATTGGGTTATTCTGTCAAAGCTACCAGACAAAAGCATCTCAGCGACCGTCTGAGGCCAGACCAACCAACCAGCAGCAACTTCCCCAGAGCGTGCTGCAAGCCCAGCTAAAAATAGACGACTGCAAGCTGAGGTGTGTGTATTTTGGTGATGGATGATGCTGAGAACAGCGAGTAAAACAAATATCTCACAGAAGTTGTCACAGGTTTTTTTTTTTTCTTACTCCAACTTAAAGACTGGAGCCACATGATTACGAGCGATGATAAATCTCCTGAAATGCTCTGACTGTGATTGGGTTTTCTTTAGAATGGAATGTTTTAATCTCTCACGTAGAGACACCTAATCTTCCCCGCTGCTTTTCTTACTCTAGCTTTTAGGACTTGAGTATTCAGTCCAGGCCACCAGATAATGAAAAACAGGAGTAAAGGAGCTGGTGACATTGGTTATCATTGGTAGCTGAAGGGAGGTGATCCGTCTTAGTTAAAGGCTAATGGATGTATTTAAGTCGCATTTGTCTGGCTTTATATCACATTAGTTTGCAGTGAAATCATCAGCTGCACTTCTTTGGATTTATTCCTAGTCTCACCTCGGATGGAGCTCCCTCCGTTGTCCCCAGGTATCCAGGACAATGTGATTGATGTGGTAGTAGTCTTGGTAACGGTGAGACGTGGCTGATCAGGAGGGACTGTGGACAAATACATGTTGACAACATGGTTAGTATTCATATTGTGATTTGTGTCTCTATTGATATTCCATTTCCATCCCATAATGAGTAACATGGTGACGCTTGTCGGGGGAGGATGTTCTCCTGGTCAAGGTAGAGTGAATATTTCTAGTGGAGTTTGTATGAAAAATAGGGAGCAGAAACTTTTCTACTTTAAGATCTGGTGGGAAATATTACATAACCGAACAGCTGCCTCAGCTCAGGGCGAATACGACCGTTAACGTCTGTCTGACTGCTTGCCTTGGACCTGAAGGTTGAGTGTGATCTCGTCTGACCCCCAATTGTTGCCGGCCACGCAGCTGTAGTTCCCAGAATCCTCTGCTTTCACCGTGCGGATGATAAAGCTGCCGTTGCCGTGGACGCTGCGGCGACCATCCACCAAGACGGGTGTGGGCGTTCCATTGGTGCTGGATAGAGAACGTTAGGAAAGACGTTACCACGAAGTGAAGCTGGTTATGTAGTAGTGGTACCAGGTGATCTCTTCTGCGTGACACTCACTTCCCTTTGAGCCACTTGATGGTAGGAGGAGGATCTCCGACAGCTTTACATGGCAGAACGATGTCCTTCATCCAGGGCGTGGTCACGGTCCCATTGAAGGTCAGGATCCTGGCTGGAGCTAAAAACAACAAAAACACAAAACTTTATTTGTGGTCTAAACGGACAAAATTTGGACTTTGTTACAGATTTGCTTAAAAAGGAAAAGGTGTCCCCTCTAAGTGTGTCTAATCACAATTAGAGGGGAGCTTCACTTTAGAATCGTCACGGGAAAACTGAGCTGCCGTGTGGTTAATCTTTTGGCAAGATAACAAAATTAATCTAAACAAAGGTTTCTAGCCAAGCTAGCTTGATGTCAGCCGTTTACCTTTGGCCAGAGGTTCCACTGTGATCTTCTCGCTGTTGTTGCCATGACCGGCAGCTGTTACGGCGACCACCCAGATGCTGTACTGTCTGTTTCTAGCCAGATTGGGGATTCTGTAGAAATAAGCATCCGGAGATGCTTCAAACTCGCTCATCACCTGTAAAGCGGAGAGACAGGAAGGATCATTGTAACACCGGTTGATGGTAAAACATTTAACCGTCGTTTATGCCCTCTGGAGTGAAATGGGAGGTTCGGTCTAAAAATGCTATCACCATCGGATGCAGGTTGGAGCAGAAGACGATGTATTTTCTGATGATGCCGTTGAGTTTGAGCGGAGGCAGCCAGGAGACAAACACCACGGAGCTGCTGGAGGCTGCAGCCTTCACCCCCGCCGGAGGACCTGGAACTGGGGAGGAAGACAACAGCGTATGACTAACAGGAGCCAAGACAAATATACTAAATATGCATGAGAAAAGATTACGAAGAGCAAATATCCCCAGTTTTAGCCCCGGTTTCAAAAAACGATTATTTTTAGAAGTGGGAAACTACTTGTTCAGCACACAGCATCATAAATCTTTTAGTCTGTGGCTTTTATGCTTGAAAATGAAAATGCATTAGTGTACCAACACGATTCATGAATAAAAACCTGATTAAATATCACAGTTAAATTATGAAAATGAATGGTAACCACTAGTGGAAAGTGGGATTTCATTTATAGACTCGTAAACAAAGCGTTATTCCTGCTACTGATGCTCATGTTTCGCACCATCCTCTTTAGTGCGGACGTAGATCTGTTCGCTGCGGACTCCATCCCCGGCGTTGGTGAAGGCTAAAACCTGGATGCTGTAGTTGGTGTACTTCTCCAAACCATCGAGTTCCAGTGACGGTTGATTGGTCGTCACATTCCTGATTTCTCCCAGTTCTGCCACAGAGAGGAGATGCATCGATTACAAAAGTCCAGCCATTAAAATGTTAGTTAGAACAGTTAAGATCATGTGTGGGAAGCTTTAAAATGTTGTTTTCATTATTCCAGCTCACTCCTCTGTCCACTCCTCTTCATCATGCTGTTATTACATGGTGAATTATTGATGGAGGCAGGCGAGACTGAAGGCAGGACAAAATGCCTGCCTTTGTTGCTTTACAACAAAGTATACATTCAGGTGGAAAAACATCACAAACACAAATATTCTGTGTTTGCAATGCAGTATTTCTATTTCCACTGTTGATGCTCATGAAAAACACAATAATCTCACACTGTGACATCACACAAATAATCAGATCACACGTTGTTACACGTCAAGTGAAAATGTAATGGCAGGTAGACAAAAATAGGTGGCAGAAAATTACACACTAACTTTGAAAAATGTGCAAAAACAAGAATCGGAGGTTAATTGTTGATGAGCAGCTGTTGTCTCTTATTCAGAGAGAACACAGACATTAACTCAATTGATGAGACAGTGTATGACAGTACCACAGCTTCCCCTAGTGGGAGATGGCATTCATTCATCACAAATTAGGTGACTTCTCCAGTGAAGACAAAAAGCGTAAGTGTTGTTTGTGTTCGGGTTTGATGCTGTGATACCTCCATCAGGCAGGTTCGCCCAGTAGATGACTCTGTATCCCTGCAGGTTTCCATTGAGAGCCTCTCTGGGTAGGGGCATCCAGGAGAGAGAGATGACCTCTGGGGACTTCGCCACAGCCAGGACATTTTCAGGAGGCCGGGACGGGACTACCAAAGGCACAAAGACAAAAAAAAGTGTCAGACTGGACAATTATTTATCGAGGAAATGTGAGAAACCTTTTAAAAATGTGTCTCCTTTTTGGACTTTGCCAAAAATAATCTTAGATTTATTCTTTTTCTTCTCACATGAAAACCAAATCTGATAATACAATACAAGACATTCCGTAAAAGTGGCCTAATGTTCATGACCATTAAGAACTGCATCCTAAATACTCCTAGTGATTATATTACAGTGAAAATATGTTGTGCATAAAATATAAGTTCCAAACCCCCCCAAAATTTTAATATTTGGTCATTTCATCAGGGATATAGTTATTGCAGAAGACGTCTGAAATCAAAATGTATTTAGAGTAGGGCTTTCTTTTAATAACGGCTTCACTGTGCTGGTGTAATACATATAATGTCCAGTAGAGGGGGCGTCTTTCCAGAGTCACTGCATTTATAAGGTTTAAATGTGGGATCAAATTCCAATTCATAATCTGACACACATGGAAGGCTTTACACGCACAACACACCAGACCCCTCCCCGCCCCGCCCCCACCCTCCCTTACCATCCTCCAAGGTTTTGGTGACCACCTGCTGTGAGGACGGACCGGTTCCTGCCCTGTTAGCAGCCTGCACCACCACGCTGTACTGAGTGAACTTCTTCAGGTTGTCCAGAGTGATGCTCTCCGTGGTGTCTCCTGTGGTGTCCAAGCTGATGATGGTGAACTGGTGGCTCCCCCCGGGGCTGTACTCCCTGTAGCCCACCTGGTAGCCACGGATGACGCCGTTCTGCAGGTGCTTTTGGGGAGGCTGAGACAAAACAGAACAACTGTAACTGAAAAGGTCTGCTGACTTTTACCCAAAGTAGTAATTGGGTATCTCATAATGACCTCACCTCCAGGCCTACATCCACAACCATGTCTAACCACAGAGAAATTAATGTCCGATTCATAGAGACTGAAAACAGAGTAGTGTGGTGCATGCTGGTATATTTTCCTCTGCTGCAGCTTGGTGTCATACGTCAAAAATTTGGACTTTACCCTCCAAGAAACCTTGATGCTCTGCGGGGAGGTGGGCTCCAGAGTGACATCCTGCGGCGGGCCGTCGGGAGCTGCAAATGAAGTGCATCATTCAAAATTACTGCATGCTGGTGTTTAAATAAAAACGCTGATTCATCATTAAGAATAACTTCATGTTTTATCCAGTCTAATTCCACTAGATGGGGCTGTTGAGTCAAAAATAAATTCACCATCAGGCCCCTCCCTCAGCCACAATTTTCAACCTCAAAAAGAATCAAAAAGAAGTAAAATCACAATATCACCCAACCTTTAAACCGAGAGATTGATGTTTCAACTAATTTGAAATTTACAACTTGATTTGAGTAATGAATCCAGTTTTTATTGTGCTCTAATGTGCCGGTTTGCCCATAGGGGGGTCATTACGGGCGATAGAAAATAAGTGAATGCCAGCTAAAAGCAACAGTTAGCTGAGCTGTTTCCCAGATATAAAAGATGATGGCCTTCATTTAAAACAGCCATAAAATAATTATGTGAAAAATGACTCAATGGGCTTGAGAGCCAGGTAAAAATGGACATTACAGCTGAAAGATCCTCTCCAAATAGCAACAGATGGATGGATATATATAATAGAGTATTGATTCTTCATGGAGCAGAGTGAAGATTTAAGTTAATAAAAGCCAAATTAACTCCTTTATATTCTCAGCTCATTTCACAAAACAAAACATGTTGCCAAGTAACAGAACTTCCGTAACCTGCTTCATCCGTGGTGATGGTGAGCTCGTTGCTGGGGTTGCTGTTCCCGATGATGTTCTTAGCCACCATGCGAATGTTGTAAGTGGAAGAGGGGTGGAGGTCGATGATGGTGGCCTGGTTGAGCTGCGGTGACACATCTTTGGTTACCTGAGCTGATAGCCATGACGCTAGAGGAAACAGAGGTAAATAAAATGTTCAAAAAATGTTGACGCCTTCTGACACAGATGTACCATGTGAATTTGTGTCCACCTGATTTGTTCTTGCATTCAATATCGTATCCTGTGATTGGGCTGTTGCCATCGAAGCCCATGGTCCAGCGGAGAGCAATGGTTCGATCTTTAACCTCACGGATCTCGACCTCAGGTGGATCGGGCGGTTCTGGTGACACACAACACACAACCTCCTGAGGTTGTACACCTACCTATCTCTTTATTGTGACAGGAAGTAGACAAGTGTCCTGACCGGAGAGGCTCACCTTGTACCGTCAGCTGGATGATACCTCGGTCCTCGCCGAAGGAGTTGATGGCGTGACAGGAGAAGAACCCTGAGTCCTCGCGAACCGTGGGCATGATCTAGACAAAATAAAACACCACATGCAGGTCATTGGCGAGGTCAGAGGTCATCGGGTATCGTACACTCTTTTCGCAACCAAATCCTCACCACCAACGTAGAGATGACCTCGTCGGCCACCTCCTTCACGGTGACCACGTATCTGCTGGTCTCCGGGTTGATGATACGTTCTTCCTTCTCCCAGCGCACCATGATGGGTTTCTCTCCGTGTGCGATGCAGCTCATCCTCTTCTCTTCGCCCTGCGTGGCCAGAGTGGTGTTGGGGTAGGAGGTGATCATGGCTGGGACTGGATGGAGGAGAAGCAAGAAAAGAATTGATCTGTTAGTCTTTACTGGTGAGGATGCTGGCAGGGTGATGTTTATCATCTTTCTTTTATCTCCTTCTTCAGTGTATCTACATCTCTCCTTCTCATGTCTTACCACAAGAAAACTCTCTCTCTCCAACAATTATGACATCTTTTTAAACACTCCAGGGACCGTGGTGAACTCTCGTGCGAGTCTACCTGTCTCCGGCATTACTTTGAGATTGAAGCAGAGCCCTTCAGGTAAGTCTGCGCCAGCTTTGATAATGACAGCGAATGGTAGCGCGTTGCCTTCTGAAAGCGAGGTGGAGGAGTGGAGAAGAAAGCAGTGACTCCTGAGTGAACTCCCATCGGTCTGAGCGTGGAGTCGGTCTGGCTCGGCGCCTTAACCGCACACCGCGCTCATTAGCAACACATCTCGCCCCGTGTGTGTGAGTGTGTCTGTTGTGCATGCCTTCCATCCACACTCACACTTTCTTTCATCCCGTCTTTTACTCCCGACTTGCGTGCAGCTGTCTCCTGATTTTAACAGTCACAAAGTCTTTCAGGTGCCGTTCACAGTTCATTGATCTCTGCAACATGTGAAGCTCCCGAATTGGAATTCTCTGAATTACCTTGTGCATTTTGAACAGATTGAATGCTTATGCTGATCTCTTTCAGCATGGCTGTCATGGTCATTATCTTAATGACGGTATAAGGCAGTTAAAATAATTCAAATTACCTGATTGCTGCCAGTTGAGGGGTGGATTTTTACTTTTGGGGAGAATTCCAAGGAGGACAAAAATGAAACTAGTGAGAGAAATTGGTGAGGTCCGATTCAAAGCTCAATAAATTAAACATCTTTCAAAAATTCCAGTACAGAATAAAGTGAAGTTACCATGGCTACGGTATTAATCTGGTTATATAATATCTCCTTTATCATTTAAATTATTTTAAATGGCAGCAATATTTCTCTATAGATATTACATTCATTCTTTTATCCAACAAACTCAAGAGCTCCTCCATTCACAATGATGCGTTGGCCACTTGGAGGCAGTGGAACCAAGCTGCAGCTCCAATCACATCCTGTTGACGTCCACCTACCAGGTCTGGTTGAGTTTCCACCAGTGTCCATTTTGTTCACCAGCGAGTCACTAACAGAATAAAGTGTGTTTGATAAAACAAAAGATGAAAAAAACAGTGACAGTTATTCAAACGATAAACTCTGGGCCTGGAAAACCAAAACAAGGTGCTGAAAGACACTTAAATGGCTCACGGCACTGAGTTGAACAGATCTATGTAGGTTTGTGAGTTAGGTGATTGCAGAGATCAGATCTGGTCTTTATAAATAAAAAAAAAAGTACTGATTAGAGAAACTTTAACTTCACTGGATGGTGACGCAGTGACAAGTCTGCAAAAAGTTTGAAGAAAAGTGAAATCACTTTTTTACACGACCTAAATCTCAATTGATTTGTTTATCCTCACCCATCCTGGAGCACAACTGGAGTGAAAATGGTTTTTGGTTGGACTTTTAATAAAATGTTAAGTTATAGTAAATGTACCTAACCTCTGAGATCTGTCAGCTTTCTTAAAGTACCACACATTCACATGTGAGCCTTAGAATATACAGCACTGAGTAATAAAGAATGGACAGCAGAGGCAGCTACCTGTAGCAGACACTTAGCAGAGGTTGGCGGCCTTCTGCCCTGAGACGAAATGGAAAATGTGGGTTTGAATCTGTGTGCGAATGTCTGCACGCTGCTGAATAAAGTGTGTGTGCATGGGTATGAGTGTTATCTTGCGTGTGCATATGTATGAATGTGTATGCATGAGAGCGGCTGTGTCTGGGGGAGCTAAGTGGGCGAGCACAGAGAGCAGAGAAGACTTGCTGCTCATGACACATCTCAGCCACGGTACACGATGGAGGAGAGGGAGAGCATGTACCCCTGCAGCGCTAACTATGATCCCTCTCCCTCTGTCTCCCTTCCCGGGCTCCCACCAGGACAGCGATGATTTAATGATGAGAGAGGCCGCTTTGATTATTCATACGCGGCAGACAGGCCGGCCGGCCGCGCCGTTGTCTCCAACAGACACAGGCGCGTTTGTACGCATACAGATCCACATGAATAACGACAGGTGCATACTCACACACACACACACACACACACACACACACACACACACACACACACACACACACACACACACGCGCGCGCACACACACATGCACATTCAGAAATACGTACACAAAGGCTAATACAGAGATACTATCTGGCATCATTGTGCAGGATGCAAGTGGAGATATGCTGACTTAGAGATGCACATACAAAAACAGATGCAAACAAAACCAGACAGAAAGACCATACACACACACACACACACCCACACACACACACACACACACACACACACACACACACACACACACACACACACACACACACACACACACACACACACACACACACACACACACACACACACAAAGGCCTTCCCACATACCATCACGCTAGATCAAGGATTGATTATATGTTACTGTACTGGCTTCACAGAGACTTCAGTTTGGTGCTGTTTGTTGCAGCTCTGCTTATCTTAAATTAAACCAAAAATGGATGAATTAAGTGATGGATTTCAAAAATGTAATTCTGATTCTCTTGATGTTGTTTGATAACATAAACATGATCTTAACATTAAAGGCTTTTCTGCGACACCACAGTGCTACAAACGCCCGCATGCTAAAGTTCTTACAATGATGTTAACTTAAATCAGTTTTGAGTAATGATTCATATGGTATTTTGTCCACATACAAAAAAAAAACATCAATAAAAATGTTGAACAACTGTATGATGTTTGGCTGCTTAATCCCACAAATGTAAACCTCAGGGTGTTGCTAGAGGAGACATCAGTTTAACCAGGTTTAATTACCAAGCTGAGGTGACTCAATTCCACTGTTCTTACCTTTGTGTGTAAGAAATCTGCTTTTTTCAGGACTGTGTGAACAAATCTGGTGTGTTCATGTTCTGCTCGTGTTTGGTGTCCTCCAGATGAAACAGATGAAAATCCTGCATGCATTCGAGCCTAGCGCGTCCGTCCATTTTGGATGTTTTTTTGTTGTTGATGCAGAATAACGTGAACATTGCTTTGGGTTCTTTGTGGGTCAACAATGACATTGAGTGGGTGAATATTTCACAAAGTGGATACAAGTTTGATTTCATGGAAAGCAGCAGACTGACCCTAATCCAAAGTGCGTCTATGCATCATTAGAAAATCGCTGATTTATATTTGCATGGAATTTTAAGTAAGTCCTATTAAAACGGTCTTCTCCACCCCTCCTCTAAATGTTATTGCTCCTTAACCGGGGGGGCTACTTTCTCCAGCTCTGACGCTCCGTCTCTGGCGAAGCTTTAATTTTCTGATGGAGATTAGTTTTTCTAAACTGCATTAGAATATTTCTCATAATGTTTGCATGTATTAGCATGTGCTTGTCTGCATTTGGTGCGTTCCTGCAGATAATCATGCAGTTAAGAATAGATCTGTGCACATTTGGAGACGTTTCAGTTGATGTTTGACCTTGTGTGCAAATGAAACATGATGAATGTTCATATATTCAAGATGGCTACCTCAGTCAGTATCTAAAGTGCTCTACAATCTCCACCGATCTTGGCTGTGCTTCAGCGACCCGAGCTGAGGTGAGTCGACTCGCTCGCCTCCTCATCTCATCTCCATGCATCTACCGTGCAGCGCTCGCAGGGCCCTGGGCTAAACCTATTCTTTTTGATAGCCCATAATTGCTCAGTTGATGTATATTTTTTAATATCCAGCGATATTACAGGGGCTGGGTAATAAAACACAGGCGGGTAGAGGAGAAAGTGTGAGTGGGAAGAAGAGAGACAAGGGAGAACGCTGAAGGGGTAGAGAGTGAGAAGAAAGGGTGTGTGTGCGTGTGTGTGTGGGGGGGGTTGTTTGGGTAGGGTGGGGGGGTGAGGGGGGTGAGGAAGGTGTAATACAGGGAAGACAGGTGGAGGAAGGTGGAGGAAGGTGGCTCCTCTCTGGTCTGCGGTGAAAGATTCTAAGGTTTCCTTCATGATCTCTAATCTAAAGCCTGAAAACTTGGATTCTTAAGACTGATCAGTTCCACCTCAAACTTTACACTTGAACACATGTAGACCATAAAATCAGGCCAATTAGGTTGGGAGGCAGAGGGCGTTATCAATAGTGTTACATTAAAGGTATTTTGACATCTTAAGGCCTACATTAATAAAGCACTGCATGGAGTAACAGTGAAGACTGATTTATGATGTTTAAATGATGCATTAATCTAATATTTATCTGGGTTTAATCTTTTTTTTTTTTTTTTTTTTTTTTAGCAGTGCCATTAAATTGAGCCAAAATTAATCTGCAAATGGTAAATAAATTATATGTTTTTGGCAACGCCAGATATGGACACTTGGAGGACAAAGCTGCCAGCAAATGAACAAGGGTATGAAATGACATAATGTGTTAGTTGTCTTTGTTTAAAAAATTTCTCTTATTGCTTGAAATGTGAGCGATAAAGACAGACACAGAGGGAAAATAGAGATGAGAAACACGGGGACAGCTCTTTCCTTAAGCCCCTCCGCTGGCTTCTAATTGAAGTATTGACAGATTTAAATGAGGCTGAAAAGCTCTCAAAGATTTCCAACATCTCATAAGGTTTGCAGACACACAGACACACCCACACACACACACACACACACACACACACACACACAAAACTGCACAATTGACATGCAAGCAGATAGAAAACAATGCGAGCTGGAAGAATAAGCCCAATGGATGTAAACACAAGAATACACCTGCAGAATCCATGATGGTTTTGGGGACTACAAGTGTGAGTTCGGTTTGTCAGATGAAATGTGATCTGCTGATGAGCGACAAGCTCATCTGATGACGGAGCAGCCAATGGCAGCAGAGAAAGGCCGACGCCAAGCGTCGCTATAAGCCCGGAGAAGTCCGAGCCGTTTCCTGTGATGTGAATTCTTCCAGCTGTGAAGATATCAGTGTCAATGCTAATTGAGTCACGAATGACTTACAGGTTTTAAATGACACTGAGTAATGTGTTTAAGGGCTAAATGGACAGAGTGTAAAAAGAGAACATGTGTTTAATCCATATTGGATGCACTGATGATGAAATACTGTGGTGATGTCATGGAGGCGTTGTTAGCATGACGTCCGCTGTTTTGCTGATTAAAATACAGACATTTGTACTAATCTTGTCAAAATGACCCAAATCTTTATGCAAGCAATGACGACTGGAAAATTTGTGATTGTTGAGGAAAAACTAATAGATTTTCCTACAGTAGATCAACTGAGATCAACAACAGAGAGTGTGTTCATTGGGTCAACCCTCACAAACTCTTTCCACAATCACTGCAGATGATACGACAAAAACAGCACCCATACAAACCGCTGCTTGCTCTGCTATGTCCTACATACTGTCTGTACATACTCAGTGTTGATCTCCTCCGGTAGACAGGTTTCAGCATGGTGGAGCGGCGTGATTCATTTTAAGACAACAGAAAAGAGTTGGGAAGAAGAGTTGGGAAAATACACTCAAAAATAAATCATACTTTTATATGTGTGTGTGTGTGTGTGTGTGTGTGTGTGTGTGTGTGTGTGTGTGTGTGTGTGTGTGTGTGTGTGTGTGTGTGTGTGTGTGTGCAAAAACCAGCAGAAAGTAGGCCACAATACCAGTAAACTAATGCATGACGCATGTACTGTACTGCGCTCTGCCACTTTGGTTAATAAGCCGTCTCAGTGTTTCTCGAGGATGTGGATGGCTGTTTGCAGAGGAAAAAGACTCGTCTTCTTTTTTATGTACTTTGTATTTTCTCTTATTTTTAATTTCTTGTCAGAGAAAGATTCTCTAATAAAAAAAACAAAAAAAAAACAAGAGTTTTTGGGCTGATAAAAGGTCAGAATGGAGAGAAAATAAGAAAGTACTTCCTAAAGTTCAGAGCTGGGATTGTTCTGATTAGATTACTGGAGTGCATCATCTCACTGTAACCTGTTTATGCTTTGACTCTGAAGGACTCACATGGAGTCCAGTAAATATACTGTACAAAATGAGCGCATCGTGACTGAATGTGGTTTCTTTAGCTAAAATCATCATCACCGGACGTTTGTGCGAGCAAGTTGTGACTCTGCTGCAGCTGCAGTGTTTGTGCTCCATTTGCTAGAATACAGGAGAAGAAAGGTTAGCACAGCCATAGGTCAACTTGCTGCATAGCAACCGGGTGCTACAGTCAGCAAACTGACCTATGAAAGCACAGCGAGCGTGCCGACAGCTTCCTCCCAAACTCTTGGAGGACTCAGAGGCTTAATTACGGCGACACGTGCAGATCCACAGCGTGCCAGCAGATATTAATCATAAGGAGCACCGATTTCTCCCATAAGAGGGGTTCTACGCGGATTATCGTCTGCTGCTAAAAGGCTTTCCCCTTCTTGGAGTCAGTTGCAGCTTCCATTCTGCAAAGTTTGATGAATGTCCATTTTAGCTGCTGTCATTTGTTTTCTTTTTTCGGATGTTGTGCTGAAAGAAGGAGAGATGTAGACAAGCAGACGATGAAGGAGGGATCAGCTGGAGGCCTCGTGCTCCAGTTTGATAAGATTAGCACAAGTGAAAAAAGCCAAACACACCTAAACAGTATGAAAATGTATGAAAACACAATCTACGTGCTAGTACTGTTGGACTATCAGCATCAGCATCAGCCTGCTTTGGTTCCATCGTCTTCCACACTGAAGGTGCTTTGCTGCAAGGCTGTTAATTTTTGTGAAGCGTATAAAGTGTTTATTATTTAGCTGAAGCACCATTTGCACAGCTTGTCAATCAAATCTCTTCTTAAGCATTCCCCCTCCTGGCTCTGGCCAATCAGTTTTAAGAGGAGCAACCTATAAAACCCCTACAGCTGGGATTCCTTTTATAATGGCCGCTCAAAGCTGCACCCACCCAGACATTAAAATACACAGCAATTACCGCCCATCAGGTGTTATTGATCACGCATCAGACGCAGGCTCTTACTTTTAACGGTGAGGTACATGGACTTGCTGACATCAGCTCCCACGTCGTTGCTGACTTTACACAGGTAGAAGCCGCTGTCGTCCTCCAGCACGTGTTTGATGAGCAGCGAACCGTTGCTCAGCAGCTGGACGCGAGAGCCGCTGTTCAGAGGGATGGGCTGAAACTGCGGGACGCCGGCACCTGATGGACGGACGGGAGATAGACGGGGTTACAGGGATCTCGCAGAATCTGAGAATGCACACAGATGATCATTAATCTTTTGCAAGAAGAAGAAAAAAAAGATGAATTCTAACGACCTAAAACACTTAATAAGTTGACCTCCAGTGTGTGTGTGTGTGTGTGTGTGTGTGTGTGTTTGTGTGTGTGTGCATCCATCTGACCATGTCTCTGTGTTTACAGATTTGATGACAAAGCCCGTCAGATGCGGGAGCGGATTGTCAACATGTTTCTTAACACCGGGCCTAAATCCTTAAACCAGCAGACAGCTGCTGAGCGCAGAGAAGCCGGCCGAGCTGCTGGCGTGATGCAATCGCTACAGACATAATGCTCGTGTTTAACAAGACAGCAGATTGGCGCAGACTAACAACAGGCAGAGCAGAGAGAAGGCGGGGAGGCTTTGCTCCGCCGCCGGCCTTCAAACACCAGATGAGGACGACGCCAGACGAGGATCCTTCACTGACTATTTATTCCTCTTTTGCTTTGTTCTTATCAGGTAACCTAAAATATATAGAAAAAATATAATAAATGGCCTTAACATTAACATTCTGATGTAATCTCAGTCAAGGACGGACTAATCCTCAAAGCGTCGACTTTGTCTGCTTCGTGAACATGTAGAATAAATCCTTGCACACATCTTTTCTCTATTCTCAACAGTCCAATATGACTGACATTTGATAACCATTACTGAAACATCTTTTAAATAATTGCTCTTGGCATCTTTGACGAACTCGGGCTTGCTGCCTGCCTTGTAATTAATACCTATCTTTTTTTAAAAATAGAAAATGATGTAATCGCTCTTGTTCCGTTGTCAAACAATATAATATCTCATTCCACAGCGACAGTCTTAAATCTATGGCTCGTCAGTAACGCTATATTATGAAACTCATAGCGGAGAAAGCACTTCATTTCAAATCTAGGATTTAACATGTGTAGCGCATTAGCTTGTGTTAGCACGTGAAGATTAGGCTATTTATTGAGCTGTGGGTTTTTGCTTTTAAATTAAAATGCAGTCAAGTGGCCGTGGCCAGCGGAGGGTCAAGTAGTGACTTTGTCTTTGGTCCCTTGGCTCTGGGAGAGGAGGAGAAAGGAAAGGGGGATGCGTTCTCCCTTGAATTATGGATTTTGCATATCCAAATGGCGTTAGTCGTTATGCTAATAGCGGTTGACCTTTACTTACTGTTCCAGATCTCCCGGAGGCAGTCGTCTGGCTCTTAGCTACTTCTGTCGCAGTTACAGCACGCCAGACAGCCATTCTCTGGACAAACTGCCCTCTGGCCGGCAACAGATTCAGACCCTAGCTTCCCAAGTTACCTACCCCGGACGGATCTTTCTCTGAGGGAAGTGATTTGGTCTGTTTGGTCTGATATATTACTGAACAAAAAAAAAAAAACCTATCTGGACAACGTCCTGCTAGACAGGTAGACCTTGTCCGACACACACTCACACAAACACACACACAATCCATTCAAAGGGTGAAAAACAGATTTTGATTCTTTTATTCGTTTGATCGTGGAGACACACACGCACGCACGCACGCACGCACGCACGCACACACACACACACACACACACACACACACACACACACACACACCATTCCTCTTTGGTTTTTGTCTTTCATCCCAGGTTATATGAATGATGGAACAAACACCTGGTCCCCTCTTCATCTGCTCAAGAGGCTGAACTCAACTGCTGCCTCCATGTCTGTGTGTGTCTGTATGCATTCACACACACACACACACACACACACACACACACACACACACACACACACACACACACACACACACACACACACACACACACACACACACACAATGTACCTTTGGAGTGTTCCCATACGATGGTGGGTGGAGGGTAGCCTTCAGCCGAACAGTTCAGAGTCACAGTTTTCCCATAGATCCCGTCTTGATCCTCAGGCTGGACCACAAACTGCGGAGGAACTGCACATGGACACACACAGGACAACGATGAGCAACATGTTTTGGTGTCATTTCTTTTTTTTTAATGTGTCTGGAGGATGAACTAATGAGTAAAGTGTTGATGTTGCAGGGATGACTTCAGATATAACCCTGTGCACATGCTGGAGATCCACTACTCCACCCGGTGCCGTTAGATCCATTCATCTCTCCTCTCAGTTCCTTTACGATTCCTCACCTCTCACGATGAGTTGACTCTGGTGCTCCACGGCGGCCGCCTCGTTGCGGGCGATGCAGGTGTAGTTGCCGTTGTGGTCGGGCGTCAGGTTGGATATGCGCAGAGAGCTGGTAAAGTCGATGTTGTCCACCGTCACCCCCAGGCTGGCGGGGATCGGGCGTCCGTCTTTCTGCCAGGTGATGTCCAGCGGTCGGTCGCCCGACATGACCACGCAGGGGATGAAGACGCGCTGGCCGATGGTGAAACGCTGGAACTCGAAAGGCTGAATGTAGGGAGGGACTGCAGAGATATGATGTGAGTCACAAGTCTGAATCTCAACCGTTAATCCTACGACACCTCGACTATCTAAAGAGGTCGCTGAAGATACAAACATAAAAGACCTGAATAGCGATGCCATCATTCTCAGTCTGGAACATTTTGTCCTTTCATGTGTGAAGAAGCTACAGGAGCACAGAGAAGCTGAACAAAATATCAAGATAACTCATTCAGGTTGTTGGAAAAAGAGACGCCAGCAAACTAGAACTGTTCCTTTCAGAATATCAACAATTGGGAGTTGACCTCCTGACCTTTGCATTAAAAAAAAAATCCCACTTGTTCAAAGTCAGTCTGGCACAGTTATAATAAGATCTCTTCTGTGTTTCTGTTCTCTGGGAAATCTCCAGCTAACGCGAGTCATCTGTGTTTGAGTGTCCAGTGAGTTCAAATAACAGCGAAATAAGCAGCACTTTAGCATCTTATTTAATTCACAACAAAGTGGAGATAATGGACTCCACGGATCCCCAAAGACACTTTCGCATTTTAAGCGTGAGCAGAGTAAATTAACAAATGCACTCGCTCACTATGGCACCACTGGGAAGTGTTGCTTTATATGATCAGTCTCTCTTCAGTTCCCACCCTCTCTGTCTTTCTCTCTGGTTCTCTCGCTCCGTTGGAAAGCGTAATATAACGGTGGCAGCCTGGCAAACGGTACGGGGGGAAGGAAATAAGGCTTAATGGGGAAACCCTTTTTAGTATTACCTATTACAGCTGTAAGATCTCAGTGGAGATCAGTCACGCAGCTGATAGCTGATAGATAATGAGTTTTCATTAGATACACTGATGTACTGAGGAGTATCAGGTAGATTAATTTAGAAGTCTGCGGAGATCGCTGCTATATGATATTACCATCTGCCTTTCTGTGTGAGCGGGGCTTTTTTATTTTCCAGTGAGGTAATTTTAAGAAGCACAATTAAATGGGAGTTCAAAACAAAAAGGAAAGTCTTCAGAATGTGTTGATGTGAATATGAATGATTTCAAGAGTTAAATTGATTAAATTAATTTTTATTAGATCGCAAAATCCAAGACTTTGATGGAAAACATTCAGAGTTGATGAGTCGCAGTTTAAAGCGATAGGTATTGTTCTTCTATAAATTTTTTGTCCAAAAATACCTTAAGCTAGATGTTTTGTTAGTTTTACATGAATCTGAACGATTCCAAGAGTTAAATTGATTAAATTAGTTTTTATTGGAGGGCAAAATCCAAGACTTTGATAGGAACCAAGTTAACTAGAACCCAGGCAGTCACAGACTGCAACATCCCGCGACACCCCTGAATTCAAAATTATACTCTGACCTACTTTCATAGGTCAAAGATCAAAGGTAGTGCTCTGACCTGCTTTCATAGATCAAAGCACTAGCTTTGATCTATGGTGTTACTCACACTGGCCTTCTCCATCGTCTTTCTATCTTATCCGGTTCCTGAGTGTACAAACGTTAAAATTTGATCTTCACCTAGTTTTCTCAAGGACAAGGTCATCATCTCATTTTCATCCCATTTGCCACCCGAGTAATGTGCTTTTTGTTTCATCTTTCTATCTGCAACGGTTGCGAAGAAATTTGGTGGACTAACTAACGGACGGACGAATGAACACTGGCAAATACAATACATCACTGCTTTGAAGCGGGATGTAATAATAAGTCACAGTTTAAAGCAATAGGTCATGTTCTTCAATTTCTTGTCCAAAAATAGCTGAAAAAGGACAATATCACAATTCAATCTAGTTAGCTTAGCGTAAGCTAGCTGTTTTGTCACCTATGCATGAAACTGGGCCAGTCTTTATGCTAAACTAAGATGACATATGGACATATTCATCATTTCTCTTTTTTTTTCTTCTGAATTTGAACAACAGCGTCTCCATTTATTATTACCTTACTATTTATCTTTGCTAAACTTTGCCTGGCCAAACTCAGAGTGTCTCACCTCTCACTCGGAGATGGACGCTCTGGGAGTCCATCTTGTTGGGCTGGACCATCACCTTGCAGTTATACTCGCCGGCGTCTACCTGCTGCACGTTGGTCAGCTTCAGCGTGCCGTTGTTCTCGAATGCTCGCTGCCGGTGGTTGAACGGCAGGAGCGCTGAGTTTTTGTACCACTTTATGGAGTAGTAGGGGTAGCCAATCACCCGGCAGTGAATGAAAGCATCCCGTCCGACGATAGCTGTGATGTTTTTCATGGGACGGATGCTGGCCCGACCTGAAGAAGGACAGAGAATCAGAGCTTCTATAAAGACATTCAATGGATAGAACTGACATTAAGTGACATATGTTGTGAAGTTTTACTTTATTTTGCTTAATTAATCTTATTTCATTTCCAGATATGTTTGCTATTTGAACAAAGCGATGTTAATACTAGTAAAAAAAGCTTCACATGTGGTTCCTACCACCAAAAAACTAAGATATTCAGGTAAACTGTTGTTTAAAGATTGTTTTACTTTGGGATTTTTGGCTTAACTTGGCATGGGGAGCAGAGATTTATGATCACTAATCATCTCAACTGTAGATTATTAAATAGCAGCACATTACTGATAGAACTCCGCTATTGCTGCCCACTCACCTAACGGTAAAACTTTCTACGTCTCCTAATATTAAAAACTGGCTACAGACACAGGAACACAGACACACATGAACACTCACACAAACACACACATAAAGAGAACCACAAATAATTTTGTTCATGCAAACAGAATAATCTTTTTTCTATTTACAAACCAGCCCGTTTTTGGAACCCAGTATCCAGATTTTTGTACAGCAAACCAGGATAGTTCATTAGACCTAAAAATATTTGCATGTGGGAAAAACAGGAATAATTTGGAGATGAGAGAAGGTGAGGCTACAGAATAAGAAAATCTTTAAAAAAAAATACAAAAACTAGTGAAGCAAACAAAAAATTCACTCGGGGGGTGGGGGGAGAACCTAAAAAAATGCACGTCATGTACGATTAAAGGTTTATTTCTAGAACAAAACAAACACACCAAAGAAACAACAAATCAAAGAATTTCAAAACAAAATAACATTAATCGTTCATGTTCTCTAGATGCCAGACAACCACTCAGAGAGACAGACACACAGAAAGACAGACAGGTATGTGTATTGTTGTTCTTGGAGGAGCTGATTTGACAAGCACCTCTTACGTTTATTCGAGCCTGGTGGTACACGACCCCGGCCGAGTTGCTGCACGTGCACCGGTACAGCCCGCCATCCTGCACCTGGGTGTGGGTGACATTGAGCTGGCTGACCACATGGCCGTCGTGGGTCTCGTAGTGGCCCAGGTGGTGGTGGCTGTCTTTGATGACGGGGTCGTCGTCCAGAGACCAGGTGCACCTGGGAGGGGGCGTGCCCTTCACGTTACATATGAGGAAGACGGGTTCGCTGGGATTCACCACCTTCTCGCTGAAGGAGGACATGATCTTTGGAGTCCCATCTGTAGGAAGGAAATACGTTTAATGTAACGTATTAATTAACTAGGTGATGTACTGAATGGCGGTATATCCAAAATGAGAGTGACCGTGTTAAAAATAGTCTGAATTTGCAAGGTTGATGAAGGTTAATTAATTGCTGCAGGTGAGAAAATAGAGAAAAGCAGTAGTTTCTGACCTGTAGATGACAAAGAATGGTGTCATTCTTTGGTGTTTTCACCCAAGAGTTTGAGCGAAAAAAATGGTATTAATTCAATCTCACATCATAAAACTAGAGGGTTGTTTTATTCTGACCTAAAAACCAGAAGAACTTCTGTTTTATTCTGAATTTCAATTTGTTTGAGGAGGTTTTTTTACATTTTAGTCGACAACAGTTTCTGAGTTTGCAAGCGTTCATGAGAAGACGATGTCTTATTGTCTGCCACAGAAAATCTTTGTCATGAAAAAACTTTTTTTTTTGACAATAACAAGAAAATAAAAGTAGAAGAGAAACAAGGCTTCACACCTGGTGTCTTTCATTATGAACGCTGATAGGAGCTTTCCTCCTAGACTGGATGACTTTTGAAAGAAATGCCTGCTGCCTGCTCTTTGACAGTCTAGATCTGTTCCACATGATTATAGATGATCAATATCTTCTTTTTACAGCTCCCTGGCCACAGGAGATGGCTGCCCAAGTAAAGGCTGCCAAGGTAAGCTATTGGATTCAGGAGTGTGTGTGCATGTGTTTTTGTATGTGTTTGTGAAGTCTGGGGTGATCATACTGATGGAGGCGCAGAGCTGAGAGCCTCATGACATTAACGCAGTATTGATCTCTCAGGCCCAAATCTGTTTCTGCTAACTCACTGATTATGCATGAGACTGGTGCAGAAACAGTGCATCATGGTGTGTGTGTGTGTGTGTGTGTGCGTGTGCGCGTGTGTGTGTGCGTGTGTGCATGTACCTTCAAGGATGACTTGCACAAAGTCCTGTGCAGACATCTTCCCCTTCCTGGCGAAGCACTGGTAGGCCCCGCCGTCGCTCTTCGACATCCCCTCCATGATGAGGTTCTCCCGGTTGAGTCCAGTGAATCGCACATTGTTGCCGGGGTAGATGATCTCGCCGTTTCGGTACCACGACAGCTCGTATTCGTCCGAGCCGCTCACGCTACAGGACAGGGACACCTTGCTACCCACGCTGCCTTTCACCTTCCGAGGGCTGACCACCGCCTTCAAGGGCTCTGACCACAAAAAGACGTGTTTTTTTTGATTAATGATAATAAACTCATGGACAAAATAATGGAGTGAAAATTACAATAAATACGCTTAAGTAACTAATACAGCAGATTAACCACTGATCACTTCAATGTATGACATAAAACTTGTCAAATTTCTTTTTATTTATTTATTTATCTTATAGAAATAGTTATTTAAAGACACCTAACACACATCTAGATGATGGTCAACCAATAATTGATTAACTGTTGAATTTTCAGTTTATTATTGAACACTTGGGTTCTTGTTTTCTTCCATCCTCTCATATCACCATGTTTTATATGTGGGCAGTTTTTTGTTTCTGCAAAACTAAGTCATTAATTATTTTGTCTGAGAAATACCCGAAAATATTGACCAAATTTAAATTTGGCAGATCCTGATTTGAGAAGCAGCGAATCAGCAAAACAACCGGCTGATAATCAGGTAGTTTTATCAGTGATCTAATCAATAAATTGAATTATTGTCTTAGAGCTGTTTTACATAGCTACAACTGACTACAGCAATACACGGGTGACAAGAGAAGCTGCAGCTTCCTTTTATTGATGACTTACGTTTGACATACAGGCGACCCATGACCTCGGCGTTACCGTAACTGTTCCACACTTCACAAACGTACGTCCCGGAGTCGCTGGGCTGTGCCCCCTCTATCAGCAGCCCTGTGGTCGTCTGGCGGAAGCGACTGTCCGGCTCCAAAGGGCTGTTGTCCTTCAGCCAGCGGTACTTGGGCATGGGGTAGCCTGAGGCCTTACACGGCAGCTCCACCCGGTGATTAATCATCACCTCTCGGTGGTCAAAGCCGTCCAAGATGCCTGGCTCAGCATTGGTGGGGTCTGGACGGAGGAGAGGAGTTAGCGTTAATTAGTGGTGAGTGATGCCAGGGGCCTGAAGGAATAATCTAATATTGATTCTTGGGGGCAAGATTCAGTTCAATCTACTGTATATTTTGTTAGGTGAGAGAAAACAGAAGCCTTTCCTAAATTTTCAGGGGCCAATTTACTGCCCCCCACAATCCGTCCACCTATTATCCACATTCACAAGACTAAGACAAAGATAAAAACACAGTCATTGCAGTTCCGGTCCAAATGGGCGCCAACCTGACACGATGAGACGTGCGCTGTTGCTCTGCCGGGTTTCGCCGGTATATCGGTGCCGTGTGGTGCAGCGGTAGTTATTCAGCCCATCCTCAGGCAGGACGTCCAGAATGTACAAGGCTCCCGTGGATGTGATGAGATATCTTTGTCCTGAAAAAGATGAAAAGTCTCAGTAGGTCCAGTGAGAGAGCTAAACTCAGCCAGTAAATTAAAAAAAAAAAAATATCGAGATGAATTTCAAAAAATGCACAAGTTGGTTTTCCTGACATCAGATCTGTCCATCACATCTTTGACCTCCAACAGTGACTCCAATCTTACTCCTGGCTGTTGCGGTAACAGGTATCCTCGCCTGTTTCAATGTCTGGTAGCCAATCCCTCTTTGGTTGTCACTGCCGGTCGAGTGTGTGCGGTAATATTATGCAAATTCTGCAGATCAAACCAAGCTGAGTGAGGCTGTCAACATCCATAAGGAGAGAAGCCTTCCTCTCCGCCATCACATGAACGTTCACGTCCTCATGGGAGCGGATTGATGTCAAAACTGATCGAAAAAGCAATTTACAAGAGATTGTCTTTGCTGCATTGGTGTGTATGTTCAAACAGAGGCATCTATGGAAGCCTTTAAGGCCCAAACGGAGACAGCTACAGGTGATGTTGATTAGAGATGTTAAAGAGTCCAGGAAAATACTGCAGTCCTGTTCAAAGTGTTGAATCGACAGCTATACTTCCTTATTTCATATTGCATGTTGTGTCCAAAGCCACAAATATGGCACGAATACTTTTGCATGTCACTACAAATGTTTTGCCAGCTTTGAATTCCCCCTGCTGAGCTAATAAAAGATATAAAAACCAAGGAAGCTTCAGCGTGACAAGATAGTTTCTAAATCGGCAGGTTTCAGGAGGGATTATTTCCCGTCTATTTCTTCCTGTGTGTCATTTGTTTGACAGTAAGCAGGGCGTAACATAATGTTCACATTAATACCAAATAACGATTAGCGGGGAAACTTAGAGGAAAATAAATTAAGGCTTTGCCTTTCCTGTGAGGGATTTTTCATGCTCGGGTAATTCGTGTCTTGAGAAAGTTGTTTTTCATAAATGGACAAAAACGGGAAACAGCAAAAAGTCTTGTTGTGTAACAAAAATACCTGTGCATCCAACCGCTTGGGCTGAGTGAATATTAATGTTTCGAGAACTCTGGACTGCTCAGATTTGCAAGAAATTCACATTTGATTTGATGAATATCTGAAGGCGGTTGTATCAGCGATTCCTACAAAAAGTGAGGGAGCCTGCTGAGCCAGATTAGCGGTGGGTAATTCATTTTTAGGAGGAACAAGAACAGCTTTGGGATTCAGTGTGATTTTTCTCTTGAAAAGATAATTGACATGTATGATGAGATTTTTTTTTCTGGATTCGGTATTAAAAAGGTAAGGGTCCAAATATTAGCAAAACCTCTAAAGCAATGACATTCAGATTATTTATGCTTTCTGGTGCCGTTTTAATATTTATTGCGCTTGCGGTCAAAGCGGGCCTTTCAAATAGACGTTTCAAGACGCTATGAAAAATGCATGGATGAGCAGGTGCGGAGGTTTCTCTTTTCTCTGTGGGCTAGCAAATTAGATGCCACCTCCTTGAGGTCACATAACATCACCCCCCCCCCAACACACACACACACACACACACACACACACACACACACACACCTCAATAGATCAGATGGAAATGGGCCTTTGTCGCAGTTTAACTACGTCGCTTCTGCTGTGACTTGGTAAGAAGAGCAGTTTGAAAAATGACGCTGTTCAAACCAATTAGCTGAGCAAACGTTTAGAAATAACCTAAATCTAAGTTTCTTCCAACAATGACATCTATGCTAACGTTAGCATCAAAGCTGCTACATGCTTTAGTATTCGACATGAGACAAATGTGTGTGGGAACGTAAAGTGTGCTTAGTATGCTTCTATTTTAGAGACATTTTTGATGTTTATACAGGCAAAGGAAAATCAGCCTTGTGGGGTTATGGCAAAAGGGGTAGGGGAGGGTGTGTGTGTGTGTGTGTGTGTGTGTGTCTGTGTGTGTGTGTGTATGTGTGTGTTTGCGGGGGTGGGGGGGTATACAGGGAGGTGGGAGAAGAAAAATATTGCACAGCTATTGTAAGCGTTGACCTAGATAGAACCAACAACAGATTCCACGGATCTGATGTCCTGAAGGGGTTTTACTGGTTTACATGCAGGGCTGTTAAATGGGCGACCAGCAAGTGGAATCTATAGAGAGGAGGAGGGTGTGTGTGTGTGTGTGTGTGTGTGTGTGTGTGTGTGTGTGTGTGTGTGTGTGTGTGTGTGTGTGTCTGTGAGACGAGGAAGGAGGTTGAGAAGGCCAGATGCAGAGAAAAAGCCGTTACTGTTTCCGATCATAGATTTTTAACTGTATTTTCAGCGTTTCTACAAACAGACCAATCAAACGAATCATTTTAACTTTATTTAAAGATTCTTCTTTTACCGTAACTACTTTATTCTTAGAGGTCGTAAGAGACTCTCTGTACCCGATAGGGAGAAAAAGCCCCACAGTAACTCTAACATTTCTTATTATCAACCACAAACAAGGACACATCTCGACGTCTCCTCCTAAGCTGTCCACTCCACACACACACACACACACACAAACACACTGCCTGCTTTCCGTTCCTTTTTTTTTTTTTTGTCTCCACCCTTCAGGCTTCTCCATTTTGATTCTGTGGCTGGTTCTCTGAAATCTCACTGTGGAATCCATCTTGAGTGAGACAAAATGCTATTTCACTGCAGCCTCTGTGAGATGCTGCAATTTTCTCTTCAAGCACCTCTATGCTCCTGCAATGCCTTTTAAGACGTCAGAGCCCAGTTATTGTGTTATGACAGAATGAAGTGCAGGGGAAAGGGACCGTACAGCTGGGGGGGGGGGAATTCAGAACGAGGGCTGTTGTGTTCATTTCCACCCGCTCACTTTAATTCTGTGGCTTTGTCCGCAATACTGGTAGAAAAAGGACACAAAACGTCCTTTAAATATTAAAACCTGCAAACCAGTAGTCGGCCACAAACTGCTATGGATTAATTAAGGCAGTAATTGGAGTCTCAGGTCCCAGATGACTTATATATCCCCTAGACAGAGATCTTACTGTTATTGTCGGAGAGTTGAAACCTTCCCTGCGTTCATTCTCAGGCACCACTACTGTAAAGTGAAAAAGTGCTTCACTCCACCAGACGCACTTTATCTAATCATCCCCACTTTGCCAGAGACAGAATCTAATACGAGCGGCGGGCTCTCTCAGCGGTCTAAATAAGCCTCGACGTACCGATGAGCTAGTGTCACGGCATGCTCGGATTTCAAGCTATAGGCTGACGATTCACTGCTAAGAATCTGAAATGAATTAGTTATCAACAGCCGGAACAAACACACAGCCGGTGTGTTTGTTCCGATCACTTCGGTAAAATCAACATCTGGTATTGGCCCCCACAGAGTCAGACGGTGAAGAGGGACCCAGTTCCTGTCAGGTCAGCAGAGGCACGGATGATAGATGGTCTTGTGGATGTTCTGGGTCTGTGTGGTGACTCAACTATCTTAGTTCAGACATTAAATTTAAATTAAAAACAGACGGCTGTCCATCGTAGCTGTGTCCACAGAAAAATAAAAAAGCACATCGTTATTTACCCTCGTTAACTTGTGCCCTCACAGAATAATTCTATCATTTATGTGTGGCAATGCTGCAAAAACCTCACAGTGAAAACCCTGCTTTGACTCCAAGGAGGTATTATAAGATAATTTTTGCCTTTTCAGAGTCAGAGGTGCAGTTGTCCGATCGCGGCTTTAATCCGATCTGATTGAGGTCAGATCGTAGGCCTGAACTCTCTGCCGCAGAGCTCCTTTGGGCTGCAAGGCTACATGCAGAGAAACCGAAATGAGCGCCACGATTTTTCTGCACACCAAATCAAGAAATATCTATTCTCAAACTATCCATAGCCAGATGTGATCAATAGCTGTACATAAGCTCTCTTTAGGGCTGCTGAAGACATTTGATGCGGAACAAAATATGCTATAAGTGTTGCTGTAACTCTTACACAGACAGCAGGTGACACAGATCCATGTGATTAGCATGATGGCTCTGAGATCAATAGAGGACATGCAGCATCAAGCAGGAATCATGTGGACATGCTTGTGTCTTTTGATAGACGTTAAAAGACACTGATGAGTGAATGTGCTTCCATCCGTCATTCAGTCTGCGTCTAGTAATCGTATCATATTTGATGGACAAAAATGTTTTAACATCTTATGAATCTTTTTAGAAGAGTGGAGATGAGGCTGGTGTTATCTTTGGATCTAATTTATTATCAGAAAACACATTTTTATTTCTGGAACTATTGTTTTAGCACATTTAAGCACAATCAGTCTGTTCATATTTCTGTAGTTATTTGGATGAATGATTAGCAGTGATCCAAGGTGTGAGAAATGTGAGGGACTTTTTTTGAGTTTCATAAAAGTAAAATTAAATATGTTGTTTGTTATGTCCAAAAATCAAGGTTATTCTCTTTATTTAAATCAATTTAGCTGAAGTTCATTATGAACAGAGCAAGCAGTGGAATTGTCTCTAATTTTTACATCCTACAACTTATGAAACAGGCTTTTTAAAACATCTGATATATAGCGACAATCGTTGTTTCCAGGGAGGGGGAAAAAACAACAGGGTGCAGACTGTGTTTGGAAAAAAATCCAGATTGTTTTACGAATCCTTAAACTAATAAAACCAGGTCAAACGAAGAACCCGTCTGCACTTGTAAAAGTCACCTATAAAAATGTCTTTCTCCCGAGGCACCTGCTGTGTGAATGGATTTTAAGAATACAAGTAAATGACAGAGCTGCCATTGAAGCCGCGGTGAAGAAGGCATCCTTGGTTTAGTGAAATTTTTGGCATCAGAGCTGGAATGCTAAAAGATTCTCTGTCTTTTATTCAGCCTCAAAAAAACCTCTGTGTTCCTGTTTGGCTCATTCAACTTCCTCCCCTGCTTCTCCTCCCTCCACTGCTCCTTCTCTCTCCTTCTCCCCCCTTTCTGCCTCTCCCTCTGTGGCCTGAATGCTAAAACAGTGGTTGGCTGTGTCAGAACACCGCAATGAAATCCTGCGGAATCAAACGCCCACGCCAAGTAAACACCTACCTTTTACTCAAACGCTGACCCCGAACTATATTTCACTTTCGTTACACGTTTAGTTGGATGCTTAAAAACCATAATAAATCGCCAAATGTCTCATAATGCATTCATTTTCAAAGGAGGCAGGAGAAAACAACAAATTAATCTTGCAGTGTCAAGTAAAGCGCTTACCACAATAAAATGTTTCATCATATGTGATGATAAAAGGGCACCTTCTTTATCTTAGGTTATAGTGTGACTTGTATTTTAATTCTGAATATTTCAGGCTATTTGTATCAGTAATTGAAAATAAGACACTTTTCTATTTTTTTAACCTAGTTTTATTCTGAGCTTTTAATTAAAATGTGAGACTCACCTACCTGTTTAATTATCTAATGATAAAGAGACACAAGAGCATCACTCACTATAGCGTCACAACTACGCCATCATTTAATTCCATGAGTCTGGATTCATCACTCAGACCAGATCTGATCAATAATTTTGGTATTTAATTTTTTTCCTTGACAGAAACTGTCAGATGTTGATTGTTTGTGTTTTATCTCCATTGTTTTAAATTAAAAATGAGTTTTCATTTGCCATAAATAATTTGTGCATTGTAATCCATGCAAAAAATGTCCAACTGTCATCGGATGACGTTGATTCATATTTCATAAGAAACCTAACAAGTGAAAGATGATGGTTTAATAAATCATGCAACACCACATAATCTCAGAATATTTGTTCAGTCCTGGTCAGATCATTATTCTCTTTTGAAATATCCAAGCAGATCATACAGTGATAAGTGATATCTTGATCCATTTTTATATCCATTTATTTGTAGCAACAGTTACATTTAAAATCCCCAAAAATGTGAAAATTATTTAATATTTGTTAAATATTGTAAATATATAGATAAAATATAGATAAATCTGGAGCTGTATCAAACTGACTCAATCCTTGTCTGAGATCAGTGCCTCCTTAAAATCAATCAATAGCTTTTTGATTTATCTGGCAAACAACAGACAAACAAACATGGATGATCACACAGTAATTAAGTAAAAGTACGAAACATAAAGTATTTTAAATAATTTTTGATCTTTGCTCACTCATTGTAAAATGTTAAACTGTTAGATTCATGCTGTCCACAGATAGAGCAACAACAGCTGAGCAAATGGAAGCGTTGAACTCAAGCGAAGAGGAGGTTTATGTTGTAACGGAGAACACCCTCGGACAAGGAGAGGGGATTAATTTTAGATTAATGTATACTAGCTCGCTGAGCTCGGCTGCAGACACACACATCACAAAAAAAGTGCTGAAAAGGAAAGTCAGGTCTCCAAGGTTAAAGAGTCTGGGGGTGGTTGATGTCTTTGATGAGGTTAGCAATCCGCTAATCTCTGCTGAAGCCTGGAGTCATTAAACAGCGTGCTGCTAAGCAAATGTGTGCATTGGAGAATGTCACAACAGCAGCAGCAAACAACAACAACAACACAAACAAGTTCACTGAGAACGCTGGCCTTAGACAGGTGAGACTCAACGCTATCATGAGACGGCAACCGTTACTCCCATCTTATTTATTTGTGTTTCAGTTTCCCATAAAATGAACAGCATGCTAATCATTTTGCAAGTCAACACTGGGGTGGAAGTAGTTGTTATTACATTTTAAATACAACGTGGACATCAACATCGGGGATTCATTTAATGCTATTGAGATTTAAACAACGGTTATGCAACCACCACCGAGTGGATTTAGTGATAAAGAAACGACAGAAAGAAATAGAGACAAAACTTGTGCAGATCGTTTCTTAAGCAGTGCTGAAATCTACTTTCTCTTTGACACACCTTTTCTTCTCAAGATAAACCTGTAATGGAGCTTACCGCTGTAGGAGAATCACAGGAGCTCCTTACTCGTGTCCCTGAGGAACACCTTCAGTGAGAGGAAAACAGTGAATGGTTGAATCACAACCAAAATCTAATGGACCATAACCTACCACTCCAAAATACATAAATCTATTCATACGTTTTTTATATATGATGCTAACGCAGCCAGACATATCAACAACGGTGAAAACATGGCTTCTTCAGCAAAGGCGATTAGACAAAGACTCAGCAGTCTTCAAGGTAAAACAGAAGATACAATAAGCTCCCATGTTTATCTCCACCAAAATCTCTTCATCCAATTCCACTTTTATCCATGTTTTTTGTGTCTACATGAGCCTGAAGATGCTGAAGGTTGACACTCCTTCAATCCAACCTATGTGTCTGTGTGATTATGAAAATTAATCTAATTAATAACAGGATTTGTAATTAATTAATTAATCACATTTTAATCTCATACCTGCTAAAGGCCCCCAAATAAAGAATTTTAATTCTAGGACATTACAAAATTGTAGCGCATGACTAATCAATAGAATACACCAAGTAGAGAAGATTTGAAATCCACAATTTTATAGGTTATGTATGCTTTAAGAATGAAATTCAAAAGCAAAAAGGTCAAGTACATCAGCAAACCAATTAGGCCAGGTGCATTTCTCAAAAATGTAATACAAATACAGTTAAATAAAATAAATAAAATTCAGCAATAAAATAAGGCTGAGTCTCAAATAGGCACATAAGCAGACTCTCAATCAAAATGAATACTAAAGCTGACTCAATACAGCAATTCAAAATGAATAGTATAACATGCCTCTAAATAAGGCAACATCAATAGCAAGATGACAACAGGCTTTTCCTTTAAAAGGGTAAGCTAACGTTACAGGACCTGACAACAGACAACTGTGTCCTTGACATGTTTTGCATTTAAATGATATGTTAGGCTGGAGCCGCTTCAGTGATATGAAAATTCTCTTTTACAAAAAGTACAAATCACTGCGTTTTTGTTGATAGTCCCGTCTTTGTTTTTTTTTATAAATACATTTTCCGCCCAAAGGCTTGCCTCGCTCTCCTGTGTCGTGTCCATCTCTGTTATCAGTCACCCTGCTTTTGACTAGTGGCGCAGGTACGAAATGACGTCACTGCAGCCTACGGGTCCCTCAATGGGCCTAATTTAAAATGCTTGCGCATTGACTTGCCGCACACGATTAACTGCATTAATTTTTATAGCGCGTTAATTTGCAGCGTAATTAATTAATCTAATTAACGCGTTAAACTGACAGCCCTAATTTAAATACTGAAGGTCCTGCAAATCAGCCGGTATGCTCCCATCCTTGCAACAAGGATACTACCTGAGTCAATGACTGCTAAATAATCTAATCGTTAGCCTAACCAAATTACAGTCGACTACTGTAATTTAGAAGAACAACATTCGCTAACCCACAACACAAGAAAATGTTGTCGACTGTTGATCCCTGTGTTAAACTCTATGCAGAGAAAATTACGCTCACAGATGGATAGTAAAATTAGTAATTATGTCTGGGATTCTATTTCAACCATACTGGAAAGAGGATGCCGGCTTCGGCCCCCTTCGTGTACGTTTGTGTGTTTGCTCGTGCGAATGCGTGCAACATGTTTAACAGTCTGCCATCATAACCTAATTATTGCAGCAGCTTAACAACAGCAATTAGCACATTTCCATCAGTCAACACTAATTTGTGAATTCCATTCCAGCACCATTCAGGACCAACACACTGAGAGACGGAGAGTGAGAGAGACCTAATTCACTGTTTCAGATACTGGCAATGCTAAATCCATATCTATGGAGCTGTGAAAATTGCTTATGGTAATTACAGTTATCGTAAAACTGGGCTAAAGCTTTAATGAAATTTCAAATTTTAATCATTTGTTTTTTTGTATAGTCTACATTTACGGACTTCTCTCCCGAGGGACTTCATGTTTCCTCATCTGACTTCCCCAATAAAAAAACCTCTCTCAGGCGGATAAATGAAATTGTTTCATCAAACAATGATTTCCTCTTCACTCTGGGGGCAATGACAATCCCATTTAGGCCTCTCTGTGTTTAGTTTTCTAGTAGTAATGGTTGCAACCGTCAAAAACATTGACATATAATCCTTTTAAGTTGGTATAATCAACTGATTTGAAAGTATTGTCATATTTTACATGTCTGGCATTTCTTCCTCTCTTCATTTTAGCTCAGTTTTTGGTCTCCACCTCCCAGTAATAGAAATGTTTAGCTCTTTAGCTGCTAAATGCTCCAACTTTCCGCCAGCTGGTTGCTGACATTGTCTTTGTGGTAAAAGAAAGTTTGCATACAATCTAAATTTAGATCCATTTTTACTGGTAACCTTACTTTTTTTACATCTGTTTTTGATCACCAACCTGTAAAAGAAATGTTTTTCTCTTTAGATACTAAACGTTTTCATCTGCCAGTTGTCAATTTTGTCTTTCTGGTATGAGAAACGTAGCATACAGGTCAATATTCGGTGCCTCTTTTTGGAAAAAATCAATTGATGCTTGACCGAAACAATAGAATTTGGGACGTAAAACCAAAACAATGAGCTGAAAGACACTAAAATGCTGTTTAGCATGGAGGAGGGCTCGTTCTCAGTGCATTAATCTAAACTAGAAATGACTTCCTGATGAGGTAGCATTGCTGGTCTACAAAAATATGATGTGGGTACTTAAAAGACCTTAAACAGAGTCTGTGCGTACAACCGCCTCAGAATGGCATTCTGTCTACCTCCCTCCTCATCCCTCTTATTTTCCCATCTCCCAGCCTTCCTCTAACCTCTAGCTCTGCCCTCCCTCAACAGTCTCCCGCCTCCCTCCCTCCCTACTTCCTACGCAGGGATGCATGTTGAGTGATAGGCCTGTGCATGAGTCTGGACAGTACGTCTGAGGCCCTGGTTTTTAATAGGGTTCTGTTCCCAGTAATTATGCTGACACAATTTGATCAGTGCGGGGCTAAGTATCTTCATCTGAGGGAGATCGGGGGGAATTAACGCTGATGTAATAAGTACAATTTGTCACTATTAAGACGGAGGTGTTGACAGGCACTGGTGTTGTCAGGGCAACTGATGGCACTCCCCTGCTACAGTATGTATTCTCCTGCATCCGGAGAGCGGAGCTGTCAGGCCCCCTCAATAATCGATTCCTCGGGTTGCTCTGTGCTGGCTAAAGCACACACTATGACATAGTGATGTACAAATACAGTGTAATAAAGACTGCACCTGGATGTGCTGCAGAGACACCGACATGCACAAACACCCAAAACACACAGTATACAAACAAATGTGAACCGCAAGGAAAAACGTGTTTTGTCCGGCAGCAGCTGTATATTAATATCCTGAGATCTGCTGCCAAATGCCTGCAGCTCCAAATCCGAGATGTGGACTAGTGGACACTACCAAACCTCCGTCTTATAAGATACAACTTAAGTGCTCAGCGTCATTATATCATCTGCGAGGGTGGACAATGGCAGGGGTGAAAAATGCACTAATGAGACAACCAACGCCAAGCTCCTGACCCTCTATCCATCACAGGGAACATTTTGTTAAAAGGAATCCACATTAGCGATTCGAAGTTGTAGCGGTGTGGAGTAAACTACACCGCTTCTGTATCCTCCTGCTCTATCGCAGTAAAGTTAAATCACGGATGTCAGTCATTGCTTACATGTAGTTAAAACCTCACAGCAATAATGAGCCAGAAACCATAATTAACATCATCCATGAATTCTTATCCAATAGTATCCTTAAGTATGGACCATTTCACATTGAGGATGTTCTGCTTGTCACAGTGAAAAATATTACATTTCTCAAATAATTCATATTTGAACCTTACATTTATTGCATGCAATTTTATAATAGATCATGTCATTTTTCGAGCATTACTGTTCCCACTTTCTGCTCAACAAGTCTGCTAAGCCCACCTGTCTGCATGCGGACATTGCACACACTAACCAAATCATACCCAGCACCTGGGCCCTGAGCTGCAAGGATACCACAGAACAATCGATCAGTCCGCACACTCTGCTCAAATATCTCCCGGATCAGGCTGTGAGTCGATCTCCTGAAACACGCAACAAAATCTCAGCCACAATCATCATAAATAAAGCTATTAACAAAATATAGTCACGTTTTAGGAACTGTATGTCAGACAGTCCCGCGCTGCTTCTTTCCCTCAGTGCCATATAGAATGATAAAGAGCAGGATATAAATAAATGCATTGATTGTTTCACTGAGAAAAGTCATTCTATCAAGAGTATTTGTCATAAATTAAACTGGGATTGGAGAATAGAGCATTATTAATGGATAACCTTTTAAGAGCTTCTGGTAAAAGGTCAGCATTCATGCAATTGTGTTGAGCTCTAGCTGTGATGCAAAGCTGTGCAATTATTTTACACAGCCAATAAAACATTTAAATCAGGTATCATCCCTGTTAATTAAAATGTGCCAAATCCGATTTAAAAATCCTTCTTTATACTATGACATGCTGCACTTACGGTATTAAGATGTACAGGTAGTCCTCAAGATACAAACATTTGGAGGTACGAACAAACGCGTGCCGCCATAACTATTGTCCTGTTGTTCCCCTTTCTGCCACAACCCCCGCTGAACATTAAATGGCGATTATGGATTTAAATTTTAATAATACTGATTTACGAACAATTCAACTTACAAACAACCTCTCAGAACCAATTGTGTCCGCATGATGAGGACTACCTGTATTTGCTTTCCATAGAACTACAGATGAACTGATATCAACAAGTTGTACATAGTGTATAACAAGCTACTAACAGCTAAAGTTCACCAAATACCTGCAACAACTGAGCTACTTTAATCTCAGAGAACCTCCTTTGTGCTTTCAGAATTTTTTTTTTAATCTCCTAGACTTTGTCAAAGAGATAATTACCAGAAAAAAATGAAAGAAAACTAAGATCTCTGACATCTTTAAAGTTCATACTGAGTATGTGCGTCTGTCAGCGGCGATGAAATCACACTTGGTACCTTCCCTGTCCTTCGTCACCCATCCCTCTAGCCTGCAGGGTCACACACATGCAAACATGCATAAACAAAGTCACTGCTGCTTCTGTACAACTGCATTTCTTCCACATAGATCTCGCACCAGGATGATTACAGTCGCCATACTCCTTCAAAATATCCTTAATGAGATCCTGTTTTCCAGTGTGACGGAGACCACACACACACACACACACACACACACACACACGCACGCACGCACGCACACATACACACACACAGACACACATGGGAAAAAGTCACTAAACATTCCTGTCATGTCACGTTGTCAACTGGGGTGACATAAAAGTCTGTGACGTCTGACATTAACCAAAGGTCGCATGTGGACTCCTTCTGCAGCAGCCATGGCTCCAAGCCTCTAACGGGATTCATCCAATTGCATGGGTGGAATGCAGGCGGGGGTTTGGATGGAGGGGGGGCGGGGGGCAGGAAGTGATACACAACGAGCAGAGTGGAAGTGTTTCTCGACCGGACAGTGTTATGACATGAACACCTCTGGCAGCTCAAATCTGGATTTAGATCCTGAGGAGTCATGATGATGAGAAAATGTGAGCTTGTTTCAGTTGACTGGGGCCAGGGGAGGGGGGGGGGATCTTGTACAGCAGTCATAAACACGCTCATCTGAGAGCAATGATAGAGAACAGGAACTATGCGATCTGATTATGGGATCTTTTTGGGCGACGTGGTATTTTAGGGTTCCGACAACAACTGTGAACAGATGCGTGCATGCATGCTTGTGTATGTGTGTGTGTGTTCACGCGCGTGTGAGCATGTGTGTGTCTAGGGCTCAATCAGCGCTTCCACAGCGTGTTGTCAGGAGGACAAGAGCTACTGTCCCGACCCAATCCACCACCCAGTGCTTCCTCCATGTGGTCCCGTTTCAGCCATCGTCCCCGTTTCTTCTCAGACTCCTCCTCTTTCCTTCATCATCACTGTTTTCTTGAGATACTTGTCATTCTTCTCGGACCCTGGTCTTCAGCCTCTTGTCATTCTCTCCCCACTTCCTCCTCCTTCTCCTCTCTCCCCGTATCTCTCTCCATCTGCCTCCATCCCCAGCTCCTGCCTCCCTGTGCACACATCCCTTCCACTCTCCTTCCTCTCCTTCTCAAAGCGAACACTGCCCCTCCTTGTCCACCATCAAAGATGCTCCTCTGTCCTCTAACCACCGTTCTGGAGGCCTGCCACTGCAGGCCTGCCTCTCAGTATGCACGGTGGCCACGTGGCCCCACAATAGCTCATTTCAACCTCAATTTCCCCTGAAATGAATGGGAGCCCACCCCGGTGCACGCAGCATGCCTTTTAATTGGCCCAAGTTAGATTCAAACCATTAAACCAGTGATGTCGACACATTTCTGCCGCACCCGTACCCCCACCACCCCCATTTATACACACAGACACAAACACACACATACCCTCTTTTCCTCTCCGGCTGCCAGAACATAAACGTCTTATCTCTGAGCCTCAACCAAGCACAGGCGTCATGAATATTCAGCAGCCTCCGTCTCCGACCACAGCAGGCGCATGCACGTAATTACTTGCATCCACACGCGTGCAGATAAAAACACACAAACAGGTCAACAGACACCTACATGCATTGAAGACGAGGCTTTTCCATCCCGGACTCACTCTTTCAAAACGTTGTTTTTAACGCTCTTTTGTCTTTTCCCCCTCATTTGCTGCAGCATTAGCCGCGTATACATCTGAGAGCTATTGATTAACAGCTAAAGGAAAACCGCCAAGCTGTTCTCACAATGTGCAGACATTTGTTTCATTCTGTGGACACCAAATCAACATTTTTCACCCTGGGATATCGACAAGACTTACCTGTGTCGCAGAGATAGAAGAGGAGTGCATGAAAGAGAGAGAGAGAAGAAAAAGGATTATATTAGTGTTGTACATCATCAAATTTATATTTTTTACAGGAGTGTGGATCAAGCTCAACATCTACAAACCCCAACAGGTACAAATCAAAAAGATGCAACCTTCAGAAAATCACATTCAAATGTTTCCTTATTGCTTCTGCAAACAGGTAATAATGAATGAATATGAAAGGATTAAGTGATTTAAAAAGACACAAAAGGTCTGCCTTTGTCGGCTTCACCAGATACAAACACACCGCGGAATATTATCTGTTGCTATCATTAAATAAAGACCAGATTAATCAGCGAGCGCCCGTGGCATCAGCTACAAAACCCCATCTAATCAGAGGGAAGGCTGGGAACCAGGTGTTTCATCTCTGTGAAACACGGTCTGAACCCGGCCAAGAAGCCCGGCCCCAGCTCTACTCCAGCAGCCCTTTGAAATATTTCACTCCAAATTCACAATAGTCCAATCCCCCCATGGATGTTGTCAAAGATGAAAGAGGCAGCATGCACTGGTGCTCTGTCCACACTGCTCTCTTTCTGTCTCTCTCTCTCTCTCCCTCTCTTTGCTCATTCTCTCCAGAGAAGAGAGAAAGAGGGAGAAAAAAGAAAGTGAATACTCAAGCAGCTCCTGCACTCTTCAACCATTTTACACTACCTGCTTTGATCTCCTGACGGCACGCCGCCATCATAACAACAGAATTCAGATTTTCTCATTGTCTTTTCATAGCAAGATCTCCTCCGTCTTTTACCTCGGTTTGACTCACATGCATTTATTTGCACGTCTAAATCGTTCCTCTGCTCTCTCTCGTCCTTCCCTGTGTCTCTCTCTCCAGTTGCTGTGAGGGTTTTCCTCTTCGTTTAGCTCGTTAGTGTGTGGCCATAGCCCCGAGGATCAATTACGGGGAATGTGAGCTTGCATCTCGGTATCATTACCCAGCAAAAACTATATTAGTTCAGTCTGAGGGGAACACACGGGCAGAAGACTGGGCTGGTTATTATACCGGCCTGCCAGCCAGTTAGCTACTGCTCCTGCTCTTTGGCAGCATCTGCCATTGATCTCCAGCAGGTATTGACCTCTCATACTCCTCCATAATGTTCTGAGCTAGAGAGGATATTATGTTCACTTTGATCAGAATCAAAATCTTAACTGGCAATAAAGATGCGGGATATTTTTCTGGTGACAGGGCAGAGAGTAATATTTAGGATCAGGCTTCACAAAGCAGGCCAGTGTTTCAGTGAGTGGATGACATGTGGCATTAAAATAAACCACAACCTTTAAGTGTTGGACAAGGACTCAGACACTATTACACATATTTATCTGAGGAGAAACAAAGGAAGTCTGAGCATACAGTTTTATTAATCTATTTACCAATGTGGACTCTTTGTCTGTCCATGTGATCAGCTGCGGGTTGGACCTGGTTTTAATTAACCGCTGTTCCCAGTCCATCACGAAATGATGGGTTTTTACAGTGCTGAGAAAAAAAAAGATGGAAATCTGCTCCATCTGCTGAGCGACATTGGGCAATACAATTAAAGCCCCCAGAATAGATTCTAATGGACTTTACAAATGAGGTTCCATTCTTGAATGCATGAGTCGGTGTGTTATACTGAAGTCATTAGAAATATGTGGAGCAAAAAGGAGCTCATCAAAGCTGTTATGCTGATGTTATCCTGGTTTAACTTAATAACACTATCCTGCTGTTATCCTGGTGTTATATCAGTGTAACCGTTAAAACACTGATAGCAAGTAGCACAACTTCTAAGACCTCACAACATTTAAATGCAGAAAGATAAAAGTCAGCCTGGTTTGATTTGATAAGTTTCGATATTGCCTCTGTCTCCTCTTGTATCTCGGATGATCTCTCCCATAATTCTTCATTTCTCAAGTGTCGCTGTCTCTTTTCCTCTATCTGGAGAACTTACATCTGTTTATCTTTTGTTCTGCACTGCTGTCCTCATCTTTGCCTGCCCAAATCTCCTTTGTTTCACAGTCTTCATCTTTCTCCTTCTCTGTCCCCGTTTCAGTCTTCGCCTCTATTTATTTCGCCTCCTCTCCTTCTTTTCCGTCTCCCTCTTGCCTCTCCCCTCCGAGGGCAGACTTTAGGGAGTAATCCAGCCTCCTAGACAGCTGCACATCACCAGCTGTCTGAGAAAGCTACACGCTTTCCCTCTCTCCCTCTCTGTCTCTCCTCTTCCTCTGTCTGCCTTCCTTCCTCCTTCCTTGTCCACCCTCCCTGAGCTCATCTGAATACACGGAGTGGGTGCAGCCAGATGCAGCCCATCACCGCTGTCAGATTGTGACGCAAATTACCTCTATTTGATCACTGATGGAGCCATTTAGTGTCAGCCAGAGCAACGCTACTACAGACGGGAGAAAGGTTTTTTTTTTTCATCAGTCTGCACTAAACTCACATATAGAGATAGAATTAGATTTAATACACAAGCCGCTGGTAATTATTCCATCACCATGTCTTTACTACTGATTATTATCATGTTTGTTGTAATGAAAGTTTAAAAAAAAGACCTTCAGAGGATGAGCAAAATGCTGACATGATGCATATATTCATGAAACGCTTACATATTAAGTACACTTTAAGAAATATCCATGTGAATTCTGAATACATCAATTCCAATGAGTGGTTTACTAACCATATTAAAGGTCTTCGTCCAAATGGCAGCTCTCAGTTATTCAATACATATTATTTGTGCGTATGTCTAATAAATAGACAAATGAAACAAGCTGCAAATAAGTTTATCTTGTATGTTTATATGTTAAAGTTGTTGAAATATAGTTCTCATTGCTGCTTTCATAGGCACTGTTTTATAGGTATTTGAGTCTGGTTAGTTGAATTGTTTTACTTTGTCATTTAGTGTTTATTTTCATACACACACTGCATTATTCTCTGGTTGTGTGTCCTGCACAGAAAAGCTGCCGACCCCCTACGGTGCTTTCTACTGCTGGCCTCCTGGTGAATTATTTAATATTTCCGGATCACCCAGGTTACTGGTGAACAACGTCCAGTTGTTTCACGGAATGGGATTATAGAGGATAACAACACAAAAAATCCTCTTGTTAATGCAGAGCATGTGTGGTAGATTAATGCTTCATACATGACAACTACATTTACAAATCCTTTGCATGACATACAATAATTTAATCCTGATGTAAAGCAAAGAAAATCTGGAATAATAACTGAACAGAAGCTACCAGAATCAGAATGAGAGTCAGAATCAGTTTAAGACTACCATCTATGATTCCATCTTGATGTACATCATGTATAGACTATGCTTCCTTATAGTGTGTGGATTTATAATCCACATCTTTAACCTGAGTGAAATCAATCCTTACATTATTTCTTGATGTAGAATATTTGTCCAAAATCTCATCACATGCAGGAGGAAGGAAGAATCAATCAGAGAAACTCAAAACAATCATGAGCAACACTGTCAAGAAGTTTTTTTTTTAGAGAATTTGAGCTCTCATAAGTTAATAAAATATCTATTAAAGTTTCATCCTCAGCTCAACTTGTCTGTGTCATGTGTGATGAACAATCCCCATAGCAACAACTCTTCTCCTTCTGAATGCACTTGTATTCTCCCATATCTGTCAAGCAAGACAGTGTGTGTGTGTGTGTGTGTGTGTGTGTGTGTGTGTGTGTGTGTGTGTGTGTGTGTGTGTGTGTGTGCGTGTTTGTGTGTGTGCATGGTTTATGCATGTCCCATGTGTGTGTGTGTGGGGGGGGGGCAGGACAGAAGAAAATGAAGGGTGAGCGAGGGCTGCGGAGAGGAAGCACCGGGGCTCATGAGGTAGAACGAAGACCCTGGCTGGAATTTTGATGATGGAGTGGGTGGGACTGGCAAGAGAAATCTGCACGCCACAAGGTCACAGTTCCCATTCGCCAAGACGTATTAACTAAGGGATGATTTCTGGGGATGGCGCACATGAAGAAAAGGTCATATTTGACTGGAGTGCTGCAGCCGCAATTTCACTCTTATTTCACAGTTCTGTGACAGATTCAGGACACGGCTGGAGCTTCAGTCCATCGGGGAAACTTGTTGAAGGGTGAATTACAGCACTAAAAAGTTCTGCAGGGCACTAGTTCTTTATCTGCAGGCCCGACTGGTGCTTCATGAAACAAGTGTGTATATACAATTACAGTATGCACAACAGGGATCATAGAATATTTAAAGCTTATACACACTTAGATATACTTATATGGTATACAGTGAGCCCTCGTTCTTTACGATTAATGCGTTCCTGAAACCACACGTGATTAAAGAATTCCGCGATAGAGCAATAAACTATTTATCTTATTATTTAAGACAATTTAAACGTTTATGACCCTCCCCATACTGATATTAAACCACCTTCTATCTCTATTAGCTTTTCCCACACTCTCATAGACTGTTTAAAGCACTTTTGTATCTAACGTAAGTCCGACACTCATGGAACAGACTGCATTTCCGGATACCATCAGCCAATAGAATGCACGTACGGTATCACGTGACCACCTACCAAAAATCCGAGATGAGGTGAAGTAGCAAGCTTTGATGCGTGAATGAGCAAGGGTGCACTGTAAAATAAAATATGAAATTAAGGCTGTCACAATGGTAGTGGAGATACGGTGGGACAAAATAAACTTATAATTATGATTAAGTCATATATAAAATACCATTTATTCCTATTTTACAATTATGAGCACAATTATTTTACTATGCATGTCTCAAAAAATCAAGTCTCTGTCTTTCTCGGTCTGTTTTTTGTAAGTTTGATAAATGTTAAAAGGTTAGATGTTTCTTTGTTCAGAAAATGCACAGTATTGTTTAAAATCCTCTTAACATGAATCTCTTTTGGATTTTGTGTCAAGGTGATTATTTTGTAATTTGACTTTCAAGAATAATCGTGATTTTAAAAATCAAAAAAGTCAAATCTGTCTCTCTCTCTCTCTCTCTCTCTCTCTGACACACACACACACACACACACACACACACACACACACACACACACACACACACACACACACACACACACACCTATGTAATAGGGGTGATTTCCAGTGTAACATTTCATTTAGCCGCTGATGACAAGCATCACGTCACTCCTTCAAACAGAAATGCGGGCGATAAAGACATTGTTGCCACAGAGACTGGGAACGAGACACTTCAGGATTTGCATAGGGCTTAATTTGATCTACTTGAGATTGCAACTTCCTTCCTCTTGATGTAATTAAACCGAGAGATGTGACTAATTAAGTTGACGGTGTGAAACGAGAGCACAGCAAAGGCAGCTGATGAAAAGGCAGAGGCTGCCGATCGTAAATATTGACAAGGGAAGTTGACTGGAAGCGAAAAGCAGGTGGTTGAGGACTGTACCGGCTGGAGCGATGTCATCACTCACCAGGCAGATGATGAGCATATGTGCATTGTAAGTGTTTGGTTTGGCCCGCATCACTCAAGTCACCTCACAAAATCAAAGTAGGGGTCAAGACAAATGTTTTAAACTCCGTACAACCTTGAGTCTGTGCGATGAGATAGCAAAAGCCTGTTCCAGAGTAGCTTTTTAGCAATTAGCTCTCTAACAGTCTGCAGTTAGGACATACAGTGGATGCCAAAAGGGACTTTGTTCATCTGGGTAAGATGTTCTAGAGTGAAAACTACCGTTGGGTCACTGGCTCCAGAGTAAGGCCACATTGCGTTCCCAGATGCAATGGCGCAGAACGCTCCTGATGTTAAACTGGAGACCACTGACTGCTTTAGAAACGGCGTTGAGTGTCCCACTGAGATGCTGGTTAATGACACAAACAATTAGCACTTCATGTAAATGGGCTTTAATTTGAAGCTGTGCTGAACGCCAACAATAACCATTAACAGAATGTACAGATACTGCCAAGTCAGCCCTCAAACATCAAACGTATGCATGCACGCAAGTTTGAATCCTTATTCAGCACATATTTGCTGCCTGATAACCACACGAACACACACTGCACACACTCCAGCGAGAGCCTCTTAACCTGTTGCGCACACTCATGATCTGATCCGAGAGGCCTGCTTATTAACATTTGGCAGATGTGTTTCCCAAATGAAATACTCATGTCTGAACGACTAAAGGTCTCCTGAAATGTTGACATGTATAATTGCCAATCTGTGCCGAGCCCTGGGGTCTTGTTCGCTCCGTTTAGGCCTTTTATGATGCCACAGCAGATGGAAAGACTTTAAAAGTGCATTAAGGAACAGATGTTAACATCACACCGCTGATCTGCTCCACATTGTTCTCTCTCTATTCGTTCATCAACCTTAATGTGGAGCTGGGATTACCTACATATAATAGTATCATAATAAAACTCTGTTTCACTCTAATTTGTCTTCCATCAACTGAATGCACAGTTTCCCCTGTGACGTACATCAACATTATGTATAATCACTCAGTCAGACTTACTTGGTTTATGGAGCCGCTCAGCAAAGCCGAACAAGCAGCTCTCGCACACAATTTTACCTTTAATTGAATTTTAATCTGTATTTGCCGTCACAAATCATGCAGTGGATGTGCGGGGGTAATTATCTATTAACGATAACGCTATTGGATTTATATGGAAATGCCCAGGCAGCAAACTGCACACGAAACGCAATAATCCAATTTTTCCACCATGATGGGACGGTGGCTTTTTGTCTCCTGTAGGATTCTGATCGGGCGTCGGAGAGGGTTTCTGCATGTAGAGAGCAGAAACGAGACAATGGCGGGTTTGCTTCCGTGCTGCCTATCTTCCCTGTGATATATCTCTGCTTTTCTCTGTGTCTGCATCTCCCATCCACCCCCTTGCTACTCTGTCCTCCTGTGGTCTCATTAGGGCGGGACTGTGAAGGGAAGGTGAGATGGTTACTGTGACAACAGCAGAGAATGACGGGCAGAGTGGCAAGGAGCCATTTGAACATTATTCATCATGTGTGTTTTGTGCGGTATCTGTCCCTGAAGGTGGGCATTTTATTCAGCTTTCCAATACAAAATAAAGTGTAGCTGGCTGCTGCTCGAGAGTGCATATAACTTATTTTATCAGAAGAGAAGAGAAGAGAAGAGAAGAGAAGAGAAGAGAAGAGAAGAGAAGAGAAGAGAAGAGAAGAGAAGAGAAGAGAAGAGAAGAGAAGAAAAGAGAAGAAAAGAGAAGAGAAGCAAAAACATGGTACAAGACAATAAAAGCATCTGTGCATAACTGAGGAGGCCGTCCATTAAGGTTCTTATCTATTTCAGGGGAATTAGACACACAGAATCTGCTTGCCTGTCCAAAGTGCCAGGAAATGATGGGCAGCTCTGTGGGGCAGAGCTAAGATTAGACCGGAGTGATTGACAGCTTGATAGAGCCAACTGGAAGCCTGCCATTCCTGCGTTAAGATAGTTTCCTTACAGTAATGAAGCAGAGGCAGCCAGCCCTACGTGAGGGCATAAGGAGCCGAGGAGATAATGAGAAGGTTGAGGACATTCTGTGCAATCTTTCTCCTGTGTCTGTCTTAGTCACTGTCTGTCTTGGCTCTTGGAAATAAAAAAAAATGTATAACTGCAACCTGGAGACTGTGACAATGACCTCCGACCTGCAGAGAATGCCCTCCTTAAACAGCAAAAGACTCATTACAGTCATTTGCCTGAAGGTTAACACAAACCTCTTTTCAAAAACAATTTAGAGACTGCTTTAGTTTCCTCTGTGGGCCGGTTCCAGTTCGTTTTCCCAGGTGTGCTCCAGAGGCCCATGAGAAGTTGAAGAGCCGGCGCAACAAGCGCTTTGGGAAGTCTGCGGTGTGGACGCTGCCTCCTGTGGCGTGGATGGCCTTTCCAACACCACAGAGCTCTGCAAGACTCTGATAAGACCAACTGTGAAGAGACAAAATGCTCTCGCGGTGGACAGAATGCCCACACCGGAGGGAAACACAGGGGCAACCAGCTGGCCTAGGGATGCAGTGTGACTGACGTCCCTGTTTCAGGTTTGGATTCTGACTGGAGCTGTATTCCAGGTCAGTTGGAGGTAACTGGCTTCAGATTCACAACAACTCTGAGGTGGAAGAGGAAGAAAGGTACTGAAATCCTAATAATAAATAAACGCATGCGGCCAGAAGAAAAAGTAATCTTCTGCTGCACATGCAGGTAAGTGATTTCAGCCTTGCGTAAATTCAATTACACATGGGGGGGGGGTACAGTAAGTCTGGATGTAACTACACCGAACTCAGCAGTAAAAAAAAGAAATTATATTTCTGAAAGAAAAAAAACCTACATTAATTCATTAAAAATGAGAATCTGGATTGATAAGAAGCCCTGAGGAAGAGCCAAAAAACATTCTGAGGACCGTGCTAAAAAGAAAAAAAAAGAAAGTCCTTTTCAGCAATAATTAGCTTCAGAGAATTCCGAACTGGAAAATGAGAGGAGGAATGACAAAAATGGAAATAAAAGGGTAAGATGAGAAGACGAGTGCTGCGCATTAAATGGAGCAGAATGTGTAAAAGCGCAGCTTGTGTGACACACTGACACGCTGTGCTTCCTTTTAAGCTCTGCTGCTCTGCTTCAGATACCTCCTGTGAACCAGCCTGCACCTTAAAACATGTAGCGTTTGCATATGTGAGCTGCACACACACGCGCACACACGGACATACACAAATCAAAGTGGTTGTAATCTGATTATATTGCAGCTGTCACATCGGCTTTCATCGGTTTATGAGTCACCACACATGGTTGTAGTCACACACAGCCATGCAAGCATATGTATACAAATGTGTAATATATACAAACATACAACACTCAGTTTTAAATATAATCAACATCAGAAAGTTGAAATCAAACGTATATATTACCTGCCAGCATTTCCTGTCTGTTAATATCTGTGTAAATGTTAACTTGTCATTTCCTATGATAGAAAAGCGCTTTTTAAACGACTAAAACTAGAATATGTGAGCTATATCAGATTCAAACTCCCTCTGGCAAGTTCTGGGTCTCCTTTGGGATCTTCTCCCAGCTGGATGGGCCCAGACAAGCTCCACATGGAGGCACCTGGGAGGCGTCTTAACCTCACCTTTGGACGTGAGAAGCAGCAGCTCTATGCAGAGCTCCTCTGAAGCTTGCAGGAAAAAAGATGCAAAATAGTTGCTTGTGGGTGCAAAAATGCCTTTACAGCCACGATATGCAGATGTGCAGGTGAGGTGAACTGGAAACTTGAAATGTCTGTTCCTAGTGCCTGGTGGGATTGTTGTATACCTTTTCAAATCTGACTACAAATTATAGACAAATTTAAAAAGATACATCAAACCTAGTCGATAAGGATGAAACAGTATAGCTGGTTAATGTGTTTAACTGAGAACACACACACACACACACACACACACGTACACTTTACCACCTCCCTGTTCATATTTCTTCATTCTTTCCCATTTCTTTCCATATCAGGACTAATAGAAAAAAAATGGAAATACGCCCGTCAGTCAGACAGTCATCGTGCCGGTGTCAGGACTCGCTTTCTGGTCGTGAAAGTAAATCCAGCAGCAGATGAGTCAGAGCGCCCGTCAGTCGGTCAGTCTGCAGACACCGAGTCAATCAGTCAGCCGGCAGAGTCTGAAATTTAGTGGGTCAGTCAGTTAATTAGTGAGCCGGTGAAGCGGCCGTGTGGTTGTGTTAGTAAGCCAGTCAGCCAGCCAGTCGGTAAGGCTCTGCTTAAGTCGGTCATTTAGATGGCCAGCCAGACAGTGAATTAGAGTCAATATGTTAATCAGCGACTGCTGTCAGTCAGCCATTCAGAGTGATAATGATGCACCACCAGCTCATAGAGAATAATGAGTCAGCCAGCCAAATATTATGTAATGATGTCTTTAACCTTAAAAAGGTTTATCCTGATGAACAAAGCTCAAAAAGGACCTAAAAGTGTTTTGTTTTTAAATTCAAGATGAAATATCCCTCCGTTTGATAGCAGAAGAAAAAGTCACCAAAAACCTCCAAATGAAAGGGAAAACAGATCAAGAATTAGCAAATAGCTAGAAATTGTTTTGCTTTTTTCTCGTGTGTTTCCTGACTGCATAATGTTGAGAAAGAGAAGCAACACAGAGAGAAACGAGAGTGTGAGGCCTCTCTGATCACATCCACGCCGCACATCAGGAATCAGAAGCCGAAAACGCTTCACTTTCATCATCTGAGAATCGTTTGCTTAGGGGAATTGCACTGCGTCGTCGTTGTCGACTACAATGGGAGAAATAGCGATTGTAGTGCGTGCTCGTGTGCGCATGGGTGTTGATTGGATTTAGGTGTGTGCGTTGGTGTGTGCGTCTTCCTGTGCACACATGTGGGCGTATTTAAGATGACACGGGGGGTGGGGTGGGGGGGTAGCACTTAGTAAGAGAAAGGCATATGGTGCCTTGCTTTTTGCCAATCACAAATGACAAGTGAAGCAGTGGAATCAACAGTGAACGCAGGGTGTTGAGGGGTTGGGGGTAGCGATGGAAGGGCTTTTGCTTAATGATCTCAACTGTGCTTGCACACACACACACACACACACACACACACACACACACACACACACACACACACACACACACACACACACGTGTCTATTTCCATCCTTAGGCAGTATAGTACTGCTTTATGTAGATGAATGTGGAACGGGTCTCGTCGTTTAGCGGCGTTACATAAATATATTCCAACAATGCGGAGAGACTGTGAACGCAACGTCAACTGTTGCCTCAAGGCAAGTTTTCCTTTCTTCCTGCATTCACATTGATAGATTTAAATGTTTCAGTCAATCACTCCATCCCTCACCACCCTCCACCCACACAAAAACGCCCCCCTCCCTGCGAAAGAAATTGTTATCCCAAAGAGGAAATGGGACAGGACCAAGAAATGTCCAATTTGTTGTCTAGTTGACTAACGAGCTCCTCATTGGGTTGTGTTTTAGTCCGTATCCTCGATAGATGGTGTCTCCGAGGATTTGAAGCATTTCCTGTTCATAAAACATCTTCTTTTCTGTCTAAATGTGATCCTGAATGTGTTTCCTGTTTCATGCGTGTGATCCAATAAGTCCTACAGATGCAAAGTACTTGCTTTCACTATGACGGGCATTGCTTTACCTTGAGCCAAGACCAAAGATAGGAGTCCAGTCCCACAAAGTACCTGGTCCAGGTTTGGCCATGTGTGAAAAAATATGCTAATGATCATGTCTAGCCACTCTCAGGCAGACCAGAAATCCCCAATGGAGATTCATCAATTTGCTTGGCAGGTTGTCAGGTGCCTGCAACCGATAATCCTTCCCAGCAACTGATATATTATTCGAATTGGACTTCATTGATCCAAAATTTCATCATTCAAACTTTTTAGTGTTGCTGAGCATCTGCTAACCTCAGGAGAAAGATAACTTTGATACTCATTTAGTTTTCACTTTGCTCCATTTCCATTACCGTTGCCCATAAACCTCTGCCTAAGTAAGTTCCCAAGGAGATCTGTAGGTCAGAAGGATTAAGTGGTGCTCCCCAGCTAATCCTTACCACATACATATACACGGCATCTAAACCCCCAAACATGTGGAGCCTTACTGTAGGAGGAACTGCAGAACGCTGCACAGGCCTCTGGATAGGAAGTGTAGTGAGCGATGGCACATCTGCATTTAAAGAGGCAGGTACTGAAAGCGTCATGTACGTAGGAGAGACAAAAGGACTAGACAGGGACTAAAAATGCTGCATTTGAGAGCTATTCTCTGCCTAACATTTAAAGAGACTCTTTCAGACCTCGGGGAATTGTACTAGTTGAAAAAAAGGGACGTTTGATTCAGATTATCCCAGAATATAACCCTGCTCTGAGTCCAGCAGGGCTCTAAGTAATGTAGACAGAATTATATTACCTCGCAGAATGACATCTATTGTGAGTCTCCCTGTGCATGGCCGCCATGCTGATTGCTGCCTCACTGTACATGGCCCTGGCCTCATGGATAATAGGAGTCTATTTTTAGAACCGCAGAGAAGGGGGGGGGGGCTGAGATTGAGAGAAATGGCTGAGAAGAATAGGGATGAAGCGGAGAGGGGGGAAGCAGGGGTGAGAGCGAAAAGGAGATTGCATTGACGATCGTGCAACACCGGCGTAGCAGAGGGAAGACAGGAAATGTTATGGGCAACCAAGCAACTAATAAGCTTGAACCTCAGCACTCTGCATAATGCGACAGCTCATTACCGCCCAATTAGGCATTACAATGCCTTGCTTACTGAGGTTTATTGATGCAAATCAACTAGGAAAAGATACCCCGGTGCCAAAAAACAGGAGGTGAAATTGGATGAGAGTTTGTTGAAAGTACTGCCTCTGTGGCAGTTCAATCAATTTACAGAGTATCTGTAGGGGAGGTGATCCAAGTTATGTGATTCTGACAGTATGGAGCAGATTTTTTTTTTCAATCCTATCTTTATCAAGCAATTGATGATATTATGATGAGCTTTTTTACAGCTTAAAGACTTATGGTCTGTGTTCACTGCTGCCATTAACTGCACCATCTGTCTAATGCTTATTTATTGGTATGTGGCACCTCTTCCTATTGTGATCTTTGCATGCATACAGAAAAGGCTCCAAATGACTCCTCAATCCACACATGTTTGTCCAACCCTAATAGGCATGCATAAGCCGAACACCCTCAGGCGTGTCGTAGAGAAGCCAGTTGTTGCGTCCTGCAGACATGCAGACGGCCACCAGGACACTTTAATTTCTTTATTTTCTTCTGGACATCTAATTCCATCCCTCCCATATGTTGCCTGTGTGGATTATCACATGCTACTAAACTCTGTCTGGATCAGGCCTGAGGTAATTACTTTAAATACATAATACCAAGTGCATGTGTGCGTGCGTGTGTGTGTGCGTGGGCGCTCGCGCGCGCACGTGTGTGTGTGTGTGTGTGTGTGTGTGTGTGTGTGATCTACTGCATTGATGTTTAAGTGAGAGGATGTCTTGATGCAGGTCTTATGTGAATTGCTTTGGAAGCAGAGGTCACAATTATATATTATATATAATATATTAAATGTTATGTCAGTAAAATGATGAATATTTACAGCGCACAAAAAGTATTTGAATCGACTTGGTGCGTCCCGTTATTTAACAATCATTCCATAATGCGAAAAGTAAACCAAAAAACAGACCCACACAGCATCTTTCTGGTCTGAAGAAGACAAAGTTTTACACTGCACCTCATTTGCTTGCAGCCATGCATGATAAAATAAATGGAAATAACCTGATCATCGACTGTAAATTGTTGAAAATGATTATTACTCCATTCATGACTGATGCTGTTAACATTTGGGGGCTTAAATGGTGTATAATTTTAAAAAAAGTGGCTAGAGCTATGCTGTTAAAATAACATTTCTCCATAGAGTACTGTGAAAGTAATGCAAACTGAGGACATAAATGTCAACCTTAGAAAAATCATTTGCATTAAATGCGATTGTGCCTTTTACATTTTAATAGTTATGAGATGCTGCATAATATATGATAAATAAAAGCAATAATATGCTATCGCCGCACCGTGCCATCATTGATTCTTATTCCCACTGAAGGTCAGCGATGAATTTCTGCATTTCCTGACAGCTTGCAGAGCAAGCTTATAATTTCAGTTTTCTTTCTCATTTTTGTTGTTTTTCCAGTATTTATTCTCATTATACATTTACAAGCAGAACAGCTTGTTAAAGTGAGAAAACACTGTTTTCTGTGAACGATGCAACGTTCGCAATCAGAGCTACAACATAGTTTTATGCACATCAGAAGGGAAAACACTACATGATCATTTATTTTAATTACATTTTGATGGTCGCACACCAAGACTTCCTTCTCACTTCAACAGCGTGTGAACCTGCGTAGTAACACTGCGGCTGAATAAAGCTATCGGTCAACATGTGTTTTTGTCGTGATAGCTTTAATATTGCCAACAATAATTGCCACATTCAACAATGAGGTGTCTGTGACAGCTCCTACTTAAATTAAAAAACTGTGCATCAGGTAAGGACTGTAAAAGTTATTCCCTGCTGATGTGTGGCCTCAATACCAACGGCAGCTGTTTGAATTTAAATAATTCAACAGACAATTACTATAGTACATATATCTGGAATGTAATGCAGTTGTTTAAAATGATGGATCAAATAGCTCTCATAATAGCCGCTGTGTGTGTATGTGTGTGTGTGTGTGTGTGTGTGTGTGTGTGTGTGTGTGTGTGTGTGTGTGTGTGTGTGTGTGTGTGTGTGTGTGTGGTGGGGTGGGGTGGGGGGCAGTATCCATTTTGTTTCTTTTTCCCAAGGACACAGAGAAAGGCACAGAAAATCTCCCTAAATAAGCCAAAGTCAGTGAAAAATGCATCCGATCAATCACACATTCACATCCACACATTGGCAGTAAAAAACACTCAATACACCCTGAAAATACACACGCACACACACACACACACACACACACACCATCAACCTGGGTCGAACTAAAATCCACGTGTGTGAGGTGGAACAGTCCACCCGAGGTGAGGACAGAGGGGTGCTCACGGGTCCGGTGTGGTCGCTTTTGATGGAGCAGTGGTGTAGTCCAATAAAGGGCAGCCATCTATCTGCACCCACCCAGTCAACTCTGACACTGTTTCCAAGGAAACGCCACTTGCGGGAGCCAGAAAGGGAGGGTGGGACCTTGAGGGAACATATTCTCCTGTGCTGTCAGAGTGCCAGGAGGAAGGAGAACACGGATGGAGTGATGGAAGGGTGGAGGCGTGTAGAGAGAGGGGAAGGCAAGGCAAGAGGGGGGCGGGGGGTGTCCTACGTTGGAGGGGTGTACCAGCCGCCTCACAGGGGTTAACTTTAATCAGACATGACACGCACACACCCGAGGAAAGGGGAGTGACAAATGCAACTAGACTCACACACTTGCATAGATATATTGTAGTTTCACACACAGACTGTACATACACACTACATGCATCAGAGACACACATGCAGGCGTCATTTTCCTGCAGACGGGCATCACGGGACCCAAAATGTGCAGCAAATACAAAAAAATGACACGTCATATTTTATTTTCAGATCGTTCTCTTTCTCGTCTCTGCAGATTGAGGGAGATGGAGAAAAGCCACTGATGCAAACGAGCGGGATAGAGATGCCTCCCTATCGCCGGGCCCACTGCATCATCATCCACAGACCGGATCACACTGTCGCCTCCAATAATGTCACACATTAACAACTTCATCAGTCATCATATGGGTTGAGTCAGCTATTTGTTCAGCTTGATTCATTCATATGCATATATGAGTATGCTACTCCTGAAGCTACAACTTAGCAGGAATATTTCCATTTGTAAAGCGCTGAATCAAACCTCAACATGTTCTTCAGGGCTTTCAAGATCTTCAAAAAAAAAATCATAATAGGTTGATGGATTCAAAAAGCTGTTTGAATACAGTAGTTCCTTACGCATTCACACATCAACATGCGCGACTTTACCTTATTGCCGATTTTTAGTAGGTGGTCACATGATACCGTACGCGCATTCTATTGGCTGACGGCATCCGGAAATGCGCTTAAGTTCTAGAAGTTCCGTGAGTCTCGGAACGCAACGAACTTCCATGGAACACAAATGTGCTTTAAACAGCACATTTGTGGGAAAAGGTAATACAGATCGAAGACAGTTTCATATCAGTATGAGGAGGGTTCATAAACGTTGAAATTACCGTAAATAATAAGATAAATAGTTTGTTGCTATATTGTGGAATTCGTTATCCGCATGTAGTTCCTGGAACGCATTAACCACTAGTAACGAGGGCGCACTGTATTGTAATTTACAAGTGTTTATGATGAGTCAGCATTTCAGATTGAGGAAAATGCTAATTAAAAGATACCTTTAAAACTTATTGGTTCAAAAGCAGAAGTTCTGTGCATTGCACTGATCAACCATAAACCCTTGAAAACTGACATACTGAAAGATTTGTTATGTTTTGCAAATTGGTATCAGGTCAAAAATCCTAATCTTAAATCTTAATCTGTGTTTTATTCTGTTTAATGCACATAAGAACAGTGTCATAACAGTGTAATAACAACGTAGCTATTGAGGAGCTGTAGGAGAACAACTTTCAAATGATAATTTAATGATAATGAAACTCTATGATAATTATTTGTCAAATAATTCTAAATATTAATGCTGTGTGTTCTTCAGTTCAGTAATTACTTCGGGTCAGTAGTCTCAGGTAGATGCGTATTTTTTTTCCAACATTCTACAGATAATGTTAAAAAAAAGAAACAGAGTTAGTCCATAAACAATCAGTCTGTATTCATAGATAAGTAATGACTACAGGAAATGATGTTTCATTTCTGACGTGCTTCAAACCATGACACAAACAGGTCCGTCTACACAGCACTAAATGACGTGGAGCTACGCCGAGCCACCAACACCAGGAACAATTATAAGGTGCCATTTCTGTGCATCTATCAGCCAGGAGGCCTGAGCACAAACGAGGAGCAGAGGGAGAGGGAGGAGGAGAAAATAACCATTATTACTTGCAGACAGCAATGTCTGCACTGGAGGCCTGATCACTTTCTTTACACAAACACGCTCGGAGTTTTTTGGGCTTTGTGCAATCAGATGACACACACCTCCTACTCTGCCTTGTAATTTTTACTTTACATGGAGAGCCAGGAACATTGCAGCTTTTATTGTGCAGTCTGTCGTCATATCGTGATTGGGGGAAGTTGTAAACGCAGGATTTCTCGTCCATCGATGTCTTAATGCTGTCATCCTCCTCCTGACTGGATTCTGATTACGGGCTGTGTACTGTCTAGCTGCAGAACACTGACTTACACTAATGTTATTTTGCTTGAGCAGAGCCATTGCAGCCACCCAGATGTCCATATATTATAATTCAATCTAAAAGGATTCCCGGTTTTGGATTGGCTAATCCAACACCACTCGTCTTAATCTGACATCTAACAGATGACATCTGGACGAAGTGACACATAAAAAAACCCAGAGACAATCTGATTGACTTGTTTGGGAACGTTAATCTTCTCTCTACAGTAACTTTGTTCATGTACATGAATTAAATAACATGTTTACCAGTAAATAACACAGACAAACGTTATCCTACAACATAATGGAGGACTCAGCGATGTTTAGTGACAAAATCAACTGAACCACAATCTGTTTTTTAGAAGATGCAGATTCACCAAGTTGCTTTAATTTGAAATTTTAAGCAAATAATTAAATAGTAAATAAAGAAATAGTTCAAACACATGCATCTCTTTTTGAGTCTCACTGCATCCACACTCTTTCGCTTGAAGAGAAAAGAAGAAATACTCTATTTCTGCAGGTGTCAACATGTTCCTTTTAGTGTATAATGGATTGACTCATCAATAATCAATTGAATGTGTCACCTAGCGGAGGCGGCTCCCCCTCCTTCCACTGCTCCTTTTTCACATGTCCATTCCTGAGGTGTGACGCGACCCCTGAGTGGATGCGCCCCGTCTTTTTAGAGCGGCAGGAAACCTTCTGAAAGAGCATAGCAACAGACCTGTCTTCCCAGTAAAAATAGGATTGGTTTCTCTGAAGCCGACTCGACGCCACAGATACAACACACACTTCACTTCATTGATTATGCGCCCAGGCCCCTCAGAGCCCGGCTTTACAAGAGATGTCTTCCCTTTTTCACCATGCTCGCTAGCCTCATAGCTCTCATTTTCAACCCTCTTGCACAGATTTAGAACCATTTGCCTCACAATCACATCAATATTTTAGCTCTTCTGGATGCAGAGGCTTCACCCCCTTTTTTTGTACATTTCTATTGTTTCCCCAGGTTAATTAAATGTTAATGTTATCTGAGCAGAACAGCAAAATGTAGACACAAACCAAAGACGGGCATCTTGCAAAAATGGAGACATCTAAGGTCATTTGAACGATGGGCAAAAGAGCAAAAATGTTACTTTAATGCAAAGAATTGGAAACAAGCTCTCAAACAAGTGTAGAATAAATTATACTTGTTTATTTTTAAGGCCTTTTCCAGTTTAGATGAGTCGAATTTTGCCGATCTGCTGTAGATGGGTTTAATCTTAGGCACAATATGTCAAATTATTTCCACAAAACAAGCAAATAAAGGCAGGTGTGGACGCGGGAGCACTTTGTATTGTGCGGCATAGCGCTTGATGGTATTTCATGCTAGCTTTCAGCAGCTGTCTATTACTGTCTGATAACACATGGAGAGAGGTGGAAGACGAAGGCGCCGGGGCAGAGGAGCCTGAGAAAATAGACGCTGAGAGGTGGAGAGAGAAAGGACAGATGGATTGAAAGCTGTTGAGTGATGTGTTTTTTCTTTATTGCTGTGTACGGTGTTGACTGAGAGAGAGGAGAAGGATATGCAGCACAGAGAGGGAGAGAGAGGTGGGCTTCAATAAGAATAAAATCCTTTCATATGGGTGTTAAACAATACAAGGCCAGACTGCACCACACATATGGAAATGTGGCACACAAAGAATGGCCATGAGAATACCTATAACACATTTATCTTTTCTGGGAAATTAAATTCTCCATCAGTCATCCAGCAGTATATCAAACTGTCAACATATATATACTTATATATAATTTCAAATTATATATGTGTGTGTGTGTGTGTGTGTATATGATATATATAAAGATATATCATATATATATATATATATATATATATATATATATATATATATATATATATATATATATATATATATATATATATATATATATATATATATATATATACAGTATATACACACACACACGCACATACATAAAAGCTGATTTCAGAGTAGCTCTAATATTCAGGTTATTTCTGGACGCACCAAATTTCCCAAACAGTACACGCTCTCATTAATGTCATCATACCACGTCTATTTGGGCCTGATTTTAAAGAACTCAGATTATGGGTTATCCTGGATTATGCAAAGGACCCTGTGCACAAACACTTATCAGTTTCATTTCTTTGTCCTCCCAATGATATTCAAACCAAATCCCACAGCGCCATATCTTTGCTCACAGCTGGCAAGTGTAACTAAAGGATTATGCAAGCAGCTTCTACGAGCAAATAGATTTCTCCCTACTTCAGAGGAAACCGCTAGTTATGCGGCGCCTATCTGTCCGCCAGGCATGCACAAAACATGCCTCCCATTTTCTTTTTTTTTTTTCGACTTGTGTTAACATTGCGGAGCGAGGTGGAGCGCAGAGACGAGGGCGCGAAACTGTGGGGTAAACAAAACAAGCACGAAACCAGTGTGTGTGTGTGTGTGTGTGATGAGGGGGTGTCTTACACGCCTTTGCCACAGTCAGTGTAGGGCACCAGCTAACCATGAGGTGGCATTTCCATCATTCCCTGCATGCGATAAATTTTCTTAACTTAAAATACAGCACAGGACTACATTTCCATTTTGCATTTTAGATGGATAACGGAAGGCTGCATCCAGAAAAATGCTCCAGGACGGGGATTATAGATTATAGAAAGGCACTTATTAACTAATTTCTCCAAATATGCCTGTGAAAATTTCAACAGGTACATTTTAAGGGCATTGAATGAGTTCTGTCTTCTCCTCAGTTCTTTCCTCTAATTTCGGGTCATAGTGCTGATCCAGACTCCCTCACCTGGACCCATCTGACTATTTTTCTTCTGTAATGACCTGAAAGCCATAAGGTAAATTTTTCCAGATCAGCAATCCTAATCACAGACCCAAGATGCATCCCGTCTCTTCTTGCTGAGCAGGCAAGGCCTCTTTCAGCCATTAGGCTCCAAACAGCTGTGTTATGTGCACAGCGGTGTATCATTGGATGGTAATATCATATTCAGGCTTTAAAGCCGCGGTCCCACCGAAGTCTTTGCAAGGGCTGCAAACTCAATTTAGGACACTCCCTCCTCTCTCTCTCTCTCTCTCTCTCTCTCTCTCTCTCTCTCTCTCTCTCTCTCTCTCTCCCAGTCTGCATTACAGCCAGGAGGGCCTTAATTAAAATCTCCACACACATTCTGTGCTTACCATCAAATTCCTGCAAAAGTTGTGACACAGCAGTTTTGATTGATTATCTCCAAACTTTTGCAGTGGAGTTTCACAATGAAACAAGGCTGATTTCGGACGATACCGTTATCATCGATCCAGTATCGACCGTCTGGTCAGCTGGTCGAGAAAATTTGAACTTCGTCATTTACAGCCAGGATGCGGACGTCACTGTGTGAGGGCGTGGCAGGGGAGACAGCAGTATTTTAGCACTTAGCATGTAGCAACACATGACCAACCCTGTGATGTAGCCATTAGCAATGCAGGTGCAAATTATAACAATCATAAATTACATAACAAGGCAGTCAGAGACTGCAATATCCCACGACACTCCTGAATTCAAAGTTTTATCCTGACCTACACATTTTTGTGCCTCTGGCTTCCTGAAAATGTTGCTTTTTGTTTTGTGATTATTTCTCATCAGGTGTCTGTGATGTGTACCTAAAATGGTATAAAAGTGAAAATTTGACCTTGACATAGTATTTCAGGGTCAAGGTTGTGATCTAATTTTCATCCCCTTGCCTCCCTGCATATAATGTCTTTTGTTTCGTCTTATCCAGTTCCTGAGATATGTGCAAAAAATATACAAAAGTTGAAATTTGACCTTGACCTCATTTTCTCAAGATCAAGGTCATCATCTCATTTTCATCCCCTTTGCTGCCTGAGTAATGTGCTTTTTCTTTCATCTTTCTATCCGCAACGGTTGTGAAGATATTTGGTGGACGGACTGACAAACGGATGAACACACAAACACTGAGAATTACAATACATCACCGCTTCGCAGGATGTAGTGAATTGATATTTCAAAAGGTAATTCTCCGAACCAAGCTCACATATGAGGATTTGTCACTTCAATTTCTCTTAAAATAAATCGACTACAGTTTTTTTTTTTTTTGGTTTTTTGATCAATATTTAATATAGACTTATAATAGATATTTGAAAATTGGGTACATTTATTTATTATAGTATTAATTAACATGACATTGGAAATGGGATTAAGTTTCATTTGATTAGCCTAATTAAAATATGAAGATAAATTACATTTTAGACACGTGAATACATATGAATATAAACTATAAAATTGTAGTACTTTAGTTATAACTCTTCCCACAAGGGAATAAATACAGGAAAACACTTAGTTAAGGTGAGCGTGTTATAAAATGAAAATGCTCGTCACCGTGTGACACAAGTGTCACACCGCCGCTTGTGGTTAATAAGCATAAAGGCCGTCTGCAGAAAAATCCAAGAAGAATCTCATATGTGCACAGTTTCCATTGTTGAGACGAAATCGACGGGAAGAAAATGAAAGACGAGAAAGAGAGAAATGTAGAGTTTGGCTAGGAGAAACAGACAATTACACTTGCCCTAGGAGGCCGAGGGAACCTGACCACGTTGCTATGGCAACTCAAGTACAGCAGAAAGTAACAGGAAAATCAATTCAGATTGAGCTTATCTCTCCTCTCTCTCACACACAGTCCCTTCTCATTACACAAGGGCTACAAAGCACATTTCCTCTCTGAATCACATTTTAACTGTTACCATGCTGATGCAGCACGAATCACAAAAAAACCCAATCGTATATTTTTTTCCTCTTTATTCCCCTTAAACAACAAATGTGAATCACAGCAACCAGGAAACAATGCCTTCAGAAACAGCGCCTCTGATATTTCACAAAATAAAGATGCAGGCGTGGACGCGCGTCGTCTCAGACACGCTTTCTCGCTCTTTCTTCCCCTCTTCCCTCGCTCCCTCCGAGGGGCGACGGCAGCTGCATGCAGGTGATAAGCATGTGCAGCGATGGGCGCACAGCTCTGATTGGCTGGCTCAATTCCTACGCTGATGTGAAGATTGCCGCATCTGTCAAAAGGGCCGCTCTGCTCGCGCTTGTTTCCTTGTGACATCACAATTGACAGCTCAGCCGGCACAAGCCTTTAAATCATCCCCTCTTTAATGTTTCTGCAGAATGCATCCTCTTAACACTGTGATAGAATTAAATATGATAATAATAACCCTGTTAAATCCAACAGATTGGATCATTTGCTAGATAGTCAGGGATTGGTCGGCCATCCAGCCGCCTCCGTTTTCACCACAGCCACTTAGCAGCAGCCTGCAGGGGGTTTAGAGTTTGTTTCGATCTTAGTCATTGAGTCTAAAATGGCAAGGTGAGGTCAAAGACAGGCCGCAAGTATAGCCATTGTATGAATGTAAGTGAGTGTGTGTGTGTGTGTGTGTGTGTGTGTGTGTGTGTGTGTGTGTGTGTGTGTGTGTGTGTGTGTGTGTGTGTGTGTGTGTGTGTGTGTGTGAGTGTGTCAGTTCTCAAGGTTCATGCCAAAGAAAAAGCAAGATGGGAGAAAACAAGCCTTGAAGAAAAAATAATGATGCTTGATGCCTCATACATCAAGAAAAAGATGGAGGGTCACCTTGCAGAGAAGTCAGCTGGTCGTTAGCTACAGAGGACGTCAGAGCGGAGAGCCAATTTATCGAAATCACAGGAGTCATCCGATACCTATATGATGCAGCATGACTGCGTAGCGTTGTTTGGAGTGTAATTTATCAGTATTTGATTGATTGGTATAGTAAGGTATCGTCTTGTTGCACTAAAAAAGGTTCAAGTTTCACAATTCTTGAAAGACATCCATACTTTTTTCAACTGTCCATTAATAAATAGACACGCACACCAGCAGGTAATGGTTATACAACAAGACAATGTGAGTAGTTATACTGTATGACATAGAGCAATGTTGTCACAACAGTGGATTGTTGCGTCGGTGTGGATTCCCATTCATCCGGGTCCTGATGGCTCTTGAAAGTTAGATCCGAAGGACCTAGACTTTTATTCAGGGTCTGAAGATGTTTGAAATAACAAGCTAGGTAATGTATAATCCATTGATCCATGATGTGTTTTGAGATGAAAGAGCTGAATCACATCTCCTGATTGGAGTCCAGCAGGCGCTCAAAAACCGTGATCATGTCTAATCAGTGTTAGAGATGCCCACTAGGAGGGCAGAGGCACCAGGATCAGGGCTCGTGTGAAAGTTTAAAGAGGCTCAACGTGATTTACTGTATTTCTCCAGATCCACCACCCTCGGAGCAGAATAAGACCACGTTTTAATCCTTGATTGGATGGAAAATGGGATAAAAAATGGAAGGAAAATCCCCATTAAGTCCACAGAGTGATTTAAGTGCCTTTTATTTCTTTAATCAGTCACTTTTAAGATGGGATCAGACAGTTTTTTGGATGCATTATAGGATGTGATTGAGCACACCAGTTTGTCTCTGTTTCCCCCGCCCAGTGCTTCTGCTGGGAGCATATGGGGAAATTCCCCCCGGGTCGCCCACCTGTCACCGACGCACGCCTGAACAGAGGGAGCTCGCACCTCCGAAAGCTGCAGTCATCCGACAGCCCGCATCCAGGAGACTTTATAACCAGAAATTAATTGCTTGTTCCGGCTGTAATTAACTCACGCCATGCTTATTACTAATCTGTGTCTTGGCCCGACTCCAGGCCAGTTCTGGAACGGCTCCAGTCCATTTCCAGCAGCGTTGCTCTAATGTAATCCATAAGCCCTGGCAGGATGGACCTGCTCCACGGTCTGGCCTATACTCCACTGTCAACACAAGCTGCCCCGTGAATGAGTCACCATCGCATCTGACCACCATTACTGGATTTTAGCCCAGTGATGTGATGATTTCCAGAATGCATCTTGATTTCAACGCATCGGGACCCTTCAAATTTTAAAACAAATGTAGAATACCTGCAGCACACTCATAAGAACGCTTCTTTATCAAGAAAACGTGCAACTTTACTCCCAATGGCAAACGGCGCTGTCAGCTTGCCTCTTCAGATTTCTTCCCGTTTTCCTCAGAATGGCAATTCGGACAAAAAAGCATAATTTTATTCCTTCGTTTAATCAATAATGAAGACAAGAAGACAGATGGAGACTCTGCCCGCCTGCCAGCCCGACTCCATCGCCAGGCACCCTTCATTTCCCCGAGAGAATTCATGCCCAGTGGTGGAGAAAAATTACATAACGAAAGAAAGGATTTATAGAGAACAAAATCTCAACAAGCATGTTGTTATTTTTCCATAAGCCATTACATTACACAATTAACATTTACTTTATAATGAAATGTTAAAGCAGCAAAAAGAAAAAGAAAAAGAAAAAAACTGCCATTTTAAGCTCCTGTCTTCAATCCAAGCTGAAAACAAAGGGGCTTCCCCATCACAGAAAACTAAATTGCCTATTAAGGATGAGAGCATGTTCGGTCTCCCAGCGAGCCCAGCCATCACCACCCTAATCATTCGCTGCCTAAACAGCCTAATGGCTGCCATATTGCTACTGTTTATTAGTAAACACTGATGGAGGAGTGCCTGCTTCAACAGTTGTTGATTTTGTCTGTCCGTATGGAGTATCAGCTGGGAATCGCAGCCACCGTGCCAGAATGCCGTCTGCTGTTCAGTCTCCCATCACTAAACAGATTGCTTTATTGTTTTATGTGCATAGTGATTAGGGTGTCAGTAGATGGCATAATAAACAACATAAACCTTAGATAGAACATTAAGCAAATTTGAGAGCGCAGAGCCGTCCTTCCTCGACTGTTTATACTCGACTCGATCGCTCTGCTGATGCACAGCTGCTGAATAAATGAGAATATGAAAACAAGGAAGAATTAAAATGTGCATTTTGGCACGTAATTACACGTCCGAGCCAGAAAGATGCTCCGAATATAACTTCAGGTTTAAGATACTTTTGTGGGAGCAAAGGCTGAGATCGATTTCCCTCCATCTCTGTCTCAGTAACGCTTCTATCGATCCTTATCAAATATGTATCACGTCCTCCAGCCCTCAAACACGTAAGACGGAGACTTCAAACAGCTCAAAGAGAAAGCTAGAGTAGATTTACTTCTCTTTATTTGCAAATGGCAAAAAAAAAGGTAAAGCAAGAAGATGGTGCTGGAAGACTTTAATGAAACGCTAAAAATATGTACAATTCCATCAAAAAAAAAAAAAAAAAAGAACACAAAATGTCACAAATCCGTGTGTAAATAAAAATGCAATTTAGGGTATTTCAAAAGCAGTGGCATCAAAGCTTTTGAAACAACAGTGAACAAATGTGATCCCAGAGCAAAGACGGCGGTTTGTTCTTCTACAAAAGGCACACAATGCATGAAAAACAAACACCCCCAACAATCTCTGCTCCAACCTCACTTCTTACTAAAAGGGTCTCGTCTCGTCCTCTTCCAATTCCCCAAACTCCCCTCTATGCTGCACTCACATGTTGCAAATGCACAAAATGCATCCTTCAGCTCATGTTCCCATAATTCTCAGTGGCAGCAGCATGATTAATGCGCACAACTATTGATTTTTTTTTTCTTAGTCCTGTTTTTATTATTATTTCTGGCCCCTTCCCCATGCCCACCAACTCCAAACACCTTCCACTTGACAGTATCAGACTTAACCTGCAGTCGCTGTTGCGGACAGACAATGAATGCATTTTGAGTGAGAACAAATGTGCAATTACAGCACTTTTACGAACACACAAGGCGTAAAAACAGCGAGAGCCCCCGTCTCGCATAGCTTTCAGGCAGCTGAGTGCTAGTGGACTGGGAAAAGGGGTGCAGTGAAAGACAAGGGTCAGCATTTCACTAACTGCTGATCTGTGTGGGAGGAGAACAGAGAGGAAGAAGGTGGTGGTGGTGGGGGGGGGATCAAAATGATAGGCTGTTTTGTTTTTCTAGGGTTCCGCTGCAGGATGGGTGGAGTATTGTGCAAAAATAACACACATCTATACATCCACGATCGCACACATATGCATGTGTTGTAGGTCTGCACGCGTGTACACATACATATTAATACCTACAGTACATCTTCACTCTGGATTGCTTTGTGGCTTCCACATCCCCAGAACAACAGGATCAACAAACCATTTATGTGCAAGGAGAGAATAGAAACCTGGTGAGGGATGGAGGGAGAGGAGACGGAAGCGGAGACGGAGCAAAGGAGGAAGGAAAGAGGGAAGGGGAAGACAGAGGAAAAAGATCATGTGGCTGATGTGACGCAGTCTGTTGTTTACCAAACACAAAAGCCTCACCCATTCTCCTCCTCTCTACCTTTTCCCATCCCCTCCTTCTCCTCCTGGGTTCTCCTGGTCCCTCCTCGCTTCCTTTCCTCTAATCTGCCCTCTCTTCCTCTACATTACCTTGCGGAGCTCACTTCTACCATCGTGCCCTCCTTTCAAGGTTGACCTGACTTTGGGCGTGTTGAATTTACAGCCCTGTCTCCGCCTGCCTCTCGGTGCCCTCGCTGTCAATCTCGATGAAAAATGGAGGCGGTAGCACATCACTGGCATGATAAATTCCTGCTGAGTAGTGATCATGTGAACCGAACACCTACAGAAGCCCCTTTGAAGACGTCCTTAAGATTCCAGCGACTGAGCTAGTGGCTGGTTAAGACTGTGATTCTATTAGCAAGCAAACTGTTTAATTAGCCTCTATAAGCACTCACAAAAACCCATGAGACCGGAGTGAGCAGAATACAGGAGTGCAGAAGTACTTTCGACGCTAAACGCACAGCTGGGAAGCAACCGATGTGGCTGGAAACTGTAGCCGGAGATTTTTTTTTATAATTTTTTTTTTCCACGTGCGCCGAGCATCCAAGGGCCTCATTTGCATAAAGCAAATAAAAAAGCTGATTTTTCCATGCGATGGGAAATTGACTGTGGCGCTGTGCCAAGCAGGTTATGCAATGAGCTGCGAGGAGAGGAGAGGAGGTCGATAGTCAAGGCCAGCGGAGGAGGATGGAAAAGGAACAGAGGATGAAGAAGCGAGGAAAGGGGAAGAGTAAATAAAAGCAAACGAAGGATGAAAAAGCAAAAGGTGAAAGGAGGGAAGAAGATGCGCTCGGTGATCTCTCTGTATTGTTTTCAATGTGAATGCAATAAAGACAACGCCAGAGAGTAAAACATACATTATAAAACAGAAATCCTATGTGCGTAGTATGCAAAGTATTGCACACATAGGGGGAGCTTAGGGCAAGGTAGTTACACATCAAAATATATCACTCTAAAGATATAATCTGCTCCTTTTTTCTCATTTTCTAAATTCAGTTCTATTTTCACGCAGATATCGTCCTGTTGTCCTCTACAATGGACATGCTATGAAATTAAAATAAAAAATATTTTTTTTAAATTAAAATTGTAAGGTGTTTTTTTTAGGCCCAAATAGATAGGAAATCACACAAAAACAGAAATTGTAATACACTTTTTTCCCTTGGTTCTCAGGAGGATATTATTAATAATATACAACTCTATGTAAAAAAGCATCATACTTCCCAACAAACAAAAAGAGAGGAGGAATTAGACAGATCCCATTTAAACATTAGCTGAAGATCCACCTTGCCTCAAATTTTAAGAATGGATTAAAGAATACTGAAACTTTTTTGAAGTTGTGTGTGATGGCTCACAAATTTTTGATGCCTCATGGTGAAGAGCGATGAATAAGCAGCTACTTTTAGGTTGAGGGAGGAATAGCAGAATGTAAACATGCAGGAAGTGGAGGTAACGTATGGAAACTGCTCTCAGCTTCTCCTCCATGTCTGACCTCATCTCCAACTTTAAAACATGAAAAGCTTCCATGTTTGTTCCGAGGAGGGAACCCTTTCTTCCTGTCTCACCCCTCCTGTCTGACCTGCACCTCATCAATGACAGTCCAACATTCTCCATTCCATTAATTTTAAGCATTTCTTTGTTCAAATTTGGGAAAATGTAGATTTTGACCCACAATTTTAATCTTTATTCACATTCTATTTCCTGCCACGCAGTCACATTTGTGTTGTTGCTCCATTCACTTAAATTGGATTGTTACTGCTGTCCAATGTTTGATGATCCTACAGTCACAGGACCAGATTTTAATGGATGCAAATGTTGACACATATAAAAATCGGTCTGGCACAGCAAGAATTATTCACTTCAGTATCTGAGTCGACAGGAAACTGTTTCAGGTTAAATTTGACCTGTGTGTTTTTGACCTGAGATTAAAAGTAACACTCCACAAAGGGACGACTCAAACCGATAAAACGCTCCTGCAATTAGATGCAGAATTCAGACTGAGCAGGTCTGCTTGACATGTTTCCAACTCATTCAGTTCACTCTAAGCTCAGGTTTTTGTTAAAATCCCGTCTTTGCCACTAAGGCCGCCCAGCTCATCACGCCGCTTCGAATCATAAAAGACAAGAGACAAAAGTAAGGAGATGGAAAACAACAAAAACTCACAGCAACCCGGCTCCATCCCCTTTTTCTCAAAAGCAGGGCCACTTGGCAAGCAGACACACAGGTGTATGAAATTAAAATAACCCCAACACAAACACAAGCAGCGATACACACACGCATTAAAAAGAAGGTCCGCCATTAAAATCATCCCCTCCTATCTCTGGTCCACTTTCTTTCTCTTCACCGTCGCCTTTCATCTCACGATTAGCTGTGTCAATTGTTTATCAAAAGCTGCTGGGAGGTGATTGGAGGCGGGCGATTGAAAAGCTCACGCTGCCGGATCCATTTTAAAATTCATGACAGGTTAATGGTATGTTAGTGGCAACATTAGGGCCCGGCGAGCTTGCGTCACACTCATTCACATTGAAAACAGACCGCTTCAAATGACTACTAAGCAGTCCTCATTCTGAGAGGTAATTCATATTGTAATTAACTTTTCAATCACAGCTGATTAATTAAGACAGGCTCCTGGTCTGTAATTATGCATCTATTTTTGACCCAAATGCGAATCGCTGGATTGTCAAAGATTTTTGCAGCTGTGATTTTGAGTCGGTCTCTTCTCCACATTTGTGATACTAAAAAGCGAGCTGAACCTAATGACATTAAACAAACTGCAGACGGATGTTTTAAGTTATGGAAATTGTGGCTTTACTGTAATCATTTCTTGGAAGGTATCGTTCTTATTATTCCTCTCAGCGAAGAGAGAGTATCGACTGGTTTTCCCCACATCGTGATGCGCAGAGCGAGGGAAGGAAAGTGTGCTTGATGTTACCATTCCCAACAAAAAAAACCTGAGATTAATAATTCAGTGTGGCTGTGGTATATAGCTTTATTTTGTGTCCACTGAGACCAAGTCTTCTTATATGAAAAATTTAAAAAATGAAGAAGAAGATCAAGAACAAGAACAAGAAGAAGAGGTAGAAGCAAAGATGGTCAGTAAAATGGGTTTGATCAAACGGCCACTGGTATCCTTATGGTTTTCCTGACGTACTCACCATTGCATCTAACACACACACATACACATACACACACACACACACACACACACACACACACACACACACACACACACACACACACACTCCTGGAGTAAACATACCCTCTCCATAACAGTGAGAGGTGAATCCGCTCATGCATCAGAATTGACCATCAAATATTTATCAGTGAGCAGCAGTGATTTTGACAGTGCGCTCATGCTTTTGACAGCACCCGCCTGCTGCAATACTTATCGGAGTAAACATGGACAATCCGGTATCGTTGCCTTGTTGAATGCTTGGATAAAAAACTTAAAAGAACACAGACCATACATTAAGGAAAGAACACTGGATATCCTACAGACAGAAGAAGTCAATCTGGACGTGATAGTTACTTAAATTTGCTTAAAAGAGGCAATGTTTTGAAAATGTTTTACAGGAATGGAAATGCAGTCAATACACCTCAATTACAGACAATGGATTTTGTTGAGTAAGTTAATTTTTGCAGCTTTGCCAGAAAAAACAGTCTAAAACATTAGATGATTGGGTTTTTCAAATTAAAAGCATGACACACTTGCAAAATTTGCAGTTTACACATGAAGAACTGTTTTTTTACAGCTGAACTTTGCTTTTTAACAAAAAGTATTAGAGACACATGAAAGCTTTTCTCCTCAATTCTTCTCCTTAGTCAGGTCAAACATCTCTGAACCTCTACACATCATCGTCTCCTGCTCCACCCGACATCAGGTGACATCTTCAACTGGCGTCTTGCAGCGAGTGACTGGAGCAACCTCGAGTAAATAAGTCACCCGCATGGATCAAAAGACACATCTTCATGCTTGAGCAGACGCATTTAAAATGCCACCAAAACACCGTCCCAGTTTCTGCCCTCAGTCAAATGACTTCAAGTGCTCACTTACAGGTCCCTGAACGCCACAGTTTGAAGCAAAATCAGCCAGCGGGCCGTACACGGAGCAATCAAGAGATAAGCATCCCATTTTACTTGAGTAAAAATCCAGCTCGGAGAATGTTCTGGTGTTTTGCGTTATCACGCTGTGCCAGCGGATTCAAGCAAAGAGGGTAACTAGGTCAATGATGCTATGTAAACGGCTCCACTCTACCCCTTGCTGGACTCAAAATGGAGTTGGCTGAGGCGGAGTGTGTACAGGAGAGAGGAAGTCGGTGATTCGGTGTGACAGTTATCAACATCCTCTGGCTAAAGAGACGACAGGGCTGTGCAGAGTTGCAGAGACCTGATAATGTCAGACTATGACAGTAAACAGGTAAGAGGATTGCTCACATTAACACGGAACAATTTCTAAAGGGAGCAGAGCAGAGTGGGAGGAAAGCAGCAGCTATAACGCCAAATTTCTTTCTTCATGAGAAAAAACAATTCTATTTTACCTTCAGATCAACTTAATTTTTAATTGATTGCATCGCTGGGTTTAGCTAAAGACTGCCAGCATTTCACCGAAGTCCAGTTTCGCAGGACTGAATTTTGGAAGTGTTCTTACCTGAGCTGAGTGAAACTGTGTCTTTCTCCCATGATACAACAGTGACGTAGGCCTCAACCGAAGCGGGAATAATGCACTTGAAGACGGCAACGCTGCCTCTCATTGCCTTCTGGTCAGCCACTCTGACTGTGTAGGGTTCCCGTGAGACTGCACAACAAGAAAGTACTATGTAAATATATGATAAGCCTCAATAAGAGATCAAACTGGCTCATTGTAGAGTAATTCAAATAGGATGGTTAGGATGGGATAGGATAGCTAACCAGATATGGACCCAGCAGTAGCCTTCTACTCTAGTACAACAATACTACTCTTGTATTTTTGGTGCTGTACTACCTTATCATCCAATACCCTTTCTCCTCTTCCTCGGTGGACTCACCAGCTTTGATGTGGACATCCTGACTCCTTATCTTGCCAGAGGGGTTCTCGGCAGTGCAGTAGTAGGTGTTGTCATGGATCAGCTTGCTGAAGCTGGATGGCAGGAAGTTAAAAATCTGGAGGGTTCCATTGGGGTGGACATGGCGGATGCCCGGGACATCGTAGATCTCCTCGCCGGTCGCCAGATACCAGCGCAGCGAGGCAGGCGGCGCTCCCCCAGCAGGACAGGGCACCGAGGTCCCTGTGGTGCTGGCAAATACTACCTCTTGCAAAGATGCATTGACAAAATATAAGCTGGAATGTAGGTCCTCACTGAAAACTGAAAGAGAAGGAGCAAAGGGTGTTTTCCATTAAGGTGTTGTATTTTATTTCATTCAGTACTTTGCTTTTAAATGTCAGATCAATTTTCATGCAAATAAATAGTTGTCAGAAAGTCAGTTGTGATTGTTTGGTGTAAAATTAAAACCAAATATCATGAATTCTCCAAAGGCATTTGCCAGAAGTTCTATTTATTAGAATTGATAGGTAATTTAGAATTCATCCATCTATTCCCATTCCTGGCGCTGGAGAACTCCCCATTAGCATAAACTACCATCAATTATGAAAGAAGGTCAGTTGCCTCCGTCATGTTCGAGTTTTAATTCAAGCCACAGAAAAAAGGACTTTAAATGGAGCATTCTCTGGAAGAGTTTAACAAATGTCAGCATCGGAACAAAATGTGTCTACATCAGGTTTAAAAGCGTTGAAACCACTCCGTGTTTGCAATTTGAGATCAGTTTTAGGATTCTTGTGTTTTCATATTCCACAAAGAGATATTTGTATGGATGGTATTCGTGTGTGCGCATCTGACTTGGCATCTCAGCCCGGTGACGAGCCCAGAGGCTTTGCACTAAGTGGCTTACAGTGGCACTGGCAGCTGGCTCGGACCCTCTCTGGGGAATAAACATTTTAGCACTTCATAAATTCCTAACAAGGTTTCGAATTGCAGACATTTCTATCCTTTTCTCTGCTCCAGCGGTTCACCACCGGCAACGAGACACTGCGATGACCCAGCTGCGTACACACAAACGTCCACACAACATTCATTTGTTGGTACAAATTAGGAATACTAATTCAGAATAATTCAGCACACTAAAAGATCAATACTGTGGCATTTGCACAGCAATTATTTGTTGACATATTGGAGATTGCATTGGTTCTAAAATGCATACAACCCTGCAAACACTGAAATATTCATATTAATGTTGACTATGTGGAAAACAGAAAAGACGGTGGAAACATGTCCACTAATTATCGTCTGACCACATACATTAAATCTCAATTAAATTATTTATTTATGCACTGGCGTCGTGCCCCGAGTGTCCCCCGCCTCACGCCCTATGCCAGCTGAGTTTGGCTCCAGCTCCCCGTTACCCGCCACGGCAGATGAAGCGGCAGAAGATGAATGAATGAATATTACTAGGCCGTGACCCGCTACGGCGGATACAGCGGTAGTGGTACATGAAAATGAATGAATTGAATATTACTAGTTTGATCCAAGTCCATATGAAACTCTGCTTAATGAGAATAACAATAAATTTATATAGCAACAAACATAGTATATAAAGGGTATATGAATAAACTGTCACTTTTCCTAAATACTCAGGTATATACTAGATATAATAATTTACTGATAATACTGTATATTAAGTACTTTCATTAAGTACTTTCATTTATTCCAGTAATTTTTTTATGAACTTAATTTAGTTATACCTATATTTACATGAGTTACACTTAAGTAAGACTACCGTCTTACTCACCTTTGTGGCTAGCTAGCTTTAGCTTAATGTATAGCATGCAAATTGCATTATTTTCAGGAATGGATAAAATTACTAGTTAACATAAAACATTTAGACACACCAAAATTTTGTGCAGTCGACACTACCTTTACCTCATTCTGAACTAGAATTTAATTTAGAGCTTAGGTATGAGGTAAAAATAAAATACTTTGTATACACCAGAAGATGACTATATATAGAAAAGAATTTCCTAATGGAAGATAAAATGATTAGATTGTTGTCATGTTTTCCTGTTGTCCGTCTGCCTCTGAATGTGTCCTAACCTCCTTTAAAGTACTTATGATGCTTAAAACGTCTCCCTTTACGCAATTATTCGTTCCTTCTATATTTGTAACCTGTCTATTGTGAATACCAGCAATGTACCTATTGTCATGAACAGCTTGCAGTATTCGTCAGAAAGTCATTATTACGTCAATAAAACCAAGACTTGGAATATGAGTCAGTCAGTCTAAATAGAGGCATACTTCAGAAGTACAGCATCTATACTTATATATACTTAAAATACAGTGGAACAAGGCTGCAGGGTTGCATGCAGCCATGATGAAAATAATACATCGAAGTCACATTAAAATGTGATTCATTCCCTTTCTTCCATCTGGCTTGAGGATCTCGATCTTCCCTGTACTGTGTTGATAATTCAGACTGAAGCCATGAGCGACCTGTTCATGGATGGAGCTCAAGGTTAGCGAGAAAGATAAAACGTTTTGAAATTACACGTGTCAATATATTCCGACACACACCCTACAGAGATTTTCTTTGTGAAATATGCTGGTAATAATACAGGAGACTCTGTAAAAGCGGTGTTGCGGTATCTCTGTTCATACCCGTTTTTAACGATACGATGGCATGGAGCAGATTTTAGAAGGTGAGTGGATTGTAAGACATTTTTGAGAGACTAATTTGCAAATATGTAAAGGTCACATTATCTACAGTTGAAACAAACAAGACAGATGTCTCTGGCAGCCATCAAAGTTTTCAGCAAATACAATTCAGGCACTTCTTAATTTGACACTTTGAACATTACCGCTCCACAATAGCAAATGGCTCGGGAGACGCAGATCAAAGAGTGCCGTTTCTCGGAAAGCTTCTATTCTGTACAAGCATCGGAGAAATTGGATTAGGATTTATGTCATGGCTGTTTTGATATGCGTCTATTTCGCATATTAAAAGTACATGAGAGCAACTCAATTTGGACTGGCTGAGTGAGACCAGGATTGATTTGATTAAAAAAAATAAAAGACGAAAGAAATGGACTGTGGAAGTGCGCATAATTGACTGTGGTCAGGATCCAGACCACAAATGGCCTGGTGACGCAGGTAACCCTCCCCACCTCGCCACCCCGCTCCAGACCTCACAAAAAGCCCCATGTCATTGCCCAACAAACGGCCTCGGGGCCTGAACACTTACCACATTGCCCGAGAGGAAAACAGTAATTGGCATAATTTTTCATGAGTTCAACCGTAAAGGCGAAATAAATGACACTGTTCAATAATGTATTATATACATCTATAATTGACTATGATTTCTTTCCCAGAGGAGGGTCTTACCGGAGAGGGAAAAGAGGAAAATGCTGTTTCATGAACGTCTTTCTGGCACAAAGGTTGAGACAGCGTGATCAAAATTAAATAAATCACCAAACATGACAAAACTAGAGGGCATGTCACATGATTCAGGGTCAACAAGTGACTCATGAATGCTTAATTGCTTTAGCCGCTTTATCTGTTCCTTATTATATCTGTCATAGATGTTATACTGTATTTTTATCTGTGTCCCTTTGTTAGCTCCTAATGGAAAGGTGTGCTAGCTGCTAACAGAGAATTCCTTGCATACTGCAGGTTTCGAAAACTGAATCTAAAGGGTTCAGAAAGGTTGTAGAAAGGGTTTTTATTGCATTGATTTTAACCCACAAAAAGTTTATTTGGAATGCAACATGTAAAAAAAAGAGAAAAATAACAATGTAATTCTACTTCTATATACAAGGGAACCAAAGGTTGTTGTTTTTTTTCTTTATAAACAGGGCATATTAAGTCATTTGCATTCAGTTTCTAATCCTGGCCTCCCCTAACCACAAACATAAGATAATGGAAGTTCGGAGACCAGAAAACCAAAAGAGAAAGAGATTTACTAAAAACAAATCAGGTAATAACTCTCTGAATGAATTGAACGAATTATTTCGCTTTTCATATTTATGTCAAGTACAAATATTGATAAATGCAGGTCTTTTAACATGTTTTCTTTTAATAGTGATGTACAGAATAATCTGCCTTCCTATGTACATTTCATGTTAATACAAGCTGTTTGGACCAAGTGTCTTCCACCAAAAAAACCATTTTACCTGCAATGCATTTACAAATTTATATTTTTTTAGACACAAAACCTGATTTTTTTTTCCATGTCATTTACCAGAATGATCCAATTTCCTGCATCCAGTGTCTATTTTATATATTTTTCTCGATAGCAATTGCTGGACTATTGTTACCACACACTTACACTACAAACTGCCAAACGACACCTTTGGCTCAGCACCATCACAGGACTGTGATCATTGCCATATCAGAGCTGATTGGTTGACAGGGAGTAACGAACCATGACAGTCAGCTTTCAGAGCCACTGGGGCGATTTCACTTAAGCAAACGTGCAATCAGTGCAGATGAGAACAAAGAAGAGGTGAAAATAAATTCACCAACTGATTGTTTGCCGAATCAGAAATTACCAAGAGATCGCATTTTCAATCTCAAATGACGCAAAGATCAAACCAATGAAAAGCCACATACGGTTAGTCTCATCTCCTCTACCTTGCAGTGGTAAGCGAATGGTCTGGCACCACAAGGGAAACTAGTGACAACCTATTAACTCTCACTCTGTTGCTGCATATACTCTCTTTCACGCTTCTTTTCTTCTCTGACTTGGGACAAAGATAGACCAGCAGAACGCAAACAAAAAGATGCAAAGAGGGAATCAGGGGAAGCGTGGGATTGATTTAGCTTCTCACAGGGCATTCGTTTTTTTTGCATCTGTGCAGCAAGCAGAGCCATTGTCTGAGTTGTCATCGCCGCCCTGGTAGGGGGACTCGGCGTCCTGCGGCAGCGTGACACCGGGTGCTTCGCGGTGACATTGTGACAGCAGGAACCCTGGGTAATTAAAGTGACTCTCTGCTCCATGTCCTCCGGGCAGGTCTGCCTGAGACGTAGAGATCATACCTGGATCGCTTACAGTCAGGACTCACAATAACTAGAGCAAAATCCCATTTTAACATGTTCCCATTCCCATTCTAGGGATTTACGTATGGCAGCAGTGGTATGATGTATGCAGCGCTAAAAGCATGTGATCAAGCTGTGTTCACAGCCGCTAGAGAATAAAACGGATCATAAACATAGGATCCAATTATTCCCCTTTAAATTAACTTGATGAAAAGATTTAAAGCACATTCAGCCATTAATCTATTAAGAACACACAGCAACTCTGAGAGAGGCAGACAACAACCATTCAGGGGCAGGCGGTCCGGCATGAGTAAGCATTCCCACTGATCTGATCTGCCCAGAGGCGATACACCGTGCACAGAAGTTAAATGACTGTCTTCCAATTTGCTCTCATGAATATTAAGCAGTGCAGTGACAGTAGAAAGGGTTGGCTCTTTGCATGCTGCTGATCCACACCGACAGATCTGTCCTCTGATGTCTAGTAGGGGCGGGAATCAGTAAAACGAGGCCCCCACAGCAAATGAGCCTCCTGCTCCCCCGGTCTATTTTCATGTTCTAAACGGGCCGAAGAGGCTGCCTGTCTCATCAAGGGGAAAGCGGCAGCTGCGGACTGTTTCTCACTTTAGTAAACCTGAGCGATAAAGACAGCGATGTCTAGATTATGCTGCCGCTGATGATGATGAGTGCATGAGAGAGGATCTGATGAGGGATTATACTGTAGTTGGCAAACTATAGCAGCTCCCTCTGCTGCTGCTGATGATGAATAAAGACGTCCACTGGTAGGAATCTAATATTGCTATGTGATGTAGGAATGGCGCTACAAAGTGGCGGGAAACCCATGTCTGAAGTAAAGTAAACAGATTATATTCACAGTGCCATGTAGATTTGATTTATGTTGACAATGAGTTGGTTTAAAGCAAAAAAATGGTGCCGATCCACAGCAGCTTTTGCAATTAAACTGAACGTAGTACATATTTAAAATGTCTACACCTGCAGTCGCAACTATTAATTAAAATCATTTTCTAATTTTACACAGAACTGAAGGAGAACAGCGCTGTGGCATTGCTTCCCCTTCAGTCTCATTAACAGGAATAGAAATATTTATAGAAAGCTAATGCTAATCCCTCTGACAAACGGCATTCGGGGAATATATTTAGAGATATTTTTCATGCTTGATTTATTCTTGTGAGGTTCATCATTGGTGGTTTGCCACCTTAAATAACAGAGTCTGCCAAACCAACAAGCGGTGGATTATAAATACAGTACGTATGATGGAGATCAGCCATAAAGATTACCTTTCTGGTGCTGTTATCGCTAGCCAATAAGCCACATTAAACTACCTCAACATAAAAACTGAATGTTGTGGATTAAAATTTGGAAAGTTTATGTGTATTTGATGAATAAAATGTGGATCTGCTCCAACTTGAACACCACTCAGCGTCTCTTGAGGAAAAGGGAAACATAATATACTGTGTCGCTGTAAAGCTTGCATCTCCCTGTTCCAGCGTTGCACTGGATATAATTGCTAAAATCCATAAAAAATATACTTTTACAATAAATGGAGAAGTCTTTCACATGTTTCCCTGTAGTTTACCCAAACACATTCAATATCTTTAGTGACCTTAAATGTAATTGAAGATGAGAAGGTAAATAGTGAAGACGATATACAAAATCATTGCTTAGCTCACGCTTGGGATATCCACCAATAGTTGATCATCGGTAACAATAAATTTAACCAATAACGGTCACAATATTTTGAAACAAAAATGATCAATCAATAATTTTATGATGATTTTGACCAACTTTTTGCATTTAAAATGCAAAGTAAAGAGAAAATCTGAATACTGATGATCAAAAGCTTTGATATGTGTGGAGGATTTGTTGCTCAATATTATCAGACCTTCATTTTAGAATTATATCAATGCTTATCTTATAAATTACCAGCATTCTAAATATTGTTATACGACAAGATCCCCTAATTCAGTGAATACGTTTGTTGGTTCTCACTCCTCTGACTCAGCTGACTGAGGCTACATTAGCCTCAGCTAAGCAGTACGTGACTTTGCTCCATATCACATCAGTACATTCTCTCCATTATTCCATGAAGGGTTTCTTTGATACAGATAAAAGACTATGGTGGACGTTTTCTCCTCCGTCCACCCTTGGACGATGACATCAGACACATCCATGCTTTATGATTCTCTCTGTAATTTACTACTGTGCTTATACATGTCTGATTGAGACTTGAGTGAATATAATCGAATTGTCTCCAAACTAATCTAATGGTCAGCATACACGGCCTCTCCTGATAACGCGATTAAGCAGCAGCGTCCTGGTCGCACAGATGCCTGCTGGCAGAGGCCATACCTCCGTTGAACAAGAAGATACTGTATATACCGGACAACCAACCTTATTATGTCACCAAACATTAGGGTTAAGGGCCTTCATGAGACTGACCGCTGTCCACCTGCATGCCAGCTAAGGCAAAGCTACGTCCATCCATGTTTTCCCACACAGCATCAAGGCTCAACCTGAAGAGAATGACTCAACACCAATCTCATTTCACGAATCTGGTGGCTAGGATTTCATGAAATAGTGCAAAAAGTCCATTCTTAGTCTTGCTTCATTTTAAAGTCTGTCTTAAATGTAATTAAGCAATAAAATCAATGTTCTTTAGATGGTTTTAAAATCCAAACGGCAAAGATATTGGAGGTTGAGCCACTAGCTCTGCCATGATGACATATGGTAAACAGCAACACTGCACACATGGTGGTCAGGTGGATGGTGTGTGTGTGTGTGTGTGTGTGTGTGTGTGTGTGTGTGTGTGTGTGTGTGTGTGTGTGTGTGTGTGTGTGTGTGTAAAATGGACGTGTGTGTGTGTAAAATGGATGTTGACGTATAATTTTAAAGGGAAAAGGCTTAAGAACCAAAATAAAATCATATCAAACAATAATAAAGCTCATGTCTCGACGGCCACACTATGCATGGTGGGAGGTATGTAGTAGGTAAACAGATAAAATGTCAGGGGACTTTCCTGATGCACATATCACACCCGATTCTATCATCATGTTTTTCTCATAGTTCTGAGATATGCGTAGAAGTGCCACAACCACCACCGGAGACTGCTGCCAGAATAAAGCAGTGGATTGTTGGGTTTTTCTACCTTTTTCCGAAGCCTTTTTCAAATTCATTTTATTCTAACGTCATAACGCCGTCATCATGAGGCCGTGGCGGCTCTTTGAAGATATTCCACCGTTCCTGTTTTGTCCTGGAGACGTCTGTGACCAGCAGCTGGTGGACTGTGTTAATGTTGATGTCACAGCAGCTGGCTGCTCTCATCCTGTTAGCCATGCCTGCTATTATCAACCCTCCTTCACCTCCTCCTCCTCCTCTTCTACAGTGGCTGCTACTGCTGCTGCGTGCCACGCTCATTTTAATACTCCAGACTCATTTGACCGTCTTTATGGACTTATCATATTAAACATTTATCGCAGTCATTTCCCTAAACCAAGCATGTTTATTCAACACTTAGGGGACCACAGCACGGCTCCTTTCAGCCAACCTCCCTCCCTTTTTGCTGCACACACACATCCTTATTTTCTCTTTTTCCTCATTTCTCTCTCCTTCAACCACTCGTCTTGCTTTATTACAAACCTCCTGCCTCCTGCCTGAAATAAAAAGAGAGAGGTATTTTTGTCCTCTCCGGTCATCCTTTTATTTCCTCCAGCGGCCAAGACACCGGTGGGACTCCAGGAAGCTGGACAGCCAAGCAGACACAAATGTATGCTGAGCATTTAGCGGTGTGGATAAATGAAGTTTTAATTTAATCATCTGATCAAATACTAATTAGCATAATTACTTGTAGGGATGAATGGTCCAGATAGAGAGACACAGAGCAACATATAATAGGCCACATCCTAGCAACAGTCTATGGGGACACTTAGCAACATGCAAACAGCTACATGCTTCTATAGGGACCCACGCAGGGCTCTGTCCAAAGTGCTTCCCTTTGTGCAAACAGTGCATCCAATTCTCCATTGCCCTCAACAACCTCTGCAGAATAATCCATCCCCAGTGCGACTACAATCAGAAGCGTCACCGCCAGGCCCCGTGCCCTCCGGTTTGATCTTGGGAGATGTCTTATATCTCCATCACGACTTTGCCCAACCAGGAGAGATCTGGGAATTCTAGGAATACAACAAAGTGCCAAGATTATTGACAATGCACTCAGTCTCACACCAGGCTAGGGGGGGGTGGGGGTAGGGGGGATCGATGAGTGGCTAGAAGGACATAAATCAGACTCCTGTGGCTCCACTCCACGTCACGCCCAAACCCACCCATCCAGCTCCACAATTAAACGCACACAAGTGAGTATGTATGCGCACACTGTGTAAATCTCCCGGCCTACACACACACACACACACACACACACACACACACACACACACACACACACACACACACACACACACACACACACACACACACACTCACACAAGCGCTCGCACATTAACACCCACAAATACCTAATAAAGCCACCACTTTACACATTTCTGACTCGCACTCGCTCACACCCTTACCTCAACTCCAAGATGACAGTGCTTTAAAAATGGCCATCTAAAAATAACCAACACTAACTTGGTCTTAAATCTTAGCATCTGTGCCAGGTTTAAAAATAAAGAGCAGTGTCAAGAAACCAAGCTGGACTCATTTGTCTTACTGTCACTCCGTCTATCCAGCTTTACCTCCTCCGTTATCCCATAGCCTACATTAATATTCAGGCCGTGGCACATCAGAAACACGGGCAGACTTGAGGGTGAAATATCACCTGGAAATGCTGTCTTGAGCAATCTGATTGAGATGTGGATGTGGAATATAAGGTTGGAAATCCTCAGAGAGGTTTTGAGACACATGTGGTGTGATTTTTTTTTCTTCCAAGAGCAAGATATACAGTAGAAAAGAAGTCTATGAAATATGGGAGGGAGAAAGCAAAGCTCAAAGGCAACAACAAAGAGAAAGTGTTGGACGTGTTGGTCCACCCCGATCCGCCAGGCGAATGCATCACGCCCGGCGCCGGAGTCAGGGGGATCAATTCAGCCTTGGGCCTCGCAGTATGTCGAGTTCAAAGCCTGGCCCGGGTGCAGGGAGCACTGGATTAAGAGGCAGTATTTATGAGGCCCGGCCTGAATGTTTGTCTTGGTCGGTGATGGATAGTAAACTCAACACACCTCCACCACCTGTCCTCTGCAGTGAAGGCTGGAGGGACGTTCACTGCAACAACCATGAGGCTAGTGTATGCAGCAACAACTCACACGCCAACGTACACAAACACACACAGGAGGGTGTGTAGAGGGTTGTGTGTGTACACTCTATATAGAAGATCCAGGTAAGATAATCATACACGGATCTGTCTGAATAAACTCATGTCTTCTCCATATTTATCCAGAACCTCCATTTTTCCCCAAACTTCATCACAACTGTTGTGATCTTAATCATAATGCGTTGAGGAAATCTTTGGGTCGATTGCAAGCAAATGACTTTCAGATATTTGGAGCACAAAGAAAGTTGAATTCTTGAACCGATTAATTTGTTTTTCATCAGATTTTTCCTTGTGTCGCCGTTTCATCTCCTTGCAATTAATAGCATGTAAATGTTAATTCTGGGAGACGGGGTCAGCATCATGGTTTGAATGTACAGGGTTACTATAAAGCAATATGAAATGATAGACCTTCTGCTTTTTGATGCAAAGGAAGTTACTTCTTCAGCACCTCTCTTGTAGTTAAGATTAAATGTTAATAATAGAGGCGCTATTCTGGAGTTGAGGCGCCACTACAGTATTCTGTTAAATAACGCTTTTATACCCAATCCTCCACTACAGTACCTGTGCATTGCAGCACAGTAATATAAGATGTCACTTTGACAGGTGCTGAGTGAATTAAAAACATCCTCTCCGCTGAGAAATCCAGTCTGAGAGGGAAACCCCCGCCAGATGTACTACAACCTCACTTTGCACGCATGATCAAACACCTACATCTGGGCGCTGAGGGCTTTTCTGCTCTTCCCTACAGATGCTAAATGATATCGTTAACATTTTAATGCAAGAGACATTTACACTCCGGCTTGCACAATTACACTTCTGATTCAGTGGAATCCAGACAGACACAGTGTGATCGGTAATTAGATTTTACATTAGGTGAAATGTAACACACACACACACACACACAAGTCACCAAAGCAGACTCCTAATTAGAGAGCTAGCTCAAGGAGGTAGAGTAGCCCTCATTATGCAGTTGAATGTATGAACTAAGGGGTGTCTATTACCACACAGGTTATCCATTACCCTACATTAGTGGCCCTTTCAACTGGAATCGCACACGAATGCAACCAAACACACCCTCTTATAACTCACCCACGTCACCCAACACTTAAAGTTCATATCAGAGTAAGACGATCTCTCGACGTACGCCACATGTTCCTCAGGAGGTGATTTCATTTTGTGAGGTTCTACAAACCAAACCATAATTGGTAATCGGTAAACAGACTAATGTCTGTGGGTGTGGCGTGGGACTAATCGGGTTTCGCGGTCAACTTTCTTCCCGGAGGCAACTCTTTGGACATCTGCACGAAGAATTGATTATCATCTCACGCCATTGCACTTCCTTCATCATCTCCATGCAGATTTATTGCCACTCAAGCGCCCCGGTTCACTCAGGGTTCTCTCAACCATCTGCAGCGGCTCCATCCAGCGTTGCAGGTGGGGTCATTTAAAATTGGCGTGCTAACGGATGTTGGCAGCAAGTTGCTTGACTATAAGCTTCGCCGTGCTGGAAGCTTTGGAGGAGATTCCTTGTTTTATTTCAGTTCTGGATCTGCATTCACCCCGAGCAACGTCATGGCTAATTGAGATCAGAATTTGATTGCGTGATCCTCCGACCTCAGCGTAAATCTTCATTTATTGATGACGTATATACCGGTAAGTCACTTTAAGTCATCAGGTTAAGCCACGTGTATGTCTAGAAATTATTCTTGGTGCAGATTGAAGGACGAGAGATGGTTTACCTTTGCAAAGAGAATTTGTATATAGGCCGGTTTAGCTCGTGGTTTTTCTAAAAACAGCTTTTATTCATTTAATTCATACTTTCTTGCCTTTACTGACTGAATTTATAGATCTGCTTTAATATGACCAGAAAATAGCAAAAGCATGAATTTTTAATGGATTTCCAAACATACATGCAGCCGTTGGATTTTTATGGGCTGCAGTTGTTTTTTGCTTCAATTTGATAGAATTTGTAACGATGAGTTGAAGTCCAGGTTTGCTGACTTCATTAAGTTGACATAAGTACAGTGAAATGTGAAAACTCTGAAATCCCTGAGGCAGTGAGCTGCTCGGTTGCCATTCGGCCACGTATCACCTACGGACACACTGATCTAACAGGAAGAGATTAGCTCCTAATCAAGCTCTTCTGGGTCAACTCAATTTGTGACAAGAGCAAAAACCTAATTCCAAATCCTGAATCATTCACTATGGTCTGCTCTTCCTGTCTGCCATTTTGTTGTGGTGTCTTATGTTTGGTTTTTTTTTCCGTCATACCCGCCAAAATAATCCTTTAAAAAAATAGTGAACTCACACCAGACTGTGATGAACAATCGACATAATCAGATGTTTCACCACCATGAAACAACCAACCGTATAGTGTTCTACCCAAATACGATGAAGAATGAATGGTGGTGGTGGTGGGGGGTGGGGGTGGGGGTTCGGACGCAGCCCCCGACACCCATTTGGGAGGTTACCATAGAGACAGGGCAGTGAGCATGTGATAGGCCTAACTCTGAAACAGTGAGAACTGTCTGGAATCCAATCACTGTGCTTGCTTCCATCCACAAGGTCATTCATTCATTTTGACAACGCCTGCTCAGCCGATGAACACCTCATTTTCATGATAATCAACACAACGTTCAACCGCAGAGGACAAAGTCATATAGCCAGACGCCGGCGCGGTGATGGAGAAATCAAATAAAATGACAACGCAAACAGCGAGTGATGAAAGCTCCATGATTGCAGCACGAATGACAGAAACAAAAAGTGTAATATCTGCATTCAACGCCGTCTGCTGCTTAATCCCTATCAGTTGTTTTTCCACAGGCCTCCTCAATAATCCCTTATGCAATAAACGGACACAATCTTGCATGGCAGTTGATCTGATGTCAGACTCAGATGATTATGATTAATGAGGATTCCTTATTGTTTCTTTATGAGTTTCGGTGCAAGCTGGGCTGGGGAGATACCGTTTTATATGGCGTCTGTGTCAATAAACGGTAGCGACTCAGGGTCTCTTCAGCACTGAAATAAGCGACACACAAATAAAATCCATTCCGAAGCTTTACGCTATCAGCCCAGCCGAGAAGGAGAATCCATTTGGAGGGCACACCGTATCGCATCACAGCCTCTCGCTGTGGTTAAATGTGTTCATACCTGTGAATACCCGTTTCACTATTTTTTTCTATTGAAAATTCTGCTTTTCTTTGTCCTTTGATACAAATGCAGCCAAAAACTGGGGGCTTGGTTTTCGTGTCATTACGCAAACAATCCCCATCTAACATGTTTTCTTACTGACATGTTTCCATTTTCCTTCCTTATCCCTCTCCTTCTTCGACTCTCCCTTTTTCTCCCCATGTTTTTGTACACACCCAGTCGGCCATAATCCTTCCTTGTATAAGAGACTCTGACCAATAAATGAATCTAATAAACTGTAGCAATTTTATTTCATTGTTTATAGATGGAATAAACAAATGCACATACATGATGTCAGCTGAATTGTGCAGGAGCACACCTGAACTCAGACAATTGCGTGTCGCAAATTAAAAAGACAGAGACGTGAGACAAAACCTGATCTATAGGTGTCTAACATTAAAATGGGATATTTATTCATTTTTGTGCGTTAGTGAAACACTATTATATTTTATGACCTGTCTGGAACATACCTGCTTAAAAATGCAATACTTTTTTTTATTTTCTATTCAAAAACAAAAAAAATTTGCACTGCTGGTGCTTATTTTTCTTTCCACAAACTGCTTTAAAAGATAAATAATACAAAGATCTGTTGAAATCTGCGCTAAAATTGGATGAAACCTTCGGGTAAAGACAAAAACACAACTGATGGTTTTACTTTGCATGTGCAGATAATTAAGATATGAATTAGTGATTCTTAAAAGATGATAGATTGACCAATTGTAATACATTATATTCATTCACCACTTTGAACTTGAAAATGTGCTCACGGTGGGGGGAGGGGAAGGGGTTTTAAGCCCCAATATTCATTATATCAAATACGTCACTTATTACTAGGGGCCACAGTAGAAAGTGCTTGTGACAGAATAAACATCACAGCGTGAAATTAAAGGAGAGAAAATTATTAGGAAAATTAAAAAAAAAAAAAAAAGAAAAACTTTTAACATTGAAAAAAAAGCATGAAAATTAAAGAAACCGAGGCCCAAACTAACATCAATTATCCTTTTGGTTTCAGGTGGATCAGGGTGTCTATCTGAGGGCCAGAGGTGTGTCTGCCGGTTTGTAGGGGAGCTTGATGGATTTGAAACGCAATCCGTGCCTCGACCGTGTCTCGTTCCGTCTATCTGGGGTTTCAGCCGTTTGACAATCATGTAAAATCCAATTCATGCGGGTCACAGGTGACCTCCATCCTCCCCCCCTCCAGCCACTCCAGCTATCTCCCATCGATTTACCTTCTGCAGTAGGTAATGAGGACTAAAATGGAAAGAAAAAAAAAAAAAGACGCGTGAAACTTACCATTCAAGATGCTCTGGAAAAAGATAAAAGCCAATATCCACATGCCCTGCTCCGTTCAATCCCCCCCAAGCTATGCTTTCTCTTCTTCCTCCGACCGGTGCCTCCCTGGGTCTCTCGTCTGTGCGCTTGGGGTAAGGTTAAACATTTGCCACCGTCTTGAAGCAAACCGGTCCAAGTCTCTATACTTTTAAGATCCCTTTCCTACTTTTTCAATGCACTGGGAATGTTTTTCCCCGAGAACCTCTTTGCGCTCTCTTTGCGCCGGGAACATAAATGCGCCTCTGTGATTGTCTTAGGGAGAGCTGAGCTCAGACTCCCCTCCTCTGCTCCGCGTCTTCTCCCTGCTATTCAAAGGGATGCTGAAAGGGGTGAAGCCCAGGTGTGTGTGTGTATGTGTGTGTGTGTGTGTGTGTGTGTGTGTGTGTGTGTGTGTGTGTGTGTGTGTGTGTGTGTGTGTGTGTGTGATGCTGAGTCAGAGCCGGGTACGAGCGGATGTCGGAACAAAAAAAAAAGGCGAACGGAAAAAAAAAAAAAAAACTAAAGTTAATCTTTACAAACTGGCTTAATTTCAGATTTCCTTAAAAACCAAAAAAAAAAAGACTGACGGATCATCATGGGGGCGGATTAGAATTTCAGAATTTTTAAAGAACTAAAAGAGCTAAGAAGCATGAGAAGATTGTGGCATAAGAAAGACAAACTGTTTTTTTTTCTGAGACTCCAAAGTCAGATCATCTTCATCGCCTCTGTGCGTCCAGCAAGAGGCGAGTAAGCGCATCTTCCCCCGCTGCCGCTCTCTAATCGCACCACACTGACTCTCTGAGCATTACACAGAATAACCCTCTCCCTGCCCCTGCAGACGCTTTAATTCCTCATTGCCTTAAAGGAGCAGAGGAGCTACCGCTCGGTCCTGAGGGCAAGGTGCTACTGGAGGAACACGCAGTGAGCGGTGCATTTGCATTAAGGAAATGAGCTGCACCTGACACAGCGAGGCGCATAGCAGGATAACATTTTTACGCACGGCTCAAATAGTAAAAGCTGTCTGCCGGCGAGCAGGTGCGCCAGGATACAGAGTTACACACCGATCGGGCTTCAGTGGAGCCAGTGGGATATTTCTCCTAAGAACTAGAAGAGGAGAGTTTATTTATTGTAGAGCTGAGAATGGGAAGGTCCTAAGATTTTGTTTTAATTTAAGTGCGTAATTGAGGAAGTGGTTATTTAGATCACATTGTTAAAATAAGTGGATTTGGAATTTTGTGGGGGGGGGGGGAACTAATGCATAAAATTTAGTCAGTGGTGGCAGAAAATACAGGGTTAAACCAAAGCATCCCCCACCCCATAGGCTGCGCGCACACACACACACACACACACACACACACACACACACACACACACACACACACACACACACACACACACACACTCCATACTGCCCCCCCCCCCTTCAACCCCATAATCCACCCACCAGCACCACCACTCCATTTCAATGCCTGCCTGGAAGTCAAGGGTGTAGCTGCAGCAGGCAGGGGGAGCCTGTGGGCCTGTCCACAGAGCCGGCTTACACCAAATGTTCAGGGCAGTCTGCATCTCATTCTCCTTTCCACATGACAGAATGCGCTGAAAGTGACATCTTGTTTGTTTACCCCGGGATAATCACTTTCTGTGCTTCTATGAGGACACATTCTGAATGTGTAGAAATAAAAACAAATCAGAAAATAACAGACGGTGTGTGAATCACGCACACGTCTTTCCTCATTTCTGTATGAGGTGCATGTAAATGCCTGGCTGGGGTGTTTTTTCTGGGTTTAGGTGTTTATGTTGACCTAAAGGAAACAATTAATTGAATCTTTGTGTTAATTTTGATGCTATTTCTTTCTGTCTGTCCAGCTTAAGGTGTTCACACCAATGCAGCAGACCAACATGAGCACACTGTTCTAGCTCACCTCTTCTGTTTGTTGCAACAAGCAAACAACCAAAATTTACTTCCAGAATGCCATTTATCCAGCAATTGGTTCGTTCTCCTTACATTTTTCCATTGACTCTGAGATGAAACCACAAGTTGTAGCAGCAAGGAGAAAACACGGGTGAATCAGGGCAGTGGGTCAGACATCCTGCCTGTCAGTTACTGTGGATTAGGAGTGCTGTGCTTGTGTTTCAGTGCTGAGATTCTTGGCATGGATGAACAAGTAAGTTCATTAGCAGCAACAGACTGGGAGATATGGTTATTTAAGAGGGAGGATGCAACACTGAGCTGCAAATGCTTCAAACCTTTGTCCTCATAACATGCATATTCTCTATGTTGGCGACTCTTTTCGCCCTTATATGGGTATAAGCTTCAGGTCCAGTCCCAATTTCCTCCCTCAGTCCTACGACTTGGCCCTAATGCTTCATTTTGTACATTCTCTGTAGGGCAGTGTGTCCCAATTATTTATGGGATGGAGGGGTAATGGTCATCTGGTCTTCCAGATGGTCCTCCAAAAGAAGGGTTTATTCCAGAAGAAAATACCCAGAATGCTTTGCAAACAGAGGAAGCATAAGTGAAAGATGGCTACCGTTTCAGTAAAAGAAGTGTGTAAATGTTGTGTATCTTCACAAATAACTTTGCAAAGATTTTAAAACTTCATAGGAATTTCTTATTAATGTTGATGCAAATTAATATGTAATTGGATCATTGTAATATGCACTATTTATAAGCTATTAACTACTGAGATCATGCAGTTTGGAGCAAGAAACATATTTTCTGCATGCAGTTTGTAGTTTTTTCACATTTTCTTTTGCTATTAGGTCATATTTGTCACTAGTCGATAACAGCAACAGCGCCAGGCTTGAACAGAACTATGATACTATGAAGTTTTATAGGGACTCCTAAATAAAACCAGGAATCTGATCCCATTTCCAGCAGGAAATAAATCTGCTGGCAAACCATAGCATTAGTGAATGATTTGAGACTTGTATTTGTTTCCCAATACATAAATGATTTTATATATAAATTTTTAAAACATTTAAAAAAAACATTTTTTTAAATTCTGAAAAAATTATGAAAAAGAAATGGAGTGATGAGGAAAACGCACATGAAGAAGAGTGTATGTAGAAATTAACACTAACATAAAATGAACAATCGAACCTGGTCGTATGAGTAGAGAAGAGGAGTGGTGACACTTTTAGCAATCAGGCCAGGGTTACATCAGTGGTGTGTGTGTGGGGGGGAGCATTGTGTGTACAGTAATCACAAACTGCCACCAGTGTACACACACTCTATAAGTGGGAGTTGCCGACTATAAGCACAGATGCACAATGTGTGTTTTACCGCAAACAAACAGAAGCATCAACACAGACCAGATGACCTTAAAACGACCAGATGGAGGTGAGTGCAGGTGTGTGTGTGTGTGTGTGTGTGTGTGTGTGTGCGTGTGTGTGTGTGTGTGTGTGTGTGTGTCTGTGTGTGCTTCCACCATTCTTAAATTAGTGACATTAAAAGTCATTTGTGCAAAACACAAAAAACCATCGACAAAGATCATATACAATGTACTGTGTGTGTGTGTGTGTGTGTGTGTGTGTGTGTGTGTGTGTGTGTGTGTGTGTGTGTGTGTGTGTGTGTGTGTGTGTGTGTGTCCAATCCATATGGAAAACAGGTGGCAGTGCTTACGCCCGGCAGACAGCTGTACAACTGAAGAGGTTACTTATGATCTGAAAGACAATACCTTTATTTTCACTCCAGAGACAAGAGCCCTGACCTTGTGACCGGCGGGACGACGTATCCGATGGTAACCCTGAACAGTTTCCATCCAGGAGCGCCAAGGAGGCAAATATTTCTGACTGCAGAACAAATGTTTATGTCCTTAATGCAGATAGATTTATAGATGGGAGGATGGATGGATGGATTTATAGAAGTTTTGAATATGAAAAGATTGTACTTTTTGGCAGAATTTGGCTTTACTGAGTAGGCGGATGGGTGGTGGGAAGTTCATATTGACCCCCCAGCATAATGCCTAAACAGTGGTAAGAGAATGTGACAATGAGCCCCCCCCCCCCCCCCCCCCAGGCGGCTGCAAACCATCTTGGCCTTGCTGTGTGGTCATGCATGTGTATGTGTCTGTGTGTTCTTTTGCATCAGCCTCCATGTCTTTGTGTGCAATGGAGACAGGAAACACACATGAAGGTCTGGACTGCCATGACTGTCACACCAGCTTCACTTCAATGCCAACATTTATGATCAAGATAAGATGAAAAACATTATGAAAGTATGACTAATATAATTATGTTAGTCCCAGTGGAATTTTAATTCAACTCACTGAACTGTGTAAGAACTACAGTTTATATGCATCTTGTTGTCTTGACTGTATAGATACGCCTTGGATTCATGGTGGTCTAGGTCACATGTGGAACCCCTCCCTGCAAAAATTTTGCAGTTGAGTGAGTTGCTAATCTTATGAAATAGCTTCTTTTTCATATTCTTTATTATTTTATTGTAAATTTGGGTTGTCATTCATTCAAAAAGTATACTTTAGAAGTCATACTTATTATAAGCTAAATAAAACGCTTCTAGTACCTGATTAAAACATACTCAGTGTCGTCAGGTCCACACGTCACCACTGTAATGAAGATTGTTGTTGCAAAGTATTTATAATAGGAAGATAAGATTACTATGTCTGCTCTATACGACACCTTCTTTTTGACGGGCAGTCACACTCAACTCATGTTTACACGCACACACACACAGTCCCCATCACCTCTCCCTGTCCCCGTGGTTGACCGTGTCCCGGGCGTGTGCACAGAGGGTGGGGGTAATCCCTCAGGATGGGGCCTCTTGTTTTGACAACTCCTGTGAAGCCCAGTGTCTCTTACAACAAAACCCAGACTGGCCTCTCATCAGTGAAATGTCAGCCCTCGGCTCGCTCCTTCATCACCCGTAGGGGATCAGGTTGCCTTTACACTATGTGACCCATTATCTCAGAATAGAAACATTCTGTGCGCCGGTATAATGATCCCCTTTGTTTGCTAAGACAATGACATTGATAAGAGACGAGCAGCACTTGTGGCTCCTGGTAGGAGTCACATGTTGCCACGACAGGAGCGATGTGCCTCCCAAACAGGGTTCAGGATAAAGAACTTTTACCCTCTACTGGTCCCAGAGGGATGAAAAGACACCTGCAGGTCAATCAGCATTGGGACACAAGTGCGGAGGTTTGATTGGGACCACCACCAACATCAAGAATACACTCAGAAGCCTGCAGTCACAACATCCAACATGAAGAGAAGATTTGATATCTTTTAATTTTTTTATTTTTTTTTAAATGTGTCTCTTGAGGCATTTTCTTTCTGAGCATTAGATGACATGATACCTCTCTGTACCTTCATATCTGTACACCAAATATGAAGCTCTGCCACCAGCAGCTGCAAAGTTTAGCTGAGTTGAATGAGAAAATGATGGATAGCGGGTGTTACTCTGTCCAAAATTGGGGAAATTCAACTTTTTGAAATAGCTAATTTCTTCAGTTTTAGCTTGGATCAAACAAACAAAATATAGTACATTAATTAGTGAGCTCTACCGGTATGCAGGTATTTCTTTGACGGGTTAACCTTTTCCCCTTGTTTCGTGTTCTTATGCTACACTTAGCCCAGCGGCTACAAGTTGTAGACTCAATTAGAAGATGCAATCTATCCACAGAAACTGTTGTATTAGTCAAACTTCTATAGATTTAGGCATAGGACAAATTTTTCTTCCTTTTTTGTTGACATTAATCTAGTTTTTAGAAGTACAGTGGATATATGGGTGCCTTCCAGAACAGAAAAGTGATTGGAGCAAGTTTCCCAAAGACCAACAAGATACTCTCGTGCATTGGCTGATATGAATTTAGGGTTTTCGGCACTCACCATAAGATGGTCATGCAATCAGTTTACTAGAAGCGTCTTCCCATTTAACTCCCAGAAATATATTAGGTAAGCATATTCCCCAAAATGTTAATGTATATATTTAACGGCATTCTCTAATTTGTGATATTTTAGATAATGACCAAAAATTTTGTGTCAAAGAATGTGACAGAATTTCAACCATAAATTTCAGTGTAGCCTCATGATTCTTGAATACTGCAGCGTAACCTAAAAGAATACAATACCACATCACAGAACGGGCCACAGCCCCTGCACTACAATAACCTTTTACCGCCTCCCTCTCCATGCATGATACCAGCACCCCAGCCTGCTACAGCAACCCCAGCCAGTTTCCCATTGGTTAGCCCCAAGGCACAGAGGAGCATATCTGTAGCCAACCTTGACGTGCTAAACTAGGACGCTGAAGGGGACAGAAAGGGGAGGAGAGGAGAGGCAGGGGAGCGAGTGAAAGAAGGGGTGTGTGTGTGTGTGGGGGGGGGGGGTAATGGAAGCTGCTGGAGGACTGTCAGAAATCCAGAAGTGTGGATGTAGAACCGAGGGTTGATGAAAGAAGGAGGAGAGTCTAAGTAAAGGGAGTGAAAGAATAGGGTGAGTTTTGGTGATTTGTACTCTGGCTGCATGAGTGCCTGGCCTCCATCTCCCACACTCCCTGCTTGAAAACTGGAAAAATCAATACTACCACAGTCTAGTAGTATCCCCACATGAACTAGATCATTAAAAATATATAATCTTCACAGCACACCTTCATTTTTCATCACGATCACCATCAGCACGTATGTGATCACACACAGATATACCTATATCCTGAAAATGGGTGTAATAACCCAATCAATGGCCCCTTAATTAATTCAGCGCCTCGGTTAATTGTGGAGTTAAAACTGTCTTCCAGCCTTGACTCTCAGACTGGTGCGCAGAGACAGGCTGCTTGTTAACAAATGCCCACAGCAGAACGGAAGCAGGGCTGTTGTAACAAGAATATCTGACTTCTCAGCTTCACAACTCAATCCAACTCAGGGTCGCAGTGTTGCCTAGTAACGATGGCACACTACTGACCTTATCTATGTGGTCATAAAAATGTATGAAGAAGCCCCCCCTGCTCGCCTTCCAACCTCCTCCCCGCCTTTGTTCAGTCCTTCCTGCATCCACACTACCAACCCTTACATCCCTTATCTCCCCTTCTCTGAGAATCTTCTTGCCAGGGGGCAAGCACCCTCATCACTCCCCCTACCCCTGCCAGGACCGCTCAGCGGTGGGTGTTATCTGCCTGGGAGCTCCCCTCTCTTTTATTACAGAGGGTGCCAGAAAACATGTACACACTTGAGCCTCTTGCAGAAACACAATGTGCTCGTGTGTGCTGTATATACACACAGAACACAGCAGATACAGCACTGGTGGGTGGATAGTGGGAGGCTGGAAAGATGCAGATTGCATGCTATGAAACTGATAGATAGCTGTAAGAACAGAGGGACACAGTCAAGCGCAAAGGAGACGGATATCATGCTGCAAGGTGACGTGGTGCACCAGGCTTCATGAGAATATTACAGAGTGGAATATCTGCTCCGCCTGATGTGAAGGAAGCATGAGAAAATATGCTTGCAAGTGCGCAAAAAATAAAATCCAAACAACGAGCATCACAAAAATGCTGCATTTGTTGACAGCAATTCATTGTGAGGGAGGAGACGCACCTGATCTCCATCCGCTCCCGAGTACCGGGAGTCAGGTATCATCTCTTCTAATTGGCTGGATCACCTTGGAGATGCTCATCCTAATGAGGAAGCAAACTCCAGGTGATGCACCTGATACAACCTCTGGGAGTCACAGAGGGATTGTGGCATGTACTACTATACACACACACACACACACACACACACACACACACACACACACACACACACACACACACACACACACACACACACACACACACACACAAATAAAATACAGACATAAAACACACACACACCTCCACTATCTGTCTGATGAAGCTCTAGTGCACGCTCAGTGACGAAGACTATCCCTTTATACACTTTATGTCTCAAGTCGTCTTGTCATTCTCACCTCTCGTGCATCAGCTGATCCAATAGTGGTCATTGTAGTAGATCCAACATCTGTCCAATAGTGCACTGACACTCTATTGTCAGCCAATCATCTTGCTGCTTTCTCTCTAAACATGACTGTTTCTCTCTGCGCCTCTACTTCTTCCTCTACATCAACACCCAGCCTTCACAGATTCACCAACTTCATCTTTTCATCAGTCTCAGCAGAGTCATCAGCCACCACCACCAGCAGCGGTAGATGGATATGTCTAGCTGCTACCCAGAGCAGTTACCGTTCCATCACAACCTCCCTGAAAAGTGTAAATATGGTGTCATGTTGTCATCTATAATCGTCTTTACTTTATTCACTTGTTTCTCCTACTTGAGGAAAGACGTTAATTTCCTATTTATAATTTAGCGTAGTCTGATTTTCCTCACCACTAAGCATGACTACGGTTGGTAATAATAGTAATAGATGTCAGCAATGAGGCCACAGTAATGAGGAAAGCCACAGCTCTCCTGCCCACTACTAGAGCTACATCTGCTATGTGTTAACAGACACATCAGGTGGGATCTGTGGTATTTGATCAAACACAGGCGGCATATGTGTGCATGGAAGTGTTAGAGTAACTAGGGAGACTGGTGAGGGCATGAGTAGTGCCTCCAGGCGAGGAGCAGAAGGGTGGCGGGGTCTCTGACTCCCACTGCGGCCTGTTAGGCGGTAGCCTCTGTGACTCATCTACGTGTCACTAATGCTTTTCCTATGAATGAACAAACAGACACAGATACACAGCAGAGAGGCGACGGCGCCACCACAGGGGAGAGAGTTAGCGTCAGTAGCCTGCGAGACAACCTTAGTCATAGCAGTGCCTGTCTGAGCGGCGATGGTCTCCACGCAGTTACAAGTAATTGATTTTAAAAAAAGAAAATAAATCAAACCCGGTTGTCTTTGAGACATCTGGGAACATGCAGCGTGGGAGCTGCATGTTCCACACACACACATACACACCTGTTGTCTTCCTCATTCCTCTCATCTCATGCGGGCTCCCCTCATTTGCGATGCTCTCCTGCAGCAGCAGCTGTGAATATTGTGCACCTTGTTAGGAGGTTGACAGTCCTGGCAGAGGCAGAGACAGGGAAGTATCTTGTTATGAAGAACAGACTAACTATATGTCAATCCCTGAGCAGAGACTGGAGACAAACAAGAAGCGTTCTTTATAACGCCAGAGGACAAAAATCATCTTTTCATCTGTGTGATTAATTCATAAAGCAAGGTACATTACACCAATTTAAATATTTGAATGCTCTGAACTAAAAGCTAATTGACCCCAGCCACTGTGCTAATAAAACTCTATGGTAGGCTGGCTATCAAAATGAGATTTGCCTCAGAAGCATGTGGCTGCCCTGATCATTATGACCTGCCCCTATATAATCCCCATTTGCTGCTCATCCAGCCTGTGCTGTAATTACACTGCATCCGATATTGTAGAGAAATGCTAACAGCTTCAGCGACTCTCTGATCACAGACTACAGACAGCGAGGGGGGGCATCTAAAAGCAGACAGCTGACTAACTAATGTTTCATTAAACTGTAATAACACAAATCTAGTGCTGCTGCATTATGGAGATGTAAAGAGAATTAATAAATGAAGTTAAGGTAATCATATTGCATGTTTTTATCATGCTTCCTGTGTTTAACTTCCCAATTGTTCTTCATATGTCGTGTTTCATATGCGTTTGCCAGTTTATTTATCTGTCTACAGGATTTTTGCTTTTGCCACTTGGATTTAATTAATTTTGGATTATTTGCTTTGGATTTAAACAACTGATAATCAAATTTATTGTGTCTCCATGAACTCTGTTTTCTGCCTTTCTTTGGATAGACACTGACTGACTGTAAATGTTTATGATTTGAGATGAAACCCTTGAAGTGTTTCTTTTTTTCTCAGGAGACACCGGAAGCAGTGAGACACAGGTGAAACTAGATGATATCAGAGAGAGGAAAACAGAACAAAAGCAGGAAACAAAGGACAACACAACTAGGGGAAATAAACCTTAAAACTATAAGAAACAAATCTAATGGATGGTATTCTGTAGCTTCAGTGGTGAAGCATTTCAGCGAGTCTGATGATTGATAGAAGATGCAGCCCTACCGGTGAGCCAGCAGGAAATTCACTACATTTATATATATAAAAAGAGATTAATCGGCCGGTTAAGCTCCATCAGCTGTGTGTGAACTCATTGGGCAACAGCATGAGGCAAACTGATGTTGATTCATACATAAATCCACTTTGTATGTCTTATTTTGCAGTTTTGGATCAGCGTTAGATTTTAAATGATTGGTCAACGAATCAATTAGTTTGATTTAGATTACCTTTGAATGAGTAACTTCCAGATATTAAATTTAATTATTTGCTATGTCCTGTGAGTTTTAATCATTATAAACTTAATATGTTTGAATACAAGTAAGGCAATTAAAAGATTCCCTTTGGATTTTGAACAATGACTGATATTTACCAATTAGTTGAATGAAAGAAGTGGTATAGTTTTTACTGTTATCTATTACAGACAGATGCATTGGGGTACAATATTGGATTATTACTTCAAATTAACTTAGTTAGAGACGCTTACTTATGTTTCATTAAAACAAAAACAGATGCTGCTGATGGTAAACTTCATAAAGCCGAGCATAAAATGTGCAGTTTGAAGCTTCGATCGGGTGGTCATGGGTTTATAATAGGAGATCATGTGGAGCGTCTCCTTCTCCCTCCTCAGCTGCAGTGATCAGAGTTTTGAGGATTAAGTACCAATGTCCTCGTAAAGGAGCTTTGCACTTCCAAATGTAGGACCACTGGCTCCTCTAATCTGCCTAATTTGCTCTCATGAAGATGCTACAGCGTCGACGGATTGAAGGCATGGAAATGGTTAGGAGCGCCCTCTTGTGTTTGGTAATGGAACTGCAGGTCGAAACTGCATGACCGTGTTCTATTCTAATGAGACAGTGGATATAACTAAACGCAACTGAGTAAATGAAAATGTGACCCTCGTATTTCTTTGTAAAATTATTATGTTAATTATTTATTTCATAAAAATGATCATAACAAATTGAGTGTCGCCGTAAATATACCCTCCACTTTTTCAGGATATTCATGAAAATTTTATAATCGTCTGATTTTGCAGGGGAAAGGAATATTAAGTGGAGCTAAACACCTCACACATTAAAAAGTTTGAGAATAATTTATGTCATATATTTTTCTTCAACAAGTTACAACATCTGAACACAAGATGTCTCCTGTTTCACTGAGGACTTCAAATTTCGTGTTGCACTTGTAAAAGTTAAATATTGGCCCAGGATCCACGTCAAAATTATTTGTCTTGTCACAAATTATCTGTAAATTATGTGATGATCTTGAAATTTAATTTTCAATGTCAAAGAGAAAATTCACACTACAGAGATAAATGTGGAAAAAACACTGATGCTGTCAGCTCACAAAGGACACATTCATCACTCTACACAATGAACAAGAGGGGAAACGCATTTTTGACGGAGGCAACACTTTAAATTGTAAGATTGATTTGGGGAAAAAATGACATTTCCAATTTATATTTTTAATCAATTTATGTCTGCTTGATCTTTAAAATAACAAACGCTTTTAGTGCAGATTGATGATCTGTCTGTCTGTCTGCCTGTCTGTCTGTCTGCACATTTGTCTGTCTGTCTGTCTGTCTATCATCTCTACAGCTGTGAACCTTGAAGACACACATTCACCCTGGAGCCCAAAGTTTTTTTCAGTATGGGACAAAAATCTGATCATGAGCTAGAAAAATCTGAGAAATCTTGCCCCCAAAGGAAGACGAACACATATGAAAAACCCACTTCATGGCTTTACTGTTTTATTTGAGACAAAAAACAACACAATCCTCGCCTAGCCCAGTTTTCAAACTCCCAGGCAAATAAATATCTCAGAATCACAGGGAAGAAGAAACAGGAATTGTGCTTTAACTGGTCACAAGACCCGGTGCATGACAAGCAATACAGATATTCTGTGGCCTCAGTCTTTTCCCACATGATTCAGGCTATTGCAGCAACAGCAGAGTGACTTTGATATGACACAAAGGTAGAGGTAGACCGAAAGAGTTAGATGGAGAGAGAGATAGGTGAGATGATATAAACAGGAACCAATGAGGAATCCAGAAACACTAGTTTTCTGTGTGAAACTGGGAGCATGGAGAAAGGCTGTGTCATTGATTTGGCTTCTTCTTCTTTTCTGCATTGACAATGAAGCAAATAAGTCTGTTCTGTGTAAAACATGGAAAGAGCAAAAACCTGTGGGTTAGTTTGAAAATCCTTTTTTTTTTTTTTGGTGTATTTCCTGCCCAAAATCTCTTAAAACCTGAAAGTGTTACTCAAATCTTGCATAAATTATATATTATAATTACGGGAGCATTTAATTATGCGCATAGATGTAATTATTGGGTAAAGTGGTGGCAATTGGCATCAAGTTTGGGCATTTAGAAAAAAAAAAAGGAGGGGGAGATACAGCACCCACCTGCAGAGAAATTAGAAAGATTGTCATGTGAAACTCCAGCAGACTTTATTATTAAGGCTATGTAGAAAGAAAAATGTAAATCAAAGATGTATCTCCTTAACTCTTATCTGTCATCTAATAACACTGATGCTTAAAACCTCCTCCTAACATCTGGACTCATGTGTACATCATGTGTTATCAACAACAATGTAGGGAATAGGTATGTTTTTTATTCCTTCAAATTTAGAATTTAATCTCTATAATCCATATTTTTATTTTGCATACAATCTTTTTTATTTAAGTTTTATTTATTAAGGTATTGGTAGTTTTTTTTAAACACATATCCCCCAAAGAAAAAACACAATCAACTCTTCCAAGCCAGCCTTGCAAAGAAGAAATTTAATTATAATGCACCAACAACTATTCCTAGACAACTTGCAGACAAACAAACATTTCTTAATCTTCGACAATTGTCTGGGGTAAAATGGACACAGTCCTCTGATTGTCCGGCAGCTCGAGTTGGGGGGGTAAGTGGTTCACATGGTTTGTAAAACTCTGTCACCCATGAAATTTTTAACAGCGGCGTCAAATATTTGCAAATAAGGCACGAGGATCGGATAACAAACTTTCAAAATAAAACGTATTTGAAAACGTTGAGGATGTTGGAGCCTGTTAATCGACTGACATACATGACCACGTAGACACTCTTTTCGGTTCATGCGATTTAAATTGTTTTCCCGTAATACTGCGTGCAGTTCATGCGCTTTTAGTGAATCGCTACTCCGTTTGAGCTTCGAAAATAAAGAGCATCCGTTTGGTTCCCATTATTTTGAAAGATTCCTCAACCGGAAACCAATATTTTCTTCTTTCGCTAGCTTAATGGTAATGAGGGGAGTGGATGGAGGCGAAACAACTTGGTGAAGTAGTTTTACACAGACTTCAGTTACACATTTTCGGTGTTTGTCTTTTAGAACAACCATGTCAGTCACCGTAGCTCAACTTTTTCGTTTGCGTTTCTCTAAGTAGCGGGGAACCGGCGTCACAATGATTGTTAAACTGAAAAGTTAGCTAGCAAACTTTGGAAGCGAGGAGCTGGAACCGTTTCCCACACTTGACCTGCTGTCTCTAAAGAAATGGCCCGACCTGCCTCGGTCCCGACATGGGCATTCGCTTTTAGTTTATACTTCGGCGTGTCCAATTGTTACTTCTCGGTACCATTAAGGATTTACACAGGGAAGTACAATTTATCCACGGATTTGACTCCCCTTCGGCGGGTCGCGTTAACGTCAGATGGAAACGGCCTCTCCTTAGCCTCCGATCCCACCGGGAGCGTCAACTTTCTGGACATGGTGAACAATTTACAAGGAGACTCTGGAAGAGGATACTACATCGAGATGTTAGTTGGTACTCCTGGTCAAAAGGTAATGTGTGTGTGTGTGTGTGTGACAGTTTGGCATTACCTTTCATATTTGTTTTTATTTCCTTTATTCCTTTTCAATCCTCGAGTTCACTCAGGGTTATATGTGAAAAGTCCATCATGTGACCTGGGGGGGGGGTATGTGTGTGTGGGTGTGTGTGTGATATCTTTGGATATTTTCCAATATGCTGCCAGGCTGTACTTGTGTTTAATGAGACAAGAACAGCAACAGTCTGAGATGATCAGACATATTTTATTGACAATCTGACAAAGCAAAAAATAATATATTTTTTAATTCATATCCTGGGGGGAGTTGGGGGGGGGGGCAATCCCACCAGGTGGATCTGATCCCTCCAGGATTTGGTTGTGTAGGTAGAATAAAGTCCACTCACATGCACTCACATGATGCTTTCTGTCAGGACCACAAGCAGCTGATGGGGATTATGAGCCCCCACCCCACCCCACCAGTAGACTGCACAAAAATGAGCATGTATAACTTACGGTCACATGCCTGCTATGTGATGTCACTGGATCATGTAATTCTTGCAAAAGAGTCCATCAGAAGAGGGGCGACCCTGTTAAACTATATGATGTTCGAGGTGTTTTAAGGTTTTAAGGCTGTGCTTTTTCCATTTTGTGAGCAAAAGTGTCAAAAGGTGAATGATCTCATTAGTGACTTAACCTGTTGTTCGTTGGCTTCTCAAGTTAAACAGATAAGAGAGTGGCACAGCTCAGTTTCTTAAGCTTAAGAAACTTATCGGGTCTGCTTGCCAAGTCGCTGCCCTTTGTCAACCTGGGGGAGGATAATGTTGCAGCTCTTAGCAGGGGACATGTCCATTTTTACAACCAGTTTAAAGATACAAAATATGTGTAAAAACTTCTGTTGAAACTGTAGGGAGGAAACTCTCTCGAGTTTCTCCTGTGTTTGTTCTGACAATATTTTCCTAATGGTTTTATTTCAAACGCACCAATGCCAGTGCTGTGAATCAAGGTGACGCCGGGTTTGTGTACTGAAGCTCTTAAACCGGATATCTCTTTACACCGAGGTAACATTAACCTCTCTGGATTGAGTCACAGTGTTGGAAATATTTAATCCAAGCAGTGACGACAAAAGTATGTATGTTTTGTGGGACTGGAGTTCAGGCATTGGAGTTCTGACCAGTTTGGAGACTTGTTTTCTACTCCCACTGAACAGGAGCATCCTGTAACTCAATCCTGTTAGGATATCTCAATGTTTTTCTACCTCACTGATGGTGTGATTACAGGGCCATGGTGTTTAACTGAGGCTCTATTCAAATGAGCTACTAATTGGAGCATCTGGTGGCATACGGTGCCGCCGGGCTGAGGCGTCAGCTGGAGACCCTCACATCTGCTAATCGGTACAAACAGGTAGCAGATGCACGTTGCCACCGCAGAGCCCCTGACAATTACCCACTGAAATGCTCAACTGTAGTCCACTTTGGTAGCAGGAAGAACAGAGTCACCTCGGATGCGGTAGCCAAGCCAAGGGACGATGGTGTGACAAGAAATATCATGTGTGGGCAAAAGGAAAATGCCCCTGCTCCCCCCTCAGATGCCACAAAGATCCAGTGTCCTGTCCTCCAGGCACAAATGAGGAAGAGATGATGGGGCCGTAACAACGAATAACGTCCTCATGCATGTGATGGACATGCTGTGGTTGGACACGGGGTCTGTTTGACAAGCTTGAAGGGTGGAGGAAATTGATTTCTTCATGTAATTGTTGGAATTCCCTGTTTTTTTTTTCTCTCTTGCCTCTTTTGAGACAACTTCCTGTTGTTCTTGTTTGTTTAAGACAACAACAGACTATAGGTGAGAGATTATTCTAGAGATTCTAGAGATGAAATTGACTGCTGATGATGCTCATCTAGAGATGAGATCGACTGCTGATAAGATAAATCTTTATTCAAATTTCCAAGATAGAACTTCTTTTTTCTCTGCAGCTAAAGATGGTTAATGAATGCATACAAAACATGCATGACTATCAGTGTGACCCTCACTCAGTACTGGGGGGGTCAACATATAATTCCTGCTGGTTGACTTTGAACATGCAGTGATCACCTGTTTCCAAAATTCCAGCCCCAAGGTCAAAGGCATTTTAGTGTTGATTTTAGAACTTCTCTGGTTTCTCTGTCTTGTAGTTATTACACAAAACTGCTAGCTTGTGAATAGTAACTGTCCTGGCCTTTCCATGCCCTCCCCCCCTACACACACACACACACACACACACACACACAGACACACATCTGTTCTTGTTGTCAAAAAGCGTTGGAGACATTAAGAATTGGGATATTCACCGAAAATATCAAAGTAGATCCATTTGAACAAATTAAATACTGTAGTCTCAGATGAACATAATGTGATCAATAGTAAGAATTTCTAGAAGGAAACGCTTATTAGATTGTTTTTGTGTCATCTTATTTTTCCTCTCATTATTTGTCATTGAATTTCTTCCAATTTTTTGTTTTTCTGTTTTCTGTGTCAAGATTAGTTATTATTTAGAGCTCATGTAATTAATTTAATCATGTAGTTCATCTGTAGTTAAACTGATTAACTTTTTTTTTTTTTTTTGTATGAGGAATTTTATTTCTTTATTTTTGTGGAATAAATTATGAATCAGTTAAATGAATCTGCAGCTTAATCTGTAATGAATATAATTCATTTTTGGCATCCCTATCCTTACTCTACCTCTTCATCCTTTACTCTTCGTTCACCTTTTTCCTCTATAAATGCATGTGTTTTCATCCCGGTTGTATTTTCGGACTCCGGCTGCCCGTTTGCCTCTCTGTTGGGGTGGGGCCACCTTGGAGCAGATTACTGTAAAGCTTCGTCTGTTTTTTTTCAGCTCAACATCCTGGTGGATACCGGCAGCAGTAACTTTGCCGTGGCTGCAGCTCCACACCCGTTCATTACTCACTACTTCAACAGCGCACTGTGAGTGAACGTCAGATTGAAGGCAAACAAGTGTTTGTTAGTTTATCTGCTGCTTAAAATTTGAATGGATCATCTGTTCTGGTGAATTAATTACATTATCTTTACTACATAGTTATTATTTTTATTATTTGTAAGAACTTTTCCCCTCTTGAAGTTATCTGAGGTTTTTCATCCCATTGAAATCCCAAGAAAAGGAACTTTGGGTTAAACATAAATAAAAATGTGATTATTTGCTTTGACCAGTAAAAAAGAGTTGATGATTCATTCAGATTATCCATCATCAACCTCATTGACCTTTGGAGGTTAATTCAAACTCTGAAATTAACACTAGAAGCACGTTTACTGTATGTATCTGCAGTTTATGTCAGGGTACGGTCAAAAAAAGTTCAGGAACATTTCAAAAAACCCTGTTTGGTACATTAAATGGGTGAAGACGTCAGGTGATAACAGGATATTGTACCTGCCTCATGTGTTTGTCTCTCACTTCTCTTCTCTGTCCCATTTTCAGCTCCAACACCTACCTCTCCACGGGCCGGACAGTGACCGTCCAGTATACGCAGGGCAACTGGGAGGGCGAGCTCGGTGTTGATTTTGTCTCCATACCAAAAGGCCCAAATGGAACCATCGCTATCAATATAGCTGCCATCCTATCATCTGACGGCTTCTTCCTTCCTGGTATTAACTGGCAGGGCATCCTGGGACTGGCCTACCCTATGCTGGCACGGGTGAGACGTTCGTAAACTTTAAAACCCTCAGAGGGAACAACAAGTCTCTTGATAGAATCAGTCTCTGACTAGAGTGAAGTCATGGAGATTTCACATGACAACAGAAAAGGTCATGCTCATGATTTATTTTTTAGCAGTTAAGGCTTGCTTGAAATAGATTTTTTATTTGATTCCTTGATTACTTTGATTCCTTTTTAATTTGATTCTAAAATTAAAAAGCCATCTTTTCATTTTAGGATCCACAAGTTCTTTTTTTCCTTTTTGTTTTGAGGTTTTTATGTCATTGTGTGTTTCCTCATTCAATAGTCACCCCATGTGACCTGGACGATAATGTCATTGACCCACTTGAGCCTTTCTGCCTTCCTGAGTCTGTTTGAAAGCAGACACCGGTAGAGAGCACGAAGTAGAAGAGCTTCTAAGCCTGAATCTCACAAAATCTGACTTGTTCTAATTGCCGTGAATCAATCAGCAACTCTCCATGCGTGTCAACAACATTTTCTTTTTTGTTTGGTGTGCAATTCGTTCGACCACCGCCATTTGTCTCAGGTTATGATGTAGGATAACTTTACAGATAACAAACAGCAAAACTTTAAATTTCATTTGTCAGGAATTATTTTTGTGCAAATTTAGGGAGAATCTGAATTACTGTGAGGTTCTGATGATTTAAAAAGCCCAGAACCAGCTTGCTTCTCCCCAGTTTCCACTTCCTGTATACTGATAACTGCTGTTAATGGAGTAAGAGTAACATCATCGTACAATCCATAGTGCGTTCTTTCAGTTTTTGCAAGCTGCGGCACCTTTTAGGATCGAATGCCACTTGTTAAAGGACAGACATCCCCACAATGGACACTCTGTGCTGCTTCTGTCTCCTGAGTGTTCCGGTTCGACTTGCCCGAGGCCCCAAGCTGGTCATGCGTGTTTATGACGTGATAAAACTGCATTTTACTTTTCTTTTTTTTCCTTTTTCTTTTTTTTTTTTTGAGGACGCTAAACTGTGGACCCGCTCACGCCAGGTCACATGTGAGAAATATTTTCATTTTGTCAGCAAACTCCTTTTAAAGACCGGTCTTGAAAAAAAAATTCATGTACTGTACTCCTAAAAGTATTTTAAATCTTTACAACTTCTTAGAAATTTTTTTTCCTGTCTCATCGCGTTAGAAGACACAATATCGTGTTGGGATATCACATCTTAAATGATCACGATTCCTCGCCTCCCGTCTCTCCGTCAGCCTGACTCATCCGTGGAACCTTTCTTCAACGCTCTGGTCCGACAGCTCGGCATTCCCGACGTCTTCTCCCTCCAGATGTGTGGCTCCGGACTGTCAGCGAACAACGTGTTCGATCTGGCAGGAGGAAGTCTTGTGAGTCATCTTTTTTTTTCGGGGGGGGGGGGGGGGGGCTTGGGGGGTGGGATGAAGGGGGATGCTTGTCATCTGGTCTCTCGTTCAACCTAAAGATGAGTCTTTTTGCGTCTTTCTCAGGTCTTAGGAGGGGCTGAACCAGCTTTATTTCGGGGGTCAGTGTGGTACACCCCTATCATGGTGGAGTGGTACTACCAAGTAGAGGTGTTGAAGCTGGAGGTCGGCGACCAGAATCTGGACCTGGACTGCAGAGAGGTAAATGTCAGCCATCACCATTTCCAATTTTCTGGGTTAACAGTTCGATTAGTTAGATTATCCTTCAACAGGATAGGCAGGTGTAAGGTCGTCACACACAGGACTCACCCTCTGCTTTCTTTGCTGTGCATTTAGCAGTTAGATAGTCTTGCTTACTTCCTCCCCTCTTCCACACTGTGTGAAGACGACTTTTCTCAATGGCAGCACTGCCTGAGTCATCCCACCACCAAGTCTGGTTTCGTCAAATTCCTTTCTTTGAATTGCCACAGATCTTTTCAGCCACAGACAAAAGGCTGCCTTTTAGCAGCTGCCATATGACTTCAGCCAAATGCATACATGAGCCATCTAACTCCGCTTTTTACCCCATTAAGGAATTATTCCTTACACTTTGATCTTTCAGTTTCCAAACACAAAGCGTAACATTAATATCCGTTAACATGTCGATGTTTAACAAACATTAGTTCGACTGTGTCAGAGTTACAAGTTGGAAATGCATCAGAAAGGTTGTCCTGCAAAGAAATGTCATGTTTTTATTCCACCTGTGGAAGAACTTCCTCCTTTTTGTTTGTTCAAGGTCTTCCATAGGTTCTTTTTGAACCAAGAGAAGCGCCGTCCCGCTTCACTCTCTCTTTTCCTCCCTCCCTTTCAGTACAACATGGATAAAGCTATAGTCGACAGCGGTACGACGCTGCTGCGTCTTCCTGTCAACGTCTTCAATGCGCTGGTAGACGCCATCACTCGCAGCTCTCTGGTACGTCGCAGTCTCTCCGCAGATGATGATGAAACATGTTGTCAGAGCGCAGAGATGCACGGGGAGGACGACACACTCGCTGTTCAAGGACAAGGCAGCTTTCACAGGAAGGATCACAAGATTTTTCCTGCTATAAAGATATATGTGTGTGCCCGTCTTCACACGTTTTTCATGCGGTAGCTGTACACAAACGGCACCCAAGGTTAATATGAACCTGGACGCAAATTTTTCAAATAATGCGCCCTTGTCCTTGCAGATTAATCCCAAGTGTGGAAATGAAAGAGAACCTGCTGGATTCCTGCTCCCGACTTCCTCCCTCTGTTTGACTGTTGTGTTTGTTTGTTTTTTCGCGCTGGGTTTTAGATCCAGGATTTTTCTTCAGGGTTCTGGGATGGCACCAAGCTTGCTTGCTGGGTGAAAGGAGAAACTCCTTGGAGGTTTTTCCCTAAGTTATCCATCTACCTAAGGGCCACAAACACCAGCCAGTCATTCCGCATCACCATCCTGCCTCAGGTACCTGGATCTACAGAACCTCCGTCTCTCGAGGACACACAAAACAGAGGCTCTCATCCATCTGCATCCTGTTTTTCATCTTGCAGCTGTACATCCAGCCGGTGGCAGACGTCGACGGCATGCTGGACTGCTATCGTTTCGGAGTGTCTTCATCGGCAAACGGCCTGGTGATAGGCGCCACCGTCATGGAAGGCTTCTATGTGGTGTTCGATCGCGCCCAGCGGAGACTGGGCTTTGCGCTCAGCAGCTGTGCAGGTGAGGGTGTTCACAATCCTTTACCATCCTAACATAGAAAAACACATGTTATACATCCTGTCCATAATGAATAGGATGGGGCTCACACATTCTTTTAAACTGTATCCTAGAGCATCAATCAGGATGATAACGTGCAAACTCTTACCTTTCGACTGATCAGTTTGTTGGTTGAAAATCAGTGTGTCTCTTTCATTATGGCCTAAAAACCAAACGTTAAACCTTGAACAGTGGCGCCTTCCTGCAGTTCTGTGTAAATATGAGCTTGGGCAAATCTTCCCACTCGTTAACGAACAAAGATCACTTTTGTTCTGTATTAAGTAATGTTCTTGGAGCAGATGTAGGGTGAGGATTATGGATCCAGACTTGTGACAGCAGCGCCTCCAGTTCAGATTCCTCAGCTGACTGGTTGAAATCCAGACGGACGCTGAACTCTCTTTAACCAGTCACCTGTAAATTATCCAGATCACTTCACCTGAGTGATAGCGCTCAGTTTAAGCTGCTAGAAGCTCAAAGTTAACTCAGCTTAACGCTCAGATGTGAGATCTTAGATCAGTAATAAGCATTTATGTATCCCGTCTCTTCTCAGGTGAAATAATCTCTAACTTGATCTCACTGCACCTTTTTAGATCGGGCTGAATGAACAGTGACTTCATTCAGTAATTTTAACAACTACCGTTAGCATCAGTCACACAAACACAAGTGTTCTTTATTTTGTGTTTGACTTTGTCCTCAGTGAGCGCTGGGGTGCCTCTGTCGGAGATTGCAGGACCTTTCACGGCGGCAGACGTGGCGGCTAACTGCTCCACCGGCGGGCTGAAGGAGCCTTTGCTGTGGATCATCTCCTACGCCCTGATGGCTTTCTGCGCCTTGGTCCTCATCGCCCTGTTGCTGCTGCTCATCCTGCCGTGCAGACGGAGAAACCGCTCCGGGGAAATAACAGACGAATCCTCGTTGGTTCGCCACCGCATCAAGTGACTGAGAGGACGCAGACGGGACGAAGACGACTCGAGCCCGTCCACACCAGCGGATATGAGAGCGAGGCTGAGCCTGAACCAGACGTTAACACAGTCTGGATTACACACAGAGGTCGCAGACGCATCAACACGTGTCAACACACATCATAGCATGGACTCGATTCCAGTGTGGAGTCACAGTCAGGCGTCTAAAGGTGTTCCAAGATGTGTGAATCAGAATATAAAAGATTTGATCCCAAAATAACAAAGCAGCACGTCGGTGATGACATGCGACGATATGAAGGGTGAAGGGTGGAGTTTCTTCCAGTCAGGACGCAAACGGCACACGCTCAACAATTTTAAAAGCTGCATATGTAATTTCCATGCAAACTATAAACGTAAAACCTGTGCCGTTTTGTGCCTTTGTAGTTGATAATTTGCTTTCTACACGTGTTTTTATGGACTATATTCATCTCTGCAATCGGCGAAGGAGTGCTTCAGGCGCCTCCTTACTGTTTGAAGCCGACCTCTGACCCAAACTACTGTTTTGAGTGAAGCTGAATCGACATGCTTCTCAAACAATCACTGTCAATAGGGAGAATATCATTGGATGTCTCCTCGTTTACAACATGTTTACATTCCCCATCATACCTTCTAATACAAATTGCTATGCAGTATTCCAGTTGAGACCCGCTCAGCTGATTTACATTTTGTTTCTGCTGACCAAAGGTGCGACATAAATCTTATGATCAAACTGTCTGCTTTACAATTTGATGAAATTTACCGACTGTTTGCATAAACATCTCTCTGAATGTGATTGTTGTTACTGTAAATCTGCTTTTTAGACACAAATGAATGGTGATTTTGTCCGCTGCACATTTTATACAAACACTAAATCAGACACCAAAGGGTTAACTTATCTGACTGAGCTGTTAGCAGTACATTTAGTCTCTTTACACCAGTGACATCATCTTATGCGACACATTGAGAGATGCCAGCGAAGCTGCATAAATCGGACTTTGTGAACTGTCAAACAATCCAATCAAAGGTACAAGTTTTTGAATGTATTTATGTGTATTTTCCTGTGTCAAAACTTGTACAGTACATGTCATGTAAACTAAAGACCATATCACAGATGTTGATCATCATTGTATGAATTAATAAATATTACTTTTTGTCAAAGGTTACACATTTGGTTTGTGGTTCGCGTCTTATGTTTTATCACCACTAATTCAGTGGAAACTAACACAATGGAAACAAACGGGGATCAAGAGGTCATAAAAATAAAAAGGACAAAGGAAATAAATTATGTTGTACAGACATTGAAACATTTTTATATAAAAGTTATATTGATAGATTTTAAACATTTCTTAATCAGTCGTCTTGATGCTTCTGTAAACAAAGAAACAGACAATTAGAACACCTTTAAAGCTATATAAGAAACATTTAACTTTTTTACCAAATCACTGCAAATTAATTGAAATCTTGAAGTTGGAATGTGTGCAGGTGATCTTTTAACAAGTTTTGATTCTATAAAAAAACTGAAATGATCATCAAAATTCCATGAAATTTCAATTAAAGATTTGTTTCAGCAACAAGACTTTATTTTTATCTCGACACCAATGAACCCAACCATGTGGTTCGCCCAGAGACAGAAGGACAAAGATTAACTCATGTCTCAATCTGGATTAACATAGAATTAAACTTTTTACAATGTATAAATTAAAATTAAGCACAAACTACATGTGAAACATGTTTTTAAGTCTTGTACATCCAGCCTGTCTGGAGACGGATTAATTTACATCTGTGTGCTTCAAACTGTTTGGATCAGATGCCATTATTAATAATCTGGACAGAATATGGAAATCCGATTTTGCTTAACATCTGCTGCAGTTATAATTTTACATGTGTTTTACCTGCATCTGATGGTAAATCCAGTCCAGAAAGAAGGTGACGTTACCAAAAACACCTGGTTTGCTGTTCACAGAGCAGTGTTCCCCCCAAATACTTTCCCCTACGAGCCACCATAGTCCATCCTTCAGGGACACCAAAGGACTCCCCCCATCACTCTGAAAAATAATAACTCTATATTTAGGATTGTTCAAAAGTAAAATTCATTCAGTTTAAAGTGTATTGAGGGTCTTTTAATAAGGTTGATTTCAATTTTCATTGACCTTTTGTCTGAAAAATAGGTTAAATAAGAGCATAGAAATGCTGGAAAAACTTTCAAGATAAGAAAAAACATTGAATTGTCACCAGAATAAAAAAGTGAATGACAACTAAAATTTCTCCCCATAGTGTTTTTTGTCACACTGACGTCATAGCCCTGTGACGTCAATTGCGTTGCATTAAGAGAATGGATTTGCAACAGATGATCGACCAGACAGTACAATAAAACACATTAAGAAGATGTTGTACACGTGGTTGTCTTACGGAACATGCTTTGGCTCCAGCCTCCGTCTCCTTGGCGCACAGCATGTCACGTGATATCCGTCCCTCGTGACCCACGGTGCTGTTGCAGACCATGGCGTCCGTGATGGACACCTGAGCCCCCATCAGGTACAGACCGCCGGAGCCTGTGGAAGGACACAGTCAATCACGAGCATTCAGAACAGTCCGAGCGCCCCCTGGTGGTGGAGGCTGCAGGCTGCAGCTCAAACAGAGACGTCTCCTCTATCTCACCTCCGTTTCCGCTGAAGTGGCTCACCCATCCCGTCTGGTGGCCGGCCAGTTTTAGGTCAACACTCGGGAGGCACACCGGTCCGATGGTGCCGGACGCTACGAAAGAAAAATATTCGTCTGTTATTATATAGATAAAGAGAGAAATCTGACTTTATCTGAGCTGGTTTCCAGACAGTGAGTGAAGTATCTGTTTGATGCATCCAGTCTTTGAATGAAACGCTCATGTAATAATAATATAAAATGGAATTAACATCAAGTTGTTTAACAGGATTAAACAAAAACTAGCTGGTGGATTATCAATAAACTGTGAACGATGTGCTGAGAAAGAAACCTATGAATTCTGAAGTGGATGCACATTTAAAATTCATTTTTTAAAACTTTCTTTCATGTAAAATAGACCGTTTGTCACCATTTCTGTCTATTCCTTCCATCATGAATGACTTGTTTTGTTCTGCATCCATTCTTACCCATGATTGATTAATATTGCCACTTATGGTCAGCCAGATTTCATATTGCTTTATTAGTTTGGGTTGATAATTAAACTATGAGTTAGAATTTAATTTAAATGATAGCATTGAAGAGGAATGCCCCCATTGTTTTATGATGTTACAGGAAGGTTAAATCTGTATACCAAGAAAAAGTATATAACATCAGATGGGAAGAACTCGACAAACCAGCAGTGAAATCCAGAGGTTTGGAGAGCCTCATCAGAGCGATGTCATTCTTGCGTGTGTGACTGTTAAAGCCTTCATGGGGTATGATCCGACTCACAGAGTACGCAGGGTTAAATACAGTTCCCAGTGGGTCCACGATCCCAGCGTACACCGTCCAGTCTGCAGGGTTGGAGGTGCTGCAGATGAGAGAAACAGATTCCATCCGGGTCCAATCGCAACCTTGTCCCCGAGAAGAAGGTGAAGGACTCACCTGGACACGCAGTGCGCTGCAGTCACTGTCCAGTAGGGGGAGATGAGGGCTCCGCTGCATCGGTGGGAGCCTGCGACCTGCAGGCTGACCTGCCAGGGCCACGACCCCCGAGAGGCCTGCTGGCTCCTGGAGGCCCGGCTGGAATTCACCCTGCTCCCACAATCTGAGGACAAAGTCGGTCATTAGAGAGGAAAACCATCAAATTAATTCGTCTTCTTAACTGTTGTTTCCGCTTATGCTGGAGCCTATCCCAGCGTAAAAGAAATTAATGTCAAAATATTTTAGGAAAAATGAAAGCAGCAAGCTTTGCAGAAGCTTTAAGCTTTTTTACCCCCAACTTTCATTCAAATATTTTATTTGTAGAACAAAACATAAAGGAGGAAGGAAAAGTTAAATCAACCACAAGAACAACAATCATGAAACATGTTTAAAAAAGTCTTGATTTAGAGGTGGATGTCTGGTGTTTTTAGGACATACCGGTACAATGCAGTGTCACCACAGTGTTGTTAGGACAGGTGTTGCTGCAGATGACGACAAAAAAACATTCGAGGTGGATTAAGTATTTATTAATTTAAGAATTTAGACAACTTCAGCTCCAGCAGTTCACAAACCTGAACTCAAGCTGCTTCAGGATGGAGGCCTCAGGGTTGAAATCTGGCCTCACAGTTAGGAACCCATCAGCAGACTGAGTCTTCTTCTGGCCTGATCTAACATAAGTACCTCTGTCAAAACACATAGCAGAAAATACACCTTCGTGTTAATGCGTAATATATGAAGAATAACTTGTAAGTGGTTGTGAGTCCTGACCTGCTGTATCCGATGTGGCGGCAGGCTGCCCTCCCCTGGTGTTCGGTCCAGCCGTCAGAACAAACAGTCCTCCAGTTCTTATCCGAGTGGATCTGGAGGAGGAAACTTGATCCCTTCAGCCTCACTGAGCCGAAAAAAAAAACCAATACAAGTCAGTGAAGAAAACATCTGCATGGCGATGATAAGACATCAGCTGAGTCAACAGGTTGTAGGTGTTTCTTTTTTTTCTGGCGGTGATTGGACGACAGCATCTTTACCACAGTTGGCTTCATCCTGGCCTGCCTGACAGTCGGAGACTCCATCGCACCACTGGGAGTCCCACACACAACCCCCGTCTCCACACGGCAGCCCATGCAGACAGGTTGAGGAACCTAGGAGATGATAACATGAGAGATTACAACATTTGTCTGTCGATTTTACAGAAAGGTTTTATTATAACAAAGAGGATCAATCCTGAACTCACAGTAATAACCAAAGAGGATTCCAACCACCAGCAGGAGGAGCAGCAGGGAGAACACGGCCACCTCAGCAGACTTATTGCACCTCTCTTTTAGATCTGGGGGATGCCACACACTGTGATTACCCCGCCATACCCACTTACACTGAGGGTGTACAATAAAAAAAACCTTTAGGTTCATCACATTTCAAATCATATGAAACTTTTATATTTCTTGTTGGTATCTGAGAAAGAATTCTGTTTTGGAGCTGGAATTTAAGCGTAAAACAAACTTCATTAATTAAATAAAGTTTCATCCAAAATGAAAATCAAAGCACGACACATAAAACTCCCAACAGAAAAAGACGTAAGATCCTTGTTGGATTAAATATTTGTACTTTGGCTGTTTTAAATATGAAGAGAATGACCCAGTTTTCTCTGAATATGTGATGTCATCTAGAAGTCCAAGATAAAAAAGCTATCCAGGGTTTAATTTGGAGGAATTTATTATCATTTATTTGCTCTGGCTGATTTAAAATCTGGCGCATCTACAGGTAACGTTAACAAGGAATTTAAATAGCTTGCAATTTATGCATAAAGGGAAAAACTATTCAAAGTCTGCACAACAGTTCTTCATATTAAAAGCATGCTATTGGTAAGGGTTGTGAAGGCTTACCTTTGCGTCTGGGAAAGGAGACGCTGACCTCAGGTGGGGGTTTGGGGGTCACATGATGAACATACTGGGGTTTATCTTCTGATCTGCTGAGTGGAGGAAACCTCTTCTTCTCATCTACATTCAGATACTGTCAGAAAATCAGAAAGTAAAGCTCCTCATTGCAAAGATTTGTTAAAACATAAATGACTATGCAGAAAATAAATCAAGACACAGAACATAAAGGACAACTTACCGGATTGGTGGTCATTTTCTCTTTAAACAATAATGTCTTCTAATTTATCGATGGGCTGATGAATCGAATATGTAATAATTTGATGGATCCACCTCCTGAATATTTGATGGAAAAGAAGATCTGTCCCCAATATGTCCTGTCAGATCTACTCTGCTCTGATCTGTATCCTCACCCCTGACTGGCATCGGGTTTAAGTTCCCCTCCTACGCACACAAGAGCAAAAAAGGACCCGGCTTAAACATCTCACTTGCGTTATCTGCTGAAGTGTCGGTGTGGTGACGGAGTACTTTTACACCCAACATGCAGTGCAGAGGTACTTCTCCACATGAACTGTATACAGACAAACACATTAAGCTTCAATAGAGTCAATGATTGACAGGAAATGGAGCAAGCACATCTAGATCTGTAAATAAACCTACAATGAATCAGGAATCGGTTAAATTTCAACTCAGTTTTAACAAAAGCTGACTTCAGGTGAGAGATTTATTTATTTATTTATTATTTATTTATATGAATGATTGCAGCATTCCTTACAGAGCAGCAACAGAATGAAATACAGTTGAAATATGTACAGACATCAACAGCATCAGGTGATAATCAATGTTTTAAAGGAAAAACAGTTAAACTAACAACAAAAAGTGATATCGTACTGTGAAGGGATTTAAAAGGGTGTTTCTAGTGCAACTTGTTTCAATGCATGAAGCAGGAAGTGACCCGTCCCGCCTTCTGGCAGGCCTACACCCAGGCCTGCCACCCTGGGAAGAGCCTGCTGAGGTTTTTGGGGTCCATGGCTTGCTGGATGAGCAGGTTGACCTGCCCCCCGACGCTGAGCACCGTCCCTTCTTCCACCCCCTTCAGTTTCTCCTGCAGCCTCAGCAGAACACGCTCTGCCACTTTATTGAAGCTCTGACTGTCACTGCAAGAAACAAGTGGGGTGGATTGTGAGGTAATGACACAGAGCTTTAATGGAACACTGATTATCGTCTACCGCACCTGGATTTATGGTGGTTGTCAACGTCGTCTCCACCCATAGTGGAGGGGAGCGTGGCGTTGAGCTCCTGCTGTTCGTCGTGTTGCAGGTGGAAGGCCTTCAGGGGGTTCATGGTCCAGTCAAACAGAGGGTCGTACAGCAGCACCTACACGACACAACCACACGGTGCGATGCTAAATAGAAGGAAACACCTTTACGTTGTGTGACACTGATGCGATCTCACCTCTACTATAGTGAGCAAGGCTTCTTGAGCGTTCCTCATCACCTCCATCGTCTTCTCACAACACCTGCACACAAAATAAAACACACAACACCAGCTGGAGGAACAACTCAAGATCTTTGAATCAAAAAAATGCACAATCTCCACCTCACCTCCTGAAAACTCCCTCCACCCCAGTGATGCCCATTCCGTCTACAATGTCTCTGGACAGCCTGAAGGGGACGGTTTCAGGGGTGGGAAGGATCTTCCCCTGCTCAAAAGCGACACCTCAGACAAAAAGATCATAAACTAACATGATGAACTCAGCAGTTTTTGCAATGCGATTGAAATTCATGAATTAGAATTTGTTTTTTCTAGTTGTAGGACGTTCCTCCTGTGACGGTAAAAGCATCCCGTTGCTTAGCAGCAGCAGAGAGAATGGAAGACTTTCTATTTGCAATCAGTAATCAAGAAAAAAGGAGTGAATAATTTTACCTAAATCGATGTGAATCAGTTCGGCGGTCTGTTCGTCAATCAGGATATTCTGGATGTGTCTGTCACCCAAACCCACAATGTAACCCACTGAGGATGGAAGACAGGAAGGTCAACACAATGAAGGCCCGACACGACTCAAACGTTTTCTTTTGTGTGAGCCGTGATGTTGAGGATTTACTGTTTGTACCTATGGAGGAGGTGGCCACGCTGCGAGTGTAAGCCAGCCGTTTCTCCATCCACACCGCGGGGTCCAGGAATCGTTCCATGCAGAAATACCTAAAGACGGGCCTGAAGTTCTTGCACACTTCGCTGTAGGCCTGGAGCTTCTCATCAAACGCCAACCTCTGAGCGTCCTGTAGGGACGAGCTGGGATGAACGTGTACCTCTGATTGGATTTGCAGTTCATGTTTTGAAACGGAAGCAGTACCATCATCTTTCTGCGGCAGCCCATGTTGGTCCAGTCCTGAGGTCTGAAGCGTTTGTGGGCTCCTTTATTCGGATCCACCAGAAACTCGCCGATTGGAACCGTACCGGAACACCATTCCAACACGCCACTACGCTGGGAGAACGGCACCACCTGGTACAAAGCAGGAAAGGGTTTCTGTTGTTTTACTCCCTAATAATAAGGAGGAAAGACGAGAGAAGCAGATATAAGAAAGGCGGTTTCAAAACAAGATGTGTGTTACCTTGTATCTTCTGATGTTGAGCTTTCTCTTGCGAGTGTCGGTGTTGCGCTGCAGCAGCATGGAGCACATGCTGAAGACCTGCTGCATCACCGCATCCTGCCGCAAGTCGTCCTGACCCTGTTCACAACGAGAGAGGGCAAAGGTCATAGGCTGACCAGCGATGAGCTCAGGTCGGTTGAATGGCTTCTATGATTCGGGGACTCAGAGAGAGAAGCTGGGTTTTGAAAGTTCATGAAGAGAAGAAGTCCTGCCAATCAATGCTACATACTAAATGTTAGCTTTGAACCTTCAACTTAGGTTCACAGAAACTCTAGTGTCTAAATCCATTTATGTTGTACGAAGAATTAAGTTATTAAAATACCAGACTGTTTCTTAATTTTTTTTTGTGTCTTAACGTTTTTGTTACTTACAGAAGAAACAAATATTTACCTAGACTCTAGGCATTTATGCTCCTGAACTACAAAATATCACTGACACATTTTCCACAGTTGAGTGACTACAACATCTTTACCACATCTCCATGAGATGCTTAAGTATCACACATTTTCTTTATAAAATAGGGACAAAATATAAGGTGTAAATAAAATAACGTTGACCTACAAATTTGCAAGGTTAATGACCAGAACAAGTGTTATTTCATCGTGACTCTGCCAGATGTCTAAGCGGTGAATGATTAGATGTTAAGTGTCTGACAAACACAGATCACACACCTCTCATTACGTCGCTGTTTGTGATCTAACAAACATTCCATTTGTCCCGTTACAAAAACAAAGATTAATCATTAGCAAATGGAAAAGAACTGAAGTGTGAAGCGAGACTTTAATCAGCGCTTCTGCTTCAAAGGGAAGGTGTTTGTTTGGTCAGGAACTCGGCGAGAGAAAGGAAAGTATTTGCACAAGAATACCCTCACTTAGCCAGGAATTAAAGGGAAACTTCTAACAAAATACGCAGCAGACGTCCGCCTACCTTGACCAGCTGTCTCCGGCTCTTGCCATCGGAGCCGATGCAGTCGATGATCTTGGGCAGGTTGACTCCTCCGACCAGGCGATACTGAGGCACGAAGGATCTGATGGTCACCGTGTTGTCATAGGAGCCGGACGGATCCACCTAAATGCAAGACGATGCAGAAACAAAGTGATCAAGTTACTTATTCCAAAATCTGTGACAACAGGAAGGGATAACAAGAGGAGTTTCACCTTGATTTCCATCGTGGGGATGACGACCTCATCCAGGTCTTTGATTTGCATGATGGGTTGGTCAGCGGGGATGGGAATGGCCTCTATGATAAAGCAAAGGAAAATGACTTCAGCTGGACACACACATGATTCAGGCTGAGAACAAGAGAAACATCTCCCCAGAAATAACAACTAGCATTTGACATTTGTGCTGAAAATGAATTCTTTGTCCATGCAAGCCTCTATAAAACCTGAAAAAAACAACTATAATAACCTCGCAAAGCACGTAGCATCATGATAGAGCCTACAGACATATAATGGTAGCAGTGCAATGTAGGCTACTGTAGAAACACTGTTCTGTGTGTTGATGTGTATCCTACAGTACTCACTCTTCTCAGTTTTGTGTTTGCTGGCATCCATATAAGCCAGAGTGATGTAAGCGTCGCACAGACGAGCCATCCCTCTGATCATCTGAGTTTTCTTCTGCTTGACCCCATGAATGACCTTCTGGGCCACATCTGAACGCTCCTGCAGGAGAGAAACTCGTCAAAGACTGCAAATTTTGTTGTATGTTCCTATGACATGAAAACGAGTCCCGTTGGAGCTGCAAGAGAAAGTCTCACCAGGTCGAACTGGGATGGCTGCTGCGGAGCGTTCCTGGACATCCGGGTCCGGCTGAAGTCCTCGTCTTTGTTGGCGTTCACCAGGGCGAAGATGATGAAGAGCGTGTGGTGAGGGTGCTCCAGGCAAGCTCGGCTGATCAGCTGTAAGTGGAGGAGACAAGTGAAGCAGCATCTGCATAATTCTTTTACTTACCTCAAACGATTTTTCATGAATTGAACTGATAATGTGATAACATTAAGAAAAAAAATTTAAGTTACATCGTTGAGGACATCATGGAAGCCTGTGTCCTCAGTGACGCCCGCTGCCATTCTGGTCCCCATGCGAGCAGCCAGCTGATACATGAGAGGCAGGAACTTATAGGAAGGGATCATCTTCACTCCTTTCTGGAAGAGACATCTGATTTATTGAACACACGTTTCTTTCATTTGAAGTACAGACAAGCAAAGGAAGTACTTTCCTCACCTTCATCATGTCATTAACGGCCTTAACGTCAGCGTTCTCCAACCACAGAGATGCCAGGCGGAACACCCACATGTCGTGCTCCTCTCCTTCCTCCAGACACTGGATGTAGTTTTCCACCGCCTTGCATAAGAAGCGCTGGCGGTCTGCCTGCAGGTTGGACAGGGCCTTCTGGTCCAGCTGCAGCTCTTTCTGCACTTTTATGGTGTATCTGTGAAGTCAGAGGGGAAGCAAGTTCAACCAACACCTACTTTATTTCCTCTGCTGCCCCTGCTTTTCGAACACAAACCTGTTGGACGTCACTTTATGTTCCCTGATCAACTCCACCTCCTCTTTGGCCTTCTCCAGCAGGGCCTGCTTGTTCTCAAACTCCGACGAGTTCATGTATTTGTCGATGCTTTGGTACTGAGCGTCGGAGAAGCGGGCCAGAGACAAGTAGGCCTCTGTCCGCTGACTCTGCAGCCTGACGTCCTGGTGAACCATCGATTCTTCCTCAATCACCTCCACGGCCTGGAGGACAGGAGAGGAGAGGCTTGAAAGTGACAGACACATGAATAATGTAAAGCTGTCCACACCGACGCCACATCCCGAGAACATAAACTCGAAACTTGCGGAAGTTTGAAAGTTATGTCTTCAGGACTTCTCCGTATTTATCTGGGCATAGATAAATAATTTGTGTGGGACAGGGTGACAGCATCCCGTCTGAATGAGGAGTCCTATTTCCTCTTACCCTTTCCAGGTACGTCTCCAGTATGACTCCAGGGCTTTCCAGGCAGCTCTCTGCCAGCCAGTTACCGCACAGCCTGAGGCACTCAGTGTAGACCGGGACCATGGCCGGATTTAAAGTGTACTGGTCAACGAAATATAAAGCAGGGAACAGTTTGGTGAATCGCCTCAACATTATGGGTTTTACTTGTTTTGATATTTTTATTATGATAGGTCGATTATTATCTTTCAGAATTCTGTCAGAATGGGAAAAAAAAAAATCTCAATCTTGCAAAAAAAAATTAATTTAGAATCTAGATCCACCTCATAAGTGAATTATGAGGTGAATAAATCAGTGCCAGGGGATTACGTTGTGATACTTCGGTGTGTCCCACCTTTTCTTCCAGGTTGTTTATCATTTGTCTCAGACGTCCCAGAGCCAGTCCCTGCTCTCCCTTCGCCCAGAACACCCTGGCTTCTTCCAGTTGCCATGCCGACACAGCGGACGAAGCTCCTGACCCTCCACTGCCGTGATGCTTCATCTGAAAGACTGCCCGTTCTGCTAGCTGCACAGGAAGCACAACACAGTTAGGAAACACTCTCACACGCAGACGCACACACACATACACATTACCTGTGTGTTCCCAGCCTTGCATGCTAGCCGACAGAGCTCCATGAGGTGGTCAGTAAAGACAGAGCCGAGGTGATAGCCGGCGTTGCCGCCAGCGTCCAGCCTGGACATCAAGGTGTTCTGGGCCACAGAGCGAACAGCCAGGATGGGCTCCACCAGAGGGAAGTCGCTGTCGGCGAGCAGCTGTGAATGCTGCCGCCACTGGCTGCAAACTCTGCTCAGTGACTCATCTGAGAACGGCCTGGGAATAAAAATACAGGAGGTAAAGTTTTATTTAATAAATGCGTTTCACCCATGATCTCAGAGGAGAGACAGCGTTTCAATGTCTGACTGATTTCACCTGGAAAAGAGCTGTTTGACACTTTCCAGCTCCCCGATGCTCTGCAGGTTCCTGAGAGTTGGGTACAGAGAGGACACGGCCTCCAGGCTGCCCCTGCACAGCTCCTCCACCTCCGCACTCCTGTGGACGTGAACTGTTCAGCTGACGTGGAGGTAAGACTTGAACTTTGTGTATAAATGTCTCGCGTACTTAGCCTGTTTCATCATTTCGTCAAATACGGAGAACTCTTTGTCTCGCAGCGCTTGCAGAGAAGAAAACACCGACTCGTGGAATCCACATTTGGATTTCTCACCCCTGATGAAGAGAAATCAGCTGAAATACTGCTGGTGGTTCTCAGGTGCGTGGTGGAACAGACGCTCACCTCGATGGCAGCTCACAGTCCCACTGAGTGTTCCTCCAGGCGGCCTGAAAGCGGAGCTCTCTCAGCTCGGCTCCCCACTCCAGCCCTTCACTCTCCAGACCCCTCATGTAGGTGGTGAGGATGCTGCTCAGGCCGAAGTTCTGCAGTCCCTGATAGGAGAGAAGAATACCAGACATAGAAATTAAACTTTAACTGTCTCACCTCCCTACTGACATAATAATATCATTATTTCACCTCTACAATCCCAACTTGTCGCGTGACCTCAGGCAGAGTTGCGTGGAGGTCGTATGACGTCAGGGCCTTCCCCCACATTGCTTCGTGCTCGTAGGTTCGAATCCTATACACCACGACCAAACAATGGTATGAGTGACAACATGAAGGACACCGAGCACATCTGTCGGTCTCAATTAAATACTTTTAGACGACCTCGTCAGCGGACTAGTCGTCGTGTCCCCGCCACAGCCGTACAGACTGTCGGGCTCTCCAATGCTCCGATACACCTCGATCAGCAGCTCCTGGGAAGGACAGCAATCAAACAATGAATGGATGGAAAGAATGAATTTCCCAGTCGTTGTCAAGAGATTTAACATGAGCATATTTGTATTGTTACAATAAAAAAAAACTAAACAAAAGCCAACAACTGGAGGAACTGACCTGCAGACTGATGGTGTCCTCCTCACTTTTCTCAGTCAGGCTGGAGATGGTGAAGGTCTGGCTGTTCTCTTCAAAATTGAGCCTCCGTGTTGCTTTGGATTTGGTTCTGTGGATTTTTTTTAACATATGGATGAATTAAAAAGGAAACATCCAACAAGCCCTGAAAAGAATCGTTTCACCAAAACAAACAGTAAAACAAAATTTTAATACGTGCACCAATGAAATAAAAAAAAAAAAATTAAAATTCAATGCCTCTTTTTTTCCTATGGAAATCCATTAAGATGTGCAGGATTTTTTCAAAGTAAATATAACCAGCTTAGAAGGGGTTAAAAAAACTCACAAAGGAAAAAAAAACAAACAACAACTAAGAAAAAAGATTTTGGACGTTATTATGATTATTATTAAAATGTTTCCACACCTGCAGCTGTCCTCGGTGTCCGCCCTGATCTTGTCCACATAGATCTCGGTGTACAGTAGGGCTGTGAAGTGAGCTGAGCAGGACTGGGCAGCTTTGGCCACCTCCAAGTAGTTCAGCTCCAGCCAGAAGTTGGAGTCACACACCGTCCCACAGGAGCTGCTGGGGGGCAGATGCAGAGTTAATGTGCTCCAGAAGCAGGGCATATTTTCCAAATTTAAAACAATCTGAAACATTTTGGATCAAAAAAACAAACCTCTTAGTTTCCAGTGGTCTCTGCTGGTGTCTCAGATAGTCGATGACAGCGAGCATCGTACGCAGGGAGGTCTTGTCATACAAGCCTTGGCTAACGGTGTCTGACTCTGTGAAGATTAATTAATGCAGAGCTCTGAACTGTTAGACTGAATGAATACTGCAGTGTGTCTGTCTGTCAAACTCACCGGAGTGGCAGTTGAGTGGCGTGGCAGACCGACTGGAGGCCTGAGAACTTCTGGAGCAAAAGCTGAAGAAGTCCTGAATGTGGGAGGAAAATGACTCTCTCCACTGCCCATCAGGGTCGTCCAGGAGGATGGCGTGAATGATGAGAGGCAGCAGCGTCTGACAGCAGTCGACCCACACCTGGAGACAAACAGATACAGGTATAGACACATCTGGGGCGTTGGAGCGAGAGAATGGACTTGAAATGAAACAAAAAGTGGATCACAAATGCAACACAAGGATGAAGGTGGCGTCAATGCGCTCACCAGACACAGCGGCTTTGACAGCAGCAGAGCCTCGCTCCTGACTCCTCCGCTGTCGATCAGTGCGCAGCACAGAGCTCTCAACCAGGCTTTGTGAGTTCCCGCCTGTGGAATCCAAAACCCCCGACTCTCCAGCTTTTCTCTGGCCTCTGAGTTCTCCTCGATATTCACAGCTGCCACCTGATCGGGCAGAACAGTCAGTCAGAACAGGGTGGACAGTGCTAGTAGTCGTCTCTATAGCTCTACATCCTCACAAAAGCGATCTGTCCTCATTCAGACTCATCCACATAAACACCCGTCACCCACCTTCGTCTTGGCCTTTCTGAAGGGATTGAGGTAGGCCAGCATGGGGTCTCCTTTGTCTTTATGCTGCTCCCAGAAATCGATGCCAGACTGAGTGGCCAGGATGCTCTTCACACATTGGACAGCCGACTGCTTCACTTCAATGCTGCCAACAACCACAACACAGAAGGTAGGGAACAGTAAATATCAAACCCCCCCTTAATCAAACGGAACAATCTATCTAACATGGGCCGCACCGCTGTTGAGTGAGGGCGTCGTTCAAGCAGTTGAGGACGATGTAAAGACGTTGCAGCTCGGTGGAGGTGTAGAGAAACGCAGCCTTTTCATAAAGGGGGTCGCTGCCGTGAAGCAGGGCGATGGTGGAGAAATCTACAGGACCCAGTTCTCCCAGGCAGCCGCCCGCCGCCTCTACAGGAAAAGATCTGTGGTGTCAAACCTGAAAACGGTCCAGACACATCTGAGCAGCTGTTTGATTTCATACCGAGAATGCGGGCCCCTCCGGGGTAATTGGCCGCCAGCTTACAGAGCTGGAGCAACCTGAGGACCAGCTTCACCAGGACGCTGTTGGTGGGTTCGGCTGCAAAGAGGGTAAAGACAGGACAGTGAACCCAAGAGGAATTTGCATGACACAAACAATTTATCCCCTCGGGTGGCATCGCACAATGACACTCTTTCAGCAGCTCTCGGATCTGTCCCTTGTTTCTGTGCAGCTGTCTGGTCAGCTCTTTCACTCCCTCAAGTCTGGTCAGGGGTAAGGAGTCACAGGAAGTCACTGACAGGAAGTGGGATATCTCCTGAAACGTGACAGACATAGGTCACCCAGTACATTTGGGACTCACCACACTATATTGAATGCATTGTAATGATATAAAGTGACCTCGCTACCTGTCTCAGCGTGAAGGTCCCAGTGTTGTATTTAAGCATGTGCTGCACAGATCGTAGCTCTCTGAATTCGGGGAGGTCAGGAAAAGGCTCCAACCTGCTGACGGCTTCTTTTAGCTTCTGTTGGTTTTCAATGATGAGAAACTGCAGAAGTCTGAGCACCTAGAGGTGTCAGAGAGGCATAGAGATTCAAATCTGAGGCAAATCCCATAAAGCTGCAGTCACATGACAATTATGACTAAAACTGAATGGGAAACGCTTCAAAAAAATACAAAGAATTCCTAATGAATCAGAAAACTTGTGAATCAGAACAGTCTTCTCACCTGTTGTGAAACTGTGGGCTGACTGGTCACCTTAGCCGTAAGGGTCGCAACAATGACCTGCAGGTGGCAGTCAAGAGCGTCATCGCAGAACTGTAGGGCCGCCCGACACACAGAGGTCAAGAGGTCACAGCACAGGGAGATGCTCCGGTTATAAACTTCATCACACTGAGCTGGTCTGTGGGTCAGAGAAGTACAATCCGGTTCAGGCCAACAGTGACGGAGTTGCGTCTATATGCCGCCTGCTTGCATGTGACCCACCTGCTGTTGATGTGATGAATGAGCGTGTAGATGATGTCCCTGAGGACGAAGGCCCATGCTCCTCCCAGGCCGTCCTTCACCTCTCTGAGCAGCAGGTTGACAAACAGGTGGTACATGAGGAGGATGCGATGACGCTCATAGCTGTTGGTCGTCTCCGCCGCTCGTTCACAGATCGCCAGCAAAATCCTCTGGATAGAAATCTGCCACACAAAAAAAAAGAACAAAGTTATACAGTACAGAGTAGTTAACAGTGTAGAAATTGGGGATCAGTCAAACATCTTACAGGAGTTTTGGAGAGAATGGTCACCAAAGACTTGTGGGTGTCGCTGTGGCACTTGCTGAGGTAGTCCAGCGTCGCTTTAATGACATGAGAGTTGAAGTACGGCGGGTTTGGTGCAGGATCCAGTTCTCTGACAGGCAATAAACAGCAAGAGTGGAATCTAATCTCAAATTTATTTTTTTTAACAAATAATTTTAAGTATAAGGATGATATAATATAAGGAAGGCAGTGTAAACTTGAACTACAGTTACCCAATAAAACACTTCAGGTCTCCTTCATCCACTTCGGTTCCACTCCCCTCGTACAGAGTCATTAGCAGTTCCACCACTATGTCTGCCAAGTTGCTGTGGATCAAGCTGTCGATTTGCTGCAGACAAAACAGTCTTTACTAACATCAAATATATCCAACATTCCATTACTGTACTTTCTTTTCACTTAAAATGTAGCTCAAGATGTTACTTGTTAATCCTTTATAAATATTTGTTTGGTTTATCAGCAACAAATATCTAACCCCTGGATGCAGATGCAGGTTGATGTTATCCAGTCTGGTTTACCTGTTTCCCCAGACAATTGGCATCTTTGAGCAGGTCGTACACCCGGTGGGCCTTTTCTCGCTGTTGCGCCACCTGTGCATCCTGGCCAGGCAGGGCAAAGTACGGCAGGATGTTGACCACGATCTTGGGGAAACAGTCAGCCAATAACCCTCGCCAGTCCTTCTCTAGATACTGACTGATAGACTTCACCTGCTTAAAGTCATCCAGGAAGACCAAGTGGGGCATCAGCACCTGATAGGTGGAGCTGTGAGGGGTCAAGAGATGACAGGGGATGAAGGTAAGATGATTGTTAATGGCGGTAGGAGGGGAGAACAGACTTTATATCCTCACTTATAGAAATCTTTGACGTTGTCGTGATCTAGGAGGCCATAAGGGAAAGATCCAAGAGTGTAGCGATCATCAGACTGTCTCAGTGCGAGCCACTCGGCTACCAAATAATACAGGTGAGCGCTGACAAATGCCTTCACATTCTTGTAGCCCAGAACTTTGGATACGCTGCAGAGCATCTGCAACAAAGAAAACCTTGTTTGTCTTATTGAGCAATAAATCAACACTCTTTTCGTGACAACACAGCCTTCAGCATCAAATTCCCACCTTTTTAATGAGCTGTTCCTCTATGTCATTTTCCTTGTATGACTGGAAAAGGGCAAACAGACACTGTTTTTCACAGACCGGGCTACAACAGAGCACGACAGACAAGCTCTTCAACAGAGCGGCCTTGCGATTGAACGGCTCATCCTTATGATCCGCTGATGAGCTGCTTCTCTATGTACGATCACACGGAAACAAGAAGCATTAGATAAAGGAAATTTTTTTTCTTTTTCTGATTCGTGTCACATCCTTCCAACAAGTTTTGTGCAAATCTGTGCACCAGATTTCCTACTTGGCAGAAGAAATAACCATTTCAACACTTAAACTCACCGGAAGCCTCATTCCTTCTTGAGCCTTCAAGTAAACCCTCTCGAAAGCCGCCTGCTGGTGTTTGAGCGGCAACATTTTTCCCTTATCTGGATGCTCTGTTCTCATCTCCAGAAACAACCTGGTCACACAGGAGAATTATGCTGATGATCACTTTTATTGTTTGCTCAATGACTTCCAATTTCATCAGTGAAGTCAGCATACCTCTCCACGGACATGGCTACCAACATGCGAACTTGGTGATGGGCATCAGCGAGGTGAGATGGAAGGATGCGATACACTGGAACATCCTCCTTGCTGTTGGGTCCTCTCATGCTTAAAAACGCCCATTGACAACAAGGGTCAGCCTATCAGAAGGGGGCAGAGTGACAAAACTAATGATACGGATGTGAACGCCCAGTTGAATGTATGCTGGACCCCTGGAGAATGAAACATGGCTGATCACATCACCTCCTGACAATCTCTGAGAGCTTACCTCCAGCAAGGCAACCAGGCAACGGACTAAAGCAGCTCGAACAGCTACCACACATTTCCCTGTTTGGCTCAGGAAACTGAAACCCAGCACAGCGGTTGAGTAAATATCACTTCATCACACACAGATTGAAGACATATTATGACATTTTGCTAAAAACTTTCTAAAAAGTTGCTAAAAAACAATTTCATGTCAGGTTTACAGGATGTCTAATAGAAATGTGCCACTAACCAGAATCCAGACACCACTTGAAGAAGGGATCCCTGAACGTGTCTCATTTCTTCTGGTAGGTGGTGAGTTTCTCCCAGGCTCCTGATGGAGGGTAACAATCCCAGCAGAATAGCAGCACAGATCTCTTGGTCCTGACGGTACAGAGAACACAGGTCCCTGGCGACACAAGATTAACCCACTTTTAATATTCTTGACTTGGATTAGGTGGAAAAAAAAAGAAAGAATCAGAAACAGTAACAGAAAAATTTCCTACGCCAAAGGACGAAGCAGCATATCGAATTCCTCTGGAGAAAGGGAGCCCTCGACAGGAAGCTTCTTCAGCAGGACGAGATACTAGAAGACAAACAGATATTATTATCCAGCGGCTTCGCTACCATCTCCAGTGGAACCAGGCCTCTCAGCTGCAGCTGCCACCCACCTTCTGGAGGTGCAGGGCTTTGCTGAAGTCAATGTGCTCCAACAACAACAGCAGCTTGCGGCGCACCTCCCGCGGCTTGAAGAGCAGGTCATGGACCGGCTGAACAGAACCACATTCACACAGGAACTCCAAGACCGCAAGGAAAGCCAGATCCTGTTGGGTCAGATGATGGTCTGCGAGCAGACTTTTCGCACCTGAAGGACAAGAATTTGTTTTAAAATTTTCTACTTGTAAAAGAGGCACGGATTTACAGAGCAAGTGATCCCTTCTCACCCGGCCCAAAGGACGCATCGCTGTTGTCTCCCTTCTGTCTGTGGGATACATTGCTGCTGCTGCTGCTGTGGGACTCATGTCCTTCATCAAACAGGTCGATGTCATCTCCTTGTTGAGCTTTTGACACGTCCCAGGCTTCGTCCATGTGATCATCTTCATCCACAGCACAGACTCGCTTTGAAACATTGCTCAGCTGAAGAGGAAAGGAAAAAAGATTCAAGTCTTTTTTTGTATCCACACCTCTCAAATCTGCTATATTTACAAGATACCTCTTACCAAAAGTTTGCAGACTTCAGACAGTTCACTGAGGAGACCAGCTGGCAGGATCTTAATGAACAGACTGGAGAAGCGAGAAGCTTTACCCTGCAGAAGAGAGGACAAGATGTTAAAAAAACAGACTAATCTAAATACTGAATTACTTCAGTATTACGCATGCTCCCATTTTGTCACCCTGCTTTTCCTGCTGGCTGCCTTTGTGCAGAGATTCATCACAGATCGAAGCATCTTCATGGTTCCTTCCTCTGACATCTTCACTTTGACGCTATAAACAAAACCGCTCAACTCCTGTGCCAGCGCCTGGTGACAAGGACACACCAACGATCTTCAATTCTTTGATGCTTGGATGCGGTACTTTACATATTAAGACGCCAGAATGAGAAATCTTCAGTCTTCTTTTGATGCATTTGATACCTTGGCTTTAGAGAAGAGTGGTGAACAGCAGGCCTCCTCCTCAGTCAGGATGCCCGTGGAGACGTAACCCGCTGAAACACCGGTTAGCAGACTGAAGCAGCGCACCACGCATTCTGCTGGAGTGGCCTGAGACTGTAGGCGGAATCAAAATATAAATGTTTTTTGTCATAATGAAGACATCACAGACATATTAACAGATGTATTTGACTTTGACTCACATCAGGAGAGTAACAGCTGAGCAGGTTGTCAGAGACACAAAGCAGAGATTGTTCCAACTTGTTTCTCAAGCCGGGAACGTCAGCGAATTGAGCGTCAGCTGAAGCCTTTTGCAACGACTCATCCATTCCTCGCATCACTAAGGGCAGTGTGTTGAAACTGAACTGCAGGTACAGACTCTCGATCTCTTCCAGGTCATCTTTGGTTGAGGTTTCTTCTTCAACAGGGGCACTTTGAAAAGTAATTGAGAATTGAATTACTTCCGTACCATTGAATCATAATAATTATTGAAATAAAAAATTGAAACATGGGTTGAACAAGTCATTATCATCATGTTGGAGGTTAAAGCACTCAGGATCATTTCCTCTACCTTTCTGCTCCTTCAGCACCGAGCAAAAACTTGAGGCCGGCTCTTGTGTCTTTCAAAGTTATAGAGACCAGAATGTTCGCTATTAGATTGTAGGGAAATTCTCTGCACACAAAACCGGAATAAAAATTGACATTAACAGACGCAATGATTTTAGAAATTACCTGATTTATATTGTTAAATATAGATAAAACCAAATCACCAACTTGCAAATGATGGGGTGTGGTCTGGAGCTTTCTTCCACCTCGTCGCTCTGATCGGTCATCAGCAGCCAGGCGATGAGGGACTCCTTCAGGGTCAGGGATGCTGGGAAGTCCCAGCCTGAGCTAGAGTTCAGACTTTTAGGGACCGGATATTGCAGCAGAGTTTGGGCCAGACAGAGAACAGAACTCCTGTGGATGGAGAGAAAAAGTAAATACAGTCACCAACAAGCGATAGGTTCTCAACATGAACAGAGATCTTAACGTTATACACCCGGACTCACTGAGATGGTTTGCATGCTGATCCAGAGAAGAGCTTCCAGAGCTCCCGGTCCAAACTGATCAACCCGCCGTGGATCACAGAGCTCAGCAGGTCAAGACAGAGAACCTCCGTCTGGGGTGAGCTGACCCCTCGCACTGCAAGGGCCCACACCCTACCCCAAAGCCTACCAAGCTCCATTTTGTGGATGTGGGCCTTCTCGGGATACTGGACCTGGCACCGGGCCACCTCCCTTAAACAGCGCAGCACATACGGCCCCCTCTCTCCTCTACGCTGCTCCACCAGGAGCTGGAACAAGACTGACAGCAGTGGGACCAGCTCCCGGCTAGGCATCAATGATGGGTACTTGGAGGTAAGCACTGTCGTGATCTGCAGCCTGAGAAATGAGGATTTAAGAGGAAAATTTTTGTGATTTGTTATCTGAAGTGGGCAAATTGAAATACTTTTTAAGTTATCTAACATAAAGTAAAACAGATAAAGCCAAATTTAAGCAGCAAAACTCATATGTTCCTGTGATTCTCCTACCAGGGTATAACATCAAAGTCGCTGAGATGAGGCTGCAGGCGGTCCCGGAGGACCTCCCAGCCCATTTCAATGCGTCGTCGTTTGCTGGCTGCTCCACAGGAGGGGCTTCGGTGAGAGGCCTGGATCACCTCCATGACGTGGGCGTCATTGCCATCAGCGAACAGCTACATTCAGAAAAAGAGATTAAATAAGTGTTGAGCAGATGGATGCCTGTACAGTAAACACACTGGTCTGTTACCTGGTGACAGATGTCAGCTGTTAACTCAATGAGATTGTCTTTCACTGCTATGTGTCGGGTCCCAGTGACGTACTTCCCTCTACTGCCTATATGGCTGATTTCTCTGATCAAGGCCTCATACAGGTTGTAAAGCAGACTCCTCCACCTGACCCAGTCCTCAGCATGAGCACCTAAAATACAAAAAGAGACCACTAGTGAGTGCTTATTGGGTTAAGGACATACCTACCGTTGGAAAAGTTTAAATTGAATTATGAATCTAATATGAAAATGTGTTTTTGAAAATTTTCTTTGACATCGCAATTTAAACTTTGACAATTAAGTCAGACAGGCTTTACGGCAAGCTGAGAATGATAACCAAGTTAACATAAAGCCTGTCTACCATACAAGGAGAAGAAAAATAGTTTTAATGAAAAAAGGAGTGCCCTCTACCTGTATCTTGTCTTTTGGCCCCTTTGGGGTGGTGAACACAGATCTGCAGGTTAAAGAACTCCACGATCTCTTGTTGGAGAGCCGCACTGGGCCTCATTTCCTCCCAGACATACAGAATAGGAGTGAGAAGCTCCTCTCCCAAGTGGCAAACCCTCATCCGACAATTCATGGCTGCTGATCTCAAGAAAAAATTGAGAGCAGAGATGAGGTGCTCCAAAACAGCCAAATGTTTCTCCTCCCTAAACAGGAAACAATAAGCACATCATGTCTGCATGGATTTAACTCCGAAATCCAGTACGATACTGACGAATGACTTCACCTGGCATTTAGCAGCGCTTTGGAGAAGAAGCTGAACAGAGCGTTGCTGTATCCTTCGGTCTGCATACAACAGCCTTGCACGACTGTATGGATGACTCTGCTCACAAGAACACGGTTGATGGACTTGAATGATGAGTTGAACAAGTGACAGTACAAGTCCAAGAGATCTAGGGATCACAGTTACAGACAGAAAGGGGCTCATCTAAGTGATTTCATAACACTTGCAATGCAAAGTGAGAAATACGCGTAGCATTTCTAGTATTAGTTTCCTATTATTTAAATATGATTCAGACAAATTTCCTACTGACTGTGCCACTGCTGCGGAGTGATGTCACACCAGTACTTGCGAACAGAGAGAATGTCTTTTACTAGGAGGCTGCTGTAATCTTCTCCATATGCTGAACAGCTATATGAACTCTGCAAGACTTCCATCACATGTTTCAGCAGCTCATTACACTTCAGTCGAGGCCCACCTGCAGGCAGCGAGAGAGACACATTAGGGTTCAGACTAATTGCTCAGCATTATTCGGATTTCTGCTAAGGGTAATGAACCAGGGGAAGTAAGTTTTTACGTTTGTTTGCGTAACGGATGAAGTATTTGATCAAGCTGCAAATTTGGGCCATCTTCTTCTGACGGCTCGCCAGCGTTGTAGCCGTGACATTGGATTTACTCGACTGCATACTCTCAGTCTCCTTCTGGACATAACGCTGCAGAGAACTGACATAAAAAAAAGTGTGTATGCACTGAAGAGTAGAATATCCAAGCCATTCATCAGGTATTAAAACAAAACTTTTGATAAAGTAAAGCATTCTAAAGATGCAAAACCAACATTTTTTGTGTAGTCAGCTGACATTCATTTGTGTTAGCATCAGATGTGGCAAAACTAATTTAGTTATCATAAAACTGCCCTCACAGTATGTACAACCATTTTTAAAACTGAGAAAAGGCTTTCACATTATGAATGGCACATACACTGAGAGAGCCTACCTGAAAACAGCATCCCATGTGAGCTGCTTGGAGCCTTTAGATTTAAGCCCAGATGTACGATCCAACTCCTGCACAACCTCTGAAGTTCGGATGAGCCGTCTGAAACGTTCAGCTTCTTTCTGGAGGCATGAAGGGGGGACACAGCTGTCAAAATGTAGGTTTTATACTGGTGCAGGATGCCATCATATGACACTACTTTCATTGTGAACTTGCAGGTCTGATCACCTTCCTCTCTGTAGCCTTGTCATTCTCCAAGCCTCTGCAGCAGACCAGTAGATCATGAAGAACTAGACTCATTGTGTGTATCTGGAAGAGGGCGCAGCTCTATTTCACCTGTCAGGACAGTGTGTTGTCATTCTTCCACATTATGTCCACGATGCAATCAGAATTAGCAACTCTCATCCTGGCCCTGATGCACACGAGGTATAATAATAACAACAAAACAGTCTAAGACTTCAACTTTAGTCAATCATTCTGACAACACAACCTGTAGCCCTCAGTATGCTCACTTCCTTCCAGTGGCTATTTTGGTCGTAGTAAGGCAGTTACCACAGTTACAGCGACGCTAACTGTGTAATAGCCTCTCTCCGTTCACAACTTTGCCATCTTCACAGACACGCGCACGAAGACGTCACCACGCAGAAAATTCCCGCCCACGCAAAAAAACGTCGCTTCCTGTCACCGAGTTGTCTGTGGCTATAAAATATATACAGAAATAAACCTTTTATTATAAATGTGATATTTTAAAAGTAGCATTTAAAATTCATGATCAATATTTGACATTCACATGCATTTCACAAAGCAGTTTAGGGGACGTAAATGAGCTTGACGTTTCATATTGGACTACAACTACCGGCATGTCCATCGGTAGTTGACATGCCGGTAGTTGTACACTAATGTTTGAGACTTCCGGGTTATACGCGCTTGAGTTCCCCGCCTTTTAAGTAAAGGACGTCGCCTTCACAATAAGGCCACTTATGCTATAAATTTGATGCTATAATTCATTTTGGGAGACTTTTCTTGAATATGTAACGAATTATTCCCCACTGCGTGTTTATATCACATTAGAGACAGCCATGTTGTTACCGTCCGACGTCGCTCGGCTTGTTTTGGGTAAGTGTTCTGTTGTCAGATTAAGCAAAGCTACATTGCTAGCCAATGATAATTACTGGTTTACAGTTTGTCAATTGCTAACAAGTGAGTAATCAGATGTGCTATTTCTTTGGATGTGTTTAAATATCCTTCCTCAGGGTACCTCCAAGAAGAGGGATTGTCTGGCACAAGCCAAGCGTTCATTCACGAAAGCCCAAACCTGAGAGAATATGCGGACCACACCATAGGAGATGGAACGATTCCTGCTTGTTTGTTTGTAAGTGTGACTTTTGTGACATCCTGTATAAAACTTAAATTCATTAAGACACAAAATGAAAATATGACTGTTGTTTTTTTTCCCGTACACAGTCTGTCTTTGGGAAAAGCTTGACAACCATATTAAATGAATATGTGGCTACCAAAACAAAAGGTGAGATAATCTGACATTGTTCCCCTCTCAAAGTATGCCATTAATAATGTTGAATATTCTTACATGACTGGATTACATGGTAAATAAAAATTGTTTTCATATTGATTATCATGGATATTTAACATGCTGTTGTAGCTTTAAGAGTATCCAGATAATAACTGAAGCCTGAATAAAGGTTTCATTTGTTTAAATTCACATTATGTAAAAATTGAAGTTTGCAATCACATCTTGGTTGAGAATACTACGTTATCTATGTTATCATAAAAGCACAAGACTGGTAATTTAGGAAATAATTTTGGAAAATAATGACATTGTCGCTGTGATGGAATTTATTTAGGGTAATTTCAGGAAAACTTTTTACATCTCGCTTCAAAGTGGTGATGTATTGAGATTGTCGGCATTTGTGTGTTCATCCTTCCTTCCGTCCATCTTTCTTCTTCTTCTAATTCTTCTTCATCCGTCCGTCCATTAGTCCACCAAATATCTTCGCAGCCTTTGCAGATAGAAAGATGAAACAAAAAGCACATTACTCAGGTGGCAAAGGGGATGAAAATGAGATGATGACCTTGACCTTGAGAAAACTAGGTCAAGGTCACATTTCAACTTTTGTACATTCAGGAACCGGATAGGATAGAAAGACGAGGTAGAAGGCCAGTGTGAGTGAGACCGTAGATCAAAGGTAGTGCTCTGATCACTGACAGTAGGTGAGAGCACAAGCTTTGATCTTTGACCTATGCAAGTAGGTCAGGGTAAAATTTTGAATTCAGGGGAAAGCAGACTTCAGGATTGTGTTTGCCATGTCGCGAGACATTGCAGTCTGTGACTGCCACATCAATAGCAATGTTCCCTAATGCAGTGGGTAGTGCTGTTGCCTCGGGGGGTTCCTGGGTTCAAATCCACCTGTTGACCTGGACTGCTCTGTGTGAGCGTTCACGTTCTTCCCTCTGGGTTCCCCACCCATTAGAAACATGCAGGAGAAGGCCAGTATGAGTAAGACCATGGATCAAAGCTAGTGCTATCCTAGTGCTTTGATCTACCAATGCTTTTATTTACCCTAACCTATGAAAGTAGGTCATGGTAAAATTTTGAATAGAGAGACTGCAACATCCTGCGACTTACTTTCAGCGTAGGTCAGGGTAAAATTTTGAAATCGGGTGTTGCGGGATGTTGCAGTCTGACTGCCTCATTTATTTTCTTGTTTTGGTTTGTGCCACCTAGTGAGGTATTTGATAGATAGTTTAATTCTGCTGTGTTATGTTTGTTAGATATAGATAGATAGATATATACTTTATTAATCCCGGAGGAAAAAGATCTGTGCATTTTAAGGAAATTGTTATTTGACCCAGTCCTTTATTTTACATTTTTGTTTCATGCTTGGGTTGATGCTAATTTGTAAATGTCTTAACAGAGTCTTGTCATGAGGTACCAGTTGTGATGACTTCGTTGTGGAAAAAGTTGGATTTTACACTCAACCAGATCAAGTAATGGGCTTCATGTTTAATTTAAAATGTTGCAGCTTTTAAGTCCAAACAATTTCATAACTCAGTGCGATCTCAGTGACTGATATTGTTTCTTAATTTTTCTGTGTCTTCCTTTAGGTCTTTGCAGAACTCCCCTGCTGTGTCAGCATGTCAAAGAAGTAAGTCTGTTATTAGTTTTTCCATTTAACATCATGTGGTGTACTCTCGCTAAAATCCCTGTCATTGAAAGCTGTGTGCCTCTGTCTACTGCAGCACGTTCACGCGTCGCAGTGGCAAACATGGCCAGACAGCGGGTCCTGACTGTGGCCTCGGCCGGCGCTGTCGTCTGTTCATCGATTTCTGAAATGAGTCCCGTCATCAGCCCTTCGAACACCTCCCATAGTGTAGTTACCCACTCCACCCCAGCCAGCTACACTGCTCCGCATAATCGACCAGCTATTAGCAGCGGGGCACACCAGCAGATTCTTGATGTCAGATTAAATACACCTGGTCAGTATTATAAAACGTTCTTTATTTTACATAGAAATGAAACAGTTGAGTTGAAGGTTGAGATGGTCTTCTGTTTTCTTGAGCAAAAAAAAAGTTAGTGTTTATTTTGCAAGCTTCAGAGAAATACTGTACACATAATGTTACTGATTTGATACAGAAATCAATCATGTCACGCTGCAGCTTTTTGTTGCATGATTTGGTCACATTTTATCAACTTATATATTTTGACATGTTAACATGTAAGAATCAGTTACAAAAATGCTTTAATATGTCCATTACAGTGGATTCGCCAACGAGTGTTTCAGAACAAAGGCTAAATCCTGGTCCAGCATCTCCTGGACGACGGAAATGGTAACCCATTAATCTCCACTGTCCACTTTTATCTTTATCATTATAATGCATTCAAAATACTGGATAAGAGAAAAATCTGTGTATTCTACCAATATCTTATATTTCCTCTGTTGGGAATCATGGTTTTTGTATTTCATACAAAAGCATCACATTATCTTTGTAACTGTAGAGATTTAACATTATATTCTGTTCCTGTTTTTTGCCCGAATGCTAACATTTTGCAGACCTTCAAATATATGTCTCCGATTGGATTTTCAAAATTGATCTCTTTTTTAATTTAATTTTCTTGTTAATCTTAAAGTCCAGTGCCAGTTATTCACACATCTGGCTTGTTGGACTTTTCCCAAGTAGTCTGGCTGGCAAGTACAGGGGAAGAATTGCTGTGTTCTGCTATGTTGACGTTATTTTCGGTGCTTTTGTTTAATTAACCAATTTCGTATTGTTTTTTCTCATGACTAACGCATACTGGTTGTCATCTCTGCCCCATGGGCGCCCTCAGGAAAAGAGGTGGCATGGTGAACGGGTCCGGCGTCCCTGGCAGATATGCCACGAATGCCAGCAGCCTCACTGCAGAATCTCAACTTGAGCAGGAAGTGGATGAAAACTTTCCTGTAAGTAAATCTGCATGCTTGTTGCTAGGTTTCCTTGAATGTTAGAGATTTTGACTAGAAAGTAAAAAAGAATTATTCAGTTATGTAATAATCCCAGTTCACCTTGACAGTAAATTATGGCACCAATACCAATGGACTGCTTCATTAGTAAGAAATAAATGTGTCAATTTTGATCAAGGGTGATGAATGACTGAACGTCACCAGAGTTTATTTTGATATCCATGTTGATTTAGATCCTTGTGTTGGCTCAGTTTCCCTGGGTTCTTGAAAATGATGATTGAATCATTATTCACAACAAGTATTGAGTTCAGGCGTGACTGGGTAAAGTAATTTATTGTTGGTGTTGTCAGAAGTCTTTATCATTCAGTTTTCTGAGATATAATAATTGATAGTAGAAAATCATGGCATGAAAAATGGCAAAATCATTTTTGCACATGTAATCTTCTGAAATTCTAATCCCCCCAGCAACTTGTGATCCAAAATGCACGCGACAAAATATTGGGAGACAGGTCACTGCAGGAGAAGCTGGCTGAAAACATCAACAAAATTCTTGCAAGGTATATCTTGATGTGGAACACTGCAATAATTTTTTGTAATGCTTCTTTATTGCGTTGTTGAGGGGTGTGATTTATGATGTTGTCAGTGGGTTTGTGACTTGAAAAGCATGAAAACTTATTATGTGGCCTGTTTCTTTTCTAACATCAGCGATCCAGTGCCCCAAACGTCAAAGGCATCTTCGAGTGCAGTGGAAGCAGAGCAGTCTATAGATGAAATCTTGGGATTACAGGTGCTGAAAAGTACTCACAAGGTTTATTATGGTTATCAAGATGTGTTTATCTAACCTTTAGTTCATTATGTCCTTTCTTGTTGCATATCTGTTACAGGGGGAAATTCATATGAGTGACGATGCCATCCATGACATCTTGGAGCAAACAGAGTCTGACCCAGCTTTTCAGGCCCTCTATGATCTCTTTGATTACAGTAACCATGACATACTTTGCTTATATTATTTTAGTTCTTTCCTATTTAGTGTGTAAGCACAATAGAAAGCCATTTAATAACAATTCTGTGTATTTTCAGATAAAACCAGATTCACTGATGGAGAATCGGAGATTGTTAGCAGTAGCCCAGAAGAAAGTGATACCGCTGGATCTTCATCTCCTGTCAGACCCCTTCAAAGTAATGAACCAGGTATTCAAACAGATTAATAATGAGCTTTCATGAAAAACATTAGAAAGGTGGGGAAAGAGGGGGTTTATGATGACAATCTCTTTTGAAGAGGCATTGTGGGATCTCAGTGGTTCACCAAATCAATTATTGAATTAATATGTTCTGATTCTTTTTTGTAGTTTGAATTGCAAATAACATTTAGGTGTGCCATTAGTCATATCATCTTTAAATCTGTTACATAATTTTGTTCACATCCATTTACTGTACTAGCACGTGGCTTCCAGTCAGTGGTGTTAATAAATGTTCAGAGTAATACAAACTCGGTAGCTTCACAAATGTTATACCAATGACTTGACATGGAATTTGCTTGTGTTTGTGTCAAATTGTAATCATTCATGAGGGTTTTTTTGTGTGTGTGTTTTGTTTTTTTTGTCAAAAAATAAATTGTGACTTGCATAAAATAAATGGATGACAGATGATCATCAGATCTTCTTTTCTTCTAGGCATTGCACAAAAAGATGCTAATACTGTGGATACCACATCAACGAAAGGGAAAAGTGGACAGGAGCGCAAAACCAGAAAGTCTAATGCTCCAACTTTGCTGAAAAAAACAGTGCTTGCCTCCAACAGCAGAACATCCAGGATTGAAAACTGCTCTGCCCGATTGTTGATGACTCATAGGGATCAACAAGGAGCTTCATCTGCACCACTGGATTCAAGCAGAACTGAAAAAGACTCCCTTACAAATAACAGTATTTTTGTAGAGCCAATGGAAATAGATGAACCGTTGAACACACCTCCACCAACTTCAGACAGTATGACTAATCTGGATCCTGCTTTTAAGGACAGCGCTTCCACTACTACAACCCAGACTGAGCCAAGCACAATCCCCTCATTAACAGAATCTCCTGCTTCCGCTGCTTCTGGCACAACAGCAGCCAGTAATGTGGACAAAAATCAGGGCCACAGACACGCAGAAGGATCCAGAGAAAGCCCTGCTGCGGCCTCACTATCTCAAAGCAATCAACCTACTTTTCTGTCTCCTGCACTGGTTGAACTGAACAGCGCTGCAACAGCAAGTGATGACCTACCTCAGATGCCGATTTCAAGCAGTGGAGGAAACACCCAGCCAGTATTAACGCTCTTAGCACCAACTGAATCTGACTTTACAACATCTGTTTCCACTGCCGCACCTTTCACAGCAACACCTGCCTCACCCACATCTGCCTCAACCTCTACAACACGCACAGCTACACCTGCCTCATCCATGCCCAACTCACCATCCCCTTTGATCTCTTGTGTCCCAGTTGGGGCAATGCCTGATCCCTCGACCACCGGCCACACTTCCCCAAGCAAGTCTGCTGCTGATTCCAATGTAGTGTCTTTGAAAATCATCATCAGCGATAACCATGCGGAGGAATCATCCAGTGATCCGGTCTTGAAACAAGCAATTTCGAGTATTTCTGGAGAAAACATCCCCACGATTTTTCTGTCTTCACCAGCTAAGTCGCCCGCAGTCCCTGGAACACCAAAGACCAATCTGGATGAGGCGGCACAGGCAGTGAGTGGCTTACAGGGCTCTGACGTACATGCTAGTCCTCTTAGCAGCAAGACTGGGGCATTGGTGGCATCCCCGTTAATGGGGGCGTCACAGATCCAGCAAAACTACATAATTCAACTTCCCCTTGATGCCTCCACCCCCGCCCTTCAAGGAGCCACGACCAGCTACTTCCTGGTGACTGAAACCCCAACGAAAGATGCTCAACCCAGACAGGTGTTTCTGTCTACTGGTGTCTCCAAGGGACAGCCTTTGCCTGTTAACCAGTACGGGGTGGCCACACCAACCAGCTCTCAGGGATACACTGCAGGTAAGAAACAAATGGTTACAGCAGTTCCTGTTGGCCAAACGGTGCTTTTCATTGCTGCCTGTCTGCTAACACCATTACTATAAACTGGATGACTGTTATTTTTTTTTTTAAAAATGTTTTGTTCTTTAGGTGCAGGGTCTACACTCTTGTTACCATCACCTGTAAAGCCCATGATACTTCCTGTTTCTGTCATGGGGCAGAATACTCTGGGGAAGCTCCCAGTGGTATCCAATCAGGTAACATAATTATACAAAGCTGCAATGTGTAGGCAACAGCTATTAGTAGTAGCATGTCATTTTCAGATGAATTTTTGTTACCAGTGTTCCCAGAATATTGATAGGAATCTACCATTTTTCACATGGAGAAATTTTATTTTAATCATGGACCAAATTGTTTTTAAGACTTCAGCCAAAACACAATTATAAAGATGTCATCCAAGACATTTGGATTAAATTATGTTTAGAATAATGACCATTGCTACTTAAAAGAGGTTTGTTTATCATTCACTTGTACTAATGTTTATCTCAATAAAGCTTACCAGCTTTTTTTCTGCTCATAGCTTGTTGCCATACCAACAGTCGTACCGTCGCAGCAGTCAGAAACTGTGAAGCCTAAATCTCCCACCAGGGCAAACAAATTGAAAACAACTGCTGGTAAGTGACTTCAAGCCACACTTCCTGCTTTCTAGAGGTATTTACTGAATAAAATGTTCTGTTACCAAATGATTCCATGTTGCTGCTCTGCTCAGCGCTTTCATGTGGCCATCTTAATTCTCTGATTTCAGGTACTGATCAACTTCTGGTTGGTAATTTGGTTCAACCCGCGTCAGCTTTAAACCCAGACAAACAGGATCCAGCAAAGGGTTTTAAACACAAGAGAATTTTATGTTTTGACTCTTCCTCAGAAGTTCAACCACAAACTACTAAAACTACCACCACCTCCTCTCTTGCTACAAACACGGCAACATCACAATCTGTCCAGCAGACTGTGAAAGATAATACGCCGTCGTCCACTCGAACAAAGCCTGCTATCTTGGGTGGAAACAAGCCAAAGAGGAGGATACAGACTATCAAATGCTCAGTGGATCCTCAGACTGACAGAAACATAACGAAGGAGACTCAGAATGCGGTGTCTCCAAAGCAACAACAGAAAGAGCCGGTTAAGAAGAACTCTCGTAAAGATCATAGCATCCATTACAAAGTGTCACAAAGTGGAAGTAATAGTAGAGTCGAAGCGCTGCAACCTGGGACTTCTAAAAAGTCAGGATCAGGAAAGAGATCAAAATCTGTGGACAGGAAGCAGAGTCATAAAGATGGAGGTGCAGCAAAGGCTAAGGAATCTCATAGTTCTAGGTCATTGTCCGCTGATTCTACACCAAATGCAAGTACTAGAAAGGACAAAGAGGAGAAGAACAAGGAAGAACTGGCAGAAAAAGCACCTAGTAAATCACGTGAGGGGCGCACAGAAAAGAGGACTCCCTCTCAGGGAATGCCAAGTGTGACAGCTAACAAGGAGAATGAAATTAAAGGTAGCGTGCCAGAGCAGCAGCAACAGTCTGCATCGTCATCCTCTTCATCAAGAGACTTTAGTCCCCCGTCTGTCACACAGCCTGCATCTAAGCCTCAGTCCAAGGCTCCAAAAACCCCTTCAAAGACGAGCTCTCTGGCCAAACAGGCAGCTGAGATGCTGCATGACATCCAGGGGTTCAACCCTCCTTCCACCCCGACCAAGAGGTCTGCAGAGGGTGGATCAGACCCGAGTCTTCCTCAAACCACTGGAAGTAGTAGTAACCAGGAACCGACTGAATGTCCACGGACTCCTTCCCGACAGAGAAAGGGTAAAGACGGTGAAGGGACTCCAAAAAATCTAATGCTTCCAAACCTCTCAGACGCCCCCACCTGCAGTCCAGCCAGTGAGGCTGGTAGTGAAAACAGCATCAACATGGCTGCTCACACACTCATGATTCTGTCCCGTGCTGCCATCGCCAGGACAGGCACTCCGCTGAAAGACAGTTTACGTCAGGAGGGAGTCGGAGAAAGGTCACCTACAAAATCCAAGAAGCCTGAGAAGAGAAAACTGTCCTCTCCCACTAGCAGCCCTCCTGCAAAGAAAGATCGGGTGAGTACCACAAGCATTTTCAGGTTTCAGATGCACTGGCATTTAGATATTAGTTTGTTATCAATGGAAACCTGGATCTCTTAACATCGGAAAAGCTAATTGTCCACAAGTGTTTCACTAATAACTTGTGAAAATAATGGGGAGATTACTCACAAAGGAAAAGAATCCCTGGTGGCAGTCCACAGTTAGTAATTCTGACTTTTCATTTAAATCTGCAGGAAAGGAAGAAACTTGTTGACTGCTTTCCCCGTGACTTGGACGTGGACAAGTTCCTCTCCTCTCTGCACTATGATGAGTGAAACTGGACACACCAACAGGAACGTGCAACTATATCACTACCTGCTTAGATTACTGTCCGGGAATAGAATGAGCCATCTGCTGAACTAGCGCCAGTAGTTCCTTTTTCAGTAACCTTGGCTGAGACCTTATAAGATGTTATATCTTCCCCAGCCAATGAGGAGCCTTGATTTGACTGAGTCCATTTTGTATAATCTGCATTAAATATTGTTAAATGCAGCAACAATAGGGTAACCACAGCACTTTGTTGTATTCTTTTTTTGTTTTTATCAAATTCTCAGTTTAACTTGTTTTAATCATCTCAATTTTGTACCACAAAATAAACATGATTGTGTTTATGGGGCACGTGATGGTAACATGTTGAAATGGGTGACTCAGCATTTTCTGTGTTTGACACTAGTCCAGCTAACATGAAGTTACAGATTAGCATGTAAAAATGTATTTTGGAATATATCTCTACCATTTGTTTTTAACAGTAGATTCAAGGTTCTGTTAATTGAAGTATGATTAATTAAGAAATAAATAGATAACATGAAGAATATTGTGGCATATATGTGTGTTTTTTGTGAGGAAACACTTTGCAGCACGTTTAGTGTTGTAATAAAACAAAGAATCCTGTGTCTCAGTGAACACTGGCAGTGCAAACTTGAAAACAGGAATTTGAATCATGTGAATGATTTGGTGTATGCAAGGGAAAGAGCTATTGCAGTTGTACTGCTCATGTAGTCCTTATGCGATGTGGGGTGTTTGCTGTTGTCAATAGACTATCTGACAAATAGATTTTAAGAGAAATATATGAAGGGCTCAAAATTCGAGTAATGCTTGAAACGTTTTGTTCTTTTTTTACATACTAGTTAATTAATAACCTATCAACCATTTATCCATTAACAATACCTCACCGTCCGTCAATATTTTCAATGAATACGAAATCATTTTCAACTGGAGACAAATGTATTCTGCCTTTCAAGTGTAAAGAAAATCTGGCAAAATCCGATTGGACCGCGAACCACATTACGGAAGTACGTTATAAAATTTATTTCAGAATAAAATAATTTTGTGTATAAATTCAATCGTACAAGTTACATCTTGATTTAAGAAAGTGTTATGTTCATGCTTTGGATTTACTTTGATTTTATTTACCTGATTATGACACGATCTAAGATTCATAATACTTTTTTTTCTAAATAAATTAGTTACGTCAGAATTTCGGCACAAGTTTTTCTGTGAAGTCTAAAAAGTGTGTTTCCGGGTCAAGAGGGCAGGAGCGAGGTACGTCTTGTCATTTAATTTAACAAACATTCCTGTTTCCCCTCGAATTAAGCTGTAATTTTGTATATATAATAACGGCACACCAAAGAAGATCATTTATTAATATCACTCTGTAAGTAAGAATACTCATTATTTTTATGTAAACAAGTAATTTGATATGGAGACTTCCAATGTCCGTAGCTTTAGCATTAGCACGTTGGCTAACCGGGTTAGCATGTGGTGACTGATGTGAACGTATATGGCATCCTATCTTCTTACAGACCTAGTAGATCGACGGTAATTTCTGGTAGCTGTACAGTATTTGGTATTGTCACGACGCAGTTGAGAATATCTTTGTATTCTTCCTGTTGTTTTATATTCTTTTTAATCTATAATCATCATTTATAGACTTTCAATAGCACCCGGCGTGTTGACGAAATTTCCATATTGACAGTTTGGGTCCCACAGTATTTGTCACATGTCCTGGGTAGCAGAGATCAGTGGGGGGAACACCGCTGAACCTGACACTTCCAACCGTCTTCCTTCCCAGACTGTAGTTATGGCAGCCAATGGATCGAGCTGTGAACAGCCCCAGAGACGTGCAGGAGCTAAAGACAAACAGAATGGCCAGTCCGCAGGTTAGTGTTGTTAACCTTCAACTTTATAAATATAAGAGAGAAAAGCAAACAGTTGTCTTTGAAGTGCCCATGAAAGTTCAGGTTGCATAATATCTGATGACACTGAATGATAATTATCACTGCATGGCTTGAACGGGTCAGAAGTCCTTCAAACCTCATTAATTTTTAGGGTGTTTTCCATTTGTCAACTTGGCTTTAAGTCAGTGCATGATACATGTGAATGGCACATGTATCATGTATTTAGCTCTGCCAGTTCAACTGGATGTAGATAGATGTGTTACAGTATGTGAGACTGAAAGCAGTGTGGTTTGTTCTCCAGACGCTTCGCTAAGAGAGAGACGACAGAAGGACAAGGAGGAACGCTTGTCTCTGGTGGTATGGAGGAAGCCCATTACCACGTTACATTACTTCCTGCTTGAAACCCTGATCAAGCTAAAGGAGTGGACATTGAAGTAAGAAGTGAAACAGGTTTTTCTGCAATGATTTTATCAGTGTTTTTCTCTTAGTGGGATGTTTGTGTTCGCACATGTGAATGAATTTTGCCCTATTTCTTTCTTTCGTGACTGTATTTCTCGCTACTTTGTGAAGTGAATATAAGATTTTCTTGTGATTTTTATTATGAGGATAAATTAATGCTATAAAGGGATTAAAGGGTTAGGAGGAGGAACTGTCTATGTTTCCAGCCCCGTCCAGTGAAGTTCAGAAAATGCAATACAACATATCACTCTTCTCACTTTGTATCTTTGGAACTTGATTATTCATTTTTTATTTATTTTACTCCCTGTCTAGGCTTTGGCAGCAGCGAGGCATAGTGGTCTTAGTTTTGGTGTTGTGCTCTTTGTTTTCCTTCGTCTACTCGACTGAGGGTGCGCACCAACAAGTAAGGCTTGAATAATTTTTTTTTTCTAGTGATGTTAATGATCAGTGTCTTTGCTCCACCAACAAGATGTTTAAAGGTTAATCAGTCTCTCTTAATCTACTCCAAAATTTTCCTGAATGAAATCTCATGTTGAGAGATAATGCTGTGTGTCGTGTTGTCATGTAACCCTTGATCATGCACTCAGTTGGCCAGAAGATTACTGTAGTTTCCAAATTCCTCTGTGCAATGGCCTGCTTAAGTTCAGTTAAAGTCTTAACCCAGTCTTAACTATTACTCTAACTAGATTAATCATACAATGTTGAACTAATATTAAATCCTCTACAGATAATTCAAATTACATGATATTTCCTGGAAATTTCAATTTAATATTTCTATGAAATTTTTCTCCCTTCAGAAATTCTAAACAAAGCTTTAGTGCTGTCACTGTGCTGTCTCCCTTATACGCTTTTATTGTACTTTTTTCACTGCAGTATGTTGAGTACCTGGAGAAGAAGTTCCTGTGGTGTACCTACTGGGTAGGCCTTGGGATCCTGTCCTCTGTAGGCCTTGGAACTGGTCTGCACACCTTCCTCCTCTATCTGGTAAGAGAACAAGTTTCCCTCATTTAACAAAAGTTTAAACATCGCATGTTTGTCTGTTTCCTTGCTTCCAATGCTGTTTTTCTGACCTCCATGAATTTTTTTCTTTTTCTGTGAAGCATTTATGCTACCTCACTTCATGAACTGGTTTAGTACAAAGTAAACATCACCTTAAAATTATGTAGATGATTTTTTTCGGTTTGAAGTAATCATATTTAAATGCACAGATACTGACCTTATAAGTGACATATTCCACCAACAGTTTAGGAAAAGACTCAAATAAGGTATTTTGGGGGGGGAGGTTATTTAATTCATTCAAATTTGCCTGATTTGTTTGCTTCAATTGCATTTGCATAGGTTTGCTTTGAGATGCAAATCTTTCCTTAGGTAAGTGCCTTTAAATTTTGTTTTACTGAGCAACATTAAGAGGCAAAAAGCGGCAATTCAGCTGTCCAGTTATATAAAACAGAAAAAAACATGCTGGAAATGTAAATACCCAAACACACCACATCCATACAGCACCATAATTCAACAGCTAAAAGGCTTCAGAATGATAATGGATAAAAAGAGGAACTGGTAACAATCACTATCTGGTTGACAGTTCTCAGTAAAGGTCAGGGTTATAAACAGACAGCATCACATCCTCTTTTTTTCACACACAAACGAGTAGATATATCCTCCTAGATAACTGGAAAAAGAATTTCTGAAAAGCTCACATGTCTTTCTCAGTAGTTGCCAGAGGATGGCGTCATAGTCGCTGTTCATGCTCATCATCTGCATCTTGAGTTCGTTCCATTTTGTCATCCGTCTGTCTTGGCTATAAATAAATTAGTGTAATTCTTGTCCCTGACTCTGTCACTGAGTCATTTGTCTCAATCGTTGCACAATGGAGAGGATCGACGTATAAATGAAATGAATCCTGTACTTTAGTCCACTTGAGGCTGATGATGTGTCATCTGTTCTGTGGAGCTTGTCCAGATTTGGGCCGCCTATGTGAGTTGTTTCCATTATAATGAAATAATGGGAAAAGATGTAACTGTGACCTCCCTGTTTTACCTCCTTCCAAGAATGCTCCACAGCTGGCCACATGTTTGAGTAATTTGACCATTTTCTACCGTCTAGTAGTCTTAACTGTGGCCAGCAGCTGTAAAATAATGGATGTGACATATGCTGTGTGTTGCGTGGCTTTACACTCTTGAGTCTCTTGGTGTATCGTAATGCTGAGGCGGAGGATTGACCTAATCCCCTCTCCCCTTCTGTGTGGGGGTGGTATTTTCTATTACTAGGCACAATCGTCTCCCACACATGGAATAATCTGGTGTCTGCTAAACAGCTTTCCTGTTTAATGCAAAAAAAATTACAGACATCAGGTCTTGACAATTTTTAAACCCATTTCTTGTCTGATAATGTTTGTCTTATGCTGCCAATTGTTGTAAAAACATTATTGGGTACACATAAATCCAGTCGTTGTCCTGAAGACACTTCGGATTTTAATCTGTAATCATTTTGTTTTTATATTTAATTTTAAAAGAAGTGTTTTGTTTGTCTGGTTTAGCTAAACTCATTTGTTTCATCTTTGGGAAGCTAATGCTAGATCTCCTGTTGCCTCTGAGTAGGGAGGCGGCAAAAGGAGGTCTCGCGTTGAATATTCTTCACGTTATTTATTGATGTGAGATCAGTTTATTGGATTTGCTCTTGAAAAGAAATTCATTTGGACTAAAGAGTCAAACATGTTAAAAATGTAGTTTAGCTTACTTGTCAGCTTCCAGTTCTTCTGGTCTTCTTCAATTCTTGCATCCGCATTTTACTGTAAACCTTTCTAACCCTGACATCCTTCTGGAGCTGCTGCCTCCTATTAGTTTCCATTCTAAATAAGCTTAAACTACTTTATCCTTCCTCTCCTATGTCATAAAGCCACGAGTATTCTTCAGAACGACCTCACAATTGCTGGTAATCTAGGGTTTCGATGTTTGGGGAAGCAACATACTTCTCTGATGAGACTGTTATTATCCACAGAAAAGTTGATGACACAAAAGTGAGTGACACATTCTGTGAAGCCTGATGTGACTCCCAACGCATATCCTAATCCTCTAAATCCACAGCATCCTTAATATCCTGTGAACATTTCTGGTTTTCCAGAGAAAAATAAGGTATTTTTTTCCTAGTTGACCCCACTCGCTGCTCAGGAGACTATTTCCTCTTTTCCTTATCATTAACCTTAAGATCTTCCTGACTGTTCAGCAGCTCCCATCACTGCTACCAGCTTAGTGTTGATGTTGACCAAAGATAGAAATTCACGTAACATTTGAATGACCAATAATGGTTTTACCGGTGGTTAATTTGTTAGTTTACCTCAAACCTTAAGAATCAATGGATTGCCCCTTAGAGTGAATGACATCATTGTGCTCATGGGAAAGGGGATTCACACCTCAGGATGATCTAATAATTCATCATCAAGTTTCTGGATGTGAGTGCCATGTATGTAAGTGCTGGGTTTTAGTCATTTAAACAGGGTGAGGTAAGAGAAAAAAAAATCCTCATACATAACATATGATTTCAGTTTTATGTTTGTCAGAATTTAACGTCAACAGCAAAAAATATTTACAAAACTGCTGGTTTGATTTCCATTTAATTTCCGTTCTCTTTGGTGTCACACATAAACGACACCCAAATATTTCTTTTTCAGCGATACACAGTTCAAAGGGTCAACGAAAAAATTACAGACTAATTTTCATTGCTCATACATTCCGCGAAGGGAATAAACAATTTAAATGACTTAAATGACCTTCCTGCTTCCCCACTCCCATAAGTCTCTATGAACAGAAAATACATATACTGTATATATGTGTGTATATATATATATATATACATATAATATAATATAAAATCCAAATATTATTCCCATCCAACACTTTTGTGTCGTTCTGCATCTTCATGGATCCAAAAATTTTTCATTTGTGTTTATTTTCATGACTTCTTGCTGAATATTTATGTCACATATTTCATTAATCCTCTGATTTTTTAGTGCACAAAGGAGTTGAGTTCAGGGTCATCGTATCAATGGCCTGTCAGCATTTGATGAAGTATTTCTGGTTCGCATTGACTTGTAGCATCACGAACGAAATGCTGCGGCGAGGTCCTCTGCGGTTGAAACAGACTGTGTTTTGGAAAGCCTCCTGTGTGCTCATAAAGCAGAACAGGGCGGAGAGCTGCTGTGAGGTGGCTGCTGCAGTCAACACAGACTAATTGTGCGCTGTCAGTCTACTGTCAGTGTTTTCTGCCTCACCTTAAAGAGGCATAATGGAGTAGCTGTGTTGTAGTTACAGGTGGGCCAACCGCCACTGAGGCCAGGTGGCTCAGCTCAAACCAGATAGCTGCACAATGATAAATGATGACACGCATGCCTGACAGAGAGGCTTTGACTCAGGGGCTGCTGCTGTGAGTCCGGACCTGTGGGCACATTAGCAGATGAGCTTTGACAAACAATAGCTCACATTTAAGAAAAATACATGCAGAGGCCTGTGCAAAATAATTATCCCTAGTTGTTCATGATTCCATTGTTGCTAAATGTGTGTAAATTACGGTGTTAAAAATGTCTCTCGTGATTGTCTTTTGTCTTGTAGGGAAAGTACAGAGCTTGTTATAAGGGCATCCTAGAAAAGTGCTCAGAACAGAAGCGCCGGGGAGACAAACGTCCTCTGAAGTGTATGAAAATATAAAAAAAACACACCGTATTTCAACAGTAGCACAAATTACATCCTCAAAGATGAGTCAGCACCTCCCTGTGAGAGTTTTAACAAACCCCGAGCATAATAACTGTCACGAGGGAGAGTTTATTGAAGGATTGTTCTGTTGGTGTTAACGCAGATTAACTAATAGACTGATGACTGAGTGGAAGGGAGATGCCTGCTGCTGTCAGGAAAATTAGAGATGTTGAGACATGAAACTAGTATTTGTTATTTTTAGAACATTTTACTACATATCTAACTCAGGCCGGACAATGGGATTCCGTATGCATGTCTCTGTGTCTGTCTATTGGTTTCCAGTTCAGTAAATCAGCTTCTCTTCTCCACCTGACCCCCTCCTCTCTTAGGGCCCTCACATAGCATCGGTGACGTTGGCAGCGTACGAGTGCAGCTCCACAGATTTCCCAGAGCCTCCTTACCCGGACCAGATTGTCTGTCCCCAGGACGGAGGGCTGGAAGGGAGCGTCTCCCTCTTCTCCATCATGTCAAAGGTCCGCCTGGAGGCCTGCATGTGGGTGAGTAGCGGTGTGATTATAGAGACAAGAAGAGTGTGTAGTCGATTCAAAAGAAAAAAACCGCGCCGTGAATAGCTGCCAGTGTGTGAAGGTGGGGAACTGAATAAGCAAGCGCTGACATGGAACATTTTAAATTGCGTCGTTGTAGGGGGCCGGTACGGCCATCGGAGAGCTGCCTCCCTACTTCATGGCCAGAGCCGCTCGTCAGTCAGGGGCTGATCCAGACGACGAGGACTACGAGGAGTTTGAGGAGATGCTGGAGCAGGCCGAAGGGGCTCAGGTCAGAGTGACACCACAACTTTATTTGAGCGTCTTTCATCACGTCGATCATTGGACAAAGTTCTAAAGAATTCATGCATGAAGAAGAAAAGAACTGGGTTGAAAATTCCCAAATTAAACCTAAAAATTCCTCAAATTTTGATTATCTTATTTGATTCTAATTTTTCTCATTAACGTAGTCATTGGATAATAAGTATTGTTGCTTTATTAAAGAGCCACAATCTGTTGACGCAGTAGACAGGTATGAGACCACAGGTAGCTCAATGTTTAAAAAAACAACAACTTATTGACAGGTGTCATGTTACTAAAGGTGTTTCCACCTGTATTAATCTGCACAGTATGATGATATGATCGTATCTGATACGACCTCAAATTCACACAGCTGACCAGTCATTGGTCTTAAAGTATCATGTGACTTCAGTGAAACTCCTCCCTCCTTCCTCTTCCAGTAAATGTGTGTGTTTATGGGTGAGTCACCCTGAGCACAGCTCCCCCTTTAATCATCCCTCCGGCTTCACTCTCTCTGCCTCCCTCCTTTCCTCCCCCCCGCTTGCCTGTTTTCAGTGGCCTCTAATTTGAATGACAGCTCTGTCAGGAATAGATCACATGACTTCAGACGGCTTAGACCAGATGCTGAGTCAGCAGAGCAGACGTGCAGAGTAATAGAGCGAGCATTGTCTACATCACTTGTTCTCACTTCACCGGTCCTCAGCTGAATAAACTGAGGAGACCGCCTCACCCGATGCCTTTCATTACAGGACTGTTTTCAGGATGGGTCCACACCTGTCACCCCTCACTTGGGGGTGATGGAAGCAGCTATGAGGAATGAATGACGCACACACCCTACAAAAGTCTGAATTTTAAAAATGCCTCACAGATATTTAGGGAATAAAATTACAAAGCTACAAACAAATTGGGTTTGAAAGTGAAAACTAATGTACATTTAAATTATATTGAAGAAACCAACATTCAAATGACTAATAATTGACATTGATGCAATTCAAGCTTTTTAAGCCGCTTCAGGACCCATTGTACCACACACACACACACACACCCCACCAAGATGCAGGAAGGATCAAAAGGTCCTGGCTGTTTTTGTACCACACGGTTCACTTATCATTGGAACAGTCATCAAACGGAACAAAAGAGTAAATTCCTTCCTCAGAAATAGCAGATATCGGACCACAGGGAGCTCAGCCAGGGTCTCGCTTCTTTTATTTGCTTAAAAGCACAAATCTGTGGCCAATTAGTCTGAAAAGATGCCCACATATGTGGCAGGAGACATACATCCACATATCTGGTCTCTTGAACACAAAATCTGAGAGATTTTACTCCCCTTCAACTGATTAGATTTTGTTGAACGGACATCAAGATCACAAAAACGTTTCTGTCCATAACTTCATAATTTATGTTACAAGAGGTCACGAAACGTCCTTTAGGATAGCTTGACGATGTTTTTACCTCAGAGGTTAACTTGACTGTGATACCCTGATGTTCCATGAGACCACCTTTTTTTTTTCCATTATTCAAGACATATAATCACACCTTTTTGGACACTGAAGAGGTGATGCTGATCTTAAAGTGTCTGTGTCACCGTCAGTACTTGAAGTACCGCAGGCAGCCCCCAAAACTTATTGTTTTAGCTGATACCTGAGATGATTAAGGAATTCATTCATTCCTAACATCTGTAATCTGCATTTAAATAATTTTAAAACTGTTCACAGGACTTTGTCACCAGGGCAAAGCTTGGAGTCCAGCATATGGTGCAGAAAGTCGGCTTCTTTGGGATCTTGGCATGTGCCTCTGTGAGTTTACCCATTTCTTAGTTTGTTTAAATGCCCCTGTAATTTTTTTCCTTATTTTAAAACATACTTTAGACAGATGCAAAGTCATTTTATATTTTCTGCCGTGTGTGTTCCAGATCCCTAATCCCCTCTTCGACCTGGCTGGAATAACTTGTGGTCACTTTCTGGTTCCTTTCTGGACCTTCTTTGGAGCGACTCTGATCGGGAAAGCCATCATCAAGATGCACATACAGGTAGTTAGAAACTAAACGGTTCACCTCAGACCACATCATTCCGTCACATATTTTTCCCAAACTATAAAGGCACATTCTGTACTTGTAGCATCTTGGCTTCCATGATGACTCATGTTTTCTTTCATACCTTGGATCTTCTGGCCGCATTGAAATAAAACAGTACATGTCAGAAAAATGTCTCTTCAAAAATAAAGCATTGGCATTCTGACTGATTCATCATGAACAATCCACATGTAACCTTTAAATATGTGGGAGAGCTGGGATCAAAGAGAACGCTGAGATCACCAACTGGAGACTGTGAGAACTTTCTCCTCGACTGCTCTGGTCCTTTGGGGAATCCTTATTTATGTTTTTGCTTTGAAATTAATCCAGACCACATAAACGTGCACCAGACCAAAGGAGGGTCTGGTGCACGTTTTAAGAGTTTGGATTTCTTTAAAAAATCAACTGGATCAAAAACGTGATAATTACGGAGTGCATTGTTGAGTCTGCCGCTCCAGTGACTAATGTAAGCCGATGCTCGGGGAGGCCGTCTGTTACCGTGGGTGAGTCGCTGTTAACAAACTAAACGTGTCCATCTTGGTGGTACTGACCGGTGATCTCACTCGGAGACCTCTCAGACTAAAGGGGGCTAGCAGTCAGCAGGGGGGCCGCTGGCGGATGTTGAGTGGACATGAGAGGATAGATGTGAGAGAAGGAAACCGAGCAGACGGTAAGAGGCTGCTCTCCTTTGTACCTTTTAAACCTGCTAAACTTCACGTGTCACATCCTGTCTGATTTTGTCTGGGGGGGCCATGTGTGTCATGCTGTTTAAAGCTGATCAGTTTCATGACCGGAGAAGAATATTATTGCGGTTTTGGCCCCCCGCTTTGGCACATTGCAAACCACACAAAGCCCCTTGCAGCCCAAATGTGAGCGTCCATTCAGGTTAGAGTTTTGTAATTAGTTGTGAAGCCGGGCAGATGTGGGCTCAGTTTCCCACAGCAGCATCAGTAAAGTGTTTTCTGATTATCCTGATTTATTTTTTTTATTGTTTTCTCATCCCATAAAACAACATATCACAACATTGTGTGTATTTTCTTGTGCACGTCTGCATTTGAACAACAGGACTTTAAAGCTTCTGAATCTCTCTCGTGTTTTCCTACAGAAACTATTTGTCATCATCACCTTCAGCAAGCACATAGTGGAGCAAATGGTGTCTCTCATCGGGTAAGTATCGCATCGTGTGCATCAATCAGGTGAAGTCATGTTTTTTGTGGCCACCGACGCATAAACATTTTCAGATGCATTCAGACGGCAATGATGAAACGTACGTGCATTCGGAATTTTTCCACACAAAGATCAGCCTCCTCTGAAACGCAATGCAGTCTTTGCAGCATTGGTGGTCGGGCACAGGAGGTCCCGTCCGGATATGTTGCTCTGACTCATCAAAATCAGCTTTGACTCTGAGAGAATTCCCCCCGAGAGGCCGGAGACACAATCAAAAACATGAAAAGATTCCTGTGGCAAAGTCTGGCATGAGTTAATGCAGCATATAGGACTCATTGCTGATACCCCGGTTAACAGAAGGTTTTAGACAGTTTAATTATTGTAAAATTTAAAAAAAAAAAAAACCCAGTATGTATCGTAAAATTTTAAACTAGACAAAAAGATATATTAAATTCATGGCTAGGAAACATGTCCAAAGCTGCTTATTTTTACTTATTTTGTAAGTGACTAAATGATCACTTACAAGTATGTATACGGTAATTTGAAGGCAGTTAAGAAAGGAAAACATGTAAAATCTCTTTTCTTTCCCATGAGGTGCAGCTGCTTCTTAGTGACTCGCGGTGATGAGATCAAGCAGGGCTTCAATGCTGATGCAGGAAGTTTTCTGCCAGTTGTTTTGTGTGTATTCTTGTGTGCTTGCATGTTAACTTTGAGAGATAACAAGAATGACTCAGTCAAAACTTGTTTGGTTCGTTTGAAATCAGCAATTACCAACTTCCCTTTTGGTGTTGGTTCATGAATCTCCGTCTCAGAATCAAGTCTAGACTTCATGTTTATGTCCATGTTTGGTGGTGGGGGGGGGGTGTTAATTTATCCTGTGAGTGTCCACAGCCTGCATTTGTAGTTTTCATTGTAATGAGATATAAAGATCTCTGCAACAAATCACAAAACTTCATCGGCATCTCCTTGAGACATGAGTTGATAAAACACCAATCGTTATGATTGCCCCCTCCCCACCCCACACTGAGCTAATCCTCACTGCCTAATAAGGACACGATCACGCCCTGATTAGATATCTTTCCACCCAGAAAGCAGCAATGGTGGTAAAGGTGATGACATCATGTCGACTCACTTCCTGGTTGAAGGGGCTGACACAGACTCCTATAGAGAGTTGTTGTATAAAAGGAGGGCTGAGAAGCTGCTGCTTCATTCCTCCCTGCTGCCTGCTGCTGCTCACAGCTCCAGGTAGAGGAGGAGGAGGAAGAAGAAGCTTCAGTCTAGGGCCTTCATGTAGGGACGGGGCCTTCAGCAGCTGCTGTAGGGGATGCTGGTGGATCAGGGAAGGACCTCTGGGAGAGTGAACTGTCTCCTATAGGGAATAAGGTTAAACTTTCTAAAGGGTAAGTGAATTTATGTTCTTCTTGTTGTTTCTTTTCTCCTCTGTTCTGTTTGGACGTATGCGGTGCCAGGTCTGTGCCCAAAGTGGGACCGTTACTCCAGAAGCCCTTCAGTCAGTACCTGGAAGCCCAGAGGAACAAGCTGCATCACGCTGGGGGGAGCGCACCAGCAGTAAGAACACTTTTTATTTAACCATATTCTACCTAGTATTTAACTATTTAACATTACACAATAATCTGATACACAGAAAATATTTTATCACATTAGGCCCAGGTGTCTAGAAATCCAGGCAACAGAAAGAAAAGTAGAAAAGTATCAAAAGTGGGAGAATCTTTTGTTGGATCCAAGTTGATGTTTCATATACTTATACCAATTACAGTTTTGTTTTTAAGATATTCACCGGAAAGTCTAATCCTCACTGCTCTCTGGTGACAAATTTCACTGACAAATTGCTCCTTTTTCCTACCACCAAGAAGTATTTTTGACATTTGTGGGCTGCAGTTTCTGATTTTTCGACATATATATTTCTGATAAGCTAGTAAGTTTTTGTCAGTCGAGCTGTAATTTTAAATTTATAGCACATTATAAGACAAATTAGAATTTTTTTTTCCCCCCAAACTTGTCCTGCTGTTAAATGTGTAGGATGATGCCAACAAAGAAACACACATGTATTTGTCCTACTTCTATCAGTGCTCCTCAACTGTAATATTAATATGCCTGTGATTAACATCTGCACCCTGATTTTTTTTTTTTTTTTAGGATGAGAACTGGCTGTCGTGGGTGTTTGAGAAGGTGGTGCTGGTGATGGTCGCCTACTTCGTTATCTCCATCGTCAACTCGATGGCTCAGAGCTACGCCAAGCGCCTCCAGCAGCAAAGGCACTCGGAAGAAAAGACAAAGTGATGAGGAGACAAAGCCCGTACAAACACTGAAGTGACTGTTTCTGCTGCTGCTCGGGGGGGGGTCCACCACTCGGCCCCACCACTTGGCCCCGGCACTGGCGAACCTCATCCCCCCATCCATTTTCAGAGGCTGAACTAAAAGAAAAAAACAGGCACTGCCAGTGGTTTGCCGTTCATCTCTTCAGGTTTTGTAATTCCTCCTCTCATCTCACTCTTAATGCGTTTGTAGTGCGACTGGTTGTCCGGCTGAACCCGACATGTTACTTAATGTAAATGTAACCCATTCATTGACCTCAGAAGTTTAAGCTGCAATCTGGTGACGGCCGCGTTACGAGCGGCACCCACCAGATGCTACGCCTTATGCAAGACGGGAAGGTCCGACTTCCTTTGAATATAAATCTTAACTTACAAACTTGATTTTTTTAATTTAATTTTTGTAACATTTCTGTTCGGATGGTTCTCGACTTGTTTGTACAGCGTGTTGCCAAGTTAACTGCTGTGGATGGTCAATTTTTTTTTTTTTTTATTTAAAATCATTTTTTCGTCTTGTTTAACAGTAAGACCACTTTGTCTTTTTTTGTTTCTGGAACTGTCCTTTTAAAATGGTGAAAAAAAGCAATAGATTTAAATCCGTGTGGTGTTGGTTTGCACATTGTGTAAATATCTTTTTTTTGCTCGGATGTATTTCTATTTTACTGGTCTGTGTGGACAAGAATCAACTTGAACCAAAACAAAAAAAGGTAACATCATTTGTAAAGTAACATTGTACTCAGCTAAGTAGTCTCATTTTTACTCTGTAAATTTACGTTGAATTTAGGATCAGATCATATATAAATCATGTAAATCAAGGCACTTGTACACAAGACTGAGTCTGTCATTTTTCTTTAATTCTCTCATAGGTACAGATTTAAATATTTATCTTGATTCTTCTTGTGGTCTTAAGAACTTATTCTTTTTTAACCATCACGATGGCGCTATTAACATTCTTTTAGAAATGATCATCTTTAAGGTAAGTGAACAGCGCAGTGCTCATTTCTTTTACTATAATTCCACTGTCCTTTCATAATTACAGCTGAATTTGCCTTCATGTCTGTTCATGGTCTGTTTTTGGATTTCATAATTTTATGTTGATCCGTGTTTGGGATAAGCCCGACTGGAATCCTGCCTGGGCGGATTCTAGATAGACTTGAGCCTTCCATCAATTGTCTCGCCTTCAAACAACTTTCCCATTCCATCAGCTAGCTTATCAGACTGGTGTTGGCTGTTAAATCTTCACGGCAACAGCGGTCTGTAAGCTGGCTGAAGGTGTTGGTCTGCAGCATTTATGGATACAACAACTCTTTATTGACACTGTTTGCTGATCATTCCAGACCTGCAACTACAATGATGTAAAGTCAACAATAAATTAATTTAAAAATATTGATGCCTTTGGTTGATTTCTTCGTTGCTCTTCTTCATTTGGTTGATCACGTGATGTCCATTTATTATCTGAAGAGCCACCAGATAAAACATTTCACCCCCAAATACAAGCTGCTAACAATCAGAAATAAATCTCAAAGTTGTGTTCATGAGAGGGAAAGAAGGTTCACATCATTCCTGGTCTACATTCAGAAATGGAGCAAAGACTCCTCCAACCTACGGTTGATCCATACACACATTTTGTTTGTGATGGTAGTTTTCAATATCCCGACAGACACACCACACTCAAAATATCCCAAGTTGAATAGTTTTCCAGAGAATGACAAATTATAAAATTGTAAGCACCAAATCGAGCAACTTTTTTAAATAAAAATGCTGACCATTTTTTAAGTTGTGCCTTGGACAGGCTCCCCGCATCAGACGCTGAGAAGATTATAGTAATTTAATAAATACCTTTCACTAAAGGAATGTCCTGTTATTTACATTATAATTAAATCTGAATGGTTTTCTAACATCAGTGATGTCTCATCGTCCCAGTTCTAGCCCAGCTGACTGTAGCTGGAAATGACTTGCTCAAGAGATGTGAAACTGTCCAGGAAGTCCTCCTCTGAGATCCCAAACTTCACATACTGATGGAGGTAGGCCCTGGAACAGGAAAACATGAAGGAAAAATAAATTTAAGGATCTGACATTTGAAGCAGTTGGAACCAAATTTTCCATCATAAACCTAAAGGTATGGGGAAAAATTTACCCTGCATTTGTATTAGGAAAAAAAACTGATACTTTGCACAAATGTGAAACTGTTTGGACCCATTTGTTCCTAAAGGTGATATTTAAGCGTGGGTCTGACTCACCTGGACGCAAACATGTTCCAGGCTTTTCCCACCATGTTATCGAGAGGTCTGAGCACAGCCTGGCTGTTACTAACCAACGTGGCAGACTTTTCGTACTTATTAAAAGGCACTTCGGATTTCCACGAGCTGAAAGCTTCTTCTGACGGGAGCCAGGAGGTGTAGAGGGTCGGGTCCAAGAAGCCACCTGTGGACGGGACATAAATCACTTCTGTTGGTCTGACAGCACATGTTGAAAATATTAAAAATTAATTTTAATGATACACATCTTCATCACTGTCTGGATTTATCAGGCGAAATCTCTAACGACCTCAGTAAATTCTGTACATTCACCAAAATCCAATCATCCCTTTCAACAAAATTAAACCCAAATCCAGATTCCTGCGAGATATGTGCCAATTAAAAAAAGGATGTAAAAATGCAATTGGCAAAAGGAGTGAAAAAACTTTTTTTTTCTACTTTCAATGAAAATTAAAAAAAAACCTACAACCCATTACAACCACTACAGATTTAAATGAATTCCCTCAAACACACTCAACCCTTTTTTTTCATCCTGCAAAAAAAACCCAACAGAAGTTATCCAATGAAATTTGACCCTAATGATAATAATTTCAAACTCTGCCTCTAGAATTTGGGATTATAAATTTTTCAAACATTAAACCACACATCCCTGACCTATCTCCGCGCTGAACACGTCTTTCCCTCTCAGTATGAGCAGGTTGGCCAGAGAGGTGTTGAAGCTGGGTCCCGTGAGGCTCCTGGTCCTGTCCGTTCCAGAGGGAGGACGCACCTGCCAGTCTATACCTGAGGCAGAACCAACAGCAGGAACCCTCAGAGGTGTGTCATGATTTTATTTTCACACACACACATTACTGCAGACGTGCCTTCCTCCATCTTGCTGTTGGAGATGAGCATCTGTCTCAAGTGTTTGAGGAGGCCCGGCCAGCTGAAGGTGCTGTAGTCCATGGAGGCACTGGACATCTGGGGAATGGTGCATATGCTGAGCAGCTTGTACTCCGGGTGGCAAGCAAGGGCGCTCACTAAATCACCTGATAGGCAATGAGAACAATGCTACGGTTATCTTGCATCGGATCAAACCTACTGAGTGTCTCTGGTCTTTCTTACCCAGAGGATTTCTACTGTGGGCTCCACCCGAGTAGGCAGTGAGCGCCGGCTGCAGGACGCTGCCGAGCTGGTGAGCGATGACTCTGTTGACGTCCCTGAAGGAGATGTGTTTGATGTTGAGCAGCTTGCTGCAAATCCTGTGCACGGTGTCGTTCTCATGCACCACGATGGCGTCCGACAGCTGGTAGAGATGAGCCAGCGTCAGCACAGAGTTGTAATTCTGGACGATCACCTGAAAGGACGAGTGGGGGAAGCCACATTAAATAACACAACGTTTGACGTTAAAAACCAACCACACAGTCTTTACCTCTCCAGTCCCATACGGCCAGGTGAGGTGGTTGAGGATAAAGGACTTAGGGTAGACGTCTCGGAGACACTGGGTCACATAGGTTCCGACCCCGGAGCCCGTTCCACCGGCGACGCTCATCATGGCCATGAGCCCGGCCAGCCGATCACAGCGCTCCACCTCTCGCCTCACCAGCTCTTCCACCACCTCTCTGTGATGGGGGCCGTGGACACAGAACCTGGTGAAACAGCAGGAGCACAAGAACCCAAGTTTGGACAGATTCAACAGGATGTTTGGGGTGACTGAATGTTTCCTCTGGTGATGCTTTTGCTGGCCTCACCCGTTAGCCCAGTTGTTTCCAGAGCCCTGCTTCTGGCTGAAGTGTGAAGCTTCTCCATACCTCCACCTGCCCGACTTTACGGCCCTGGCGAGGCTCTGGTTGATCACTTTGGGCTCCATGTCAACCAGCACTGCCCTGGCGACGAGGTCTGGACCACGAAACACGCGTGACAGTCAGCGGGTGAGCGTAGGAGCGACGTGGAACTCATTCATTGTAGAACAGCGTCTTACCTCCGTGTGCTGTCTGACGGAAGAACCGCTCCCAGCTGCCTCTGCTGTACAGCTTCTGTCCGCCCGCAGCATCGCTGCAGATCATGTCGAACAGCTCCTGACCCACCTGGTTCCCGCACTGACCGAGCTGCACCGTCACCACGGACATTGTTCACAAAATAAAAGTATTCCTGTCAGAGGGTGAAACCCAGCGATGAACGCAGGCTGTTAGGAACAGAGTTCTTGCCTGTCCATGTTTCTTTGAGGTTTGAACGCGGTGCTCTCATCATCTACTTCCGCCGACATAAATTAGAACGGCATTTCCGGCTCCGAAATTTCAAAATAAAACTCTCATTCACAACTACAATAAGTAATGCTACCACTACTACTACTACTATTACTACTACTGCTACTAATACTACTACTACTTATTATTATTATTATTATTATTATTATTATTATTATTATTATATTATTATTATTAGTACTATTATTATTGTTGTTGTTGTTGCTATTATTGTCGTTGTTATAATAATTATTATAACAACTTTATGCCCGAAATCATGTATATTTAGAGGCTTGGGTATCTCTTTGTGTAATTTTGTATGGATCCAAATGAATATCCGAATTTACAATTATAAATAAATCTCCACAGAGAGCAGAATGCTCTATAAAGTACAACATTCCTTCGTTTTTGTGTAAGGCCTGATTTATTCTAAGGGAATTTTGGAGACTTGGCCAAGATGTACTCTACAGAAATTGTTGAAATTATATAGTAATTCCACTTGTAGTCGTGGTAGTACAATGGAAGTAATGGTATTGTACTGCAATGGTATTGTACTACTACAGTATTCTTGTAGTACTGTAGTAGTATTTGTATCGGTGCGTTTTAAACCTTTTTCTGTTGTTATTCCAGAGCTCAATAGTTCAGACAGAAATCGGTATTTTTCTTGATCTATTTCCATTTATTGTTATATTTATCTTATTCATAATGAGTCTCATATTGTGAAATGTTGTTATGAACAACAACAAAATGTTGCTTAACGTCTGAGATGTGAAGCGCGCGAGCCGCTGATGTTTCTATGGCAAAAAAAGAGCGACCCTCCAGGTTACCGCCCCTTCTGCCGAGCGCCGCACTGCGCATGCTCAGTGTAGTAGCCGGTTATGGCGGCGGTGTATGTTTGTCCATGAGGTGGGGGACGCCTGCTATTCTTGCGGTCTGTGACAGAGCGATCCGAGCGAAGCGCTGCCATGGCTGGAGTGTTTGACATTGATCTGGACCAGCCGGAGGAAAATGTCTCCGACGATGAGACTGACGAGGTACTCGAACCGAAGATGTTGAACGTAACTGCGGTAGTTGTCACAGCAGAAACTCTCCATGCACGGGAGCTAGCTGTTAGCCTGGTAGCTCGCCAGCCACCGCGGCCCTGCTTCTGCAGCTCTCAGGCCTGGTCAAAGCCACTGGCTAATGCTAGTTCACCGCTGTCAGCCTGAAAGCGATCATGACAGAGCTGTCACTTTCCCTTTACGACTAACAATAGCTCGCTGTGAAATTCACGGGACGCGAACACTGACAGGTTAAAAGACCGACGCTGTCATGTTGGTGTTGTGCAAGCAAAGCCTTACTTGGCCAAAGGTGCTGCAGTGATAAATGTAGCTCAGTGTGCAACAGTTTATTTTGGCAGTAGTGTTACAGAGTGGGTCTGTGTGCAGTTTAAAGCTGGTGCCTGCTCCAACATTACCACGGATACACACTCACAGTGAACACTGACGATCACCAAAAATGACGTGTTCACATTTGTGCACGTGTCAGGCTGTGGAAGTCTTATTCCAACAAATCATCACCTGCTATTAAAGGAGCATTGATTCAAACAGTACAAAGTACAGATCATCCGCACACACGTTTACTTTTACACCATTAAGTTTAACTTTTACTGGATCTCTTGATTCACGCTGGTGATCGTGTTGCACAGGTTGGGCGTCTATTTCTCCACAGAAGCAGGATCCTTTGTAAACAAGCTGGTGGATAAACTCCAGTGGTCTCACTAGCAGTGGCTGCTGTGTAAATGAAATACACGATCATTATTGCTCACTAAACATATAAGTCTTCATGAAAACATTTGTTTCCTTGTCTATGATGTACTGTAATTGATCAGTATTGTCAGTTTCAAAAGAATTAATAGAAATAGTTTCGAAGCAGATAAATATTTTGTGACTTGGTAATATCAACATGAGGCAATGAATATAAAAATATTTGTGTTATTTATTCTGTCTGTTGAATAATATAAATGGTTAAATTGTTTTCTTATTTAAAAGTTTTCAGAAGTCAGAAATATTTGACTTACAGTGATTATGACATGTAAAATAAACTTTTTGTTACAGATTTTGTTTGAAATTTGACTTGAAAATTTTATTTCAAAAAGTTATCGAAAATAGTTATTAAGTTACAGGTTAGAGTTATCAGCAGAATGCTAAACTTAAATTCAGGTAATTGTATCATGGCTTTCGCAAGTTATATGATGGCATTTAAAGTACTTTATCTCCATAGAATATCAGATATTATAATTATTTTAATATCAAGTGTTTTAAAACAAAATGTTTAATCCCAATGAAAAGAAGGAATACAGAGAAGTCTTTATGAGGATGAAATCTTCAAACTATTAACATTCAAAGAAACAAATTAAACTGTCTTTTAAATTCTGATACCAGTGTGGGTTAATATTTCCTCTGGTACCTGATAGAACAATAAGCTTAATTATATTTTGTGTTTTCTACTTTCCCTTTCAGACTCAGCTTAATGATATCATGGACCAGTGCAGCGGCTTTGAGTTGTAAGTCTTCCGTTTGTCCTCCTGTATTGAATCTGTTAAACAAGCGAGAGCTCATTGCCTTCAATGTTGTGTCTGCAGCAATATGGACGACTGTGAAAAGATTGAGATATCAGAGGATAACGTCAATCAGGGGACGGAGAACATCAGACCGGAATGCTTCGAGCTGCTGAGGGTTTTGGGGAAAGGTGGTTATGGAAAGGTACAGAAAAAAAAGCCAAAATTACTCTTAACATGGCAGAAAATACATACGTTAGCTATTTTCCTTTTTTAGTTTAAGTTACTTTCAGCTTGTTTAAGTTTATTTAAACCACAACATGTTTTCCTTCTGCAGGTTTTTCAAGTTCGAAAAGTTGTCGGAGCTGCAGCGGGGAAAATATTTGCCATGAAAGTTTTGAAAAAGGTAAAAAAAAAACAATTAAATGTACTGCAACTGTAGAAGTATGAAGGTAGAGAAATCAGTTCAAGCAATACTTAAGCACCAGTTTGGCAATACTGTACATGCACTACAAATACAGACAATGCGACCACAAATGACAGCTGAGTGAAAATGAATTGTCAGTTGAATTGGAAAAGCTCAAGTGTAATTTCTCCAATTTATTTGAACATTAAATTACATGAATTCAATGATACTGCAGTTTTTTGTTGTAAAGCTAGCATTAGTGTTTTATTAGTTATTAGCTGAGATTTAGGTTTTTTTTTTATTGTTCTAACTTGAATCTGAAAAAGCATCCGTTGTCATCTGTGTTGTTTGTAGCATATGTGTCTGGTTGTGTTGTTGTTGTTGTGTCTACTTTCCATAATCAATGCTGAAACCTAATCTTATGTAAATCCATTTAATCAGATGGACACACAGCAGTCTGTAACCTTTGAATGTGACTGTGTGCCTGTTTTACAAAAAGCGTTACGGTGCTTCTGTCTGAAAATACGGGCTGTCCTTGAAGCCAACGGCGGGGTAAGATTTCACTGCTGGTTGGTATCTTGCCATCTGCGATGTGCTGCTGCAGCCCTGGCACCTAAAACACTCTGCCTCAGCCCATGAGACTCTTCTTGATGTCGACACTCCCTCTGCTCGTCTGTGACCTCTCGGTGACACGCTGCCAGATTTCAGTCGACAACCTGAAAACTGGCAAGCATTTTATGTCCGGCAAGGCTTTGACAGCTTCAACCTGCAGGCCAGGCAGAACTGTGTTTGAGAAGCATCTCGGAATACAAAATAAGTCCTGACTTGCCCAAAATTCTCAGTCACTCATGCAGGTCTGCTTTTAGACTTAGGGGTGAATATGCTCCATCAGACATCAGGGAGCTGCAAAACTCCCTCAAACTCCCAGGAGACACCAGCTGATGAAGAGTGATTAAAAAATATATTGTAGATATTCGAAATGCTCAAACTGCAGGTTATAAATCATCTGATTGACAGTCAACGTGTTTTTTTATTCAGATAAAATCAGTAAAATTTTTAAGATTCGTTATCTATGCACCTTGGAACCACAAAAAGACACCTAAGGGTATGTAATGCAGTCCTACTCTGAAGTGAAGCTCTTGTGATTCTGAGATGCTCAGTAAACACAGGACCAGATCATAGACAGAAGTATTAGCCAATAGAAACGCAGCTTTGCATTAGTAGCTAATATAGCAAAGAATCCTCAGCCGTACTGTTAGAATCAAAGGAATCCTCGCCTCTGTCTGCCTTGTGGATCCATCTGTTTCTGATGCTGGAAGCTCAGACGTCGCTGCTGACAGGCAGCTCTTCAGCTTTCTAACAGAAATGGTTGGGAAACATAAACAGAACCAAAGAAGAAGAATGTAGAAAGGAAGGGAAGGCATTGAACTCTGGACAACAGAGTTAAAACCATTATTCACCGCTGTCAGCGGCAATTCTGTGTCTGGCTCTTGATTAATGCTGATATCTCTCTTCGGGGTGGGGGCGGCAGGCTATGATCGTACGGAATGCCAAGGACACGGCCCATACCAAGGCGGAGAGGAACATCCTAGAGGAAGTGAAGCATCCCTTCATTGTTGATCTCATCTACGCCTTCCAGACGGGAGGGAAGCTTTATCTCATCCTGGAGTACCTGAGCGGTCAGTATGAGATAATTCACAGACTGCAGAAAATGCATGCATGCATGTTTTGTTTGCCATCTAAACCTATTCAAGAGTGTTGGGTTGTGTGTGTTTCACACTTTAACTGTGTTCACGTGCAGGAGGAGAACTGTTCATGCAGCTGGAGAGAGAGGGCATCTTCATGGAGGACACAGCCTGGTGAGAGATGTTCATGTTCATCGTCTCGTTCAGAGTCACATCATGAAGACTTCCTGACGTCAATGCTGAACTGATGTATTGTACAGCGCTACGCTTTACTGATTTCTGATTGGATGGCAGATGTTATATTTCAAGTCACATCAAACATTGTCAGTCTTTAGACACTTTTGTGATTGGTTTCTCTTTTAGTTTCTACCTGGCAGAGATCTCAATGGCTCTGGGCCACCTGCACCAGAAGGGCATCATCTACAGGGACCTGAAACCGGAGAACATCATGCTGAACAGCCACGGTGTGTACACGTATGAACTGCAGGCCTTTCCTGCAGAAATTGATTTTTAAAAAGGTAAAAACAAGGAATTGTATTTAAAGCTGCGGTTGATAAAATAGGTCAAGAACAGACTGGGGTTGAAATTATGATGACATTTCAGAGAGTTCCATTCCCACCTGATGCCTTTCTCCATGTCTTCCTCCGCAGTCTTTCTTCCATATTTCTTGTCGTCTTCACTGGTTGTATTACATGAAGTCAAAAGCAGAACAAATATATAAATCTGAATGCAACTCTCAGGTCCCGCCCCCCTTGCCTCAGTAGCCCCTCCCTCCTGAAGATGCTGATTGACAGCTATTTCTCAGGACTTCTCCCCATATTATGCATACCAGCGTGACACGCCTACTCCTGCCTGTGATTGGTAGATAAGTACTCATGCAAGGTGGAGGCTTGCAAATGGAGTTATGACCACTAGATGGAGCTATAGGACCCAGTTTGAACCAAAAAATTTAACCATGTGTCAGTACTGTATTTAAATTGATAAAGATCTTATTAAGAGTCAGTTGAGTGTTTGTTGTTTACCTGAGCGTTTGTTGTTTTCCTCCAGGCCATGTTAAGCTGACTGACTTTGGGCTGTGCAAAGAGTCGATCCACGACGGCACAGTCACCCACACTTTCTGCGGCACCATTGAATACATGTAAGTCACCTTTCGCTCATTTGCTGTGTGTCTCTTTTCGTGCTTCCTCTCGTGTCATTAGTGTATGAAATGTGTTTCTACAGGGCCCCGGAGATCCTGATGAGAAGTGGACACAACAGAGCGGTGGACTGGTGGAGTCTGGGTGCTCTGATGTATGACATGCTCACAGGAGCGGTCAGTTTTCAAGCTTAACTGATTTACTGTCATAACATACCATTCATAATTTGGAATATTTTAGTAACTCCCCTCCTCTCCTCATAGCCGCCATTCACTGGCGAAAACCGAAAAAAGACCATCGACAAGATCCTGAAGTGTAAGCTCAGCCTGCCGCCCTACCTCACACAGGAAGCCAGAGATCTCCTGAAGCGGGTACGTTTCTGTTTTCACCCAAAATGAGTGCTAAATATGGAATGTGGATTCGTCTGACGTTTGACCGTTTGATCGCACAGCTGCTGAAGAGGAACGCGTCGTCACGACTGGGAGCAGGAGCAGGAGATGCCACAGAAGTGCAGGTGAGAATGTCCATAGGCTGAAGTCAGAGCTTTATATTGGCAAATTACACTAAAAATCAGGAAGCTGTTGTCGGGCTGTCTGCTTACGTTTGATATCTCATAGGCTCATCCGTTTTTCCGACACATCAACTGGGAAGATTTGCTGGCTCGCAAGGTGGAGCCTCCCTTCAAACCTTTCCTGGTGAGCATCAGGGTTGGATCTTCATTCAGTTATATTACATTTTGAAGAACGCTGACTAATCTGGTCACGTCTAGTTTCGGACCTACTGGTTGTAATACCTCTGCTCACATCGCTCCTCCCCACCTGTTTGCCTTTCCTCCATTTTTGCAGCAATCGGCTGAAGACGTGAGCCAGTTTGACTCAAAGTTCACCAGTCAGACTCCAGTGGACAGTCCAGATGACTCGACTCTCAGCGAGAGCGCCAATCAGGCCTTCCTGGTAAACTCTCTGATTATATGTTTATTTAATGTTTTATTTTTAATCCACCCCTGGACATTCTAGAACCAGTTCGATCTGGATCCCAGATGCTGCTGCTGATTTATTGTATTCTGTCTGAGGCCACGAACCGGTACTTTTTTTCTGATGGGTTTGTTCTCGTAGGGTTTCACGTATGTCGCTCCATCGGTTCTGGAAAATATCAAAGAAAAGTTCTCCTTTGAACCAAAGATCCGCTCACCTCGACGGATCATGGGCAGCCCGAGAACACCCCTCAGGTACGTCCTGTAAAACGGGCTTTTGTGACCGAATCATGTTGAGAAACACCACAGAACACACCTGAATTACAGTACAGATGTGTGTTTGAAATATTCAGACCAAGAAACAAGTTTGTTCGGAACACGATTCTTAAAGATCATTTTACTTAAATTTAATGCCTCCTCTCTTCCTGTACTTTCCAGCCCAGTCAAGTTTTCAGGGGGGGAGTGCTGGGCCCGGAGCCCCCTCCTCCACAGCGGCGCACCGAGTGTCCTTCAGTCACCTCAGGAGCAGGCCATGGAGCTGTCCACCCTGGAGCAGATGGACATCACAACGAGCTCTGAGGCCTCGGCCCCCCTCCCCATCCGCCAGCCCACCGGGCTCAACCTGGCCCAGATGAAGCAGCAGACCTATCCCGTCGTAGCCAAGAGGCCAGAGCATCTACGTATGAACCTATGACCCGCCGCGCCCCTTTAGGAGAGTTTATTACTTGACTCTTTCTTTGTTGATATTTTTTAAAACATATGGATGCTAGAGACAATTCAAATCAAAATTGCACATCCGCACACTACATATACTGTCACAGCCTGGATGTCAGGAGGGTCCGGGACTCCAAAGCGCTATCGACGACGTCGCCACCTCATCACTTGATCTCCGACCCTCCCTTTCTGAACCGGACTCCTAAGAGTGTTGAGGACCTGCAGCCTTTGCGTGACCAGAAAAATCAAAGGCAATAACACGTCGCTCGGTACGCGGGCGATTCGAAACGTAAATGGGTGCAGCATCCAAAGTACGTCGTGCTATTTGAACAAACGCCAGCGAGGAATTTGCTTCCAATGAGATACTCTCTCAGTTTATCTAAGACGTAAAAAAAAAAAAAAAAAAAAAAAAAAAGCTTCCTGGCTCGGAATGAAATTGTATGAAATTACATTATTAAAAAAAAACAAACGTGAACGGCAGACAGAGGCTCGTTTGGATGAGTGCAGCTTTATCTTAATGGATGCATCAACTGTGCTACTAAACATCAATTATGACTCAGAGCCTAAATTAAAAAAAAAACCGCACAAAACAAGCTGCCTTTTTACATTATTTTGACATTGGTGTTGTGGATGATTTGTGGAACGATTTACTTGATGCGGGAACCCTACATCAGCGTCCGCTCTTCAGGCGTGCTACACTGGATAGACGTCATTCAGCATCCATCCCCCCCCCATCATCAACCTGATCACTCCCACACTGGCCTCCTGAGACACCGTGGAAGCCCCACTACCACCCTGGAATGAATTAGAGACTGGCACCAGTTGATCTGGACACCATCTGCATTAGAGTTGAATGCTCCAGAAATCGTGGGGTGACATTTTCTTCCTCTTGCATCAGTGTTCACTTGTTGAGGGAAGTTTTAGAAATACTGAAAAGCAAGGAAAAGTGTAATAAAACAAACAAAAAAAGACTGACGTGTGGGTTTTTTGTGCTGTTAATCATTGGTGTGTATTTCAGGAACAACAGCCTCTTTTTTTTAATCGGATTTCATTCAAAACAACATTACACCGTATGAAAGTCACCACCACCACTGCTCCCATGTATTTCTCACCATCTGTCACACTGGTATCATTAATGGAATTTACAATGTATAAATTTGTGTGGTTATGAGATGAACATGTGAGAGGAATAACTGTAACATATAAAACAATTGACCTAAAAGCCACGTCAGCGGATTTTAAGACAAACTGCAATAAAGAACATTCTAGAATATGTCAAAAAAAAAAAATGGTCATGGTAGAACGTCTGAGGGTGATTGTCACGCAGAGGTTTGCTGGTGGTCATTTTAATCAAATCTGACCCACAAAACACAAACAGGGTACTGCTTGCTAAATGTGGCTGCTGGTCTGAGATCAGATGTGTGGGGGGGTTGCAAATTTGATGCATGTTTTCATACTGGTGTCGACGTCCTGCTCAGGGACGGTTGTATTACCAACAAGGTAAAGCTAGTCTAGACTGGGATGCCTGGAAAATTAACATATAGCTGCAATAAAACTAAAACATGACAGATTTCAGATCGACAGGCAATTCTGATAACATAAGCTGACATGACTGGGTTTACGCAGATGTGTGATGATTTCACACCCCAGCCTTAGCACTCAGTAGAGCCTCCTGCTGGATAAATGACCTTTCTGTCATCAAATTAACAGATTCTTTTGCAGGAACATGGAAATGTTTTTCTGGCTTAGTTCAGAAGCTTCAGGCATTTTTGGAAATCTTATAGCCAGTGTCCTGTTGGTGGAAAGAAATTATCCCCCCTTAGCTTTTGTGTAGCTCGTTCTTCTTCACCACAGCTTCAATGAATCAAATCCCTATTTGACTTCAGATCATACAATCAGTAGGTTCTACAGTCAGCTATATTGTACCGAAATAAATAACTGGCCTGGCTGCATTACTATTCTGAATAATGCATCATGTCAACTGACGATCATTGAGCTCTGCAGTGAAACCAAAAGTCCTAAATCCTTAACATTCTTTAGGAGGCTGAATGTTTACAATTGCAACTGTATGCCTTTGTTTTGTTCTTTAAAAAAAAATAAATTACAGCATAAATCAAAATACATGATGAATGTGCAACAGAGAAACAACTAAATGAAAGTAATCAAAGTAAATCATGAAGTTTTGGGTCAATCAAACTGCAGTACAGTACAACTGCAATCTTTGAATTCAAGTTACAGTAATATTCCCTGTTTTAATCATTTCTCTGCAGCTCAAAGAAAATCAAAACTGAAAGGTTCAAACTTTACAAAGAAAACAAGGCACAAATTACATCAGAGGAAAAAACAAATTCAAATAGCTATTTAAATAAAAACACAAATTCTAGTCAAACAACGATGATAAAAATTCTTCATATCATGTATAACAGATTGGTTGCACTAAACAGCATCAGGACTGCTAGAGATAACTGGGACGTTTTGATTGGCCAGGAACAGAAAAACAAGTAAGAGTCTGAAGGGCTGTGTTTGCTGAAGTTCAAATTTTGGGTTTTCTGAACAAAGCGGGTGGAGCTGGTCCGGGACGGATCGGACCAAAGGGGTGAGATTACAGTACAGTCCAGGCCACCGATCGGATACAGAAAAAGATCTGTGGTATGATAATAAGTGCCATCACTCATCAACTCTGCACCTCCAGGAGCTGGAGCTCTGATCTTGCAGCCGCTTCATTTTTTTCCCGAACCACACCCACCAAGCTAAACCAAGCAAAACACACACCAGCGACTCCACATAGTAGCCATCCAAAGTTGTCACGCAGGAGCCGCCCGCCTTCTCGCACAGCTGGAAGCAGAAACAAAAGAACGATCAGCATAAGGTGACTTAAACTGTGAAGGTTTTCCCCTCACTGCTTACTTACCCCTACCTGCTCCGCATAGCCACAGCTCTGACCGACACCCCCCTGACACTCCCGAAAGGTCAAAGGATCCACCATCCACAGAGCCAAGGTGGCGGGCCAGTTTCCACCCAGGTTGGTGACGGTGTTGAGCAGCGTCATGTAGGTCCCACCGATGAGAGGGTCGCTCACTTTGGCGTGGAAGGCCATGAGGGCCACGTACATGCTGTACACGGCCACCTGCGTGCAGTAGGGTGATGCTTGTTACCATGACAATCTGATGTTTTATTCTCATGAAACTTAAAGATCCTAAATAAATATCATTATGTTCTCGATAAAAAGCCAAACACTCCTTGTGTCTTAGTGTACCAGATGCTCTGTAACATGGTTATACATTAACATGTCTGTTAATAGACAACAGGTTTAGCTTTTTTCTGTAACGCTGTGCTTTCTCACATCCTCATGCTCACGTTAAGCAGGTATAAGGTTCACAACATGCTTGTGGCAATAGTTTAGCATTGCTAATTAGCAACGGGAACAGCAAACACAGACGTTGAATATCACTGTCTTTTGCTGGTATACTTGTCAGAACCCAAACTTAATCTCCTGAAGAAACGACGACAGGTCATAAAAAAAGAGGAAAAGAACCACACAGAAGCACCACACCTGATGTAGCATGTAGCTCAGAAGCACAATGGCAAAGTAGTACGCAGGAAACCCTCCATCTTGCTTCACACTGGGAGTCCACCACACCAGCAGAGCGTATTCCAGCCCTATAAGCAACCTGCAAACACAGCTAACTGTTACAATCTAGTGTACAAAGTGTGTGCATTGTGTTGTGTTGTTCTGTGTGTGTCACAACCTAAAGGGGAAGGCAATGTAGAAAACGTCGAGAGGTCTGGGCCCAGCTGTGTATTTACTGATGACCACAGGTAGGAGGATCTGTAAAGGCACCAGGGGCACGGCAAGCAACGCCAGCTGCTCCTTGGGAACTCCAGCTGCCACCAGCTTTAGACCCGTCACTGCATCAGCGGCGGAAAAACCGATCTGAAACACACGGAGATCTTCAGCTCACAACAGGATATTTCAAAGACAAAACAAATATTGTATCTGCCAAGTAAAGGTCAAGTACTTTTGCAGTGAGAAGCAGGCAACAAAAGGTGAAGAGAGTGGGCATCTTGATCATAGAGAAGAGAAGCTTGTATGTTTCCATGACTCCTTGTGTCTCCTCTGGGACTGTCCTATTTCCTCTCCTGGGATCATTTTCCCTTTTAATGATGGCTACTAAAGTTGTGGAAACCAGAAACACCATTCCCCAGAAGAACAGAAAGTCTGCAGAACAGAAGGCATTAAAAAATGAATAAACATGTTGTAAAACACCAAAAAAAGGATTGCTTCTTATCAACTTCTCATCTCTGTAGTTGGTAATACCTGACAAAGTGACGATGCCTGTGTCTTTGGGCTCCATCCTGAGGTATTTGTTGCAGAAATCCGCAGACTCCAAAGCTAGAAAGAGCACATTACCCAGGAAGTATCCTGCAGTCTGACCCACGGTGTTACATGTTGAAGCATAGCCTACATTCTCTCTTGACAACATAGTCAGGGCCCAGCCATCCACGGCAATGTCCTTATGAGAACAGAAGATACAGCCATTGAAGAATGAGAGATGAACAGTATGCAGTGCATTTCTCTTCTTGGTTATATGAACGTATCACCGAGTTTTTGATTGTTACCTGTGTGGCTGCTAAGAAGGCAAGCATAAAGAAGACTGCAGTTAGTGCTGCAATGTTTGGTCCTCCCTCACTGTTCAGCAGTGAATCCACTGTCACAGAAAGGTACAGCATGAAGAAGCCAAGAAGGTACTGTGTAGGCACCAGCCATGACTTTCTGAAGAATCATGAGGGAGGTAAAGATGGAAGTTAGTAGGGGGGAAAAAAGCTAACAAGGTGATTTAAATAGTCCCAAGAACCAACGATACAATGAGCAAACTCATGTCCTTCTTACCTTCGACCAAACCTGCTGAAGTAAAGAGCGTCCACCAGTGGTGCCCATAAAAGCTTGAGGCTAAATGGCCAGAAAACAAAACTGAAGTAGGCTTGGTCTTTGTAGCTGACATTCTTACTCTGTAGGATCAGAGGAATGCTACCACCAAGTCCCAGAGGAATCCCTTGTAGCACATAAAGAAAAATTAGAAGCGACACGTTCGCCATCTCGCCCTTAATCCCAGGCCGGACTTTGCGCCTCCTGTCGTGAGGGTCCGACCCTCCAATGAGATTCTCAACTTCATCTTCCATTTCTGGGTCAGAGGAGCTCACCTCTACCCTATCAGTGTCCCTGAACCTGTCAGGGGGGAGGGTGGAACCCACCATCCTTCTCTGCCGTCCGTTCTTATATTTGACCAAATCTGAGTGCTCCATGTTGGAGCAGCGGGCATCAACCTTGTTGTGCCCTCAGTAAATCTGCAGACAAATGTGAGCAGGATTTAGTCAAAGAGAGCTGATCTGATGACTGATTAAATGTACATTTCTGACGAAGATGAAGCAGTGAATTATTGACTATTCATGAATATTGAAAGGAATGTTAGAAAAGTTGTTGGTCTCTGGCCCTGTGTGTTACAGCACTGCAGTAGGGAGAAAATGACTCATCATGAACATACAGTATATTTATATTTGATACATCAACACTCCAATCAAAAAAAAAAAAAAAAAAATCAACACCTGATTAAATGAATAAATTGATTGAACAGGCATTTTCATCAATGAGTTTCTGTCTTCCCAGATGTCAGGGAAACTTTCCAAGATGGCAAAGCTACAATTCATTAGGCTCAAATTGTGAAGTATCAGTTTAGGAAGCATTAGATATCACATGACCCATTAGCATGTTTTTGTTGTTTGTTTTTTTTCATTTACAACCACTGAAGCTTTATTACACGTCCAAAAACATGTTAGATGTCAAGTGAAAATGACAGTTACCATAGCGTAGAGTATACATATTGAACGTACACAAAGAAAATACATTCCAGTATATTTGATAACAACCTCATAAATAACAGCAGAGAATGTATATCAGGTGACACGCAAGCGTTACATGCATTCATGCATACCTGATGAAGCAGACCTCATGCCCAATCAACGGAAATAATTATATAAATTCCAGTAAACGGAAAGCCCGTTTTATTTTACGATTAGTCAATGAAAATTTGTTGCGTAGTGTTAAAAAAAATAAACACGTCGAGCACAGCCGTTTACCTATTACTTTAAAATCACATCGGTGGACATCAACACAGACGAAGCAGGAAGAGCGGTGTGTTCAACGTCTAAATGTGTCCGGCGTCAACAGCTGACGTGTCCGTCCCTGACTGGAGGAAGTTCCGTTTCTATCTACGCCCATAAACAGCAGTCAAGAAAGAGCGATAGTTCTTCTTCTTTTCCTTTCGGCTTTTCCCTTCAGGGGTCGCCACAGCGAATCAATTGTCTCCATCTAACCCTGTCCTTTGCATCCTCTTCTCTCACACCAACTACCTTCATGTCCTCTTTCACTACATCCATAAACCTCCTCTTTGGTCTTCCTCTAGGCCTCCTGCCTGGCAGTTCAAAACTCAGCATCCTTCCACCAATATATTCACTATCTCTCCTCTGGAAATGTCCAAACCATCTCAGTCTGGCCTCTCTGACTTTATCTCCAAAACCTCTAACCTGTGCTGTCCCTCTGTTTCACTCATTCCTGATCCTATCCTTCCTGGTCACTCCCAGAGAGAACCTCAGCATCTTCATCTCTGCTACCTCCAGCTCTGTCTCCTGTCTTTTCCTCAGTGACACTGTTTCTAGACTTAACAACATCACTGGTCTCACCACAATTTTGTACACCTTTCCTTTTATTTTAGCTGAAACTCTTCTATCACACATCACACCTGACACTTTTCTCCACCCGTTCCATCCTGCCTGTACACACTTCTTCACCTCTTTTCCACACTCTCCATTGCTCTGGATTGTTGACCCTAAGTACTTAAAATCCTCCACCTTCTTGATCTCTTCTCCCCCTAACCTCACTCTTCCACCTGGGTCCTTGTCATAATTCAAATTACATACTGAAGTGTACTGTGTCACCACCTCTCGACACGCGAAAGCAGATTAAGCAGTCAGGAAGATGAATGAATTATGAATGAACACTGTCGCTGTACAGCAAGGCGGTTCCGGGGTCGAGTCCCGCTCTGTGTGGAGTTTGCATGTTCTCTCCGGTTCTCTGGCTTCCTCCCACCTCCAAAAACATGCGCTTCAGGTTAATTGGCCGGTCCCAAAATTGACCATAGGTGTGCATGTTTGTCCATGTATATGTGTGACTCCGCGGTGTACTAGCATCGCGCACAGAGTGTCCCCTGCCTCATGCCCCCAGTGGTTAGGATAGGCTCCATCACCCCACGACAGCAGATGAAGCTGGTTTAGACGACGATGAATGAATGAATGGATGGATGGATGGATGGATGGATGGATGGATGGATGGATGGATGGATGGATGGATGGATGGATGGATGAATGGATGGATGGGTGGATGGATGGATGGATGGATGGATGGATGGATGATGGATGAATTGATGGATGGATGGATGAAAGGCCTCAGATCAAAACACACAAAGGATCCAAAGAGAGTAAGTTAGTCTGGCTAGGAAGGTACGTAGATAAACATATAGGTCATGAGATCAAAAGTGCCAAAACATTTTTGCAGACAAGAAATTGGCACCGGTAGAGATTAAAAAGTCTGATTCCCATTTGAAAGATGGTAAGCTCATACTCTTGTCTGTCGGCACTAGTATCTTATAGATGTTCGATATACTGTATGCTTATAGATATATGTTCTCTCCGGGTTCTCCAGCTTCCTCCCTATTCCAAAAACATACACCTTAGGTGAACCGATTGTTCTGGGCGGCAGTGGCTCAGTGGTAAAGCGGGCGGTAGAGCGGGTCGTCCTATGATTCAAGATCGGCAGTTCGATTCCTGCTCCCGCCCAAAAAATACCCGGAGGTGAGCTGACAGTGGGAGGTGTCAGCTCACCTCCAGAGCACTGCCGAGGCACCCTTGAGCAAGGTGCCGTCCCCTTTAAAAAATTGCTCATTTGACACACACCAAGAAGGAGCTGCCTGCCGCTCTACCTCCCTTGCATGCCTACAGGCATGCAAGGGAGGTGTGTACAGGCCACAACCACACACAAGGGGGTGTGTGGTTGTGGCCTGTACACACTAATATGCATGCGTGTGATTGAGACTAACAAAAACTAGAGTGTGCATTCTTAATTTCCCTTCGGGGATTATAACAGTGTATAAAAAAATTTTTAAAAATTTTTTTACTGTACATGTGAATTTGTGTGATGTCTACCGTATATTAAGATATGATCTGGATTCAAGTAATGTTCAACATGTGGCAAAAATTCATGGGGCTCACAACAAATTCCTGACTGTGAAATAAAACCCACAGTACTAGCATTAAAGTCTATACAAACTCCAAAAGTGTAAAGTATGCTTTTGCATCTGTCAGTATTGTCTGGTATGATACATGAATGTGGATGCAAGATAATAAGTTACTATAAAGAAATCCTAAATATTCAACATGATTATCGACTTGGACGATTCGGAACAAGGAGGCATGTGAGGGTGACTCGTGACATCCTCGTGTTGGTTTGTGACTCTGACCATCCAAACTAAAGGACACAAAATGCAACCCAAAATTCAGAAGGAAGCAATATTCCTAAAACATCTTTGGACACCCCACAATCCTTGAAGAGGAGCCACACCCTGGATGAAAAGATCTTTTTAAAATTGTCCTTGAGCAGACATTAGCTTACTCCATATTGCATTTAGAGGAAATGAATAACGGCACGCTATTCTTTGTGGCTGCTATGAGTGCATGTGAAGCCATTTATCTGAGATGCCATGTGACTACATGCAGGCATGTTTGGATATTGGATTAGGATGTACAAGAGGACCACTGAGAAACTGCATTTGCAACCAAAAGCTGTAGTCATGGTTATCCAAATGCATTAAATCAAACCCACTGGACTTGTAGACAGTTCCATCATGTTTAATGATGTTATTGGTGATTGACTTTATGCTGAAGATAGGTCTGAGGATGATGCCTTGTTTATGGATTTTGGGATTGACATATATGCACAAAATGGTGTACAGGCGATGGTATTGCAGGTGATTGATTGTTTCCTACTGTAGTTTCTGAAGGCAATCTACGACCTTCTTTCTGTAGCTCCTGGTTAGGTTGCGCTTCAGAATCTCATAAGTGTTACTGTTACTGAGTAATGACATTATCTTGTCATAGGAGTCTGCTGTGTTCAGGATCACTGGCATCTTCCTTTATCTACTGGAAGGATGATGATGTTCTGATCCTTACTCAGTCTCGTCCCTGCCTTCCTTTCTTTGGGTGGAGAGGTTGGATTGGGGAGGTTAGCCTCAGAAAGGACCTTCAGCCTTAATTCTTCTGCTTCTGTTGACGATTGGTTGTTTTTCTTGGTGGATTAGCACACGAGGGTTTATGGACTTTTTTGAAATTTTTTATCCAATGACCACCGTCGATGATGGTCGTTGGGGCAGCCAGCCGAGTCCTGGCAACATTCTTTGGAATATGAATAGCAGTGACCTCACCTAATCTCAGAGAAGTTAAAATCCTGATCCCCTTTATTCAGATCTACTCACATTTAGCTGTTTCCATCTTGGAAATATTTCTTCAAGTATTTCTAGTACCAGGGCTTCCTGCTTTCCCAAATGAATGATAATCATGGACCTAATTAACAGTGATAATTGCTTTGCCCCAGTTATTAGTGTGATGTGTTATGTAGTTAACAATTAAATTAATTACATCCATGTTCAGAGGTTCATAGCAGGTTATGAAGAAAGTGTGTATTCAGTTTGGGTTTTATGAGGTCTTCCTAGATTGAAATCCATTTTAATATTAAACCTCATTATTTTTGCTCGCAATGGGCTCTTCTTCAAAATCTAGTTAATTTTTTAACAGCTGGGAACTTCCTAATGTTTAAAGCTAAATAAGAATTACAACATTTGAAGTGGAATTTGACATCTGTCTATTTAACTTACGTCTTTTCTGGGATGTTGCTTTTAAACTTTCATGGAATTCTGTGTAAAAGGTTTCTGAGGGCACAGAACAACCTTTGTGTCGAGAAACACGGACAGTGCAGTTACATGTGGATGTTTCTAGTCAAATAAGGAGATTAATGACTAATTTGTGAGATATTTAATTCACTAGGTTCAAAAACAAACATCCTGATCTGACATTTAGTCTGCAGGTATTGCTTCCAGAAAATTTTGTGCAGCTTAATAAATATTGATAGTATAATAAAGAAGCCATTACAAGGTAATACTAGATCTATGTCTGTGTCACTCTACGCTCCTATTCCAGTCATAGCTTTAATGATGACTTGTTTTATTATTTAGTCTGCCAACTAACAATGTACTGCTGCAGCATTAATAACAAAACAGTTTGTCCTTTTGCAAAAGTCACACTGCAAGTTACACAGTGTCAGTGAAGGTGAATAAACTTAAACATGTGATGCAACAACTGCAATGTTGATCGATACAAAAGTAAAACTCACTAAAGCAGGATTTTGTTTTCTAGAAGAGGATAGACTTTAAACATGTGAAAAATTATAATATATTAGCTGTGTATCTTTACTGGAATAACACACTCCACCGAAGCCAGTCAATGAGAGTAGGATAAATGGTATCAACTGAATTCAATTCCAATAGCTCCATAGTTTCTAAACCAGGTTTCTAAGAAAAGCAGTTAGTTTTAGAAATTCCAAATTTCTCACCTCCACCAAGGAGGCAGTCTTTGTCAGCCTTGGTTTGTGTGTCGTTTAACAGCATTACACAAACTACTTTACCCATGCAGGACACAAGAACCCATGACTTTCTAGAGTGAATCAGACAATTAATTTTTTCTGCTTTTTGAACACTGTAAGATAGGACTGTTTCTTCAACTGTGCATGGCACGAGTTCCTTTATCTGTAGATGCATCTATCCTATTTGGCGATAAGTCCTACTCAGTATCTTCATCACTGACGCAGTAAATACTGGCTTCCAAGAAAATTGGTGGAAGAGAAGGACATGCTAACCACTGAATTTTGAAGCAGTTTCATACAAGGAGGTGGATCCATGAGGAAATTTTGAAAGCAACTATAATACTGATGCACAAGTTAGATTAGGGTTCTATTTAATTAAATGGGTCTTGGTGGAGGGATGTGTTCTATTGAGTATCATAGTCTTGGTCTTTATAGCAAGGACTTCAATGTAAAGTTAAACAAGGCAGTCAGACTGCAACATCCCGCGACTTGCCCTGACCTACTTTTAGGGTAGGTCAGGGTACCCGGAAAATAGTACTTGACAGGTGCATAGTTTTGACTTTTCAGGATAGGTCAAAGCTATGCACTAGCTTTGACCATTGATCAAAGCTAGTGCATAGATAGATCAAAGCACTATCTTTGATCTATGGTCTTACTCACACTGACCTTCTCCGTCTTTCTATCTTGCTCCGGTTCCCGCGTGTACAGATGTTGGAATTTGACCTTCAGCTAGTTTTCTCAAGGTCAAGGTCATCTCATTTTCATCACCTTTGCTGCCCGAGTAATGTGCCCGAGTAAGTTTTGTTTCATCTTTCTATCTGCAACGGTTGCCAAGATATTTGTGGACATACTAACGGACAAATACTGGCAAGATATAAAATTAAAATTAATTTAATTACAATACATCACCGCTTTGAAGCGGGATGTAAAAATATCAGTTTCTAATAAAGTTACTGACTATTCATTCAGACTGGTCTTACTCCAAACCAATCAAAATAATAAAGACTTTGAGAAATAAACAATAAAGTGTAATACTGTACTGTATAACACTGTTATATCACATTTTCTCTGTCAGTTAAATCCCACTTTGTCTTCAAAGCCACATCCCTGGGGGGACGAGCGTTTCTTTATTTTACTTTTGCGCTCCACCCATTCAGCACAGGAACATTTATGCGGTGCGTTCCCACAGTGAAAGTTATTCTTCAGTGGGAGGAAGACAGAGACGGTCCTCCACACCGACAGCCCGATCCGCTCGGCAGACAGTAGTCGGCGCGCTGAGCCGGGAGCTAACCAGAAGCCCTCTCTCCGTCAGACGTGGGACACCGAGGCGAAGGGGAGAGCTCATTCCACAACACGGCGGTCGTCTATGGCTCTGTGCAACGGAGACAGCAAGGTCAGTGGAGCCGAAAGCAGCCGCTGCTCCGGCACCGGGTGGCCCGATCTACTCCGTGTTCGGACCCGGTTTGCTGGTGTAGTCCCCCGTTCAATTACGGCCTGTATGCACCTCGGGGGTAAAGTTGCGAAGCATGTAACGTTACGACTAGTTCCGATGAGGAGCTACGAGTAGTGTGTATGCCTGTTGCAGTGTTACATTAACGTGTTGCTCAGAGCTGCTAGGTAGCCAGTCCGCATATAGCAATGTGTGTATAGTGTGCGTAAAGCCATGCTCATATTTCGCAAATGAACGTGACTGCCGTTTTAGAAAGAATTCCCAAGACCCTTCGACTCATACTACCGCGTGGGTTTTAGCATAGCTCCGCTAATTTAGCCAGCCGCACATAGAGGACGCTAAATTTCCAACCTTACTATGGTGAAGGCTATACCCACATTACTGTACCTTTGATTGGCTAGTACTTGTTCGCTTGGGCGGACTATTTATGCATTACGACGGATGATTGGTTTTAGGAAGGGCAGGGACATCAACAAGCCAATCAAGCTTAGAATGGGAGGGATCATGGCGCTTCCATAGTGGGATTCCCTTCCGGACGTGCCGCTAAAAGCTAATAGTGAATACTAGCTACTGTTTGTACTATCTGTACGCTAGCATGCTACATTGGAAATGTGCTAGCTTGCTGTAGCCGGGTAGCCACAATGTGTGATGTTAGTACAAACCTGTAGTATTTTGTTGTGCTCGCCTGTCATTCATTTGGAAAAGTGATTTTGATGTTGTGGAAAACTAGTTTATCCTATACGCCAGCTGTCACTCACTTTAGGATAGCATAACCTTAACTGACATGTTTGCTAACGTCGCCACTAGCTAGTATGAAACAAAGTGTTGCCTGACTGGTTTTAAACTAACTGATTTGGTAGTCTGCTGTGAAACTTTCTCTTGTAATTATCCCACACAGTTAGTTTATGGTGTTGTTAATCCGAAAGATCGTTTGTCGGTGTCACCTTTTTAGATAAGACTAGAGATAAAGGTATTCTCAATCAATGTTTTTGTTTCTACCAGCCACGTGAGATTATGTTTCTTACTTACCGAGTTTTTGTCATGTTTGGAATATCTGCTGGTAATCTGACTTCTCTGTTGTTGCTTCAATGGTTCCCAGAGAGAAAACAGCATTTTTTTTTACAAAGTATAAAATGCAACTGAATCAGGAGTTACGCTAAAGTGAAAGTAAAAGTTTGAGAATTCTTGTAAAATGTTGCAGAAGTCCTCACTTATTCATTTTGTTTTCACATGCATTTCATGTGATTCTACTCATGAGTTCAATGTTTGCAGTGCATTTCAAATTTCCCGTGTAATGAATGAAATTCTATCTCATTGATTGGTCTCCTGAGACAGTCTATTGGAGATCACATGTCCTCTTAATAAATTTAACCCTTGTCCAGTCACATTTTCCACAAGGCTGTCTGGACTGGTTTCCGTTTCACGACTTGTCATCCAAACCAAAACCAAACTGTCTACATTAAGGCCATAATTTTGTGTGCTAGTCCTTCTGTATAACAAACATTACATGTATCCCCCTCAGTCTTCTCAGCTCAACACAATTCTGCAAGCATTAAATGTTCCTGAATGTGTGTCCACAGCTGGAGATCAGCAGCACAGAGCAGAATGGGTCATATGAGGGCGCGGTGGCGATTCTGGATGCTGGGGCCCAGTACGGCAAGGTGATTGACAGACGGGTGCGAGAGCTGTGTGTACGGTCTGAGATCCTCCCTTTAGAGACTCCAGCCTTTGCCATTAGAGAGCAAGGCTACAGGTAAACAGAACTTTTCATTTTTCTTTAAGCATTGTTATTACATTGCTATTTCAAAATAAATAAATTATAATGCATCTTGTCTTGTTTGTTTTGTCTCTCTTTCCATTATTAGGGCTATCATCATTTCAGGAGGTCCAGCATCTGTGTATGCAGAGGATGCCCCCTGGTTTGATCCTGCAATATTCACCGTAGGAAAGCCTGTCCTCGGCATTTGCTATGGGATGCAGGTATGTATTCATATGAATGTACACACTTATATTCAGTGATAGGATGCTTTTATAGAGATTAGGTAGATATTGTCATGCAAGGCCTATGTTCAAGGAAACACATGAGTTTCATACATTCAGTACGAGCAGCTGCATGTTCCTATCCCTTAGATCCACAGTGCTTTTCAGTTCTTTTGGGCCTGCTGGGATTTTACCACTTTCTTCAAGGGCACTTTAAGATTAGCTGATGGAGATGAGAGCATTACTTCCAGCAGTCATACATTCTTGGGCACATTTCTCCAAACAGCAGGCAGCTTTTTTCATTTTTTCAGTCGCACTAAAATTGCGACGTTCCAAATCTGCTGTCTTTGCGTTTCAGATGATGAATAAAGTTTTCGGTGGCACGGTACACAAAAAGAGTGTGAGAGAAGATGGAGTGTTCAGCATTGGATTGGACAACACTTGTTCTCTCTTCAGGTAATTTTGCGTTTTGTCTGTGTCGTGTCTGCGACATCAACCGCAGTAGCATTCCAGCCATCACATATTTTCCCTGGTTGTTACACAAATACTGCAAGGTCTAAAATAGATGGCTGCAGTCTCATTACTGTCTGCCTCTCACATTGAACCCCCCTCTCACTGTGCAAGCTGCACACATTTAACTATTGTATGCAATGCTGATTGAAAACACACTTTGTCTTGTGACTTCAATGTGTGTTTATGTTATCAGAGGCCTTCAGAAGGAGGAGCTGGTCCTGCTTACACACGGAGATAGTGTGGATAAAGTAGCTGATGGCTTTAAAGTTGTGGCCCAATCAGGGAACATCATTGCTGGTGAGGATCATGCAGAGTAACGTGACCCTGATTAAGATTGTTTAAAATTAGATTGTGATCACAAGTGAAAACCCTAAATATAAACGGTGTTTAGTTCACATTGTTCTGTTTTTTCCAACAGGTATTGCCAACGAACAAAAGAAATTGTATGGGACGCAGTTTCACCCAGAAGTTGACCTGACGGAGAGAGGCATGGAGATGCTGCGTAACTTTTTGTTTGAGATTGCAGGATGTACAAGCAACTTCACCGTACAGAACCGCCAGCAGGCCTGCATCTCTGAGATCAGAGAAAAAGCAGACAAGTCTAAAGTACTGGTGAGTGAAATGGAGTCAAGCTTCACGAACGTACGAACGAATTTTTATGGAAACTTTTTTAAGAACTTTCAAAAAAAAAAGACAGAAAATGGGAAAACAGTTACTGTATCTCAGCATGGTAAGATCTCTGTATGGCAGATAATTTAACCGAGTTGGGTAGCTGAATGTGTCGCGTGGTAGCGGCTCAGGAAGTAGTGACAGTAACAGTAGCAGGAAGTTAAGTAGAACCAATTAAAATCTCAAATTAAACCCTGCTTCATCTCCATGAAAGTTGTTAACTCCCTGCGTGCCTTCAAACTGGGCTTCATCTCAGGGGAGTACGGAGGCGATAAATGAGTCTTGGAAAAAGGCTCAAAGCACAAAGAAATACACTCACACTTTCTTGTTCCTCATCTACAGCCTGAAGGATAAATCTTCCACCTTTTTATTACATGTTGTATTTGCTTCCAACGCCTGTGCATGTGTTTGAGTCCCAACGTATTTAGTCTGTGACTAATATTTTCCAGCATGTTAACACAAAACGCCTCAAAGATTGCACGACAAATGTAGCGGGAAGCAGAACTCCCCGGACAGACGGTCGCAGTGACTCTCTGCCATTTCCTTCAGGTGTTGTTGAGCGGTGGAGTGGACTCAACAGTTTGCACAGCTCTCCTCAACAAAGCTCTTAATCAGGACCAGGTGATAGCCGTTCACATCGACAACGGGTTTATGAGGAAGAGAGAGAGCCAGAGTGTGGAGGAGGCCCTCACCAAGCTGGGAATCAAAGTCAAAGGTATGGACAGAAGCCCCAGTGGTCCAAAAGACCTCCTCTGAGACAGAATGGCTAGAATGAGTTCATTTCAGATGGAATTTTATTATGGTGACAAAGAATGTATGTGTGTGTGTGTGTGTAGTAAAATGTTCTAATTATTATCTTTATTTAATTAGCATTTTTTATTGATTTTATGTTGCTATATCCAGTGGTGAATGCGGCTCACACCTTCTACAACGGAACAACAACCCTCCCCATCTCCGAGGAGGATCGGACGCCGCGGAAACGCATCAGCAAAACGCTCAACATGACAACAAACCCAGAAGAGAAACGGAAAATCATCGGAGACACATTCGTCAAAGTGAGCGGGTTCTAATAGGTTATCATTTGTAATGAGATTTTTGCCAATTGTTGCGTTTTATGCCTTTGTGTGAACCACTTACCTGAAACGCGCTGCTTTACAGGTAGCCAACGAAGTGATCGGAGAGATGAATCTGAAGCCAGAGGAGGTCCTTCTGGCACAGGGAACTCTGCGGCCCGATCTCATCGAGAGCGCCTCTCATATCGCCAGCGGCAAGGCGGAGGTCATCAAAACACACCACAACGACACCGAGCTCATCCGCAAACTCCGAGATGAGGTACTGCTCGCCTGCGCGTAGCTGTTCAAAGAACATCAGTTGGTTTTTGATGACAATCTACTTCAATCCAAAAATGTAAACAGCAGTGTTAACATTGGACTCAAATGAGCGCTGCAACATGCACACATCATGTAGTGGACATGGAGTGTTGGTCCAGAGCCGCTGCACCCTGGGCGCGCCGCCACTACGTTCCAACATGACCTAGTATTACCTAGTGGGATCTCTAGTGTTTCTTAATCCCATTAATGCACAACGATGCAATGCCTCACCATATCCTTCACAGCTTTCTACTTGTCCCAATCATCCCACAGGGAAAAGTGATCGAACCACTGAAAGACTTCCATAAAGATGAAGTCAGGGCTCTGGGGAGAGAACTGGGCCTGCCAGAGGAGATCGTCTCCCGACATCCTTTCCCTGGCAAGTGCATAAACACACGTTTATGTCTGTCGGCATTCACATGTTAAACTTTCTTTCTGCCATTGTCTGCTCTTTGTATCTATTTGCCTTTTTTTTCACTCGTACATTTGCATTAGAAAGCGTCCCGTCTCTCCTCTTTGACCTTTAGGTCCCGGGTTGTCCATCAGAGTGATTTGTGCAGAGGAGCCTTTCATTTGCAAGGACTTTGCTGAAACGAACAACATCCTGAAAATCATCACAGACTTCTCTGCCAGTGTCAAAAAGGTTAGTACAAACAGACTTTCTGCAGTTCATAGTGCCTCTCTGAAAGATTGCTTCGCTTGTGGTGTTGAGCTTCTGCATCCCTCAGAGGCTCTGAAGGTAAACCAGAGCAAAGCATCATAAAGAGGTGTGGAAATGTATTGAAATGCACTACCACTACCAGTACTACCATTTTTTAGAAATATACTTCACTGAATATACTCTGAATAACAACTGAGGTTGTTATTCACAGTGGCTGTTTTGCACAGATTCTTGGCTCTGCCTGTCAAAACAGCAAATAACATTTGTAATGATTGTACCAACTTGGCTAAATATGCAGTCAATTAAGTGCAGCCTGTTTTGCAGCCTCACACTTTGCTGCAGAGAGTCAAATCCTGCATATCGGACGAGGAGGAAGAGAAGCTCATGCAGATCACCAGCCTTCACTCACTCAATGCCTTTCTGCTGCCCATCAAAACTGTTGGCGTCCAGGTAATTAGATCGGTTCACAGTCACTCAGTTGCCATTTATTTCAGCTTTGTCCGTTTCCTGTGCAAAGAATCGATGACATCAAACATTTGGATAAGCCTCACTCTGATTGGCTATGAAGTTTTGTCAAACTCATTTATTCTTATTTGTACGAATCTTTCAAAACGGATTTCAATATCAAAGGATGTTTTAGTCTCCTGTAACTGATAAGTGGTTTTGACCTGTAGTTAAGTGTACAATACAATCATAAAGTCAGATAATGTCTCTTTTCATATCACAGCATAAACTTTTAAAATTGACCTTTAAGAAACTTATTTAACTTTTTTTTTTTTTTTTATCACAGAGAGGGAAAAAAAAAAGTTAAATAAGTTTCTTAAAGGTCATTTTTTTAAAGTTTATGCTGTACTTTGTTCCAACGATTCAAATGTGTATCAAACTGGAGATGAAGCAGAGGAAGGAAGGAACACCGTGTCTCAATCTGGAACACTGTGTCTCAATCTGGCTGTTTTTCTCACTGTGTTTTCACTGTACTGTAGTGGTAAACCACAAGACACGCCCCCACCCCCCACCCCCCTCCAAAAGCGTCTTAGTCTTGACTGGTGAGAGAACAGTTTTACTCCTGTCTCTGACAGTAACGATTGAAACCAGTGCATAAAACGCCTCTTTCTCTGTCTTTCATAGTTCATATTAACCTTCAGCGTTGCTGTGTTCCTCTTGCAAACAGTCGACCAGCAGCTGTTTGCCAGTAGGCGCGTCGCTTTGCTTCCTGTTTGAAGCCAGAGTCTTAAAATTACCCTAAACCTCAAGTTGTGGGACAGACGGTAGATAAACAGGTTTTATAGCTAGGGGGAACTTGTTGAGAGTAAAACCAGACTGTTGTGCAAACTTTATATTTAGACTGACTTGTTGAATGTATAATTATTGTTTTTGTGTGTTTCAGGGTGATTGCCGGTCCTACAGTTACGTGTGTGGCGTCACAAGTAAAGAATCTCCACACTGGGAGTCTCTCATGTTCCTGGCCAGACTTATTCCTCGTATGTGCCATAACATCAACAGGTGAAACACAAATCCCTCCCTGAAGGCTGTGCTCTCCACCTCCCTCTGAGACCCCACCATCCCCCTATCGTTAGTTCGGTCCTTCATTCATTCAGTCGTTCATTCATTCATGTGTGTCCTCTTTCCAGAGTTGTGTATGTGTTTGGGTCCCACGTTAAAGAGCCGCCAACAGACATTACCCCAACCTTCTTGACCACAGGCGTTCTGAGCACGCTCAGACAGGCTGACTTTGTAGCTCACTCTATCCTTAGAGAGTTTGGTAAGTGTCTGTGTGTGTTTTTTCAATTAGTCACAAGTAAATTAATGTTTGAGGGAAATTTTAATTCCCCCTCCCCATTGAGTTGAATGTTTTTTTATAAAGTCGTTGTCATTTCCTGACCATGGTTATAGTTTAAAGTGATAAAATGTGAATTTAAAGATAGTTTTAAGTATTTTTTTTCCCACCGCATTTTATATCATAAATTATTCTAGGAATGTCAGTTCAGCCTTTTTACTTTGTGAAGACATTCTAGTGGCATGCTATCGATGCAGGTGTCATTAGAGGAGATAAATGTTGTTATTAAACACTGAATTTGGACCTTAAGTTTAAAATGTAATAAAAAAAATTTAACGTGAGGTTCCAGATTGCAGCTGACTGAATTAATTTGCTGCTTATCGTGCTGAATTTTCCCTCGACTGACGGACTTTGATCACATGAATGTCGCTGAGGGATCGCACACACGAGTAACCACACCAGCGTTAATTTCTGCCATGACCACAACCAAAGGAAGCACAATTGCTGCTTTGTATTTTTTGTGGAAAATCACAGATGAGTCAGAAACCCAGACAACTCTGGGTTTCGCTCAGGAAAGCGAGCAGCACATTTGGTGTGAACTCCATGTGAGCTTGTTCTATCAGATGAAATCCTGCTGGCATCAAATGTATTTGGTAGTAAATTAAAAAGTTAATAATATAACGTGGTGTTTTTCTTCTCTCTTTGGCTTCTCCTCTGTTCCAGGCTACTCTGGTAAAATCAGCCAGATGCCGATCATCCTGACACCTCTGCACTTTGACCGCGACCCACTGCAAAAGCAGCCGTCCTGCAGACGCTCCGTGGTGGTCCGCACCTTCATCACCAGCGATTTCATGACCGGCATTCCTGCCACGCCAGGCAACCACATCCCGGAGGAGGTACGGGATGGAGGCTCCCTAATTCTTCATCACTGGAGTTATTTGTCACATCTGTTACTGTTTTTTTTTTCCCAGGTGGTGCTCAAGATGGTGAACGAGATCAAGAAGATCCCGGGAATCTCCAGAGTGATGTACGACCTGACCTCCAAACCGCCCGGCACCACAGAGTGGGAATAGAAGACGACACGATCGGACGCACATGTACAAACAAGCTCCACAAGATAACAGAGAGGGCCGGTGAACTCTTTTCCTTTCCTCTCCTCACTCCTCACTCCCCTCCTTCCCTCCCATTACCTCCCACCCCTCTCTTTAACATTCCCTTGGAAGGCAGACAGTACTGTGACGGGCGCACACGCAAAGGCGCCACTCCCTCTGCTCTCCCCCCAACACTTCTCCCTCGTTTTAATATTTTTGACAATAGGGATCGATTAACGTCAGCTATTGATAATATATTGTCTTTTTTTTTTTTTTTTTTTTGAAACATGTACATCAGCGTATTTCCTCTCTGTGACAAAAAGGCAAAAACTGCTGCTGGCATTTTAAGGGTCCACCGTTAAAGGAAAGCGGCTGTGAATGTTTCAGAAAGCGAACGCGTCGTTCCTCAGGTCGCATCAGGAGACGAGCCGAACACGAAAAAAAAAAAGCGAACGAATGGCGGGAGAAGAATCGTTCTCTGCCTTTTTCCGGTGGATGTCTTTCGTCTTACTGTCGTGGGTCAGATTATTCTCAAACCTCTGTTGTTTTTCACTCTGCCTGTAAACTGTGCTCTGAAGATGGCCGTCTGTTCGAAATTAAAGCCAGCAGACGGCCGACGTGACCAATCAACTTTAAGCTATTTGTTTTGCCAAATGTAGAATACGCTGTGGTGATTATATATCATTGTTGGCTCCTCGTTGATCTTTTCTGAGCTACATTTGTTGGCAGGACATCCCCCCCACCCCCAACTTGAGCGAGATTACCTTCAGTATCATAACTAGTGTGCAGATGTGCGGAAGGCCAATGCGACGGGCGACCTTGTGCCTGTTTTATTTCGTCGGTGTGTCTTGACCTGGACACTGGTGTTTCCAGAATGGAGGATGCTGCAATATGTATAACTTTTTAGGATGAATGAACATGACAAGAGGACTTAAGTGATAAACTTATAAAAGTGCAGTAGAGTTCAGAACCACATAGTGTAAATTGCTGTTACCATGACTCATCATTCGGCTGCCTGTTCGTCGTGCACGGGCACGTTGTTTGCACATGTTTTGCACACTCACTCATGAAGCTTTGGTGTCGAGTCATTCATCCAGTGAGAACGTAATCAGTGTGTTGCTCTGTAGTGTCAAAGGTGAGGGTTAGAGTGTTGTCAGTCGTCTCACATAAAGTCAGTGTCTCAGAAAAGGCATTACCGCTTTGTTGTTCTGTTCTGTGCTCCAAACATTCATCCTGATCTCTAGTCTTCAGTCCAGTTACTTAGACCTCCATGAAATCCTCAGGATAAACTGAGCCCCCCCCCCCCCCGAACTTAGAGACATTTTATCCAGAAACCGGGTTCCCTTGCGTCTTGGATTTGTCTTAGGGCCTCTTATGTTTTGTTAAGTCCTTAACCTTCAGTGGCAGAAAAAAGTAGGCTCTTAATGCAAAAGCTGCTGTTAGTGTTGTTCCTTCTGCCTTCTTCACATTGATATTATTTGTAATATAGCACCGGTCCCTGGAGGCGTACTGTAGGTACCGTATGTCCCCAGAACAGCTTGACAGTAACGGACGTGATTTTGTGATTGGATTTGATCACAATATCAATCATACTAAGTTATGCAAATTAATGTCTGATGTTCTTTTCTTTAAAATGATTTTTGTTCAACAATGCTCATTCTCCTTAGTAATGTGCCTCAAACCAAGCCACTGCATGCCGTTTCAATTATGATGACATTTGTACAATGGAAAACTGAGCTTTAATAAAGATCTCCATGTTGAAATTTGTCATTTCTGTAATGAACTGCTTAACACCTTTCCCTGATTTCATTGTACTAATAACTTAAAATAGATTTGCGTCAATTTTGGAGTGACTTGAGGCTGAAAATGACATAAAAACAGCTAAAATTACCGTTATTTCTAAATTTTATTAATGCAAATGGCCCACAATAAGATATACGAAGCAAAACAATCCAACCAACAAATAACTACTAATTAGACTAGCAGATTCTGCACCAACATCAGTATTTCCTGTCAATTCACTGCTAATCTACAAGAAATGATTATTAGAATCCTGGATATGTGCCTTGTTCAGATCCTTAAGAAAATTTAAAGGGGTCTGTTCTGACTCATTCTCCCACAAAACTTCCTTTCAGCCTGTCCCTTTAGGTGTCGCCACAGTCCTTTTTCCATTCTGAAATGAACACTCATATTTGTCTGACATAGTTTTTATGTCGGATGCCCAAATCACATGCTGATTTCAACATCCAGTTTACACATGACTACAACCATAAACCATTGTTTTCAGAGTGTTTGATTACTCTGTTTAATTTACATTGAGTTTCTCAGTTAACTCCACCAATAGTTAACACCAAATAACAAAACATTTAGTGTTCAGCGGTTGAAAAAGTAGGCTGGGTTAAGTTTCTCGGCAGAAGCCTAACCCGGCCTACATTGGTTACATACTCAGCACCAGCTATCCCCATCATTTGGTTACATCATTTAACTCCTACAGGGGGACAACCTCTTCAAATATAAAAATATAGCAGGTGGGATGTGACAAAGTTTTCTTACAGGTAGCATATAGTCTACATGGCCGGCACTAGCTTTCAACCTGACCAGAATTACCTTCAGTCTCGATGTTGGTGAACGTAGAGTATAACTTTATTTATCCCTTAAGGAGCTTCCGTCAGGGAAATTCGTCCCCATGCACATGAACGTCTCCATGCACATAAATTCATTGTGGGTTTGTTTCCTGCTCAGAAGTTAACAGAGATGTGGATAAAAGAAGGTTGAAACGCCGCAGATGATGCACCAACAAGAAGGCCTTAAAAGCCATGTGAGGTCCGAAATTGGAGCAAATTGTTCACTTAGTCTGATATTTGCTGAGTAAATTTGACATGACATGAAATCTTAATGTATGGAGTTTTAATGGTATGCTTTACAGACCATTCACATTAGGCCAAATCCTCCTGCCACGTTCGCATGATCGGCCCTCATCCATAATCTGAAGCCTCATTTGGACATGGCTCACATTAAAATTAAGTCAAATTTCAAGTTTGTATTAAATATGAATGTTCAACTGTCTGGGATTTTGGCTCCTGGCCTGTTGATGCCTTATTTTTTTTGATATAAAAAAAAATCCCACTCTCTGTTTTTTGACAAATCTCGCCCTGGTCTTTTGTTGAAAGACGTCACAATCCTCTATATAATAATTACATTATAATCCTACAATAATGTGGTTGGCTTGATGTTACCCTAGCAAAGGTCCCTCTGAGTGCTGGGGGGTTCAGGTGTGCACCTGTCCCTGCAGACCGAGAGACAAGAGCAGACAAGTTCAGCCACCCATCAACACACTGTGCAGAAGCAGTCCGGTGGGACGGTCTCGATTTTGGAACAGTTACTCTAGTTGAATGTTGTGTACAAGATGCCACACGCAACTGCCAATTAATTCTGGCCTGTGGCAGTTTATCCTCCATCGGTGACCCAAGAATTTAAGAGAATTTATCCTTACATGAGGAAAAAGAGCAATTAAATCCTGGGAAGCTTTTAATTGTAATGGAGTTTTAGGGGTCCAGGGTCCAGAAAAATCCACACGAAGAATCACACTTTCGTTTTAATCCCTGTGAATGATGTTAAAATCCTTTGGTGTCAACTAAAAATTCATTTTATCTTTGTGTCACAGTATATTATTCTCTGTGATGCTGCGTCCCGTCCCGTCATTTCTGCCCCATTGAATTTCCTCTCAGGTTGCCACGTGTAGCACTTCTCCCTGGAGAAATAGACAAGACACCTGTCACACTTAGTCCCTTTCGTTTGCCGTCTTCCACGCTGAGAGCTCTCCAGACTCATTTGTCCGTCTATGTATCATGGAAATCAGACACTTTTTCTTTGGATTCTGTGCCTTTTGCTGCTTTTACGGCTTCGTTTCCACATGCAAACTGAAGGCCAAGTTCAAACTGAGTGGCTACCAGGCTGTGGAGAAAAAAACTGTCGTTGTTGGTGGGATGTTTTCTGTTCACAATCGTCTTGCCAGCAAAAATATCAACACTACAAGGAACGAGGGCTCATCGGAGTGTGAAGGGTAAGCTGACCTCATTGTGTGTGGATTTACATCATTTTTACTGTGTTGGTTCAGCTTCCTTTAGTTTCAATAGTTATTCCATTGATTAGAGATGATCTTACAGGCTCTCTAAAGTGGAGCAATTCAATATTTTAACTCTAAATGAGAAATACCTTAATTGTTGATTAAATTATATGTTTTAACCTCACTGTGGGCTTCAGTGAGTTCGTGATTTTGCTGCTGCAGAAATCAAGACAGCAGGGCAGGACCTCTGGGGCCAATTACCAACAGTCGCTAACATTATTATGGAGTTCAGCTGTTACAGCATTGCATGGAATCACAATCAGCAAGTCTTTGGACTGACTTGTGGTTTATTTAGATAATAGCATTAAAAGATGAAAATCAGCTTCCCCTTGTCAAATATTTTAATTGTAGATGTACATGAAATATGTTTGGAGACTTTATTTCTTTGACAGAAGGTGCTGTTGTGTCATCCCTATCCCATCATACTCCAGGTTCAACTTCCGTACTTTCCGCTGGACCCAGACCATGCTGTTTGCCATCAATGAAATCAACAACAGTGATGACCTACTGCCCAACACCGACCTGGGCTATGTCATCTACGACTCCTGCTACACCATCTCCAAGGCCGTGGAGGGCACCCTTACCTACTTAACAGGAACGGACGAGGCCGTACCCAACTACCGTTGTGGAGACGGGCCACCCCAGGCCGCTCTGGTGGGCGCAGGAGGATCTGATCTGTCCGTTGCCACAGCTAGGATACTCGGACTCTATCACTTTCCCCAGGTAGGCCAATGTTGACTTACACAAAGGTGCTTAGAAGAAAAAATGTCAGGGAGAGAAGAGAAAGTCTTATTACTCCTTTTTCTTCTCAGGTTAGTTATTTTTCAAGTTGCTCCAACCTGGAAAAAACTTTCCAGTTCCCTACCTTCCTGAGGACTATTCCCAACGATAAGCACCAGTCTTCAGCTATAGCAAAACTGGTACTTCACTTCGGCTGGACCTGGGTGGGCACCATAGCTTCTGGAGATGACTATGGAAAGTATGGCATTAAAGCGTTCAAGGATCTGGTGGAGGAAGCCGGTGTCTGCATTGCCTTTGCAGAGACTCTGCCCAAGGTAAACATGATCGTTTATGTACAATCCGTGAATTACAGTTCACTCCATGACATTGTGATCTTTAGGGTAATTCCCCAGACGACATCCAGCGGATTGTCAAAACTATAGTTGAGTCTACGGCCAAGATCATTGTGGTCTTTTCATCAGACGTGGATCTAAGTCCTCTCATCCCTGAGCTGATTCAGCATAATGTGACCAACCGCACATGGATTGCCAGCGAGGCCTGGATTACCTCTGCTCTCATCATGGAACCCGGGGTTAGCTTACAGTCACATGCAGATCTAACAGAACAAATGCACGTAAATCACGATTTTGAACTGAAGTGTAATCATGTGGTTGTATCCAGGTGAGCGCAGTGCTGGGTGGTACGTTGGGCTTTGCAATAAAAAGAGCTGACATCCCTGGCCTTCAAGATTTTCTATTGGATCTGGACCCTTATGATGATGCACTCACTGAGGAATTCTGGGAGACGGTGTGTTCATTAACCAGATGAAGTGTCTCTATGCATCTATTAGTCTCGTGCAATATGGTTTTGACTGCAATGTTGCTAGAAAACAAATCTGATGTCTTGTTTTTGACTGACAGTATTACACATGACTATATTTGTGTCCTACAGTTGTTTAACTGTACATTGGACTATGGCAAAGCCCTGCAGCGGAGCAAGGCGAAGGCTAAGGGGGCTAATTCTACACATTCCAGGGCGGAGAGGGACGTCCCTGATGGGCTGTGCACAGGGCGTGAGGCTATAGCCAAGCTCAGCAGCACCTACTCTGATGTTTCCCAGTTACGAATCACTTACAAGTCAGTCATCAGCCACAATTTTGTACAACAGTCATGATGTGTACTAATTTTCCAGAAACCATTTCTTTGATTGACAGCAGTTCCAAAATAACGAAGACATTATTTATGAAAAGAAAAGGCTAATGGGAATGTTGCTTTAAGCACTACAGACACAATTTACTTGAACTGCGTGTGTGATTTTCACAATGATGATGATGATGATGATGATGGTGTTGTCTGTCCAAAGTGTGTACAAAGCCGTGTACTCCGTGGCCCACGCCTTGCACAACATGGAGCACTGTGTAGATGGGAAAGGACCGTTCTATGGGAAAGACTGTGCAAACATCAGCACGTTTGAACCGTGGCAGGTGAGCCACGTTTGCACTGGTGTGAGTGTTACTCTATTGAGAGGTGTTTGACTCAAAGGTGACTGTTCCTCAGCTGATGTACTACATGAAGAATGTGCGTTTCAAAGTGCCGCACACGGGCGAGGAGGTCTACTTTACGAATGGGGATGTGGAGCCCTACTATGAGATTCTTAACTGGCAGTTCAATGATAATGACGAGATTTCCTACGTCAGCGTGGGACATTTCAATGGCTCGGCAGCCCCAGAACACAGCTTGACCATCGCGAATGACTCTATTGTGTGGATCAATGACGTGTTAGAGGTCAGGAGCGTATCGATTCAAACAGACCATTGCTTGTATATTTCTGTCTGAATTTATTTTTTGAGACTGACATGTGCATGCCTTCATAAATGGTGCGTGAATGTTGTCTGCAGCCTCCTCGGTCAGTGTGTAGCGAGAACTGTCAGCCGGGTACCAGGAAGGGAATCCGACAGGGAGAGCCGGTCTGCTGCTTTGACTGTATCCCGTGTGCCGACGGAGAGATCAGCAACACAACCAGTCAGCATACAGTTTTAACATTCTGCACCATGCACATGAGAGATGACCTCTAGCTTCCTAATCAATACATAAAAATTAATATATGTCCAAATGAAATGAAAAAGAGTAGGACATTCAAACCACATTTAGTTGAATTCAGGAATTTCTTCATTTAACTTTGATGAACCTTAAATATGCAGGAAATTAACTCGTAGGAAATGCAAAAACCACATTTTTTGTGCATCATATTCATGCTGAAGTACCTTATTTGGGTAGATGAATCTTGCTTTTACTATTTTACTTGCTTTTACTTTTTACTGTATCAAAGAACCTCAGATAACTACATACCCTTCCAATCACTCCCTCTCTCCTACCTCTATGATAGATGCTCGTGAATGCATCCTATGTGGCGAAGATGACTGGTCCAACGATGCTCACGACACCTGCACACCCAAAATCATCGAGTTCCTGGCGTTTGGGGAACCTCTGGGTATTACTCTCATTGTCATCTCAGTTTTCGGAGCTCTAGTCACCATCGCTGTCGCTGTGAGTCTCATGCAGTGAAAAACAGAGTATGTTAAATAGCTAGAAAACCTCATGCGATTAGTTTCCTTGTCCTTTATTTTCCAGGTGGTACTTATAATGAACATCAGCACACCGCTGGTGAAAGCCAACGACCCTTTATTGAGTTTCTCCCTGCTCTTTTCGCTGGTGGTGACCTTCCTCTGCTCCATCGTCTTCCTTGGAGAGCCCAAGGACTGGAGCTGCATGACAAGCCAAGTAGCCTTGGCTCTGGGCTTTGCTTTATGTCTTTCTTCTATCATGGGTGCGTGTTTTTTTTTAAATTATATCCTTATATAACCACAGCACCCCTGGTATGACCCTCTACATTCACCTTGCACTGTAATATCTTATGTAGTTGCCACTAAAAATGAGCTTATTTCAATCTGTTAGACAGCATCAACATCAAAATGAACTATTTTTCGCCTCAGGTAAATCAGTGGTGTTGATGTTCAGAGCTTTGGCTCTCAAAGCTATTCGTAACAAACTCAAAGCAGCTGCCAAGGCTGCAAAGGCAGCAGCTGAAGCGGCAGCCAACAATGAGGGTCCTGATATCATCGTAACCAACACCAACAACAGCAACAACAACAATACCACTGTTGGAGCTAATGCTGAAGTTGACAGACTCACTTTTGCCCAGCAGAGGGTGATAGCTGTTGTGGCAACCTTGATACAGGTAAGTAGATAAGGGGGAAAAGAGGAAACTGTAACCTCTAACATCTGGTATTCCTGATCAAGTCAAGTTACCAACATTGTCATCCTGCTAATAGGCTATAGCTTGCACAGTGTGGCTCATCGTCCTCCCTCCCCACTCAATAAAGAACACTTCTGCCCAGAACATAAAGATCATCCTTGAGTGTGATGAAGGCTCAGTGGTCTTCATCTGTTGCATCTTCGCCTACGACATCCTGCTGGCTCTGATGGCCTTCATCTTTGCATTTATTGCCCGCAAACTGGAGGACCACTTCAGGTAGGAACCACAAAATTGAAGGACATCTAGCATGTATGAATGAATGGTAAATAGTAAACAAACACAGTGAGCTACATATTAATATCTGTACTTCATAGTTGCACATCTTTTATGTTGTAAATCCGTTCTATAGCTGATCATGTGTTTACATTTGTTCAGAATAAGAAATGTGCAGCATGTTTGGAGAGATAATTTCCTTCTGGTCTGACTGGCTGTGCAAAAACATCAGCAAGAATTGTCTATTTTTGAAGAAAATAATGATTGGCATTATCTTTAAAATCTTTAGAATCAAACTTACAGAATACTTTTAACGTAATTTGCATTTGATTCCTTTTTTCTATCAATCTTTGAGATCCGGAGCATTAATCCTGTTCTTGCTCTGACTTTACATGATGCATGTTTCTCACTCTGTCTCCCAGCGAGGGGAAGTTCATTACCTTTGGCATGCTGGTCTTCTTCATCGTCTGGATCTCCTTTGTCCCGGCTTACCTCAGCACACGTGGCAAGTTCATGGTTGCTGTCCAGATTTTTGCCATTCTGGCCTCCAGCTTCGGCCTGCTGGCCTGCATATTTCTGCCAAAGTGTTACGTTCTCTTGATCAAACCTGAAAGCAACACAGAAGAGATGATGAAGCCCCGTCCCAAACCGCGTGACAGCACCGGAACTTCCATGTCACTTGCTACAACTGCCACTGAAATCCCCTCTACAACAGCATCTACCGCTATCGATGATTGATGGAGCAGGACTAAGAAGTAAACTGAGCCACAATGCTGACATGAAAAAATAATTTAGAGCACAGATTCCATGGCAACATCTAGCTAATTAGAGTTTCACGTTTAGTTGTTTACACATAAATTGCAATCATCATGTCTGTTCCAAAATTAACTAACAAATAACGCTACTTACAATTTCTTTAATTTACACAAATGATGTATATATTTTAAATAAAAGTGTACCTTCAATTGTTATCAATAAGCAATATTGAAAAGGAAACTGCTGCCTTAACAAATGCTAAAATAAAACAATGATGCTGAATTAAAATAAAGCCACTGTACCTCAGATATACTGTTGTATTTGTAGTTGTGTAAATTTAAATAATAGTTTTTTTTATTACATATACATACAGGTACCTTTGGCATATCTAATTAAATATTTGAAAAAATGTTCTATTTTAGGTAAATTTATCATAATAATCTGTCAGTGCAATTAGTATTTGTGGAGCTCTGTTTGCATGTGTATTTTATAGTAACATAATAAATATTATATGTTTTATCTCGTTACTCGTTACTTACAGTCAAAGTATTCCATTGTACTAAATAGGTGTTGTATGCATGCGCTGAGGTCAATGAGTTCTCCTCACGCTGCTGTGCGCCTACTAGCCACTAGAGGGCAGTCATATAACGAGAATCAGAACCAACTGCAAACTGCAATTACTGTCAAGTGCGCTCATCTCTGGAAAATGCGCTCAACTCATTTATAGTATCGGAGATTTTTAGTCATATATATCATATATGACTAATATACAATATATATATGTTTATATATATAAATATGTATATATATGTATATATATATGTATATATATTATACATATCATACATTGCACATCATGGTGTCTGCTAGATGTATTTTATTTTATTGGCTTTTGATCAAGTTTTCATTACAATGACTGATTCAGAATATGCGTCCACACATGAATCCTTAACAAAAAAATTCACCCTAAATCTCTGGACAGAGTTATCTTGTTGACAGGAGAAAACTAATTTGCATGACTCACGGATACCCTTTCATCATTTTGTGACGTGACTTTTGACTTGTGCACGCTGTCGCTCGTGACAGGGATCCGAACCTGAACGAGGTCCGACGAAAGCTTTCCTAACGGACGGTAATAAATTGTCCCGCTGACAGAGGCGCTGGGTGAACACGTCGACAATTTATTGCCAGCTGATGGGAGCGGACAGGAGCGGCGGCGCTAAATCAAGACAAAAAACGCGCACACGTGCGTCACCACCTGAGTTCTCGGTCCATCAGATGGAATCTTATCCAAATGCGCTCACGTTACATTCACTTCAAGTTTCAAAAATTACTTTAGATAAAAACAATAAATAACATAATCTAGAACACTGTGCACTTCTGCAAAAACACTATTTTGGCCCGTGGATGCTGTGAAATGTCTCTTTCCACGACGATGGCTGTCACCACAGCTCTGACAGCAGGTAAGCTGTCAGGATGTGTCTGTGGTGTGTGTGTGTGGTGTGTGTGTGTTTGGGGGGGTGCAGCATGTATCATCTTGCGTCTTAGTCGAGGTTCAGGATACGGGCCTTGAATGTTTGAATTTCTCTCAGGGTGACGCGGATGTTACAGAGAAGTCAGATTGGATTCGCTTAGTGTGAAGAATCTCCTCGGGCAGTGACCTTGAGGCGCAACACGTTATCCTGTTGCCTTGTCAGATATGCAACTTTTATCCAAAGCAACCTTTAGTCAGTGACGCGTATCTGTTCCCATGAGAAATTGATCCCTAATTAGAAAAGTGCTCGCTCTAAGGCCTGCAAGTCCATGGGAATTAAAACACACTGCTGAGAACACATAGATATAAAACAACAACAAAAAATGAAAATTACAATGAGAAAAGTCACTTTTCCATGCATGGGATGAGAGGTAATCTCTCCCACGATCTTCAAACTTGGGGAAAATGTAAAATGATTTGTGTCCGTGCACACAGAATTAGAGAAAAACTTCACAATGTGGCTTCACTGAAGTTTTAACACTTCTTATCAAATGTTAGTGCTCTGGTGAGCTGGTTCAGTGGATTGAACTCATCAAGGTATAGAAACCATTCCGTCCTTTGGCCACTGGGGGCGCTGTGATCATAACTCAGCAGAGTCTTCATTTAACCATTTCTAGTGGTTGGTAGTAGTGAGTAGTAGCAGTGAGTTTCCTGCTTATCCAGGCTTTTTTTTAAGTGTACTTATTGGACTTACTGTCTAGACCCATTCCACTAGACCTGACACAGTGGCCCATCCTGTCAGAGCTCGTTCTTCACCGTACAAAACCCTGCAGCAGAATAACTTGTCCAGCTGCTGTCCCATGGTACCACCTACATTCAAATGACCTTCTGGTCTATCTTCTAATCCTTTCACCCGACACATTCCAAACTGACCCCAGGCTCCTCAGACAAGTCCAGTGAACTATCAGGGTCTTATTTCTTGACTGAATAATTCAGGGCTGATACGCCATCGCTTATCTGCTCACTTGACTGCTGAAGACACCCGTGTCTGGGTATCTGCTCCAATATCAGGAAAATCCTCAAACCACACATCTTGACCACTGGGAGACATTTAATGGATGAGCAGGTTCCATGTGTCTCACTCAAGCTAACCAGGCTACAATCGTTGGACTTGCGTTACATAAATCATAATAATGACCAGGATATTGATGTCATTGTATTTTTCACACTGCGTGAAAATAATTCATTAATCTAACAGCTAGACTATTTTGTCCGACTAGTAAGATCTTCATCCCAGAGACTCCAGCTGAACTCCTTTAGATCCAGTTTCATTAACTAGAGTAATTGATTTATCCTCTTTTTTGGAAGCCAAGTAAATTCAAAAGCATTGTTTTGCAGTTTGTAAATACAAACAAATGTGTGTGTTTATAGTAGATCAACATGATCATGGGCGAATGAATGCATTTCCCGACATAAAAGCAGGACTAACTATCTACTGCAGCATCATTTCCATGTCTGTTGCTGAGGATTCTTTTAATGCGTCACGATACTCATATTTACGAAAATCTTGACATTTGAATTTCAGGACATTTCTCTAAAATTTGCTAAAATACTACCAGGTTGTAACCAACAGACTGGACTTTTAATTAAAAGTTCTGAATCCTAACTGAATTAAAACAATATAAAGGTGGTTTTTACATATTTTACTTTTTCATGAAAGTTATCAAACCTGACTCGATTGGCGTGCTTCCATTCTCGTGACACATTTGTGCATGTGAACTCCGCACAAACTAACTTGGACAAAACACACTTCTAATTGTTGAGTCAGGCTATAAATGCCTCTCACCTTTACTAAATGCAGTTCGATTTCTTCCCTTTCTTTGGTTCATTCAGATAATAAAAAAAACAACAACTTTTGTCGAAGTTTAAATGTTCGCTTTAGAGTTGTCAGGAGGGAATCCTGAGGCTTTCTGGTGACTGTGTGTCAACATTGTGCGGCACAGTAAACACACACAAATAGAAACATAAGGAAACACGAAACCCTGCACAAAGCTTCTATCTACCAGTTTACATGTAGATTACCTTCAGACGAGACTGCAGGGATAAATTGACTTAGATGAATTGCTGATAATGTGAACTTCTGAAATGGACTTTTTTTTGCATCTGTGCTTGAACATTTTGATGCAGATTAACATCAACTCTTCCACATTGGTACGTCTGGGGTGGGTGTAAATGGTTCTGTCTCCACTACAGTGTGGAGTCGTATGACACAAGGAATGGTGTTAACACCCCAAGACTCTAAGGAGGACTTTATTTATAGAGTTGTCACTTCTACCACTCCTTAAGATAAAAGGAACAATCTGTTTATGTCACTGAGTACATCTTGAGTATCAGTAGCTCAAATTATAACTGTTATCAATGGAAATATTGACTAAATTATAATTTGCACAATTCAACATATTTTTATTCTACTCATTTTACTACCTCAATTTTACTTTTCTTTGTTAAGATGCATTGTTTGTGTGGAATCAAGTTTGTGTGTTTCACACAGCTTCATACAAATAAAATAAATACACACACACACACACACACACACACACACACACACACACACTTAATTGTATTCAACTATCACGCGAATTCGGTGTACCTTTGTGCTGTCTAATTGTGTTTGAGTGCGTTTGCATTGTTGACACCCTGGCATGTTTGGCTACCTCCTTTTAGGCCAGGCAGGCGGTGACGAGACAAGGAAACCAGGATCCTGTTTCAGGCTGGTTGAGGCTATAAGAGACCAGAGAGCACACTACACGGACAGATGACCAGAAAGAAAGAGAGGTAGCTGAAAAACACGTAAGAAAGAGACAAAAAAACCCCACAAGAACCGTCATTGAGGAAGTTCAGAAAGTAGAAAGACAGCCGGAGCAACCTTTCCTCACTGAAGCTGATTCGATCAGTCAAAACCAGCGAATAAGAAAACCTTCAGAAGCCTGAAGCTCATCCCCATCACCTTGCTCTCTGACCTTTGCCCTTGAGGAGAACGAGGTGGGGGTGGGCATCCTGTGGGGGCCATGTTAGCTGCACGGAGCAGTGGAGGGGGCGTCGGGGGGCCCGGCGGACACCCGCTTCAGAGAGGCCACCGAAAGCAATCAGTGGCTTCTCTCAGCGGGAGCAAAGCCCACCGGAACCCTGATGGCAAGCGCAGTTCTACATCTGGGAAACAGGGGGCGCTGCACAAACACAAGGCTGCGATCATGAGGGAGATGGAGACCAGCTGGTACCTGAAAATGTTTGGCATGGGCAAGGAAGAGACGGTGGCACATACAACTGGCATGCCCTACAGGTCAGTAAAGCCCTGTGAGTGTGTGTTCCAAGTGTGTGTGACAGAGGAATAGTGAATGACACCCATACAGTCATCCCCAATGCAGTGCAAGCATGACCGCTGACAATGCTGTGCAGAGCTGCTTGTTGATGCACAATCATTTCAATTCATGTTCCTGCCCTCCCCTGTAGTCCACACACACACACACACACACACACACACACACACACACACACACACACACACACACACACACACACACACACACACACACACACACACACACACACAAACACACAGCGCTATGGCGTTTTTGCCTCTGCACATCGTCAACATGACATGTTTGTATATTATAAGTAACACATGGTGACCCAACACTAGTATTTTTTGGGGCCAGACCAGCTGATGACAACCGGTTACCCTCCTGTCTCATCGTTTCATTTGTGAGCACTGTGTGTCACAAAAGTCACACTGATCAGAACGCCACCCCCACCCCCCGCACTCCACCCCCACCTCAGAGTTGTGTCACCTGATCTGGCCATAATGCTAATAGCCAGCATCTGTCTTGCTGTATTAACTGTGTTGACATTTCTGACACCATGGTGACAAAACATATGGAGGCCGGAGGGAGTGTTTTGATTGTTGTTTGTGTGACAGGCGGATGGAAAGCACCAATGGTGTCGCGTTCGACATGCGGGACAGGTTGCATTCTCTAATTTTCATATTGGTGCAGCTGATGTTGTCATTTTCGCTCCCTTTATTTTTTCTCACGGATGGAAGTATTTCTCCCACAATAATTTTCTTTCCATGTCTTTCCTCTCATCTTAGTCTTCTCAATGTTTAATCCGTCTGTGCCCCATCCCAATTACTGAAGCCTAAAGCTTCCCATTCATCAGTCTGGAGTCCAGCCGTTCTCTTTTCCTGTTATCTCCTCTCCTCTCATCTCCCTGTTGTCTTTATTCCCTCGCCTGCCTGCTGGTTTTGTCTGTTTTAACTCTTTAATTTAGAAAAACAAAGCAGAACAGAGACAAGAAAAAAGAGGGATTGAGGACCAAAGGCTCAGCGTGGTGAGAAAATGTTGAGGGGGCATTTCAGAATAAGTGTCCTAAATAAATTTTTGCTTCATCTAGCAGCCAAAATATTTTCACTTGGCTGTAAAACTGCATAGGATGTGATTTACAGAGATGCAGGGACTCCTTGGCGAATGCAGGTTCGTTAAATTTTCAAGGTTCACAAATTCAACAAATTGCATTGCATAAATATGCAATTATTTTACTGTATGGTGCAGTTTTACTTTTGCTGTGTGGTATTTTCACTTTTATTGAAGTTAAGTCTCCGACTGCATCACAACTATTCCTGTTTGTTCTTAAGGAGGATGACACCACGTGTTTGTGTGTGCGATGGAGTGCAGCAGGTGTGTTGAGTCTTTCCTTGGAAAGTGTATACTGTGAGCTGTAGTCACAGTAGTCGCAAAGTGAGGCCATATTTTTTTGGAAAAAGGACGGATACTATATCATGCATACTTTGCACGTTGTAAAATTAGCACAAGCTGATCAAAATGTTCTCAGTTCTTAGAGTGAGTCTTAATGCGTAATTTGAGCAGTGAGGTAAAGCAGATGATCAATAAATCACATGGATCAGATCGCAGCATCATGTCAGCATTGTGGCTCTCACACAGTCAGTCTGCTAGCACCACAGCATCCTTCATTCACCTGCGTCTCCTTCACATAAGGGTGCTTCCGATCCAACACATCCTGCTAAATAATTATCAGGTGAATTCAAAAGGTACAAAAAACCACAACAAAGCTCGAGCAGGAACACATCAGCCGGGGTTTACATCCCTAGAGGAATGAATTTTTCAACTGAAAAATCAGGTAATGAGCTTCAGATGCGTCGTCTGCTGCCGCTGGATACTTGTTGGTGAATGCAAAAGTCACATTCTCTCTATTAACTGGCTGATAAAGTTATGATGAAAGTGTCCCATGTCTGTCCAAACAGATTGACAGGTGCATATGGAGAGTGAGGGGTGTGTGAGTGTGTTTAATAGGCCTGATCCAAAGTGATGAGTTCAATGGACCACCGATAAACAAGGATTACAGTGTGTGAATCTCTGTAAGATTAGCACGACCTTCACACCGACGTGCTTACACTTACACACTCGTGTGCACTGACAAAAAACGCTGTTAAAATCCACTCCCTGTGGAGAAGCAATACTGATCACGAGGATTCCATTATTATAACGAGGAGTTTGTATTCCACTTGTAAGACGACTCCATTCATCCACTCCACTTGACTCTGACCTAGAAAAGATGTGAGCATGAGATAGACCCCCCTCCTAAAGTCTCTTTCTCAGACATACACACACACACACACACACACACACACACACACACACACACACACACACACACACACACACACACACACACACACACACACACACACACACTGTCTGGCATCTCTTCTCTGAGCCCCTGACGTGGACACCGAACAGCATGCGATGGCTGGATGCTCTCTCTCTCACTTAATTCTGAACAATTGCTCCACTTTTAGCTCTCAAGTGATTCTGCATAAAACCTGGGGCAGAAAATAAACTACAGAAATCCCATCTTTTTTATAACGGAGCTAAAAATAACCCCTAGAATTTTTTTTTTTTTTTACCGCTGCAAATTAACAAGCATTTCTCCAGTAAGACAGTTGTAACTGTTTGTTCCTTTTATTGGCCTTCCACGTTTCTTATTCTGCTGTTTGATTGAGACACAGTGAGGATTTGGTAAAATTAATGGCTTTCTGGTAATATCCAGAAGGTCTGAGAAAAGAAACTTTATATTCTTGCTCCTCTCCTCTCCTCTCTTTATATTTATAAAAAAAAATCAACCCTGAAAACACCACCATCAATTGACTTAATAGTGAAATCAATTCCTTCAGCTGAATGGTGTTTGGTCCATTCATTAAATGATTTAAAGAACATTACAATAGAAAGCCAAGCCTTCTGTAGGATGAAATGTCCATTATCCATATATTTTGTTCATTCAGGATTATAACATCTTTATGGCCATTCTATTCTTTTCAGTATTTACCTGGTTTAGATTTTCAACAATAATAAAAATGGGATGTATTAAATGTAGGCCAACACGTTGGTGTTAAACAGGACGGTCCCTGAGGCCTGGAGACTGATTACTGGCATAATTATTGCTGCCATAGAGTCAGATGGCACAGAATGGACCAACCTCATTCAGTAGAAAAAACATGCAAATGTTCACAGATGCCCCAGAAATAACAAGGGAAAGGCTGGAAGGCAGATGCAAACATTAATCATCTAATATTTTAAGTAAAAATCATCCACTAGATAATTATACAGCAGTGTGCTATGCTGTGTTCTGTTACTCTGCTTGTTCTGCTTCTATCTGGCTGTGCACACTAGATAATTATCAGACATATGCAATCATCATATGGGGATTCACTGCGTGGAGGGTGTGTGTGTGTGTGTGTGTGTGTGTGTGTGTGTAGGCAGCTAAAGAGACAGAAAAAGACTAAGGCTAATTAGTATCTGGGAGCATGAAGCTGATGAAAAACATTATGAATAATAACAATTTAAAGGAGAAGAAGGGAGAAAAGCATGAAAACAAAAGCGTAGCGAGGGGAGATCCTCACAGCCCTTAATGGACCCCCAGAAATGTCATCTCCCCTGTTCTTTCCTCCTTTCATCCTTTCCATCTTTTTTTTTTTGGATATATTTTTCAGGAACTTGCCGAGAACCTCACTGGAGACGATTCTCACAATCGGAGGCAAAAATAAAAAAGAAAATATATAGACAAGAAAGATGGAGAATTAACAGTGAACTTTATTTCAAAACTGGGCATGTACTGTTATTCTTTGTGTGTGTTTGTGTGTGCATTCAGTGTGCACGTATGCGCTCTATGTGTACGGATGTGAATGTTTTCAGGGTCTATTAATATACCGTAAAATGCATTGCATAAGCTCAGCAGGCATTCCTGCTGCAGAGCTGGATCAATTTTTCCAGACCACACTGTAGGACAATAGACACAGCTGCCACCCTGCTCCTCCCAACTTCTTTGGATGTCTGTATAATTATATGTGAATTATATAGAAATAATATGCTGATGTGGATTCTCATTCATCCAGGTGATGGTAATCCATGAAAGATGAATCTGAAGCGACTGGTGTTCTGTCTTGGCACAGTGGTCGCCGTTCGCTTCAAAAAGCGACATATGAAAAAGCTGCCGATGGAAGCACAGCAGCTTGTGCTGCATCCTCCACACTTGACTAAAATTGTTAACTCATAAGGGCCTTCTTCATTCACATCAAACATTTCCTGTAGGTCAGCACTTCGATGAAGAAGGCCGGTCTGTCTTGTTCGCTCTGTGTTTACAGTTGGAAGCAAAATTATTCACCACTTAGAAAATTATTCTTTATCAGCTATCAACTCAAAGGTTCTCATGAAGTCTCTTTCATTGTGCTCAAACCATCTAATGAGCCACATGTATTTGGCATTCTGTGTACTTCCTGACCTTTGGATCAGCAATTTGTCTGGATGAGGAGGAACGATGCTGATGCTGAAAAGAACACTCTGTGTGCGTTGGAGCCCCGCGGTGGATGGGTGATACACAGAATGCAGAATGGAACCCCAGGAATATCACACAACTGGAAACCTCTGGCCATGAGGAATGGAATAAAAGGTTTTAGTACTTTGGCCAAGTATCATTCACCAAAAGTATTTGTTGAATACCAAGGATGAATGGAAGGACAGAATGAAGATCTGTCCATGTGTGTCTGTGAGTGTGTGTGTGTGTGTGTATGTGTGTGTGTGTGTGTGTCTGTGTGTGTGTGCGCTTGTTTAAACAGTTTGTAAGAGAGACTGTGTGTTTAAACTCAAATCTCCCGATATGGTAGAATGGCATTCTTCATGATTCCCACAATCCTCTGGGGGATCAGACATGATGTCATTGAACAGCCCTGAGAGGAGGCCAGAGGTGAGTGATTATATTCTCTGTGCGTGTGTGTGTGTGTGTGTGTGTGTGTGCGTGTGTGTGAGTGATGATCAAGAAAGAGGATTTTAAATTGTGCTTCATTACATTATGAAAACACTGCATAACACGCTTGTGTGTGTGTGTGTGTGTGTGTGTGTGTGTTTATTTTAAATGTGTTTCTTATGGGCATAACTCCAGAGTACGCTGTGTTTAGAGGGAGTCAGAGAGGAAAAAAGGAGGGGAGGGTAAGAAATGAAAGACAAAAGACATGAAATACGTTTTTAAAAGAGGTTGGCGATGGAAAAGTACATGAATGAAGATAAAACACTGATGTGTGTATATCTGTTCCCGATAACAAAGGCTAAATTAAAGCAGACATGAATGCTGGAAGAGAGGAAATCAGGAATGAGTGAAAAGACTTGTGACAGAGGGAATGCCGAGAGACAAAAGAAAGACGATGAGGGAAGTGTGAGTGGGAGAAAGGATAAAGAGTTGGAGAGAGGAATGGGTGAATGGTGGGAGAGAGAGAGGAGACAGAGAAACAGAGAGAGAGAGATACAGACAGTGAGGGAGAGGGAGGGTAAAAATGTCCCAGATTCCCAGGCCATTTAATAGGGAGCAAAACCAAACTGAGCTTATAATGTAGACTGGCTGAGCAGGGGGCAAAGTGACAGCATGAGTGTGAGGGGAGGAGGAGAAGGAAGAGGGTGAGAGAGCGTGTGTGTGTGTGTCTACCGCTTCCCATCTGCATGTGTGCGGAGAACATATGTGGTGCGGCCCACATGGAGGAGAACACGCTAAGAAAAAGCCTGTTTTTTCCCGAGCGGACGTGAAGCCATCCCGCTTCCAGTTGCGACTGATTCTCTCTTTAAATGACATTTTCCCGTTCCCAGCTTTTACTTCTTGTTTTAAGAGGACTTTACATCATGTGGAGCTTCATCCAGAGGGAAACTTGACTTTCTTCTGAGCTTGAAACATTCACCCACGTGGCCCCCCGACGTGGTTGCGTGGGTGAGGAGGCCTGCTTGGATTAATCTGGGCGTACATATTTGTGGGACAGACGCAGAGAAGACGAGAGAGACTGAACTAGAAAACGACAGGATGTACCTGTACAAAGCCACGTGTCCGGACATCCCCAACCCAAAGCAGAAGACGTCCAGGAGTCAAGGAGGAGGGCAGGGTGGGGTCCAGGCCCAAGGCCCGGGACAGGGGAGGCTCGCTCGGCAGACGTCTGTCGGGACGGGGGCGCAGCCCTACAACCCCGTGATGCTCTGGACGGCAAACAAGAGCAACGGCGTGACGGCGATCAAACAGCTGGAGGAGTTCCTCAACTTCCACTCGCTGTCGCTGCACGAGGCGGTCAGGTGCCAGACGGGGATGCTCTACAGGTAACCTCGGTAACCTCAACTGTGTGAGTGTGGATGTTTGTAGGGCTCGATTCAGGGTTTTGAAAAAAAAAAAATTTTTTTTGGAAAAAATACGAAGCATCAAGTTTCACGGAGGTGAAGCGAAGCTTTCGGGATGGCATCAAACCTGCAAACCGGAGAACTCGGCTACATCATGTGACCAACACGATGGCGTCACCGTGGTGATCTCCTACAGCTGCATCCCAGGGTTCACATCCTTTCACAGATTAGTTGATATGGCAACCCTAATACCATTCCTCAGAGGAGGGATGGGTGGTTCTTTGATACGTCATGGGGTGAAGGATTCGAGTCTGTTTGTGGTGTTTACTGACTCGGTGTTGTTTCATTGGATCTTAAAGATCAACAGCTGGAATCGTAAGAACAAGTAGAATATAGTAGATTTAATTAGAATTATATCAGCATGTTGTATGGGGGTGTATTTACAAAAACTACAATGATGTAATGTGAGTAAATTTATTTTAAACTTCAACTCCACTACATTTTTCACTCTTCAACATCCATTCATTAACTTTATTTAAAACATAAGATAAAAAATGAAATTTTCTAAGTGATTCTTTTCATCTTCTATGCTGGAAAAAATGTAAACAAACTGCATCATTCCCCACCAGATTAACTGTAGGATATATTTTATTATTGAGTGCGCACCAACTTGAGTTGAATGTGTTTAAAGCAGGAAGCCTAATCTGTGCTGTCACCGTTGCTCTTGTGCCAGAGCATCGTGTTGGCGAGCGGTTAAAGCCAATGTGACGGTGACATCGTGGGTCGCTGCTCAGCCCTCAGGCCAGGAATCTGCATGAAGCTGCTTTTGCCTTCATTGTGTTGTTGTTTCCAGCCAAGAAAGAAAGGATGAGAATTATCTCAAACACAATTTTCTAATTCTCTGAATGGGTTTCTGTTTGTCGGTCGCAGCTTTAATTATCTTCTGTGTGTTGCTGGAACATGAATGTTTTCACGCTCACACAATCCGGAAGAAAAAGTCACAAAATCACACCCCAAACTGATGAAACGAGGGAAATCCACCAGTGAATAGTTGATCATTTTTCATTTTAGCACATTAATGGATCAGCTAAACTCTGCTGATTGGGATTGAGGGAGTTTTATATTTGGAGAGGCTGCTGGCTTAGCTTTTCCATGAACTGTATTTTGGTCATTTGAACAGCCTGTTTGTTCCCCGGGCTCTCCTGTCTATATTCTGCAAATGCTTTTGACTAGATTACATTGGGTGTAATAATAACATGACCTAAATTTGTCCCGTTGTGCTGTTTGAGAGGAAATGAGTTTTCCATCACCTCTCTGCAGCAACGGGAGGAGTCGGCCCATATCCCTGATGGGTCAGCTTGGAGCTCATATGGCAGTGTTGCTGTTAACGTTTTTTGCCCTGGGACCTCGGCATATGTGTGGTCATGGTTGCCATGGTATCTTATGAAAACAGCTGGCTGTCCATTTGTTTTTCCAGGTCAATGCGTATCGGTGGTCAAGACCTGTGCTGGACGTTCACACACTCAAACAGGACAGAAAATTACTGGAACTTTTAGGAAATACTTCTCAGGGATTCCCACCTCCACATAAAAAAGAGTTACCTGACAGGAAGAGGAATTAAATATGAGATCCTATCCACACTGTAGAGAGAGGCGAGTTGTGACTCTGTGAAAGCCGTGGAATATTCCCTAAAATGTCCATGTTTGCCTTATGCCCCTTAAAACATAGAGATTTTAACCCAAAGGATGTGTCAGGCTGATCCATTTGCAGGACTATGTTTCTGCAGGGTCTGGGGTGGGGAGGGAGAGGGTATCTGTCATCTTCAGTGGACTTTTATTTTTCAAGCACCCACATAAAGCAGACATGAAGTCAAAGTTTTCTACAAAGAGGAAGATAGGCAGAGAAAGACGTGACAGACTGCAGACGGTGAGAAGCCTCAGCTTCACATCTTGTCCTCAAATACCCCGCAGGTATTCAGGTGTGCACCCGTGTTTAGTGTGTGTGTTTAGGGTTTCTTATTCGTAGACCTCAGTGGTAATTTACCATGTTAAACATATGCATGATTCAACGTATCCTCAGGACTAATGCTAATGCTAATAATCTAGTCAGGGTCAGATTGTGGTCATGTGACGATGTTGGTGAAACTGTGCAAGAAAAGCAGAGATCAGTCCCCTTGCTCCAGACAGATCATGACTCTGGCAGCTGCCGTCGCACACGTTGTCCCTGAACGCCTCACTGCCGGATGAGCATCAATGCTCAGGGTCTTCCGACGTCTCTTGCGGCTCCATCATTCTCCGATTTTCCTTCCTGTCTCCATTTTGTCTTCTCAGATTGTATTAAAGAAGGTACAGCTGTTACAGTTGGTCAAGATCACAATCCAACTTGCCATTTGTGAAAATCGTCTACCTGATTTGATTCAAACATTTTTTTTATTTGTGCCAGAAGTCAACTCTGCACAGCTACACTCCCAAGACAGTTTTGGTGAAATAATGAAGTATTTGATGCTTCATTTGAGTGATTATTGGTTGCTTCAGGACAGTAAGGCAATTTCCACGTTTTCATTTAAGTATCTAACATTGAGTTAATATTTCCCACCACAATTCTAGTGCATCCTATTTTAACCTAAATGTCAGAGTAGCCAAACAGACAGATGCACACATTTTGATCACATTTTCAAAAACATCAATTTTAATTGTCTAGTGGGGTTGATCGATGAAGAGTGGATGATGTTACTGGATGCTGTGCGTTGGAATGTTGGGCACATGAGTAACACTGAGAGAGCATTTAGACCTCCAGGGCGCGGAGGGTCACATTATGAAGCATATGCCATGTGCACATGGCTGGACCTGTGTGTGTGTGTGTGTGTGTGTGTGTGTGTGTGTGTGTGTGTGTGTGTGTGTGTGTGTGTGTGTGTGTGTGTGTGTGTGTGTGTGTGTGTGTGTATGCAGACAGTTTGTCAGTCCTTGAGCTCTGCCTCCTGATTGGCTGCAGTGAGAAGATCCACTTCAAAAGTTGCCCTTTTTATTTTTTATTAATAGTCAGTGATGACAGAAGACCAGTAGAATAATTAGTATTTTTTACTTTTTAATTTTCTACAGCTACAAACGGAACAGATTACAGTATTATATATAAATTAGAAAAGTGAAAAGACTTTTGTGTCATGTTGGAAAAAAATGTTCTTAACTTTTTAAAATATATTTGTGCAGTTTTGCACTGAATTTGAAATTAAAACACAACATTGTCCAGGAGCTAACATCTACATTATATATGTAGTTACTTTCTATAAACTCAGTTAATTTTACTGTGATTTTGGGAATATTTCAGAGGTTCTTACGAATTTTTGTTGAGAAAATCATTAATCTAATAATGCCATGTTTGAACCACATGTAAGAGAATAACAGGGAATATTTACTGACTACAAGCAGTCAGAAGGCCGGCCTCCCTCAAGTAGAACTTTGTGTACACTTTAAGTGTTTGAACTCCAACATCTGTCTATGTAAGGACAGACTGTGGTTCTGGTTCTGGTTCTGGAGGGAATCTGGTTTTCCTCAATGTGTGTGGTCATGTTTGTGTGTGTGTTTGCTGTCTTAATCAGAACCAAATGAAGCTGTCATTAAAAGAAAGAGTAGGCTAAGTAACCGATCGACAAAGAAGCAGTGACTGGAACGTGCACTCAACCGATAAGTCAAAACACACACACACACACACCCACACACACACACACACACACACACACACACACACACACACACACACACACACACACACACACACACACACACACACACACACACACACACACACACACACACACACACACTCAATCAAACACATACTCATGCAGATAAATGTGTCAATTGCTCATCCTTAATTCATCTTGGAAAACAAGTAAATATTTAAAATAGGAGCTGGTATCCTTACTAAATACTTAATCGGTCAGCTAGACACAGAAATGTGTGTGTGTGTGTGTGTGTGTGTGTGTGTGTGGGTGGGGGGGGTCTGTGTCCAACACTCCATTCTTTTTTAAATTGGTAAATCAGTTGTATGTTTGTTTTGCTCCACCTCCTACTGCAGTGGATAAAGTCATTGTTAATAAAGGTTTACAACCTTTTTATTGGACGCTTTGAACTGCTGCAGTAAAAGTGATGCATACGTGTGTGAAACTGCAATTAGCTTCACATCAACAACACACACACACACACACAAACGCACACACACACACACACACACACACACACACACACACACACACACACACACACACACACACACATACACACAATAAGCTGTAAGAACTTGTGTCACTTTGGCTTAGAACCAGTCATGTAATAAATTAGCCTGATGTGGAATGAGAGACAAGAGAGCATCTCGTTTTGTAAATAAAAGATGGGAAAATCCCTTTAAGAAACGTACCCAGTTTCACATGGGTAAAGAAACCCTTACAGAAATAGCTCAAGCAACTTTCTACGGTGATGTGGGGTCGAGTAGAGGTCAACCTCGCCCTTAAACGGATCACAAAGTAAAGCTAAACGGCTCCTTGTGATTGTTGCCGTTTACTGTGTAAATGTAGGGATGGTTATAATCTACCCGTCTGTTTATAACCTGCTTTGGCAGAACGCACTCATATGGAAACACTCGCAGCTCTCCATGACGATGTCACCAAACTCCAAGTATGAATACCAGCGAGGCTGTAAATGGTTCTAAATGATAATCAGCTATTTTTATTAGTCCATATTACAAAAGGAAAAAAACTTTTGCAATGGATCCCGTAGTTCTAATCGTCCAGCGGCTGTGAAACGGACTGCAACAGCTGCAAGGTAATCCTGAAGGGCCCGTGTGGCCATCTAAGTACGTCTACTTAAAGCATTTGTTTTTGCCATTGACAGGCTCAGATTGTTATCCTAAGTGTCAAGTGACAACATGACGAGGAGCGCCCTACAGAGATAGACCTCTATTCTGGGTATCTGCTTTCTTCAGCCAGAAATAACGGTTTTATTGCTGTGTTACGAACTGCTGGACTCTGGACAGGGATAATTATTTATCTATGCAGACTTTGGCATTCGCTGCTCTTGACATGTTCATTTGGAATCGGAATCTTGTTTTAAACTGTGAGGACTGTGTGACTGTTGAGTGGCTGAGGATATACTTTAAGAATATATAAGTACAAACCTAAAATTCAGTTGGAGACAGAGGCTCCGATAGAGACGCCTCATTTACTTATGTTATCAATGGTATTGATTAATTGGTTTGTGGACTTAACAGGTTGCTTTAATGTCACAGTGGGGGCAGTTCTTTGAAGTACCGGGCTTATTAATCTAGACCCATAAGAAAAGGGGAACTAAACTCAATCCATGCATGTTGTGTATTTGAATGAACCCACACTGGCATCTTTCTGTTTTTACATTCAGCTTTGTTTTGCGTCCATATTCAGGTTCTGCACAACATCACCTCATACATACATTATTATAGCAAATATTAGAGCATGACAAAAAAATCAGCCAATGTACGGACAAGGAAAACACATTAAGTTGCACACATAATGCACACAAAAGTGTTTGGAAGTTTCCAGCTTTATTCGTCCGTGAGTAATGACCGTTATTACGGGTGGTGACAGGGGGCATTTTTCCCCGGGAACTGTTATTTATTTCCTACAAATATATATCTCTCTAAAGATTACATACATGGTACTCCCCAGCTATAATTACACACCAGGGCATCTAGCAGGTCTTATTGTTTCTATCTTTATGTGTCTCCATTTCTTCCAGAGAGAAATTTCCCATGATGCTGCGCTCTATAAGGTCGGGGTGTTAATTGTTCTGGTGCATTCTGGTTGTTGTAGGATTTATTTTAAGCCCCTTTCTTCTGTTTGTGGCTAATTATTTTTTCTACACAATGAATGTAAATTAAGCTCTCATTAATGTGACCTACAGTCTTCTCATGATCACAGACACCCCCCCCACACACACACACACACAAACATACACCTATGCTCTCGTCATGGCCATGACGGCCATACATACATTATTATAGCAACTCTTACATCAACTCTTCTACAATAACAGCCAGGCAGCACTGGAACAGCCTGGAAACACACAGACCCTCTGGTGTTTGTGTCAGCATCGACTGACTGAGCCATCAATAGGGCATCAGTTCGTCCTATTGATAGGGGGGGCTGGCCGGGCATGGAGGGGGGGGGTTGACCTGCTTAGAAAACTATTCTTGCAAATATTTCTGTTTTATATGATCAGAGGAAGAGATTTGAGCTTTCAGAGGGACATGAAAAATGATACGAGATTGTGGGGAGGTTATTTTTAATCATTAATCATTACAATAAAATTGAGGATCAGTCACTGTTAAGCCGATCATCTGTTTCTTTCTCATTCCTCTGGTCCTATGGTTTTCTGCCTCGCTCATTCCTCTTTTGGTATTTATCCATGATTAATTAGGGCTGATAAAAGGTCCTTCAAGAGGCAACACTCTCCTTGGGTTTCGGTGCAGTTGTTTTAATGACAATACCCCTGCAGAGCTTCATCTTACTATTCCACACTAGTTTTAGGCAAAAATAGCTGAGTTGTAAAATCATTTGAGCTTTTAAAATATTGTTTTAATTACATCATCCACAACAGCCTCTCTCCCCCTCTCCAGAAGTACATTTAAAGACCATTAAGTGAAACTCAAGTCGTTGCTGTCTTCCCCAGACCTAGTCATCAGAATGAACCAAAATTTGAATGAAAAGAATTGAAAATTAAAGAAATTCATGAATAGTACACATTTTGGACATACAGCAAGCATCCCATGGAAGAACGTCGTAGTTTTATCACTTGGTTTAAATTTGCAATGTTTTGATTAATTAACACATTTATTTACTTAATACTTTATCATTTTATTTAAATTTTACAAGCTTTTCAGCACTTTTTAATTTTTCTTCACAAGCAAGTACCTATTTTATTGTTGCGTTGAGAAAACATATATCTACGTCTTTATTACTATTAATGTCAACTAACATCACGTTTAAAGAAATTAAATGAGACGTGGATTTTGATGTGCCTGAATGAACTGATGTGGTTCAGGGTGCGGGTTGGTCCTCTGGCCGCTAGGGGGAGCTGTAGTCCTTCTGTTAGCTTTACTAAGGACGTCCACACAAATGCAAAGTGACTTTTCATCTCTGCAGAGCTTCATCCAGTCAAGGAACTATTTCCTAGGAACTTTTTGTTTGTGTTAATGGACCACAGTTTAAAAGCAGAGTCTTTTACCACAACTTGAAGTGGGAGCAACAGCTCCTCCAAGTCATTTATTTTCCTTTTATCTCTCCTCTGACTGGCCTTCCATCCTTTCTATCACATTTCATTCCTCTCCCCCTCTTCATTGCTGTCCATCCTTTCATCTACTCAGTCTTAGTGTCACCATATATCCCCACTAAGCTGATACGCTTGATCAGCACTTTTCCATGTCCTATGTCTAATAGTGTAGTTTGAGTCTAGAGAGCTGTCCCATCCCATCCTCTGTTAGAGTGTAATATGTTCTAGTCTCCCTCACGGCCTATTTAGAGAGGAAAGGTGAGAGAACAGAGCACAAAAGGTGGGATGTGAGAAATTGCTCCAATAATAAAATGCAGTGTAGACACACATACATACACTCAGACACACTCACACAGTTTTTACTGCATCGTTTGTCACTGTTTAAGCAAAAAGAGTGCAGCACAGAATTAAGAAGGAAGCATGGTGTGCAGATATTTGGAGGGGTTGTTGTGTTAATCCCAAAAAGGGTTTGATGTTTTTGTGGGTGCGGTGCAGCGATGCAGCAGAGCTGCAGCAGGTTCAGTGTGTGTGGAGACTTCCTTTACAGCTGAGGGTGTTACAATCCCTTCAGACCCGGTCGGGGGGATCCAGCTTCATGTCCCGATCAGCAGATCAATGGACCGCTCTTCTCTCTGCTGACTTTCCTTCAGATTGCTGCAAGTAAGAAAAGAACAGGTTTATTTAAAACCCTCCATTATATTTTTCTTTCTCTCTTACATCATTAGGAATGCATTGATAACCACCCACCCCAACCCTACCCCCACCTTTGCAGGAACAGACACTGGTGTTGAAACACGTCCTGATGTTTTTTCCAGTCAACAGACTGCCTGACGAGTTGTGTGTTTGCAACGATGACACAACACACACGCGCACGCACCCACACACACGCACCCACACACACGCACACACACACACACACACACACACACACACACACACACACACACACACACACACACACACACACACACACACTCTCTTTCGACTTTCCTTCATTTAAAAACTAACATTTGGGAATTCTTTAACTAATATTATCGATGTCTAAGCACAAAGTAAAGACCTTTAGCATTTAGCTCTGTCACATTAAGGCATAAAATCATTATAATGATAAGAGCCAAGTGGTTTGGCAGGAAGGAAAAGCTCTTATTCATGCGCCTGCTCCACATCTCCATTATCTTAAAGTGCTGTAGTTTCATTTCTACACCTTTTTTTATGGTTTAAGTAATTTCACTAATGATCATTCTCTGCAAAGTTTGAAAAGAAAACCATCAGGGTTATTATTCCACAAAATGTTCTGCATGTAAATCTGTGCACGAGACAGTTTGATGCTACTGTATATAATCTTTCCTGACAAATCTATCCGTGTTCATTGAGTCCACACAGTCTTGAGAAGTGATTTAATCATTCAAAAAAATAAAGCTCGGCAGCAAAAGTTCACCAAAAAACCTAAAAGTCTTTTAATTATGCACTTTTTTTAATTTAAAATTTCCTTGAGTCATCACAATAAACTACAAAATGAACAGTATAAATCCACTAATAAATGGAAACTGAGAACACCCACGCTCACAGCTGGGCTGTTGTTGAAAACTCTTGAAACTCAAGTCGTCAGAGCATGAAATTGGAGCAGAAGGGGACACACATCAGACTAGATACAGGTGTTCGATATGATCTGGTTCACAAAGTGGTTAACTTTCAAGAACCGGTGTATAGAGCAAATCAAATCCACACGTCACTCTGTGTTTGCATCTGCAGCTCTGTCTCCCTCCCTCTCACAGATGCTGATGTTAGAGCATATGTAGATCATGGCACATGCAAACCAATGCAAACACTCTCATGCAAGCAGACACCATCTGTCCAATTATCTCAGAAAGTTTGCCTCCACACCCACGGCATGAGGAATCATTATTCAGCGCTCATGATTTACCCCCTCTCTACACGCTCTGTGGATTTCAGCGCTCCTTCCTGTCGAGTGCTGTACTTTGCATCCACTGAGTCTTTACCCAGCGGGTTATGTGCTGTGACTCCACCGTGCAAGGGTCGCAGGAATTATTGGAAGAATTTATGTCCAGATAAACATTAATGAGCTGCTTTTACTTGGATCTTCGCGTCCGATGCTTGATCCAGACCTCCAGTTTGAACATCTCCGCTAACGTTCTGCCCTATAAGATACATCTGATGGATGTTTTTTCAGCGATGGGAACACTACAGGCTCACAGATTCAGTTTCAGTGAGGCAGGAATGTGAGCAAACAAGATAAGGGTTTTAATCAAAATCTTTCTGATTGTGCAGGTCTTGTTGAAGTTTGTTTTTCTTGTTCCTGAGAAACTATTTGTTTTCGTGATTCGATCAAGCTTCCTTTCCACCTATAGCTATCTCCCTCTCACTGGTGTACGCTTGAATGAAACACCGCCTTTAGTGATTGAATGTAGTCACACTATATCTTGCCTTTGACATCCTGTTTCACCACACCGCTGACTGCACTGACCTCTCTTCTCCACGGTAACCAGCACACATAGATTATTTGCTCCTCCAGATGCTGCCTGGATGCCATCTGGCATATTCTTCTTTTCCTGGTGTTATTTTATTGCTGCCTTTTTCCCACACACACAACGCCTCCATACCGTTTCCATAGCAATGCTATTACTGAGATGACCGATTTCTCTCGTTGTTACCACTCTTCAGTATCAAGTGTCCATATCTGGAGACTCTCAGGCAGCCTGAAACGCTGCTCTCTGCATCAAAAAGCTAATTGTGGTGAAGGTAGTGTGGGAGTGTGTGCATTATACGTGGTTGAAAAGTGAGAGCAGTCTTATGTCATGCAGTCAGGTGCAATTGAAAAAAGTTTTAAGGGAAAAAAAAAAGTTGCGCATTGTTATTCTGCTGTTACATGAGATCAATTCATATTTACACTGCAGCGTCTCCGTTTCAACTACGCTGTAAAGTTTGATTTAAACGTGGCTTTTCCTTTCTATCACTCCCTCGGATCGCATTCATACTCACAGCGTTGACCTTCGATGACGCAGCGGCGACCTCAGCTCCAGTGGGAGGACATGTTAACTACAAAACCCTCACATAGGGGAGAGATTCCAACACTGCGTTCCCCCTGCCCCCCCTGGAGGAAGCAAAGGAGTGCAAAGTCTTTAAATAAAGACCTCTGTTGTTTGAGCACGGAAAATATTTCAATTAGAATTGAAGTTTAATGCGGACCTGTCATAAAATTTTGATTCCAGCATTAAGCTGCAGGTAATGATGTGGCCAAACATTTTCCAGTTTCCTGGATAGCTTTTCAGCTGAATAGGCCAGAATAAAGAGATTATAAAGATGCATTTAATTGATTTTAGAATGAAAAGTCATGATATTTAAAGTCATGCAGCTTTAGTAAATGTATCTATGTCGAAGGTGAATCTAAAATAAGACTGTTCTCAGATCAGGGGGGGCGGAGGTGATTGGCTCCAATGATGGAAGTGGTGACACTTTAACCCTTCATACCTTCACCAGCTGTCTGACAAGCTGTAATCTAATGCTCCTCTGAGAACAATGACATCAAGTAAATGGATGCACATGAGATTACAGCTCAGGGGTGACCTGTGTGTGTGTGTGTGTATGTGTGTGTGTGTATGTGTGTAGGTCAATGGGTCATGCAGTGTTTGTGTCGTTAAGCTTGTTTCTGTTTATTATTATCAGATCTATCGTTAGAGATGTACTAAAATGGTTTCTTTCTGTGATTCCACCCCTCCGAGTGGAAAAGCATCTTCACCGTCATGGTTCTTATTTTGAAAAGTTTATTGTCAGTTTGTGCTCTGCTTCCACATTACTCTGTCTCTGCTTCATCTGGGGTTTCAGCTTTGTTAGCATACCCCTCCCTCTGTGCTTTTACGTATCCCTTGTCTCATGTTAGCTCATCATTGCTTCTTGTCCTTTCAGCTTCTTTCTCGGTTTTCCCCCACAGTGATTGTCTGAATATTTCAACCTGCCTGTGATCGTCATTTTTCCCTGTTGCTTTATCTCCTGGTGTTTTTAGTCTGCATTACAAACTGCTTCCTGCTTTAAACCCCTACCCTGGTTTTAAGGCGCTACATCTGTAGAAATTTATTTTACTGTACCTATTGTTTCTTTATTTGTATCATCCATTCCTGAACAGAAAGTACAGTTTGAGTTTTTATTTTTGAGGCAACAAATTGTTAAATTAAAATCTGGTCGGCTCCAGTCGGCCTTGCCTCCAAGCAAAATCAGCCAATCAGAGTTAGACATGACAAGAGAAATGAATATGTATAGATGTATATCGATCACTTAAATTTTTAAAGCGCGTTTTTGTGTTTGTTAATTTGACTTGAACGTGTATTTTTTGTCTCAAATGCATCACCTAACAACATGACAGCTGTCCTCTATTGGCAATTAAAATGAGAACGTTGTGAAGATTAAACATTAAAGGGGAAACCAATTCTAAGGCTTATAAATAGCAATTAAAAACCTCAGCGATTGTTCATTAACTCCACATTGCGATCAATCTCCGCTCCTCTGAAGACAGATGAGGCGATGGAGGAGGGGGTCAGACATTTTCATTGAGACCCATTACATGTGCACAGGGAGACCTCTGATTGACACAAGGACGACCTTGGGGCTGAGACTCATCCCAGTGATGCGTTCACGACCATCGTGTCCTTGACCCTACATCTCCCCAGCTTCTATGTGTAAATCTCTTAATTCACACGAAAAAACGGATGCAGGATTATATTCCCAGGGGTGATCTTTGACATTGTCATTGAGAGCGTGTGCAGAGGAAATAAAATCACAATGACAAAGTGATCTGTAATGAAGAGATATGCTGAAGCATGCAGTATAAAAATGAATAGAGTATACAGTCTAACATGTGAGCTGCTTGTTGTTTACTTCCTTTAGCCTTGAGCACAGAATGTGCTCGCAGCCTTTAGGGTATAGCTGTCTTTGCATCGGGAGCGAGGTCACTGCGGTCCCAGGCATGAAATTGAAATGCTGCGATTATGGATTTTAATGGATGGGATTGACTACTGAAGCATTCATGCTCTAACTCTTTCTTTGCATATCTTTTGTTTGACCTGCGGCCGTTACCATGGATGGAAGAACCCAGAAAGATTTGGTGATGGAGCGCTTTCATATGACCGAATTGTTCGAGAGCTTTTATTTTAATGGGTTTTTTCTGTTGATGTACTTTCAGCTATACTTTAATCACACAACTGGAGACTGTTTGAAAATTTATTTTAATTCCTTTAAATAAAAACCTTACTCAGGAGTCAAGCATCCATCTGCTTATGATAGCTTAGTCTGTTCCCTGTGAACCCAATAAACAGCCTTCATGCTGTAATTTTAAAAAATCAGGAATAAGATTTTCTGAAAATTGCGACTGATGTTCTGAGAAATAATTTGTTTTTTGCTGCATTTTGAGAAGCTGACTAGTCCCTGGAATCTCAGGGGATCTTAATCCATCCTCTCATTTAGCCTTCAGAATCCACCAGGGACGACGCTTTTCAGTCACACATTGTTGTCAAGAAGAACAACAGCATCACTTGTTTGAGAAAATACTCCGAAAAGACGGTACGTTCAAGAGACAAGAACTCTCAGGTCGTCGTGGCAATTTGTGGGTGAGTCAAGGAGGAAGTCGGCTGACTTTGTTTTAAAGAATGATGTTAACCCAGGAGACTGCAGCCTATGTCATTTTAACAACAAACAAGCCCTGACTTAATTCTACAGAAATAATTTTTTTTTCTTTTTAACATTTTGTGGCTCCATATTTGCAAGAAAAGAGGACGGAAAAAGGGAGAATTTTGATTTGTGGTCAATGTTTTGGTTTGGTTGCACATGCATGTATCAAACTACCCTGAAGTTACTGCTTTGCTTTCTGCACATTTCATATAAAGAAGTATTTCCAGCCTAGTTCCAGCACCTGCAGAAGCTTATTAAAGTATCTGACTCTCCAAGGGGAGAAAGCCAGGAGTTTAAAATAAGTTCCTGAACAGTAAACAAGCTCTAACGCCATTAAGGGACATGTTCTTCTCCTGTTTTGCTTACCATACGGTTTGGATGGGAATCTGATGATGCAAACAAACTGTTCCACCTCATGCATGGGCAAGATGAAGAGTAGTAAGAAGGACATCACAGCATTTCAGGTAGTTTTTCTTTTCAACAATCTAATCCCCCCAGACATGAATCTTTTCTCATTCCTCTTGAAGCTGACTGGGAACCAAATTTGCTCCCCTTGTCTTACTTAAAGGACACATGCAAAACTTCCCAGCGTTCCGTTCACATGTTGAATGACTGGTGAGCATGCTAACCAGCCTGTTGCGCTAACCTCAGCACATGCTGCTAACGGTGAACAGCTTAAAGGTTTGGAGGCAGAACTTGCGCCTGTGCCTGTATTTCTTGGAGGACTTCACAATATATTGATGTCGTATTGACCCACGTGCAATGTCAAATAGTGGTAGTCAAATGCATCACACAGCAACTTTTTCACTTGAAACACTTTTAAGACATTGATTTTGCAGGATTTGACTTTTAGAAAAGTCTGTTTCAGGCGTTAATGGTCTTACACGTGGATTCAGAATGTATTTTTAACTGCAAATGGTAGATCAAAATCCAAACTATAGTACTGGACAAACATTAAGACGACGTCAGACTCCTGTTATCACCCAATCTTTAGGACATGAGTGCATTTAACAAACATGAGCACAGACCACCAAACATTTTCTTTAGTACAAAACCCTCACATTCCCGACATTCTGATGCTAAAACTGCATGTTTTTGCATTCTCATGAGAACGAGGGATCTGCTTCTGTCTCAGCCACATATTCTCATGATCTACAGGGAGCATGAAAAGCTTGCAGATAAAATGCCAGCAGAATATGGTACAAACAATAACATTTTGGTTGCAGCTTGAGCACACAGCAATGTGTAAGTGTGGAAAAATGCTCACTTACTCACTTGGCTCACAAACGAAGTGAGTTCCCATGAAAAAGAGCATCATGATGTTGTTTTAAATCAACATTGTGTGTATTTTCATTGGCACGCTTTTCACACATCATGCATTGTTCAGGTAAACAGACATCTAACCTCCTAGGGTCAGAAAATGAATTGTTTGAAGGACCATAAAACAACATGTGTAAAAGCATGATTGGACACACACCAACAGTACGAGGCACCAGTTACCTACTTTAGAAGAACTCCTGCTGAGCTACAATCACATGTAACATGTGGCACATGTGAGGAATTCATTATGGAATGTGTGGGCGTTTACTGACAAAGCTCATGATCCTGCTTTAAGTAGAACACACACACGCACACACACACACACACACACACACACACAGGTGCAAAAGTAGGACACTGTCACGCGTTATGCTCAGAGTTAGGAGTGTGTCATCACTTGGTGCTTGTGGGGTATCTGCTGGGGAGACAAAACCAAAACTGATGATAATTTAAAAATAATTGATGAAAAAAAGCTTAAAATACCCGCAACCTGACAAAGGGATGGTTACACAGCAATCCAGACGAAATTAGCAGCTGGTCGGTCAGTTGGTCAGCTTTTTAAGTCTCACACACACCTACTGTGGTCATCATGTTACTGGAAGAGTGTCACTCCCAGACTGGAACCAGTATGAGTAAAGACAACATTAATCCTAACCTACACCTTCACTCTAAAAGGCCGTAAGCAGTTGAAGCCTAACTGTGAGTGACAAACACACACACACAGACACACACGCACACACATGCACACACGTGACCTATCATATCATTACTCTTTCTTTCAGACTCACATCCTTGTCGTGATGGACAGTTCAGTGACCTTTAAGTGCTGAATCATGATTAATGATCTGAAACTTCTGATCCTCCCACTATAGGGAGGCGCAGAGCTCTGTTCCAACTGTTCAGAATACATCCACATGTCGCCAAGCTGTGAAACTCTTTCTGCATGTAATCAAACATTAAAGATTCTGATTTGCTTAACTGAGTTTTAAAGGTCCCATATTATGTATTTTCAACTTAATGTCATTCAGCTGCCAGATGTCCAACTAGACTGTATTCCAAATATTTTGACCTAAAGTGATCTGTGGTCCTAAATATTAGCTTTTCAAAATCGCTCATCTGAGCTACTCACAAAACGCTTCGTTTGAGGCCTCCGGCTGTGGTATGTTAATGAGCTCCGCTGGTCAACGCCTCCTTCACCTGGGTCACGCCCCTCTGAAGGAGAGCATTAGGCTAACGGGGAAACACTGACCGGCATTACATTTGTTATCACTATGGCGTTTGGAGGCCCCATCATGTCGCCGTACATTTATGACCCTGAGTCGGACCCAGAAGCGGGGGCTCCTGAAGAAACACCGACTGTGCGGCTGCAGCAGGACATTTCTGAATGGTTAGTACGTGTGAACGTTACTTAGTTGGTTCTGTGTTTTGTTTTGTTTTGTAAGCTACGTCATCACAGGACGTTAGCATAAAATGTTCCTGTACTTCTATAAGTGACAGTAAAGTCTGATGGTGGTTCTGATAGTTATTACCATGTGGCTAATGCTAGCTTCTGCTCACGGCTAAGTTACTTTATTTTTATATCACATTGATTTAACCCATTATTAAGCTGTAAAATATTTGAGGCAATCCTCTGTGACAAGACACACGGAGCTAACACTTGCCACCATCACACCAGGTTAATGGTGAATTGATGTAGCCATATTGCAGTGATGCCTTTATCTACTGTATTTTGGGATGTTTTCGCCTTCTGTTTTATTGTACAGGTGTTCCTGTGGACACTGAACAGATGCCAACAGAAGCAGAAAACATCTGCTGTTTGGAGATACCACAAGTAGCAAACTCACAGCTAAATCACAAAGTTATGTCTCTATTTGGCTACTTTTACAATTCAAATAAATTCAAATGACCTTTTCCATGTTTTTCACTGTAGGTTAGGAGCCGTCCGCAGGAGGTTGATGAGGTTCCATGCATGACTCAACATCCTGGGTTCCAGCCTGTGTGCCTAAACGTGTACACCCTACAAATGACCGGTCATGTACTGAGGGCTGAGTATGGCCCTTCACGTCTGAGACCAATACATCGGTAAGTCATTCTTTGAAAAATGTCACAGGATAAAAACTACAGTTATGTCTTATTTTGCTTCATCAGGCATACCTTCATTAATGCAGTAACACATGACAAATATAGGTACAACAAAGTCTAATATATTGTATTTGCGACACCTTGATTTTTGTCTTATTTAAAGACATGTTGAACATTTTTTGGTATTCACAATCCATTTCTGTTGACATATACAAGCATTAATTTACATAAAACAATACATCCAATAACAATAATGAGAACACAGGGCCATCCTATCAGGAAATCAACAACAGTTGTAATACTCAGGATTGAACACATTGTGAAATAAATAATTTTGTGTCGTTTTTCTGTAGACAGTGCAGACATCTGGTCTATTGCACCTTTGTTGGCTGGTGCTGGGGCTACTTAGGGTGCAGAATCCGGGTTGTCATTCCAGCCTGTGTGGTCCTTCGCATACGCCGAGAGTTTCCTGAATACAAAGGCCACCACGCTGGATTTAGACTGAGTCTCGGTTGAACCTGGTCATGTAGCTGGCAATGACCTCCTCCTTGTCCGGACGCTCATACTGGGCAGACAGATTCTTGGGGACAGGAATGGCCAAAATCTCATTTGTGTATGGCATGGGGTCCACCAAGACTTTGTCAAATATGAGGTCCAACATGTCAGCTACAAAACCTGTTCAATAAAACACAAAGATATATCTTTACTGTTACTGATATTGTTTGATTCATTTCTTTGTTTAGAAAAATTGTGTTCAAAATGCATCCTGGTGCTTGCTACTAGTTTATTTATTTGTATGGTTACTTTTTACTGTGTTTTGTTGTGAGCAATTACCAACAGAATTTCAAAACGTGTTTGTTTGAAATATTAAAATATTGCAACACTAACAGAATGTTGGCTGTGTCTTGTGAGGTTTGACTCTGTATTGTCCCTTCAAAAGCCTTTGGAAACTGGAACTTGTAGAGGGGTACACCAAACGTAACGAAATAAGGAGGCAAAACAATATCATATGACATACACAAATCTGTCAAAATGTTTTATACTAAACTCTTACTGTCTTGCTGGAATATTCTAATACACAACACTATTATTTTTTACTGAACTACTATCAACACGTGCACTCACTAACACTTATAGACAACAATATTTAGAAAATTAGTCTAACCAATTTTATTAAAACATTGTATGGAATATGACTTGTACATACCTTTACTTCTATAGTGGGAATGAAGAGTCCTGAAGGACAGCTGTGTACCAACAGTATGAGTGTCCACTGGCTCAGTTTGGCGCCACGTCCTTAGAAGCTGTAGGCTGAAAGGATACACAAGGGAGAGGGACACTAATTTCAGGACACCAATGTTCTGATTTTGGATAAGGAGGACAGACCTGTGTGCGTTGTCGCTATGACGCCGAACAAACAATCGACTCTAACGCGTGCGCGCGCACACAATACGAAACTAAGCACAACTCCCTACTTAGCCTAGCATAAATTGACTTTATTTATGCTGACAGATAATAGGAACTTACATGCGTTTTAGCTATATACTGTAGGTCCAGCACGCACACATGTGTTGGAGCGTGCGCGCACACACGCAACACGCAAACTCCGAACAAAGTATACCTCCCTACATAGCCTAGCATAGCATGACTTCATTCATGCTAACAAACAATAAGAAAATATGAGACCAACTTCTGTTTGTTGTACCTACTGTAGGTCCAGCACGTACACATCATTACTAAAACAGGCTGGAGTGAAGTGGTTCCACACACAAACGTGCAGGTGATGTAGCCGGCACATTTCCATTAAAAATGAACTGCAACCTCTTCTGTTCTTCTTTGGATGGGATGAAAAATAAACCCTGGCGTTGATTTGTACAATCAAGAACTGAGCAACTGTCATGTCTCCCTCTCACGGACGCCATTTCAACAGACTGCTGCCTCACGTCTGACGCAAAGAACTCCGTCTTGGGAATGGCCATGCCCTTGGGCATGTCAACCAATCCATATCGTCCAATATTCTGTCCAATAGCACAGAGTGTATAGACTGACGTCAAGAACGGCTATTCTAGTGCTATATGATCAATCCGAGTCGTTCAGAGCCATGACTTCCTAAAACTCCAAATATCTATTGATGCAGGGAGCATTTGTTTACCAGATTCTAGAAGTTGGTCGGGTTAGGGAGGACCACTATCTATATGTAGAGACCTGAAAACATTTGATTTTCATAATAGGGCCCCTTTAAATAAAGGTTTGTAAAAGACCGATTCCCAAAAAAGATACAGCAGCAAGACTCCTCCGGACGGATACCTTGAATCAGCTCCGGAGCTGCTGGAAAACTTCTATTAAACACGAATGAATGTATTGATCACAGCTGGACTGCAGCCTCCTTTACTGAGTATCGAAGCATCAAAGGCGTGGAGTTTCAGATAATTTAATAAACCCTGACACGGCGTGTTTCCATATGCAGGCTGGTCCTGCTTGTGTGAGCATTTTTCCAGTCTTATATGGGGAGTATTGATCAGAGACAATGCATGTCACAATTATTTCAGTTATCATTGATTGTGTGCACTTGTGACTTTCTGGTAAATGGAAAACAGAACAAGTAGTTCACTTTTAATTGGAATTTTCAGTCTTCATTCAAAAAGCAGGATGACATTTAATGTTCAAACCATAATGCCCTGTTTGAATTTTAAACACTAGTATTGAACGTCATCCTGATTGGACGCTGTAGCTTCTGAGGTGAATTCCGCAGCTTTTTACGCTTTAAATGGTGTAGCAGCAAACAAAGCCACTGCTTTCCTCCACAAAGGCATTAAAACTATGGCTTTGCCCGCTAGCTCGCCACCAAGTGAGACACCAGATGCACCATAGATGAGAAGAACGACATTAACTTCGCCTGGCTGCCTGGCATTTGCCACGCTCAGCCTCCGCCTCGCCGCAAAGTTGCAAAAATGCCAGTGCTGATAAGATCCTAAAGATTTCTGTGCTATAAGGATTAGTGATCCTTTCACAGCAAAACAAACTTCATTCAGCTACTGTATTGTTTGGACAGTGATGGATGGAGCCTCAAGCATTGCCGGCACAAGGACTGGTCCAGCCCCAGTCCTGTTTCACTCAACAACTTCCATCGTCTTCATTAGACAGAAGAGAATTTAGGCCAGCTCCAATTCCATGTGTGGAATTGGGTGTGAATTCTGCTGTTACCCCAAAGGTGGAGCGAGGGATCGATGCAGAACAAGCCGCTGTAGAACGTCTTTTCCATTAGGTGTGAGATTGATCCAACAGTGGCTCTGTATGCCCTCCCAGTAAGGAGGGCATGATGGAACAGGAGGGGAAGAGAAAAGAAGAAAACTTAATTTTCAAGGGACAGGAATTGGATTAAAAATAAACTTCTGAAATTTCTGAGCCCCTCCTTAAAACAAACACTAGTTTCATTTCGATGTTCACCATGTGTACAAATCCATTCTGCATGTAAATGAAAGTACTTGAAGCTGAGGAGTTTGGATGAGCCCATATTAAGCAGGATTACCCAGCGGGCCTCTGTGCCGTTGAAAATCCAATCAGAAAATACGGTCTTTAAAATAATAGACTGGATACGAATCGGTGGCAGTCGGACCAAGCAATTACCTCAAGAGGAAGCTCAGGCACCGTTTTCTATCTCCTCCTTTTAGCAATTCTGAAGCTCTATTTAGACAAGATCAGTTTAGCTGGAGGAGCCTCGATAAGGAATTAATCACGATGTGTTTTCCTGTTTTGTACAGACGAGTCTGAAGGGATGGATACAAACTGTCTAAAGCACTCCAGTTCACTACTATGAGAACAATTAGAGAAAACAACTGCTAAGAGGCCGGAATCCCAATCAATCAATCAATCAATCCTATCTTGTCTGACTCTTTTCAGCAGGATGGTAATTTTAAAATGTCCCAAAGTACTAAAAGCATTGAAAACCTGCTCTGAGTCTACTATTAGTTACTAAAGATCCAATTAGTCCACTCCCTTCTAAGTCTGGGGTCGCTAAATCTAAGACCCAGACCCTGAAATCCTTTGCCTTTTTGATGACAAATGTTAGGCCTATCTTGTCTGGATTTCTGCTTTGTGGCTTTGTGGTCACGTCCCCTACTAGATAGTTGGCATGCTAGCATTTTCCATTTAGCACTACACAGAAAGCACAGCTGCTGTTGACGGTGTCCTTAGGAACAAAAGCACTGGACGATTTAAAACTAGAGCAGATAGCACTGCTTGATTAAAAGCTACAGGATTATCATTATTATGCATTATAGATCTCTTGCACATGTGCACCCAATTTCATGGCAATCTTCAGCAAAACTGGTGAAATATTTCATAACAAACCTCAAATGTCCACCTTGGGAAGAGATGGCCGCATCGCCAGAGTCGTTGGAGTTAATCTTGGACATTCTCATGGACGGTATTTCATTTTTATAGTTCTGTTCTGGGGAATGGTGTCGTAAAAAGTATTGTTTCTGGACAGCAGGTATCGTGTCAGCACTTTCAAGCATGAACTGGACTTGTTCTGTGTGCTGACGATCAATGAAACCACATGTTCCTCATTCAAGTTGGTTTGAAAACCCGACTGATAGCAGGACGGGTTAGCAGGACATTGACAAACATGTTCGCCGCCTTGACGACTGTTGATACAGGTTGTTGTGTGTGTGTGTGTGTGTGTGTGTGTGTGTGTGTGTTCATGTATGTGTGTCAACATTTATCATCTGCAACAGCTTGCAATGGAGGCGATCCCACAAGCAAACAAATAAACAAACCCAGTACACATACATATTTAGAATATCTATGTTGAATGGGTTTCGGACACGCACTCACACACACACACACACACACAGACACACACACACACACACACACACACACACACACACACACACACACACACACACACACACACAGCTATAGGGTCCCCATAGTGAATTGCTCCGTTTACCTCTGTGTGACCGCCCCGGTTGAATTGAAACGCACATCATGGTGTTTGTGCACAAACACATTTCCGTGTAAACAGACATACATATCATATGCACAATCCCAAACAAAGACGTGTTAATTCCCTCTCTTGTCAGCTGTGTTACGCACCAGCCTGCTGGTTTTTATCCCCCCATCCATCCATCTATCCATCCTCGTGTTTGTTTTTACTTGTAACTGCCAATAGGTTTTTTACATGCATAGGTTTTTTACAACAGATTCTTTTTGTTAAACATGTTTCAGACCTACACGTGCTGAATAATTGTGAAATGTCTGCACAGAAAAATGGAAATTTGGGCCAAATACAGAGCTTATAATACGTATATACTGTACATACAGTGCGCCCATGCTCATTCGCGCATCAATGATTGCGACTTTACCTCATTACGGATTTTTGGTAGGCAGTCACGTGATACTGTACACGCATTCTATTGGCTGACGGCATCCGGAAATGCTCTCTGTTCCGTAATTCTCGGACTTACGAAAGACACAAAAGTGTTTTAAACAGTCGATAAGAGTGTGGGAAAAGGTAATACAGATAGGTGGTTTAATATCAGTATGGGGAGGGTCATAAACGTTTAAATTACTGTACATAATAAGATAAATTGTCTCTCTATTGCGGAATTTGTTAATCGCATGTGGTTCCTGGAATGCATTAACTGCGAGGAACGAGGGCGCACTATATTTAAATATAAATACAGATTGTTAAAAAGAATCATAAAGGTGGGATAATTGTTACAGGTTTATCTCATTGAAGTAGTTTTTGTTGTGAAGGTTGAGAGGGTGAGTGGGAAAAAGAGAGAGACAGAAAGAGAGTGGTCTGGTGCGCCACATGCATCTCACTCCCCTGAAGGTGTGCTGGTGGTGGAGTAGACATCCTGCTGAGAAACATCAAAAAATACTGGATGGAGGCAAAAACAGCGGATTGTGAAAATATGGGATATGCAACAAATATCAGAGAGCAAGGGGGATGTGAAAAGGAGGAGAAGAGAGAAAGAGGTGAAAACTGGGGCACAAGCAAATAAGTGACTCAAATTAACATCAGCAGGCAGGAGCGAGGGAGCGCTGAAGATGAACTGGGAGAAGAAGAACGGAGGCACAGAAGTGAGAAAATGGGAAAAAGTGGCAATGGTGTAAGTGTAATTACGCACCCTGCCAGGTCAGGAGAGTGACTCCCCCCTTCTTGTTTCATCCCTCCTCTCAATCCCCGTCTCCCTTCTTCACCCTCCTCTCTCTCAAGCCGCCGCTGTCTCCCTCGCTCAGACTCTCGACACGCAGTCAGACCAGAGAGAGCGCAGTGCTTGGGTCGCAGCTCCATCTCTCCGTGTTGTTCTTCGGCATTCCTCTGAACTCTCTCCAGCTCCTCCTGAATGTCATTCCTTAGCTGAATCCTGCTCAGAATATTCCCCAAGATAGGAGAGGTAGGAGGCAGGAGAAGGGGGCAGGCAACAGGGGCTGAAATTGGGGAACCCTCAAAGAACTGAGGAGTCTTTTGTTCATTTCAGGCTTTTTGATGATTGTCCCTCTACCAGGAACGACTTAAATGGAAGTCTTGTTTCCAGCTTTCGCAGCTTGATTTTTGCCTCACAGAGCAAAATGATGCAAATGGAGACACAGCTTTTAGAAGTCAGCGACTGAAGACTCAATCCATTTCCTTGGAAAAGAGAAAAAGCGCTGCAGAAGGTAACAGGAGACCTTGAACGCAGACTTGCAAGAAAAGGACGCTGAATCAAGAGATTTGAAATCCCCTGTGGGTCTCGGTTTCCACTGCTTCTGTCCCACCTGCACTTTTGCCTCTTCATCTTGGGCTTTGCTCCCCTCACCTGAACTGCAACCATGCAGGTGTCCATAGCCTGCACGGACCACAACCTCAAAAGGGGGAACGGGGAGCACAGCAAGCAGAGCGCCACCAGCCCCAACGTGGTCAACCAAGCCAGGGCGAAGTTCCGCACCGTGGCCATCATTGCTCGCAGCTTTGGCTCTTTCACTCCACGCCACATTTCACTCAAGGAGTCGACAGGGAAACACACTGGCATGAAGTACAGGTGTGTGTGTCAGACTTTGGGATGTGTGTGTATGTCATTTGAAGGGTTTAGCTACTTTTTGAAAAAATGCTGATGTTTGTGTTGTAGTTTGTTCGCTATGTGCCGCTCCTATTTCTATATTTCTTATCCGCTTAGCTGCTCTGTGTTCATTATTCTTTTATCATACTTCTTAATTTTTGATTAGAATTGTGTCCACACGTTTATTTTCAACTCTTCCTCTACTGTGTGATTCTTTTACAACCATCAGCGGTGAAAGTTCATAACACTAAGACACCATAGTCTAACAATGCATTGAATATGACACATATTGATATCAGAGTACTACTGTATTGATTTCCAAACACTAGAACATTATATCCCACAATTAGTTATGTTAAATTTGTTATGTAGAGCCTTAAAGAACCTTTTCATTCAGCCTATATAAGAAAATGCCTTGTTGAAGAACTAAATTCCCTCTTTCTGACTTAAGATGGGTTTTAATCTTGGGACATTTTCATAAAACCTGCCTGCAGCATGTTTTGGGTAATCTTGTGTTCTACATTTTATCCTCCAGACTTAGCGAACCATACAGCAGCTGTTTGCTGACTCTGGACATCACAAGCAAACCACAAAAAAAAGAAAGAAAAGCATGTTAGCTCATAGCCTTGTGGTTTGGTGTCTCATTCTGGCTGGGAGGTTGCTGACCTTTCCCCAATTGCATTCCATCTTCCTCCGATGTACTACTCTTTGTCAGTTCCTCCAATCTCCTGTCTCCAACATCTCTCATGCTCAGTCAGTCACAAAACCTTTGAATGAAAGCGATCTCTCTCTCCTTCTCTCTTTTTGCCTTTATCTCTCTCACTGTGGTTCTGTGAGACAGCTCTGCAGTGTGGGCAGAATGTCTGAGTTGGATTTGACCCCAGCAGGGCTGCTGCTGCTCGGTTGACTTGTGTGTTTGACTCTGGTGGCCTCGGGCTGGGAGTCTTACGTAAAACATGGTGCCATTAGTTTTTTTCTGAGCTCCTTGGATCACTGCGGAACCAGACGGTTTTTATATCTGCATAGGGAAGAGATGGTGACAAGCAGAGGGTAGCGCAGTTTAACACGTTTGATAGTGATAATTTTCTCTTGAATTAAGATGCTCTCCATGCTGTCAAATAGGGTGCATCAGATCTCATCTGAGCATGTTGAGTACATCTCTGGGTAATTTTAGGACTTATTATGAGCAACGGATATCAGAAAATGTATAAATTTATGCAGACTTTTCTCTCTTTGAAAAAATGCCATGAAAAATAAATGCTTAATGAAGACTTTTTCCTTTGCATACCTAGATGTCACTCATTCAATTTTAATTTCCTTATCAGGGGTTGTCATGCAGCTTCATCCTTTCAATATAATTCCCAACAGAGTCATCAGCCGCCGCCACCACCACCACATGTCTGAGCTGAGGGGGATTTTGTTTCTGCTGCTCAGGGCAGATTCCCTTCTGTCACATTTTCTCTGAAGAAACTCATATTTTTCTGACAGACTAATTATCACATATCATCTACTGTAATAAACAATAATTGTTGTCTCTCCTAATCAATCAATGTATGATGAAAAGTCAAAATTGCAAAATTAAAAAAAAATTTTAATTATGTTTTAAACAGCAGCCACTAATACTGTGTCAAAATTGCAGAAGCATGATGCAGAAGCATCATCTCACTGATTTTTTTTTTCCAATGTTGCTTCTTGCTTAGCCTTCTACTGCTACACTTTAGTGTTGATGTCTGATGGAGAAACAAAGGAAGTGGATTTCAACTAAATGTGACAAAAAACATGATTTAGAACACTTTGAGCTGGAATAACTGCATGCTCAGGGAGAATTCAAAATAGCTGTGGACGTCATCCGAGTGCATTACATTTTAAATTGGTTGATTCATCAGCTTGACTGGCACTGAACGCTGACAGACCGGTCTGAAAAGGTACAGGTGAGACAGGCCTGGTGTCAACAGCCAATAGCTGTGGGCAAAGAAAGGACCAGATACAGCAGATAATATGTGATCAATAAATCTGTCAAATATTATCTGACGCTCAGGTCCTTGAGGATCTTGTTATAGATTGACATTTTAAGGAAAGAAAGAGTGGCAGTCATTCCTTGAAACCCAATGGTGGTGGCGGCTGATGATTCTGCTGGCACTGGTAAGGCTGATGAAATGATGAAAATTGTAGATATATAAAATGTGTTGATAACTTAATTGCTTGAAAGTTGCATTAAAAAGTTGGAGTGCACGCACGCACGCACACACACACACACACACACACACATGCACGCACGCGCACACACACACACACACACACACACACCCAGAGCCTTCTCTATAGGATGTCAAACGTACACTATACCAGTGTGGTCGTCCTGTCAGATTGTCATTAAAAGTTTAGTAGGCAGAGGATGATGAAAACGCTGCTGACAGGAGGAGGAGGCAGGACGACAGACTCGGTACGGGAACAATGAGAGAAACTCTGAGATAAGAGGAGGGGGATGGAAACAAAAACAGAAGATGAGAGACGATATCAGTGTGTGTTTGTGCGTGCTAATCATTCAAAGCTGCATTGTCTTCCCCTGACAGTATTGCTTTGGTTTTTTTTTTACAGTATGGGATGAGATAGACAGACTCTACCCCCTCCTTCCTGTCCACCTCTCTCTCTCTCTCTCTCTCTCTCTCTCTCTCTCTCTCTCTCTCTCTCTCTCTCTCTCTCTCTCTCTCTCTCTCTCTCTCTCTCTCTCTCTCTCTCTCTCTCTCTCTCTCTCTCTCTTTCTTTTTCATTCTATGTCTTTGTTTCAAGAGGTGAAGCCGGGGTCGTACACTCCATCTGCTCTGCATGTCAGGTGAAATGTGTGTGACTGTGTGTGTGTGTGTTTGTTTCACTTGCTTTTTGTGGAGGCTTTCGACTACATAACACACGCACACACATACATGCACACACACAGCCCATGAGGGGTTTTGTTGTTATTTACACCTACAAACATAAACCTTTATTTAGCTTCACATGTTAGACAACAGATGTGTGAACGTGTCTCGTGGCTGACAGAAAAGATGATGAATGACTTTAAGGATGTGTGATCACACCTGATTAAATAGAAGAAACACAAACACCAAGCTCTACTTCTGAGGCAGATGAAGATGTAGTAACGGAGCTTTAGGTGCTTCAAGTCTCCACTCTGATGTCCTGATTTTATCCCCCACCACTGATCCTGTAATCAAGCGACACCTTCTGGTGTCAACCAACTTTACACATTTCTAAAGTTCACATACATTTTAATACTTTGGATTTTACATTACTTTTTGTGTGGTTTCCATGAAAACATGATTGTTGAGGTAAATCTGAAGGTTTGTTATCATGTCAAGACTATCAAACTATTCATTTGAACCTTTTTACACCATTTTGCCTTTTTGATAGCTTGAGTTCTATAGCAATTTTAATTGTTTGGTTCCCATAGAAACATTTTGTTTCACCAAGCTATTCATATAAATTAACCACGATGAGGAGTCCTGCCTTTTAGTACATTAATTTTTCCACAAATTCTAGGTTGTGTCTTCCTTGGAAAGATATTTCTAAGGTGATTCTGTAGGTTGTTCGTCTTATCTTCTGCATCTCTAACCTCTATCTCACACTGATTCATGTGTTTTACACTTTCAGGGACGCTGAGGATGAATAAGTGCATCAACATGTTTAGAATAGTTTTCTTCGTGACTTCTCCAGTGATGTAATGGCTTGTTAAGGTGTCCTATAGTGAGCTGGACCGAGGCGTTTAAATATTAATAAGGTGGGACCACAGCAGAACAGTGGAGTAGGAACAGGCTTGGCTCATGTATAATGGGTGTTAGATGCATCACTGTACATAGAAAGATAAGAGGCTCAAATGTGGTGAGTTTATGTGCCCACACTTTGCATTTCATTCTGGCAGTCCAGCAGAAACAAAAGGTTTGGAAAGCTGTTGAGAAAACACAGCAAGTCTCTTCCCGCCACTGCGGCGCTCTGGCGGAGAGAACTCATTCGATTCATAATGATTTCCTTTAGTTTGAGTCTGTAAACAACATTTGCATTACTCTGTTGGTTAGATGGACCCACTGGAGGTGGGATAGATTTCCGTATATCTGATCACAGAATTTGTAGGACATGTGATGATCTGATTGCTGCACAAGGTTTGCATTCATGTATATCGAACCACCAGAGAGCATCACAGTATGTTGATATAACAAGCTCTGCGTCAGGCGTCAGGCACAGCTGAATTTGAATGAGATTCTCATGTTCTTATGACCTTTCACCTCCCAAATGAAGTATGAAAAGGTTACAGAATGTCCGGGCAGAGGAAAATTTGAGTTTTGCTACTCTCAAAAAGATCACAAAGATGACACTGGAAGTGAAATGGGGACCATTGGAGGATTAATTGAGTAAGAATTCACGGTGAAATAGCTCACTCAAATGAAATCTCAAAATATCACTTTGAATCTAAACCTCCCAGAACTAAATCTAAATCCTGATTGGGTGTGGATGGAAGCAATCTGTTTAGATGTGGCTTAACGAATAATGATGCCTGTTTTGGTAAAACTTGAAAACGTTTCTTAAAGCATCTGAACATTGCTGATACTCGACTCACACATACAGATAGACTGCACTGAAATGCTCATTTGAATCCCTTTTAACACCTATTTATCAGATTTGTTTGCTTATCTCAGTGGGACAATGGGCAATTCATCACTGGCTCATCATTCCTTCAGTGGCTACTTCCTTCTGTTCTAGTATTTCAGAAGGGATATAATAAAACAAAAAGAGATGTAGAAGATGTGTAGGCTTTTATTCAGGTTGCAGGAGTCATGACTCAAACAAAATATGATACTAACGCATCTAAGAAACAGCCTCCAAATTTCAGTCACTGAAAAATTCTGCATGTTTGAATGAGATACTTAAATTTGTGATTTTATCTGCTAGTCAACGTTTAAAAAAAAAAAAAGCTCAGTCATGTGTAAAATATGCAAAAAATAAATAAATCTGGAAGATGAGGCAATAAAAAAACGATCCTGGTGATACATAAATGTGTTGCAGTAAAAACAAGCATGAAGGCTCAGTAAACACTGGGCAAGCTTTAGCTCGACTCATAAACTGTTAATTTGGCAGGAAAGGGTTAGTGCCGGCTCAGCTGCTTCACGTCGCCCTCCGAGAGCTTGCAAAGCACAGCGGCATGAAAGGCGAGATCACCAGCTACTGTAAAGAAGAGCTACACAAGCACCCTCCGTCTGAACGGCTTAAATGTTTCAGTATAATTAAAGCTTTCACAAATATTTGGTGGAACACGAGAAAGTTATACGCAGCTGATTGTGGCAGCTGTTTTTTTTTTTTTATTATTTTACGTTCCACCACAAACGATATAACAGGAAGAAAAGGACTAAAAAGGAGGCATAATAAAAGAAGGAATAATTATTGCCTACAGGCAAGCTTCAAACCACCAAACAACAACTATTCATTGGTCCGAATTAATTTTTTCTCAGCACGTTGCTATGGTAATCTCATCCTTGACTCTGGTTTGTGCCTTCATTCAATTTGGAACAGAAATTCAAATTTAAGGAATGCTTTCTTAAGGCTGTCTGTGTCAGGAATGCATAAACAGAAGTGACATTTATTGATTTTGCAAGTGGTGTTTTTCATTGTGGTTTCGACAGTCAGTGTTTTCACAGCCAGGATTTTATGTGAAATGAGGATGAAGAGATTTAGTAATTCCACAATTCTCACCAAAAGGGGGCGGGGGGCACATAGTGTATAGTCACCCCTGTGTTTCTATCTGTACCCACATCCTTAAAAACTGGCGGACGAAATCCAACCAAAAACTCACGTGTGCTTCTTTGGAGCACAGAACGTGTGCATCTCATAACTGATTTCTTTAAATTGTTGAATTTTTAAATATTCGGGAACATTTGAACTTAGGTCAACATCAAACTGCGCAGTCCATTAACACGGTGGTGGGGATGGAGAAACAGAAGCCTGTTTAACTCACTCAGAGATTCAGACTTGATAAAAAGGGACACAAGGAAAACGGGATGAGGAGAGCTGTGGAGTGTGTGAGTGAGTGGACTGGCGAATCCCTGCAGGGACCGGGGTAATGAACTGTGGACAGAATGACAAACAGCGAGGGTAGCTTGTCACCTGTCGCTTTGTGTGCGAACTGCTGTTGTGCCCTTGAGCACCCTGAGCGATGCTGATAGTGTAATTAATTCTGGCGACAAGTCTTCAGCTGAAGCTACCTCTGGGTTCAAACCTTTTGTCTGGTGTGACAGCGACTGATGTGATTTATACCGTAACTGAACACAGACTTTACTCAGTCTGCTTGTTCACTGCAGCATAAGTGTGTCTTTGCATCATAGCTGCTCTTCTGGTTTAATTCCAGTTGCTACAGTTGTCTTTCTGTTCTTTTTGTACATTTCTTTAGATTTATGGGGTTTTGCTTAGTGCATGTCAATAATATTGTTTTTTTTAATTTCATTTAATGTGTAATCGGATTTTATTGGCCCCAATTTGGGGGCCCCGACTTTCTCTGGGATTCCCAACTAACTGTATGTTCACACTCAGCAGCTATTAAATGCTGACACTGGGGTTTGTTGTTTAAACTGGGAACTTTAATGTATGGAATCAGTGTGTATGATAAATCATAGGGTAATTCTCTTGTTGGATGTCAGTAGAAAATGGACCTGCAGTGCATCGGTTTACGTGCCAAGGAAGAGTTGTGCTCCAATTGAACTAGACTGCCATCATCTATCATTGCCCTCATATCTTCTCTGGGTCTAGTAAACTTTTCTCCAGCTCCTCTCCTTCTTCCAGGATACCAATTACGTCCCGAAAAGCAGATAAAACTCCTGCTAAAAAACCTCCAGCTCCTTCCAGCCGCACTCACGTTGAAACCATCAGACCGGCTGCTGCTGTCTGCGGAGCGATGAATGTCCTCGGGGTCTCCGTCTCTTTCCTGACAGCTCTTTTACTGGATTTACAAGAATCAATGGTGAAGATTCCTGCTGACCTGAAGGAAGAATTTTCATCAGGATGTTAAATCATCGATATTAGGATGTTGACAGTGGCCCATTCCATTGCAAATATTCTTTACGTTTTAGCACTTATTGAAAATAAAATAAAACTGTCTACTTTCTGAATGTAAATTTCTCTGTTTTAAGTTTTTATGTTATTGCAAAACATGCTTAATTGTAATTCGCCCCCACCAGACACTATTTCCACTCCACATGCTGCTTTTCCACCCTGGCTGACCTCCCTCCCACGCCTCTCCTGCTTCATACTTCCCTGTCCTCACTTGCCGTGTTTCTGTTATTCCCGGAGTTGAAACCTTGGTTGAAGCTGCACATCGCCTCTGCAATATTCATTCCCTGTGGTCAGATTGACCTCCATCAGTCTGGTCCAGGGCACTGAGCTCCAGACGGACCCCAGTCAGCTAAGGCCCTGAGTTGCGTGGATATCTGAAATACTATCTGCAGCTAAAGAAACACTTACGTAAAGAGTACAGCGAGCAACAGTTGGTGGTTTTCTGCACCTATTTTCCTTCAAACAGTTCTTCATCTACAAAAACACATTCATCTCTTTTACTAATGGGAGGTAACTTTCTACAGAAGAAAAAGAACAAAAAACACGAATCAGATACACAGACGATATTTACCACTGCTGCTCGTAAATCAGTTTTCTCCTGTGATTTTTCTGTGTGAGTGTAATAGAAGCTGTGAGACATCCATTTCTCACTTAAACCAATAGTCAGGAGTTTCTCCTGGGTTCTCTTCTTCTTTCTTTCTCCCTCATAAACTCACAAACTGTGGACAACAGCCTTGCTGAAAAACCTCTGAAGACGTCTCCTCTCTTTAATTTGACACACAACATGACTCAGGAACGGTTTTCACTTCCAGCTACTGATCTGTTTCTGCTCTCCCGTCTCCTCCACGTCATTACTTCACAGGATGGACATCGTGCTGACAGGATGATGATGGAATTATATTGAATCACCACTAAAATGATGTACAGTATAGATGTGAATTCAGAGAGCGGTAAAAAGAGGATGGAGGGAACATTAATTGGTTCTATTCATGAAAATACATTTGCTATTACGGACGTTTCTGTATGCAGATCCACCTGCAGACAAAGGCTTCCTTCTTCGAGCTACATGAAAGGAAGTCAAACTTGCAGGGCAATGGCTTTGCCTATTTTCTGACTACAACTAACAGCTGGAAGTATTGGCTCATAATTTCAAATAATATAAAGTGCGTGGTGGCCACAACGATGGCATTTTTGAAGAAAGACATTCGAAAATTTGATTCCAGCCTCCCTGGAAGATTGAGGGCATGATTATAATGGTATCATGAACACGTCTCCTGATCAGGGTCTGAAATGGACCGTTTGGATCAGCAGCCAAGTGGACTGGATGTATAAAAAAAATTCAAATAAATTTTCGTCTCACCTTTTCTCTCACCTTTTCTCCCACTTTCCTCCCCTCACAGATGGCGGTGACATAGGTGGTACTGCGCTGCGTATGCAGGGCTCAGTACCTTTGATCCATGTCCTAATCAGAGTCTGTGGCCTGAGGCGGACGCTGCAGCGGGTCGACTCCCTCCACGCATTACTCACGTGTTCTACAACCAAATTAGCCACTGATCACTAAAGTAAACTTTTGAGCAAAACTGTTTGAACAAACAAAATCAACCACTGGATGAATTCTTCTTCATAGCAATGATTTTTTTTCAAGCTCTTGTTGTTTTGTGACTCCGATGAAGGCCACGTTCCTCACGGTGTGTTTTATTCTTCGTTTTCGGTTACCATAGTTCAAGTCCGAGGCTTCATTTCACAGACTTTCATTCTGCTTTGTGAGCTGCTGACATAAACATGGTTTCTAGTCGTCTGTATGTTCGCCTGCCCATCCATCTGCCTCTGATCAACGTCTGAGGTTCGTTTACCATCAGTAGCAGAACAATCAAGGCAGATTTCAGCGTTTGAGAGGTAGGAAGCTGTCGAAGTGAGCGTATGCTAATCATATTTGCAGCTCACTGGTTGGTTGGGCCGTTCATCTGAGAGCAGGATGAGCAGGATGGAGCTTCAGCCCACACTTTGTAACCTTGAACTGGAGAACGAAGAATCCAAATGAATGAAAATGATCGAAAAGCAAGAATCATGCATGCTAATGGATTATGTTGAATAAACAGCGATGCAGTGACAATAGTTATCTCATTCCATTATAGCTGCGTGTAGCAGAGGAAGGAGTAAGTGTGTGTATGTGTGTGTGTGTGTGTGTGTGTTTCCATCCATATGAAGGCCATAATTGACTTCTGTCTCCATGGAGATGTGCATGACTGCAAAAGCTGCAAGCACAAGGCTTTGTTGTGTGTGTGCCTGTGTGTGTGTGTGTGTGTTTGTGTGAGACTTGCCTGACGGAGGTTTAATGGAATTTGTGATTGCGCTGGTATTAAAGTAAAACAATATTTGTTTAACTTTCTTCTTTACGCTGAGGCAACGGGCCATTGTTGGATAAATCTTTATTATATCAGTTTATATTTGTAAAATACCGTCTCTGTGCTCAGGACTTTTTATGGTTTTGATGCTAAAGCTTTTCGGACTTTTAAGTCAATACATAAAGTCGTCAAACAAACGCTGCTGCTGTTGTAATCCATTGATGGTTCTGATCTTGCATTCACTAGCATCTTTATTGTCTTTATGAGATCAAACGAACTTCTTCTCTACTGGCTGCTCCACGTGAAAAGTCACAAGAATCAGGGATGATGTTCTAAATCAGATGATCTTATGTAGAGGCTTGTAGATATGCATGTAAAGAACATGTAAACCAACATGGCAGAACAGATCAATAAATACCAGGACATCAGAGTCGCGTGACATCAAAGTATTTTGATATTTGTGGAGTAAAAACTTTTAATGAACAGAACGGCTGTTTTTTAATTTTAAGTAAGCCCACATGTTGTGTAATGGCATAATATGTGGCATTTAAAGCCAGACTGGCATTTTGGTAAAAGGGCACAGGCTATGAAAAAGAGGGAGCACCACCCGTGTTATTTGGTTCACAACACCCACCTCCCCCCGGGGCACAAACACACTTTTATAATTTTACAATCAAACTGCGTCTCTGGGTGAACTCCTTCACAGAGCTCTAGATCGATAAGAGTCAGTCTGGAGGAGGGTGTGTGTGTGTGTGTGTGTGTGTGTGTGTGTGTGTGTGTGTGTGTGTGTGTGTGTGTGTGTGTGTGTGTGTGTGTGTGTGTGTGTGTGTGTGTGTGTGTGTGTGTGTGTGTGTGTGTGTGTGTGGGGTCTGGGGTGTTAAAGGCAGCGAGTGAACAAAGACAAGCTGTGATGAGTGGAAAAGCATGATGAAAAGCATTAAATGAGTGAAAAATGGAGGGAGGTATATATAATGGCTGCTCAATCACACACTGTGATAAAGTCCCTGCAGTCAGTCTGGAATACGACAGATTGATCCCCTCTGTTTTCAGTCCGGGGTTTTTAATCTGCGTCGACATCAAAGCTGACAAAAAGTCTTCCGAGTAGAGCCCTGACCTGCAGTCACACATCCAGCTTCATTATGAAGCACTTCTTAGTACCTGCTCATTAAAATCAGTGGTTTTCAACTTCTAACATGTATCTCCTCAAATGAGGAGAAGATAAGAGATGAAGAAGCACTCCGAGGGGGTGAAAGTCACGACGCCATCAGTGGAAGTGATGAGTTCATGTGTGAAAGCTTTAACCCCATGCCCTCCATGGTCCGAGGGTTAATCAGATATCACTTACTCAACGTTGGCCGAGTGTCTCAATTTTTTCCTTTTTATTTCACCTATTTGTAATAGGGTGTGCTGTGAGAGCTTTCCATCACATTGCATCACATCTCCCATGCATTGAAGAGATGTATTTATGTAGTTTAGGAGTTTTAAACATTTTTAATTTCATTTTATTTTTCAATTTCATCCCTAGGACTTTTTTTGTCAAGTATGCAAAAAACCCTAAATAACTTGGATAGCCGTGTTCTATCTTATTCTGTTGAAATGCACCTGTGGTGGAGTATTTCAAATGTTTTATACTTGCATCTTGTTGAGTCCAATATTTTTATTTTGTACTTAATTGTGCAGGAGTCTGCTGATGCACCTCCTGTAACTTGTGTGAATTTACTCTCCCCTCTCTCACTCCCGCAGTTTTTTCATCACTGCCATCAGCGTGATTCGACATGTGAGTTTTCATGCTGAAAGGTGTGATGCGTCTCGGTGAGCTGTCGACATTACAATTCTCTTGCTTGTATCTTTTAGATGAGATAAAAAGAGAAACAAAAGGAAGAAAAGAGGTCAACAACAAACCAATAGAGGTTCAATTTTTAATGTTGCACTGGATTTCTCAGAGGAATCATGAATCTGTGTTGGGTTGGCCATGGACGATCCTAGCAGGCTAGCTCAACAACTTAGCCGTATTGTTGGAGAAAACAAACGTTCATGACCTGAGGGTTGTTCTTCATCCTTTCATCAAACTTTCATCAAACTAAAGGTGAAGACAGCGGCTGCAGAGAAACATCTGGCTGAATGCCACAGCGAGAACCCATGCAGGGCTGATTGAAGCAGCAACCAGGAGATACTTCTTTAGTTAAAAATATTCATCATGAAACAGATGGTGGCCACCTCAGTCAAAGCAATTATTTTGAAACATGAAATACAACCTTTTTCTTGAAAAAAAAAAAAAAATTATATATATATGTATATATATGTGTATATATATGTGTATATATATGTGTATATATATGTATATATATATATATATATGTATAAAATTTATTATGGAGTCGTTAGTGCTTTGCCAGTCAGCACTGTGTTTCACTGAGCTAGCACATCTGAAGCAAAGCCTAATTTATCACATTCACTTCTTTAGAATTTAATTAACATACTACATAATATAGGAATAAAGCAAATATAGGACGCCTAGAGACCCGAGTCAACCGAACACAGAACTCATGTTCATTTTGGGAGGCGTTAGCTCACCTGCCGGTCACTGCAAGGCACTGTCCCCACCTACAAGCTGCTCATTTGGGGCGCACCCCAAAGTCACGACCCAGCACTCTGCCTCCCCTGTACTGATTGTTGTTATTAATTGTATGCCTACAGGCCCCTAGTGTGTTGTTAGTTTCAGGGGCCTGTACACAACATTTGTGTGCTCTGACTAACACACACACACACACACACACACACACACACACACACACACACACACAGACACACACACACATACAGTATATATATATATATATATATATATATATATATATATATATATATAAGGAGTGTAAAGATAATTTCCCCACTGAGGGATGAAAAAAGTGGATTTAATTTTTTTTTCTGCCTATTATTAACCCTTAATGCCTCTGGTAAGTAGCAGGCGCTTCTGGTTCAGTGGGAATAAGTGAAATAAGAAACAGGCGGCATGAGATTATGAATAACTCAGCCTTAAAGTGTTGGATTAATACTGCATTTTAAATATTCCATGATTGCCAGATATCACATCAGAACAAATCACACGTATTTGTCATTGAATTAATATTGACTCATCAACCTTAAATATCATGAAACTTAAAATGTAAAAATAGTCACTGCAGATCATATATGACCTGTTTAACCTTAGCGTGAGTGACTCTCTGGGATGTGATATTAAAAGTTACCTCATGTAACTTAATCTGAAAGCATTTCTGATTCCATACAGCCCCCTGCAGGGATCACAACCCGCTGTGATCATGATAACCTCATCCCGGGCTCTGTGATGATGATGATGAAGAAGATGAACTACATTTTCCTGTGATGGTAGAACTAGAAAGTGTAAAACTGCAATGGGGGCTCTTTTGGGGTTGCAAGCATGTTTCTAACTGTACAGGTGATCAAAAAGAGCTGCTGCAGGGTGGTGTAAAGACGGACGAGTGGTACTGCGTGATCATAGACATACATGAATGAACATTCTTTGAACCTGAACTCTTTGAAAGGTTTTCACCAGATAAACTCTACAGGTAAATAAATCTTCTCCATATAAAAAAAAAAAAAAGCTTCTGGTATTGTGAGTTAGAAAGCGTCCTATATCTGCCTCTCTGTCATCCCAAATAAGAACAGTATTTTTTATTTTTTATTAATACTATAAAACAATACAGTAACAACCTCCATAAAACTCCAATGAGTAGCAATGATGCTAGTCTCCCCTGGGAGAGCCTGAGCTCGTATATCACACAGTTAATGTTTGGCTGAAGTAATTCTAGCTCCGTTTGTGACCGTATGTACTGCAGCGCCTGTGTGTTTCTTGTATTCTTCTATTTGTGTGTGTGTGTGAAAGTGTGTGTTTGTAACTTGTGTTTGCATGTGTCTGTAATTCAGTGTAGCCCCCTGGGATTTATTGATCGTACCTCAGTCACACACACACACACACACACACACACACACACACACACACACACACACACACACACACACACACCAGCTCCCTAACACACACTCCGATGACCAGGAAATCATTCGGCCCTGATTTTACTTCACCTCCCAGGAGGATTTAAATCAACCTCCCACACCCTTTGATGTGTGTGTGTGTATGTGTGTGTGTGTGTGTGTGTGTGTACGTACCAGGACGTATCTTTAATTAAAGTGTTTGCTGGGGGTTTGTGGATGTGTTTCAGTTTGTTGTGAAGTTGTTGAAGTATAGTTAACATGAAAAAAGCTTCCTAAGGATCTCTCCATCTTTCAGGAGGAAGTGTCAAATCTCTAATGAGTAGCATACTAAGTAAAGCTAAGTTAGCTCCTCATATATTGGTTTATTCTAGCCGTCATGTGAACAAACACATTTTGCAAGTAACAATATGGTTTCATGCCTAGGAAGAGTACCACAGATACATTATGTGCTTTGAGGATGTTGATGGAAAGAGACAGAAAAGGTCAGAAGGAGCTACATGGTGTCTCTGTATATCTAGACAAAGCCTATGACAGAAGAAATACTGAAGGTGGAGGTCATTAAATACTTGGGGACAACAGTCCAGAACAATGGAGAGTGTGGTAAGAAGGTGAAGAAATGGATCCAAACAGGCTGGAACAGGTGGAGGAAAGTGTCTGGTGTGTTCTCCCTGTTTTCTCTACTTTATTTCCTTTCATCATCAGCGAAACACATTAGACGTAAGGCTCTTAATAGCATTGTGTGTATTAAATAATATTCCATCGTGATGAGATCTATTTGTTCTTTCAATAACACAAAGCAATCCGCGTACATCAGTTCTAATCACCCTCGCTGTGCATACATTATTTTTAATTCATTGTTTGCATTAATCCATTCACCATGTTTGCCTTTAACCAATGACATATTTTCATTAAGTGAATATTAATGATTCGGGGGTTCAATAAGTCAATCCCAGAGGACTTCAAATTCTGCTAGCATCATGTAACAGCCGTGACCCGGTTGATAAAAGAGATGCTTATGTGTTTGAACAATTAATTAGAGGTTTGGTCTCGTTGTAAGAAAGTCACCACATGAACTCTGCTGTTCCTTGCTCTTGGCTGCGTTAACAAATATGTGCTGTTATGAATGTTTTGTCTGTGTTGTGCATTCAAATGTCACCATGCAGTTGTCATTGGGAGGGTATATTTAATTATGTGGAAATAAACTGTGAAGGTTGCATTTTCCATTTTTTGCTGAGTCTCCTCTGCTGCAGAAAGAAAAATGACTTTAAACGACTGTTTTGTTTGTTGATTGGAAACCAAGCCACGGCAAATTAAAAACGGCTCCGTAAGGATTTTAGTCTGAAAAGCAACTTTTTATACATCTCATACTGTAGTTGGATAATTGCTTACATCGTTGTAATCTTAATGTGTGTTCCATGGCATTAGTTTTAAACCTTTTTGCATGGTTTATCATGTGAGAAGCCACGTGCAGGATTATTGTCTCAGTTCTCAAATGCAATTAGTTTGTAATAACGGCTCAACAACTGGTGAAAACAAGAAGAAAGTAATGACACAAACACTGTGTGTGTGTGTGTGTCTTCAGTCGTCTCATTTTGATTTGATATCGATTGAGGTCCTAATTAGTGTGTTTAATGACCCAGAAGGATTAATCGGAGATGCTTCAGATCGGTGCTGTGTGGTCATGGGGAGACGGAGCCTCACCTCAAGATGAGAAGAGATCACATGATGTTACCTTCACCAGGGAGGTTGTGTTTACATGTTTGCTTGTTGGTTTTTCAGATGAATTATGCAAAAACCACAGAACTGACTTGTGTGAAACTTTGATCTCTCTGCAGAATATACCCCATTGAATTTTGGTGCATATCCAGATTAAGACACAGATCCAGAAGCACAGAATGGGATTCCATTTAATTTAATGTTAAATAAAATTTGAAAAGTCTTTCATTTAAGCAGTTGGTATCTAAGAAACACACCTCCTTTAAAAAGTTTTGCTGTTATAAAATCATCATTTAATTATTATAAGACGGCGTCTACCGGTGGTGTCTGGTTCCACATGGACACTGGGAGGAAATACAAACAGGAAATAGAGCCACCAACTGTAGTGGCGCTATATTTATCTTTAGCAGACCAGAACAAATAACAAATCCAATTTTTATATGAATTAGCCTCTCTGTTTCCGATCCCATTTAATAACTTGAAAAACTCAATGCAGAACTTCATGTCCAACTTCACCCGTTTGTCAAACTCTCTCACCAGGAGACTCAAATATGAAAAGACTCACTAACGGTAGAGGATTTAAAAACTGTATACGTTACCATCGGATCACCAAACCTCACTGCGTAAATGCTATTTTGGGAGATTATTTAAATTTTCAAACAAGACAGCACAAGTATAACTTGTATTCACTAGGCCATTGAGTTTCCATAAAGTAAAAATGGTTTCATGCATACATCATGATTAGCATTTAAGGGCTCTTGTTCCTTGTTGGGGAAGGCGAGATGCTCTATTCCAGGACTATACAATTCTCAGGTGTCTAGAGCAGTTTGAAACAGCAGCCAACTCAAAGACACTGGATCTGTTTGTCCACCTGAAAAAGATCAGTGTTGTTTTTTCCATTTGCAGCAGAGGAGCTGTTTGGATGGCGACGGTAGGCTCACGTTAGATTCTGCTGCTTTAAAGATGGTTTGTTGGTTTCTCATTTTTCAGCACGGGACTAGGGACAGAAAAAAACCCACACTAATCCCCATAAAAACCGGATTAGGTATTTGTTCTGAGTGTAATGACGCATGCTGCAGCTGCATCCTCAATATGAATCTGATTTGGCTATGAAAAGTGTAACAACCCACTTTTGTTCAGCCCACAAAAATATGATATAAATAATTACATAAAATAATGTTTTTTTTTAGGATTTGGTGACAAAACTGCACTGCAGGTCACTTTTCAGTAAAATTAATCCTCAATTAAATTGTGAAATGAAGAATATCAGAGAAATCACAAACATCTCATGTAGCACACAAGCATCCAGTTGAAGAACATTTTATTGCTCTATATAATAGTTACTACATTTGTAGTTCAAGAGACAGAATTAAATGAATCTCATTAAATCACTAATCTTGGATCATTGAAAATGTGTAAAATCAATCACTTGAAGTCACTGCAAACTGATAGCCACAAATATTTGTGCTTATGGTTAATTTAAAACTTTTTCTGGCTGATTTGTCTGCGGACACAAATGTTCTGGTTAATGAATGCAGCATATCGTTGTTGTTTTTAAAATTAATCAGATGTCATCAGTGATATATTTACTGAGAGAACAGACACACACCGACATCTGGTATCGTCTCTTTATTTATATTTATGATGCTTGATTTGATGGCATTATCCATCTATCCATCCATCCATCCATGGTGTCACAGCAATTTGTTAATCAACAGTCCTCATTTTAACGAGTACAGATCGTTCATGTTCATAAGTCCTACTGAATAAATGCCATCAGAGTGATTTTAATAAATGTAGAGTATTATACCCAAGGTGAATCCTTTGAATTTATTCAATGACAGCTACCTGTATATGAAGTGAAAGCATTGCTGTGATGCTGCTTTGAAATTAGGATCCTATAGCACTTATACAGATTACATTAACACCCTAATGCTGTGTCTGTGTGCATTCCTCTCCGTGAAGTCTTTGCTGACAGAAAATCTGGGATCTCCTTGGAATTTAATTAGGTATTTATTTTGTTTTGCCTCCAGGCACTTAGTTGACGGTCACTATTTGGGGAAATGAAACTAAATCTAGCTGATATTCCATTCCATTGATTTTTTTTTTTCCTTTTCAAGTTAAAAATACAATCATAACGTTCTCTTTTCTTTCAATTTTAAAAAAGGTCAAGAAAAAAAAAGAAAACCATTAATCACTGTTTCTGTTATACCTTCCACATCCCTGATCTCACTTGAAATGTGTTTTTAGAAGCAAAGTTGGTCTGTCCAACAGCAGAAATTCGTTTTTGAGTTTTTAAAACAACAGCGAGAGGGGAAAAAACTTCTTCTTTGTCAGCATTTCCTCCAGTTTGTCTCAAGTATGCGCTTAAAGTTTCCTAACATCTCTGCTAGGATATCACCATGTTCTGCAGAATGTCCATCAACTACTTTGGGGTTCCCATTGGCTCCTTTCAGACAGAAGGGAAATTGATTTTACATCAAAAGAGCTGAAAAAGAATTGTCTGCCAAAGAAGATTCTCCAGTGCTGTGGATCACGGTCTGTGAAAATTGCTTGTCTGTCCTCAGATGTGCCGGTTTCGTTGTTACTCTAGAAACGAGTCGGTCGCTGATGCTGAATGGCGAGGGCACTTGACAACAAATAAATCAGAGACTTTGATGGAATGATTCACACTTTGTGAGGATCTCCTGCCCACGCAGATCGCTCTGATTCACTGGAGGCACATGTGGTGTTGTGCTCGGCATGATTTTTCAGTATCTGAACGTTTAAACATCCACGCAGCCTCTGAAGGCACCACCAGGAGACCAAAGAACTTAAAGACATTCATGCCTCACTTGGCTCTGTGAACATTTTGCATATTAAGTACCTAACTTAACACAAATTTGCTGCAGGAGATACATCTAGAGGTACGTGTGTTTTACATAACAATTGGCCGCCGGGGCAATAATTCTGTTCTAGCAAAAACTAACAGATGAAAATAGCTGCTTAACAATCCTACATGGTTCCTAGTGATACTGTATGTTTTAATGTGCGTTGTGCAGAGTATATTCCACAAGTCTGGGGGAGCTTTCTGTAAATTTTACCTTAATATTTCTAAAAAGCTGAGACTAATGTGACTTTTTAGCTCAATTATTATCTACTTGTGCAACTGAGGTGTCTTGAAATTAAATTATTTTATTTGCATCCAGTTAGAACAACTGCTGACTCTGAGCAACAACATAGATTAAAGAGAATTATTCCATTCAATATATCCACTATGTAATTCTTTTTGTTCCTTCAAATCAAATGTAGAGGTACAGATGTTACCAAGCTTTGCACGAGCATCATCGACACTCAGCTTCCTGCAGAGAAAATCGATTGAAGTGAACAAGCTGACAGGTAGACTAACATGTGTTTTTATGTAAGAGATTTTTAAATAGAAATATTCTATATGTGCGTAGGTTGTGGGACATGAGCATCATAATCTGCAGCTTTAATTCTGTAAGTGGTGACAACATGAGATGCTTTGCTCTCTTTAGAAAAATGAATGTGACTAAAAAAAACCTGGGTAAAATGTGTATTTGTGTATTTCTACATGCTGTATTCACAGAATCAAGTCACAGGTCTTTGTCAGGGGATGTGTTGCAGCAAATTGGCTGAAAGTATGCTTTATAACCTTCCAACTGTTGGTGTCATGTGACCTTGCTTGCCAGGTGACAGCTTTTATATTACTTCCATACAGGCTTGTATATATAGGCTCTGAAAGCTACCTACTTGCTTCTTCACACCCCCTCACCACCAACCCACTCACAGCTCAGGCTTTGATAGGCATGAAATACCCCCACTGTGATTGCTCCTCCGTACACAGTCAACAGTTCATGGCTTATTACATGCAGACACACAACTGCAGACGTATAGAAGTGCAACATGAGAGCAGCAAACTTGAGCTTGTGCACGTGCCATACAGATGCAATAGTGTATTCATGCACGACTGCATAGGTTAACGTACATGGCTGTGCATGCATATGGATTGTTTCCTTTTCAGAAGAGACTTCTTAAGAATGATGACGTGGATTTCAGGATTTGTTTAAATGGATCTTTTGCAAGCAATGGGCAAAAGGTCACTAATTGCACTCATGGGCTGCAGCCCTACTGCTGGATATTACGATGCATGAGACAACGTGTGAAAGCGAGGCTGTGGAGTGAGGGGGAGAGGGGCGTTGACACATTGATAAAACGGTATTTAAAGAACTTAGAAGATAAGGATGGAATTATTGTCTCAATAGAATATGAAGAACAATTCAGAAATGTGTTGCATTTTAAATGCATGGACTGGATTTGGATGTGGTTTTTTCTTGTGTGTTAATGGGGGCTTGAATCAAAGTAGAAGCACAATGTCCCCTAGTGTAACTTGGGATGACTCCATTGTTGTTGATTTTCATGAGTGTTGTCAATGAAATAAGAAAAATACTCTCCTCGGTACAACCTTGAAACGGTTGGTCTTAGGCGGCTACGCTTAGTTTGATTTACGACGGAATCTCAAGGGGGTGTGCTGCGGTGGCCAAGTGGTTGTTTCGTGAGAGCGCAGACCAAACCGTATCGCTGTTCCTTCTCTCAGCTGAGGTTACAAATTGCAGAGCAGGTGAGAGGAAGCTGAAGAGGGTCCCATCACTCCCCCTCATCCCTGAACTGGTCATTTGTCTTTCTTTGGTCTTTAATTTATGTTGGTGAATGAACTGTCACAGATAAATCTGAACAAACCTGTTTAGCCTCTTTTGAATCTCTTAATTACTGGAAGATGAAGAGATAATTAATCCTGCATGATGGTTATCTACAAACGCCTTTGTTTGCAGCATTCTTGCCAATGGGCGATTGAATGCAAGTATCTTGTTGCAACGTATTATGATTATCAGATTCTTTCTGCTTAACTTATAGCTTACCAATCATAAACCTCTACAAAAACTTTCTTTTACTTTTCTTTCCACAAACAAGACCTAGAACAGGACTTGGCCCATTTATTTCCTCTGGTACTGTAAACTCAGCAAAGCCGTGTCAAGGAGTTGGATCAATCTGAAGTTGAAGATGTTTAGTCAGCCTCACGTAGCAGTGAGTCTGTTTTCCTTCTTCCAAACTGGTGCATAAATCAGACACCTTGACAGACCTTCGGAGTTCAACACATGATGGATGCACACAGTAGGAAGGATGAAGAAGCGGTCATGTTTAAAAGATGATGGCATGCAAGTGTGAGGCGGTGAGAAGGTGAGACGAAGAGGGGAGGTGCACGTGTTCAGTGGGTACTGAGAGGTTTCTTCATGTTTTCAGTTTTCAAACTATATCCAGTAAACAGAAAAAGGGTGATAAAGGGTGGTGAAAATGGTGACATTCCCTTCCTCCCTGGTTGGAAAGGAAGACGACTTCACCCAGTCATTATATTTAAGTGACAAGTTATTGATCTGGGCTTGGACATAAACCAAAATGTCTTGCTACCTCTCACTGGCTTCGTCTGGCTCACATCCGTTAATTTGGTTCATACTTTGACCTCAGGAACAGTCGTGGGACCCCGCTGCCAGATTTATGCTAGTCCTTCAAGCCTCACACAAGTTTTATTTATTACCAAAGACTGCTACTGCAACTCTGAAAGATGCTAACTATTAAAATATATCAAAATAAAGGACAGTATTGACGTGGGGCCACAATGGGGTGCAGTGGGTAGCCCTGTCGCCTCAGAGCTGAAAGGTTCCGGGTTCAAATCCTTTATTTGTCCCCTGCCTTTTGCCCATTAGTCAACTGGGATATGCTCCAGCAACCCCAGTGACCAGCCAAAGTAAAAAAAACAGTCAAGAAGATGACTGAATGAATGATTTTTGACATTAATAAATATTCATATATTCAGTGGTTAACATTTTAATGTTAATATGTTGCAAATTACAAATTTTCCAGTTACAGTCTTGGAAAGGCTATCTTTAATAAACATATTAGCCATTAATCCTATTTAAAAAATAATTTTCATCTCAGCTGCTTACATTAAGGTCATCTGAATCTTCTGGGTTAATTATGCGACTGTCTCGCAGAACTCATCAAATCTAAAATGCAGATTTGACGCTCAGCCTCCTCGTTCCATCTCTACACATCGAGTGGCGTTCTTCACTACGTTAGCGGAGGAGCTAACGGGTAAACCTCTGGACAGATTTGTGCTGATAAATGTTCACATGCCGGAGGAATGAAGAGATGGAAAGAGACAGCCTGTGGCGGATGACGAGAGGAGATAGTATTGCCTCGGGACAGGGGGCATTAGAGAAAGTCATTACTGTCCATCACTGGGTAAATAAAGACATGTTTAAGTCCAGATGAATAGCCTCATTGATGGTGAAGGCTTATTATGGCAGATCTACAGGGGGTTCATTTTCCAATAAATATTTGATGGGATGCATTGGCGTGCGTGTGCGTGTGTGTGTGTGTGTGTGTGTGTGTGTGTGTGTGTGTGTGTACATTTAGTGGTGGGGGTTCAGTTATTTATATTCATGTGTGTCTATAAGCATGTTGCTCTGAAGGGTCTCTTTAAAGGCTTTTAAATGAGGGAGATCACTTTCTGGCACAGTTTTATCCTCTTCGTCTCTGCTGTGCTCTCTCCATCTTATCTCATTATCCTCTTTTCACGCTGTTCTTTCCATTCATCTCCAATCATCCCGGTGAAGGCTGAATGAGGGTATGTATCATGTACGCTCAGCGCTATTACGGCCAACCAAGCTGATCTGAGGAGTTGCTTGTTCCTTTATTACTTGAGTCAGCATGAGAGGAATAGAAAACACAGGCAGCTCTAATTGCTCAATTGTTTCTCTTTTTACTGACATTACAGCAAAATATATTACTTAAGATTTTAATGATTCTGATCCCAATTCAAACCCTGCTTTTGTTCATAAATCAAATATTTGGAATGATTACTGTTATGAAGTCCCATTTCCCAGCTGTACACCGTTCTATTTTCTACCTATAAGCTTGGCGTTCTGCTCCATTGTCATCCAGGCTTTTCCGTTTAGACTTAATGTAGAGGTCACCCGGATCGTCATCATTCATGGTCGTGACTGGGCAAATGGCAGCATCATCATTAATTGCTGGCGGAGCATCCTCCATCTGACTCAGCGCCTCTGTTCTCCATGAGCTCTGTTTGAAACATTACAGTAACTCTAAACCTTAATTTAAAAGCGTTGCCTTTTTTTCTTCTTTTTTTTTTTGGCAGATCAGGCAAGGAAAACAACCTTTCATTGCTTTGCGTCCATATTTTTACACCTCAGCATTTCCTTTTGGGGTCAGCCATGAGGGCTGGAGCCCAATCTTGGATAGAATTTAGCTGAACAAAGACCTGCATTCCCTTTCAGTTAATTGTCTTCCATTTTCTGTCTTTTTTTTTTTTTTTAGGGACCTAGTCTCTGGAGGGAAATGAAGCAATGTTCAGTGACCTCTGTGGATATTTCACAGGTTACAGAAGATTTAATGCTTCAACCGGTATAAATTTTTTTGAGGAAGCCTGGATAATTGTGGCCTATTAACTGGTCTGATATTGAGGAATACCAGGCGCCGTGTCAGCAGTGACCATCCAAAATGGATTTGACAGGTGGACAAAAATAAAAAGATGTTGACAGCTGTGAAAAATGTAGACCTCAGTAAACACACACGAGGCTGAGCCTGCAAATGTGTTGTCCTTAATAAGGTTGTTCATGTTGTTCGGTAAGAAGCTTAATTAAAAACATGCTCCACATCCATCTGAGCTCGAATGAATCAGTGAAACGGTAACATCTGGAATCACCTGCATTTATTGAAGTTCGTGTAGTTTCTACTTTTTAAAGTGGGATTAAAATAGAAAGTTGCACAAAAAAAAAAAAAGTGATGATGGGAATTTTTAAACTGAAATAACTTCATAAGTATCCTCTCTAAGTCCAAAGTGCAAAAGTGCAGAGATAACATGTTTTAAACTCCCATAGGAAAACTTGAACTGTCTACAAGCTGATGAATGGAAGCTGTGGTTTTAACTTTGCACCTGCTCCACATTTCGAAGGCTGTTTTAAAGCGCGCGTGTGTGTGTGTGTGTGTGTGTGTGTGTGTGTGTTTCCAATAACATCGGTCCAGTCGTCAGTCAATGACACGCTCTCACAGGAAACTGACAAGACATGGCGATAGCTGCTCCTCAGGCGTGATTGGACATGGCACGGATCGTCCAATCAGCCCACAGTTCTGAAACCGTTATTGACAGAAGGTTCAGTTGTCAGTCTATTACCCCTTATCCTCCAAGCCCCCCCATCTACTGCCTAAGACCAAGTGTGGGGGGTATGTAGGAACGGGTCCATGTGTCAGGTTTCATTTCCGGATTACAACAAAAATCTTTTTTTTTTCCCAACAAGAAATCTATCAAATCGTTTTCATTTCCTGCACTGATTTGGAGAGAGATTCATTCTGACAGGGGTTTTTATTTCCGGAGCAAAACATTAATTTCATATATACTCATAACAACACTCTTCTGCCTGTAATTGATTTTTTTCTGGAGAAAACTCAGAGTTACCATGGTTACAGAGATGCTATCTATCAAAAGATATGGATCAGTAAGACGTATTATTTATTATAATGTGTTTTAATAACCAATACAGAACCTAAACAGAACTGGCGTACATGTTCCATTTTGTTCTGTCCAACTTTCTCTGTCTTGTCTCTGATTGGTCGGTGGAGCTGGAGGGCAGATAACCTTCACATTATTTTCACACACGCACAGAGAGCTATTTAGGTACGACGTGAGGTCGGCGGCGTCGGAGCATCAACGTGGAGGTCTTTCACGGTGAAATTCAAATTCCTCTCACGGGAGGAATCAGACTGTCAAGCTGTCATGTTATTTATCTGAATCTGCCTGTTGAGAAATTAAAGCTGTGCTTTTAATTCATCCAGTCGTTCAACTCAACATGAATGCAGAGGGATATTTAGGAAGATGAACATTTTCATATAATTATGGCAGAGTAATTTTATATCATTCTTCTTTTATTCCAGGAATCTTGGAAAATCCGGCCTCAGAGTGTCTTGCTTAGGACTGGGTGAGTAGACCCTCTTTCACTACCCATAATGCACTTCTCCACCGGGACTCGCTTTGGAAACATTAGCATAAATTAAACAGGCCAAACAAACAAATAGTGGAGCAATACAAATCAAGTTCTTTGAAAAGTTTCTGTGGTCCTCTATAGAATACGTGTTCTGATATACGGGATTATTTAAATCACTGAGACATTTAATTAAGACACTTGATTAAAGTTGGCAAATTAAAACGGATAAAAATAAATTCAGTCAGGCTGGGAATTGAACAATTAAGCTCAGCCTGTTTCTTATTAAAACAACAAATCTTCTGTGGTTATATAATTCCCATACAACTGGCAGTTACACACAAATACACAAACACTCATATAGATATAATATATATAAATATAAATGCACAAGCATGCAAACAAACTGTCCATCTTACATTCAGATTAAATAACCTGCTGTTGTTTAATCAGGCGGTTGTCATCCCGCTGGGGTGTTAGTGGCCGTTGTGGAGACAAACGTATGTTTGTGCAGTCACAATTTGTGGAGTTGTGTGTGTGCTGAGTTCAAAACGTAATTTAAGTAATTTAATTTTAACAGTTGTAAACTTGGCTTGGCGTTAATTCTCCAGGAAGGAGTCCAAAACTTCTCTGTCCCATTCGTAGCTTTTTATCCCCCAAGGGAAGAGGAAATTTAGGATTTCAGTTGGTTTTATTTTGTTCATTTCTGCCGTTACAATTTGATTCTGGGCTCATTCTGCATGAGTGAGATTCACCACTATGAAATAGTGTCTTTTGATTATATGAAAATGCCACTAAACTCCACACTTCCTGTGTTTACCCATCATGTGTGCGTGACCCTGGCGGTAAACATCGCTATCATCAGCGGGAGCGCTCCTCTTTTTATTCTACTGTTGTTGAACCTGATTTAAACCTCTCTTAGTGTGACTTTGCTTCATAATGATGCATCTGTAAAATGATGTGTTTGTTTGGCCTTCACCTGCTGAAGCTGTGGGTCATTTAAAAAATGTTGTGCAGGTGTGTGTGACATTACAACTGGTATTACAACAGTGCGTGCAAGACCCTTGAAAATAAATGAATGGCAGTGGAGAGGATAATTCACTATTTGTTTTTAGAAATAATGCCCTTCACTGATTGTGTACTTGAAGTGGCAGCACATTCTTATTATTTGTCTTGTTTTGTATTGCCTTATTACTGTGTGCCTGAGAAAATTACATTTACATGTAACTAATGTGCAACAGCTAATGCATTTGTAAGGGGAAAGTAATCACTTCCTATTCAGAGGCAGCATTGATCGGGCTGAATTCATCACTACATTCATGTGCTGCACAAAATAAAACAATTTGTGATTGATTGCTATAAAATACAAATTTTGCATGCATATGATCTGGTCATACGGTGAGTGCAAGATCTACTCTAGTCCATTAAAAAGTCCTTGACTCGATTATTTATCCCCAGGGCCACTTTTAAAATGTTGAAGCAGGTAAAGCTCGATTTGTCAATCAGACACAACTCGATGGATTTTGTTGAAGCATTTAATTTTTATTTGGTTTTAAAGAGGATTTCTCAGTATTTCACATCACTCTTCTCTGTTTTTGATCATCATGCTTGAACTTCTTTATGGATTACCATAGAACTGGGTGTTAGAGCCCCAAAGAAGAAACATTTAATTTTGGATTTGATAAACTTCCCTGGAAGGATTATGAGTTCCATAATTTTTTTTCCCACTATCTTGAACATGAAGGCATCCATTGAACTCAAGCACTCCAACAGCTTGCATGAAACTTTAATCAGGAATAGGAAAAAGTGGCTTTTTTTATGTGACTCCTCCGGATGAATAAATACTAGTGCGAAATTGAGTGTTTTTCGTTTAGAGAGTACATTAATCCAACATTTTTTATGACTCAGCCTTTCTATCTGTTTGGCAGATGAACTGAAAACGCTGAAAAGGCGGAATTAGGAGGTCTCTGACACAGCAGAGACAAGTGTTTCATTTGTGGGGCGTCTATTTGGACTGGATTCAAGTCTGAAAAATTCAAGTTCACACCACCCAAATAATAAATTACATCTCTTACTAAATTTCCAGCAGTAGTTCTGGCTGTTGTTCTATTCTCCAGTCAAGAAATATCAGCTTGCATGAGACAAATAGCAGAAAACATGGAGTATGATGAAGTCTTTTGATATGTCTTCTCAAGTGCGGCTTCCATCACTTTCCACCCTGCAGCTGTCATATATAAAACGAGCACCTTATCACTCCATTTGTCTTAATTCCCATATAAACAGAAACTTGAACCCAATGAGATCAGCAGCCTCGACATTAGAGCGCTACAAGGTGTTCAACTGAAGACCCGAGAACAAACTGCAGAGCCGCTGCTTGAAACCGCAGAGCCGCTGTGGTGGAAATTACATTTCCACCACAATGGAGACAGCTTAATGAACACTGCAAGGGCAACCCAGGCTTACCCATGTTAACAAAGTCCGACAGCAACTTTTCTCGCCCGTCTTTCACCCCTGAAAACTTCCATGGCGGTTGTGCTGATGAAGTATGTTGAGAGCTGCAGCTCATTAAAGCCAAGATGGTATCATGTACCTTCAGGGCGTCGGCTGTGAGTTCACCTCAGTGGAGAGTAATGAGCTTTATGGTATGGTAGCATGCTGCTTGTTGAGTCGTTTGGTTGTCACCTGATTCTGAACCCTGAAGCACTTCGTGTTGTTTCATGGCGATCAAGCAGTGGCGTTGACGTCATCGGAAGAGCAATTACTGGCACCAGAAGAGACGGATTCAAGAATGGTCTGGATTGATGAAAGGAAAAGATCATACTTCATAAGATGGGAGGTTTTTTATTATTCTTTTTGTCACCATCAAATAAATGTAAATGCAAACATTAATTTTATTTTGTGTTTCATTGCACGCAGACGTAGTTATTATCTATATGTGTAATTTAATGTCACATACGTCTATTCCTGAGTGCATATCTGTCCTCATTAATTTAATAACATAATGTGACCACATGGGTTCGTATCTGCGTCTCGCTGCTGCTTCAAGAACCTCAAGGCGTCTCTTCCTGCTGCCTGTTTAACAGGTGACGGCTATTGACCTGATTTCTGATTTAATCAAATGTTCATTCTCTCTGATGGATGGAAATCATTCCTTTTGTTGTAAGAGAGACTAGAAGTGATTGTGCAGACTTGAACCTGTATTATTGACGAGTGTGTTCAGAACACACGCAAACACACAAACACTGTTGGACTTCATCACATCAGGACACGGGACACAGGTTCATCTGAACATCAGTGAATCCTGCTCACACAGGTTAATCCTTCATGAGCTGCTATCCCACTCCTAGGAATTCCACAGCTTCCCTCAGGCAGTGTCACACTTGGTGTTCTGGTTGTGTGTATTACAATATTTCAAACACACCAACAGCGACAAGTAGAATGTGTTTTCTAATGCTGGAATCTCTACTCCTTCCAGGTACATGGGTGACGTTCGGGGGACAGATAGCAGATGAGGTACGACTCATTGTTCTTCATCTTGATGTTCAGTTTTTTTAAATTAACTGATAATTAATTGATCGTTGTAATTTGATTGTACTTTGCTGATTCTTGTGATTATGGCAAACACATACACACTTAATACCCACAGGCCCAATTTAGCTGAAGCATTGGGTTTAATGTCACAGGTCAGACACATTGTGTGTATAAATGTGCTCTAAAATGTCCTCCCATTCATGCTGATGACCTTTCACATGCACTGATGCTGCTTCTGGGGTCTTAACATCGCCTGTCCAACACAGACACACACAATTATACATACACGCACATACATAGACACACACACACACACACACGCACACGCACACATACACACACACACACACACACACACACTCAGGACAGAACTCACCCCGGGGGAAGTGGCTTATGTAACGGTGTATTTTGTACCCCATTATCCTGAATGTCCACTTCAGACAATGTTCTACCAGGTTTCGCAGTTACACGTGAACAGCCCATTAGATGTTTTGTAGGCTTAATACACTTTTTTCAGGTTAAATTTTAGCTTAATCAATTGGTGTAATATTGGTGTAATAACTGAAAATAATTAGAAAAAGGAACATAATCCCCAACAAAAAAGGCGCGCATACATATATTTTCTATGGGGAAAAATTAAGTTTTAAATTTTTGTATTATTTCTAACTACAAAAGATGTTTTATTGTTAATAACCTTATTTTCCTGGATTTGGTGGTATCCATGTTTTAGTTATTTTCTTTTCGGTCTTTAAGACAGGCATCTCTTAGTTTGATCTTTCTTACAATTAATACCCAGGATGCCTTTTGGCTTCTCCCGCCATTCTTCCAAACATTTAGACTTGCTGTCATCTACTACTCTCAGCATTTGTGCTATGCTAAGCTAATCACCTTCATGTTCTAGCTTCAGGTTTAGTGTTTATCAAGAGGTCCTCATTTAAAACTTTTTTATTGTAAATGATGGTAATCTGTGTCTTTTATGAAGCAGTTAGTAACAGATCATAAACCCCTAATTAGTCATCAAAGCGCTGCCCGGTTGGTTCTGGAAGAGAAGCTACACATTCATGGGCAAAAAAATCTCACATGAATGATGTTTGGATGCCAATTATCCTTGCTTACTCATTCAAAGGGGCCAAAAGTGGATCATAAATCATAAAATAAATTTGAAGAAAGTGTCTCTGGTGGACATTAACTGATGCAGGTTGTGTCGATGGGAGGTTGCGCTGCAGTCATAAAACCATCTCAAGGCTCTGTGGGTGGTGCGTGGGAGGATACCCTGGCCTTGATTCTTCATTCCAGGGTTGCAAGAAATAAAACTATTTGTTCTCATTATATCTGCTATATGCATGGGAATCTAATTCCACATGTAGAACACAACAGGAAGAAGCCGAAAGACCAGCAGCTCATAGTCGGTCAGGACCTTGTGAGGCTCATTGCGCCATCACCAAAGGCCAAAAAGTCCTCCTTTAAGAACGGACGTCATCGCCCTTGTTTCCCTCCTGTCAGCTGCGATCTACAAAATGCCATCTGCTCAGTTTGCTTTTAAATTCTCACCACTTTTCATGTCACACATCCATTCACCAGCTACCGACATTTATCTCCAGCATCCATCTATTTCCCGGCTTTTTCAAAAGGTCTAGTAGAACCTCCTTCCTTCCCTTCACCGAAAATTGTCCTCAAGTGCCCCCAATTGTTGTGACGGATGGCTTCATCCCTGCACTCCAGCAGAGACCAGTTAAGAGACAGAACATGCCGTTCATCTTCACTTTCATTGCTCCTTTCTAAACCTTTCTCTTTTTTACTCACCCTCGCAGCTTTTCATTCTGCTCTGGTAACTTTAATGGAAATCCGAAGCCCAAAGACAGAATGAGACATTTTAAGATGTGGCCGATGTCCTCGTTGCCAGTTTCGTCCCTCCCTGCCCCTTCCATCTTCTCCGAAAGCATCGGAGCTGAGTGCAATAATAATGGAGTCCTTAAAAATGAATTAATTATGGGATGTTCCTTTGTAGAAATGATGACACAATAATGGAAAACGTTAAAATATTATTACTTCACCCTCACGAGAGAGATGGTCACACATTTTTATGCCGTGTCAGCTGTTTATTCTTTCTCTTGCTGAATGCTGAATGACACAAAGGCAGACGAGAAGATTTCACAAAACACATAACGGCCGTGTGTAGAAACACACGCTTCTCTCCCCATGTTCACAAATCAAGTCACGGACACACAACTGTGCAGGGAAATGATGGCAAATTCAGTTACAGGTCTCCGTGTAATAAAACTTACCACCAGGAAAACCAATTTGGAGATATGAAAGAATATGAAAGATTATCTGGACATGAAACACACGTGTAGACACACACACACACACACACACACACACACACACACACACACACACACACACACACACACACACACACACACACACACACACACACGCAGCTGACCTTTCTGCCTGACCTCTGTTCTTCCCGACCTCTTGCCAGGTTGCAGAGCAGCTGATGACAATCGCCTATGAGAGCGGAGTCAACCTGTTTGACACAGCAGAGGTGTATGCAGGCGGCCGGTGGGTGTCACACAACCTTTACCTGGTCGGAGGGGGGTGATGTTGGTGGTTCACTGGCACATGGTTACATCCCGCTTCAAAGCGGTGATGTATTGTGATTGTCAGTGTTCGTCCGTTTGTCCGTCCGTTCGTATGTCCATCTTTGCAACCGTTGCAGATAGAAAGATGAAACAAAAAGCACGTTACTCAGGCGGTATAAAATGAGATGATGACCTTGAGCTTGGGAAAACTAGGTCAAGGTCAAATTTCGACTTTTGTACACTCAGGAACCGGATACGATAGAAAGACGAGGGAGAAAGCCAGTGTGAGTAAGACCGTAGATCTAAGCTTGTGCTTTGATCGATGACAGCAGGTCAGAGCACTAACTTTGATCTTTGACCTATGCAAGTAGATCAGGGCAAAATTTTGAATTCAGGGGTGTCGCGGGATGTTGCAGTCTCTGTCTGCCTTGTTGATATTGTGAAGAAGGCGCACTAGTGCTGCAGTTTAATAACCCCACCTCATTTGTGTTGCCTCCCAGGGCCGAAGTCATTCTAGGAAACATCATCAAGAAGAAATGCTGGAGGTAATGGCAACATAAACATGTCTGATTGCTTTATGAGTTTTTGTGTGCGAGGATGAAAATACACAAGGATTGTGTGTGTGTGTGTTTGTGTGTGTGCCCTAAGAGGTGACTGGAAAAGTCTTTCATCCTACAAAAGAAAGACAAGGGTGAAGAGAATCGATCTTTTTCTCTTTGTTGTGTGTTAATGCATGCATTCATATCATGAGTGCGGGACAGAGACGGGCATGTTTGATGCTGGCTCTGTTAGATATGGATATGATTCATGCCTTGTCAGCGTTTTGTTCAGTTGAATTTCTAAGTTGCAGTAATTTCTGCGCATGCCAGCGAACAGACGTGCCGTTCTGCATCACAGTGCAGCGCTATGAAATCATTATTAAAGATGCTCGCGGGCATTTTTCGCTTTCTGAGAGTTTGAAAATATTCCTCTTGTGCGCTTTATTTGAATGCCACCATTTTTGGTACTATTGATGAACTCTAGAAGACAGAAGGTTACAGTGACGCTAGAGAAAAGAAGCCATGGAGCATATCTTTCCTCAGTGACATCAGCCACTCTGAAATCATATATAAAAAGAACAGCAGCAAATGATTGGCTGACAGGTTGTAAATGTTATTGGTTAGATGTGACCCACTGATGAGCTCCAGACAGCAACAGCAAGAAACTTAGACTGAGAATAAACTTAGGCCTACCTTTAGTCCACAGCTTGGATCGTTTCTGTGCAGGAAAGCACATATTTTATGATTTCAGTTTTCAGCTGCACAAATCAAAAACTTTCAACAGAATGACCAGTGGCATAGACTTGAACATCTTTTCACGTCACACACTGTACGAACATATCTGCATACTGTTAACACCAACTGTTCCACCAACAGTCATAAGTGCGATGCACTGAGCTACTAAATGACACCAGTGGGCGGTTTGATGCCGGGGCAGAAAAGACACTCTGAACCTGACATTTCAGTTGTAGGGCGTCATCGTGAGTTTAGAAATTGGAGGAAAGAACAAGCAGAATAATGAGCAAAGATTTCACCCTTATTTTAATTTGAATTAATGGAGATTACAATTAAATTAACTTAAATTGGGTTGTGTGTAGCCGAGGAGGGAGACGTTCTCTTGTGCGTTAGGTTGAAAACAAACATGCCTCAGCAGACAGAGACGAGGACTCGTAGCTTTCAGGGAAAGAAAAGCATCTGAGATGTTTCCTGGTGTGATCAAGGAAGTCTGTGATGGACTTCATGTCCAAACACAATGCATTATGGATCACTCACTCTGCCACTCTCTCTCTCTCTCTCTCTCTCTCTCTCTCTCTTGTCTCAGACGATCCAGCTTGGTCATAACAACCAAACTCTACTGGGGAGGAAAGTAAGTAAGAGCTTCAGGTAACTTTCAGTCGCAATACAGAATAAAGTCGTTTCAGTGCAGATTATCTGACGGTGTGACATATTTATAGATCCAATCATAAACCTCAAGCACGTTTAGCATATATTATTTATAATCTGGATGATTGTGTAAGTACATTTGAAGCAGGGCCACAATAGCCATTGCGAGACACATCCTGGAGCTGGTAACGATGCTCTGGAGACTAATAATACCAGCTCGCTCACTGTTAGTGACTCAGCTGTGGTTCTCAATGAGGGTCAGTCTGCATTGCTTCCAGAGACTCATCCAGCTGTAATGCAGCATCAATCTCCATTATATCCCAGAGGGAGGTGGCACTTGGTTCCTCCTGACAGGATAACATCATTGATCTGTAGTAGTGTGTCGTGCACCATTATGGTTGTATTCATTATCAGAAAGAAGACACTGGTGAAATTTATTGTGCACATGATTCAACCCGATGTTAAAACTCCTGAGCCAGGATTTACCTGAGGAGTAGTGGACACCATTCAGTCACACAATCACAGATCAAATTAAGTCAAAGATTCACAAGTCCTAAAAATATCAATCAGTGAAATTCTAGTTAAGGTAAATCACCTGGGAAAAAAAAATAGATATCCAGAAAAACTTATCCCTCTGAGTGTTTCACAAGCAATAACAGTTAAACTACCCAGCTTTGTTTTTTTTTTGTTTGTTTTTTTTTTTGGAGGGGGGTTACCTTTTTCTATTTCTCTGTAATAACACGAACAACATCACTCCACATCAGCGCCGACCATTGGAATGACCAGTTTCTGTGCTCCAGAGTGTGAGAGAGGATAAAGAAATCATCTTACAGCACACACTTACGCACACACACACACACACACACACACACACACACACACACACACACACACACACACACACACACACACACATACACACACACGCACACACACTTCTTGCCAGAGCGCGTCCAGCTGGGTCCGTTGATAAGGAGGAAGTTATTTTCAGGTTCTGAACATTCCTGGAGGAAGAGCCAGTCCTCTACCTCTCTCCCAGACACACAGTGATGCTCAACATTAAAAGTGCATCATTTAAATAACATGAAAAGACTCGTTTTGTCTTTGACGTCAAATTCCAAAAATTGCATTGTTCCCAGCTGATTTCTGGTTTGTGTTTCCTATCAGAGCAGAGACAGAGAGGGGCCTGTCGAGGAAACACATCATCGAAGGTGAGACGTTCAGACGAGCTCAGATCCGTATCTTGTCTCTCACAACAAACCCTAAACATCTTCTGCGTGTCTCAGGTCTGAAAGGCTCGCTGCAGAGGATGCAAATGGAGTACGTTGATGTGGTTTTTGCTAACCGACCTGACAGCAACACTCCTATGGAGGGTGAGTCACCCTGAGAGGTTTTTTTTTAATATCTCGTGTCCTGAGGTCAAAATATCAGAAGTTTGTGGTTTGCGTTCAAGGATCTTTGTGAACTGTCCTTTAATTTTTTTATTTTTATTTTTTACTCCCATATTAACAATAAACTCTGTCTTGTTTCCCAGAAGGGTTGTCATAATCAATTAAAATCTTGATTCAATAAAGTTCTTGATAATCTTGCATTGCTATGACAGGAAAAAAAAAATCATACAGTTTAATATAACATCATTTTCTTCCATGCATAGCTAAAGTTTAATTTTAACATCACAGGCTTGTAAATCTGATACTGGATCTGCTTCTTGTCTATTATCTTTGCTTCGTTTAGTTTTAAATACATGGTGTCATGAAATGATCAATACATCGAAAAACAAAAAATCAACTATTTTATGTTAGTTTCAGAAGTTAAAGCCAAATTACCAAATGTTACACAGACCCATCGCAAAAAAGACCTTTATTTCACTCTTTCCAGTTGGTTGTCTCTTAATAAATTTTTTTAATGTTTAGCAAAGTTCCATTTCTTTTTTCCACCATCTGCTCCCGCTCCATTGGTCTTCCTTCCTCCAGTCCTCTTCCTGTACGGGCCAGAAATTTGTGGCAAGCAGCAATTAAACATGAAAGTAACTCGCACGATGGCGACGTGTTGCTGGATGCAGGATGGCAGGAGGAGGATGGAGGGGAAGGAAGATGGTGGTAACAGGAGGCAGGAAAGAGAAATAATTATTTACTTTAGCTAACACTATGTTATTTCCCTCGACAGATCGCATTCAGCATGCATCTGTATTTCAGGTTAATTATCTCTTGCCAAATTAACTGGAAAACGACGTCTTTACGCTCCTGCTGATTATACATTCTGTTCTCCTCCTCTTCCCTCTCTTCTCCTCCATCAATTCTGTTTTCCAGATTCTCCTCCTTAACTTTCTGATGTCTTGTCAAGAATATGTTTCTTATAGGGGAATTACAAGAGTCCGCTACAAGTGAAGGATTACGGCATAATTGGAGCGTGTGCCAGGCGGTGATGAATAACCGTAATGACAGCCCTAATCTGAGTTGTTTTTTTTTGGCCCTGACAGACGTCGACTTGCATAGTCAGCAGTGTTGAGCTAATTGCGCCATTAAAAATGCAGCAGCTCAAATGCGATCAGAGTGGCTTTAGCATGTGAGCTTGTTAGTTTGTTGGAGATGGGTGAGGAGCTGTCAGCAGGTGAGACGTCTGCTCAAGATGTTGATCTGCTCCCATCGGCCTTCTTATATCCCACAATTCTCTTACAATTCTCTTAATTTTTGGGGTGAATCTTCCCAAAGACACCTGCTTTCTTGAATTCAGTTTTTTGCTTCTGGGTCTCATCCATCTCTTTTTATCTACCCTGTCTTCTTTTCTTTTCATGAGGCCCAGCTATAGTTGATTCATTCAGAGTCTGCTGCCAGCCTCTGTGAAAGTCGCTTCCAACCTGCTCCTGATGTTCTTAATCTCTGCTTCCTTGTGTAATTTCTTCTCCCGAAAATCCCCCCATGATGGATGGATGGATGGATGGATGGATGGATGGATGGATGGGTGTGCCAAGTTCTGATTTTGAGATTTGTGCACAGGACAAATGAAGTGGATTCATTCAGCCCTGTTGTGTTCAGAAGCTCACGTTAAATTCTTCATCTCCTGAGTGACTCGTGCCTTTAATTTATCAAAAAGAACAGGAAAACAGACGGACAAATATTTCTGTCTTCCAACAGAAGTTTTCTCACACAGCCCAGAAAGCACAAGCCTTGAATGGAGAGCTGTAGATGCGATACAGGATGGAGTCGGTCGATCCATCATCTGATGACACCCTGTGTGTTGCTGTGTTTCTCCACAGAGATTGTTCGGGCCATGACCTACGTGATCAACCAAGGCATGGCGATGTACTGGGGAACGTCTCGGTGGACGGCCATGGAGATCATGGTGAGGGGCGAGATTGTGAGGCATCATTCACAACCATGACAACCAACTAAGAGTAAAACTGATGGTTTGGTCCTTAGATATAAACTATTAATTAAATATACTTAATTCGTGAGAAGTGGGCCTGATTTCTTTGCTTTCATACCTCTAAGATCAAACGTTCACGAGCGTGAATAGTGATGCTGTGTAAAAGAAAAAGTTTAATCCAAATAAGTCGTGAGGAAAAGTGTTTCTCCGGAGCGTTTCCAGCGGTTACTTTCCTCCAGTTCCTCCTGTCAAAATTGGTCCGCCTCGCTTTTCAACTTTCAGTTCATTAATGAAAATACACAGTGTGTGTGTGTGTGTGTGTGTGTGTGTGTGTGTGTGTGTGTGTGTGTGTGTGTGTGTGTGTGTGTGTGTGTGTGCGCGCATGTGTACGAGGAACAAAATAAAGTGGCATTGTACGGTAGAACCCAACACTTATTCCCTCATCCTCTTCCTTTCCTCCCCGGATGAGCGTGGCGTCCTCTGTGATCCTGGTTTAAAACAGCAGATATCTCTGTGGAACACACGCCCAGATGAAAGCTGTGTAATTTAGATAGCATCAGTAATGAATGGGTGGGGAGGGGTGGGCGCAAACACTGCTCCTCAGTGTACATGACAGGTGGTGGTACAGTGCGCACACACACAACGTATCAAGGCAGATGTCATGGGTTGCAGCACAAAAGAGCAATTTATAAGTTGAGCGATGACACCAACATAATCCTTGTGTTACACTGAATAAATTACCTAGTAGCTCTCCGCAGACATGTGTTCCGCAGGAGGGAGAGGTGGTTAGGTGTGTGTGTGTGTGTGTGTGTGTGTGTGTGTGTGTGTGTGTGTGTGTGTGTGTGTGTGTGTGTGTGTGTGTGTGTGTGTGTGTGTGTGTGTGTGTGTGTGTGTGTGTGTGTGTATATATATATATATATATATATATATATAATCAACACATTAGTAGTTCATACATGTGTGAGCGAAACATGTGAATCCAGATAAGACTAATATGATTCCTCAGAGAGTTGTGGTGTGGAATAATGATTGGACGACTTTCTTTGAGTTACATCTGTGAATTTGTGCCACAACCCCTCCACCCCCACCCCACCCCACCCCACCCAGTTCACTGAACTGGGACTGGGACAATAATTTAAATGATTACACTTCCATTACATAATGATTGGATAAAATGAACAGAGGAGGACAATCGAGTGGTTAATTGCAATTGGTTGTGCGACAATCATGAGCTGAAACTTCACAATCATGACGGCTGTATCCATCGATTCATCCGTCCTTTAATTTTCTCCCTTCTTCTCTGTCCTTTTTTTTTTTTTTATCTCTAGGAGGCGTATTCAGTGGCAAGACAGTTTAATCTCATCCCTCCAGTGTGTGAGCAGGCAGAGTATCATCTCTTCCAGCGGGAGAAAGTAGAAGTTCAGCTGCCTGAACTTTACCACAAGATAGGCAAGTGTGTGTGGGTGTGTGTGTGTGTGAAGTTTGTCAAATTATACTCATTTGAGTAAAATTCAGGGATTAATTAAACATTGTTAATCATCTCCTCATCCATACCCATGTTTTTCACGCCACCGTCTCCATGGTTGCAGGAGTCGGGGCGATGACGTGGTCTCCGTTGGCGTGTGGCATCATCACGGGGAAATATGAAAATGGCATTCCTGAATCTTCCAGGGCTTCCATGAAGGTGGACAGGAAGGGAACGAAAAATATGACACTATTTGACATTCCAGTTGGCTCATTCATCCTCTCCTTCCAGTCCTATCAGTGGTTGAGGGAGAAGATCGTCAGCGAGGAAGGGAGGAAGCAACAGGCCAAGCTAAAGGAACTCAACCACATTGCGGAGAAGCTGTCCTGCACTCTGCCTCAGCTGGCTGTGGGTAAGAATCCCCTGCTGCCTTCATCTTCTCGAGAATACCGTGAGTAAATCGTTTATAATCCAGATTCCAAACCTCATTCACGTAGTGTCTGTGGATTTGTTTTATTCGACACTTAAATATTATTTGTGCCTTCATTTTCCACCAATATGTACTTCTTAAAATCCAATTGTGCGCCAATAAAAGCAGAGAGCAACCTGAAGATTCGAAGTTAAAGCATTTGAAGGTTTTTTTTTATAAGTCTTGTGTGTTCTGTTGAGGGATGGTCGGAGAACTGTGATTTGTAGTACAGGAGCTTTACAATCTAAAACCACATTATTCATGATACTGTTTTCTATGGAATGAGGAAGAGCAGCTAGAGATCTGGATAATTTCTTTAGTGAGAGTAGCAGGGCGCCATCTAGCGGTGAGCATCAACCTCTCTTTCTGTGTAGCGTGGTGTCTACGGAACGAAGGGGTGAGCTCAGTTCTTTTGGGAACGTCCAATCCCGAGCAGCTCACTGAGAACCTGGGGGCCATACAGGTGAGAACGCATTAACAAGGGGAGGTGGGCATTGTACTGCCATGTTCAAAATACAGGAAGGGATTTCTGGAGGTGCTTTATGAATTGAGGGTGCACCCAGAGACTATTTGTACTTATATTTCATTTCCTGCCTGGCACGTTCAATTTTTGTCATCTTGCTATCCAGGTCCTTCCTAAGATGACCTCTCACGTCGTGTCCGAAATCGACCACATCCTTGGCAACAGGCCGTACGGTAAGAAGGACTACCGCTCTTAGACCCGGTCGGTTGGACTACCAAGAGGTCATCCAGCCTGCTTACTTGGCTGCTCAACCATAAAGCTACCATGGACCCACCGTTCAAAGTTCAGGTCTGTGGTTCTGCCCTTGGATCCTCTTCAGCCCGGAGCAGACAGCCTTCCCTCAGCCCAGTACTGCATACTGTAACCCAGCCAGACCAGCTCCACCAGGTTCATCTCAGGTCTGGTCCAAGAGACGCTCGCCAAAATCAGCTTGTTTGCAAACCTCAAATGCGACTTAAACCATCTGATTCAATGAAAACTTTGTGCTCCTCTGTTAAGGTGTAAACCCTTCCAGCACCGCTCCGTTGAAATGTAACTATGCAGAGCTTAGTTTCACTCGTGTTTTATTTCAGACGTGTGCCGGATCAAATCCATCCAGGGGAATCCTTGAGAAATTCAGAAGACAAGCTATACTAGAACAACTAACAGTTTCTGATGTACGTGGATACGGTTTTACAGCAACTTGGGAAATCGGGCTGCACATTATGGTGAGCGCTGCAGCTTTATTTAAAGTGCCTTGCTCAAGGGCAACTGATAGTAGTAGTAGTTGAGCGAGCTGGTTTTGCTACATAACACTTCATCCGCTCACATCTTCTCAGCTCAGACACCCAAATCTCAAGCCTTCCTCTCTAATATCCAGATTTCCGTCCACATGTGATTAAATTTGAGCGTGACATAGAGAATGAGCTCATATTTTATTCATGCTAATTGCTTCACCACAGCCAATTGAATCAATGCAAGCACCTTAGGCTGAAAACTTAGGAACAGTGACACAATCAAGTCGTATTTGCATGAACATTTCCTGTCAGCATTTTGTGCTTTTTTTTAATTGCTATGCAGCAAATAAAATTACCCACAAGAGCTCAAAACTCCTACTAACTTTTTAGCTTAAGGGATGAAATGTCCTGAAAACTATGAATGAGGCCTCAACAAGCCTGTTTCTTATTATCTTAAATTAGCTTCCGACTACCAAACGCACTCAGTCCAGTTTTTACAATGGCAGAAAAAAGTAGAAAGTAGAATTATTTCAGTAGAAATGACTAGATTCAAATCCTGAGTATATTAACCAATAACTGCATGAATCTCCTGCTTTGATGTGCCTCTTTTTTCTGTCCTAAAAAGCATATGATTAAACAGAAAGAAGATTGATTATTTTTTTAAAAAGGCCGCTTGTCTGAGAGGCCCGTGAAACGGATCATCCTTGTCAGTCAGAGTGGAGCATGTCGCCCCCTGCGGTGTTTCTGAGGAACTGCAGCTCTTCGCCGGATAAAGAAAAACAGCGGACTGCTTTTATCGCTCTGCAGTGATCACGTGACCTTTGACCTGATGACCGCATCGGTGAACCCTGCAGGAATGAACTTTAAAAATATATCTGTAGAATAAAATGTTCATAATACCTGCAAGAATTGTTCATGAACAGTACAGAGAGGCTTTAGGGTAAAGTATGAAAGATTACAGTATTTATTTTAGAGTAGCTGAAATATATATAAACTTTATTTTGACATTTGGAGATTTTTTTGTGACGGGGGCTTATTTGTACATAACATGTTGAATGCTTACCTTGTAACATTAGTAAAACCAGGAATAAGCCTCTCACTGTACTGTATGGCAGTGTAATATATACATGATGTAAATAGTATGTAGACTTATTTGTTGACTTTTTTTGCTGGTCCGCTGCGGTTTCACCCTTGACCATCGTCCTCCAGCCTGACTTCACACTGTCATGGACTTCATGTCTGTCTGAAGGATGTTACATACAACCAGTTAAAAGGAGTTTGTTGTATTTTCATTGTAAAGTCAGATTAGGAAATCTGCATTAATAATGGCATTATTTCAAGAAAAGTAAGTCATGAGCTTCGGCTCAGACTGAAGCCCTGATCTCAGATCAGGTGGGCTCAGCTCTCATGGTTGTCACAGGTGCTGCTCTGGTTTATCATCTGGAATACAAGCCATCACAAACAGATAAATGCAGAAATGTCAGCCAGGCTCCAGTTGTATCACTGTCTTGTCTGTGGTGTGCATTTCTTGACTTGCAGCATAGGCATACTATAGATTTTAACCAAAGGTAATTTTCTATCTTTGCAGGACTCTTGCCAGCAATGCTTTTACACAAATTGTAACAGAGCATCAATCAGCAGTTTGGCTCTGTCCTCAGATAATGAAGAGGCTTCCTTATGACTTTCTGCATTGATTTGGCCTTAAACATAATGGTGGCTGATCTGACGACCTGCTGTTTGTAAAAGTGCTATGACTGCTGATTTTCTCCTAAAAGATATACATTATTACTCATAGTAATTGGACTCCTAAAAATGTACATATACAGTCTTTTATTCAATTTATAGTTTGTGCACAAGTCGAGAAGTTGCATATAAGTTGTAGTCAGCGACCATGCTGGGCCGTGGCCTGCTGGTGTGTGTGGAGACGTCGCCACCTGACCGAGTGCCTTGACTTGTGACTCGTCCCTCGACATGAAAAAAAGAATCAGGGATGTCTTTCAGTGAGTTTTTAATGTTGTTTGACTGGTGTTGATGCTATTCTCTGTAACTACAAATCATCTGACCTACAGAATGCGCTACCTGTGACTTTGACTAGACAAAAATTCAAACAAAGCAGCCAAATTCTCCAGCTGGTTCACGTAGAGGTTGAAACACACAGATTTGTGTGTGCATTTGTTCCATCGTGGCCTTCATTCAGGCGGTTTCTGTAAAATCCTTTTGCAGGGACCTTTAAACCACTGAGGGAAATCTGATTTTTGCTGATGCGGTTTCATTTTCCTTCAGCGAGTCTTTTGCTTTTTGATGAATAAGTTTGTCTTAATATAAAAGGCAGAGTCTTCGCCTGCTCCATAGATGCTCTGGCAATTTCTCAACTGCTTTCCGTAGGAGCACAAACGATGCAATATTTCCGCAGGCGCCAATGAAATGTGATCCATTCACCATTTATATTACCCATCAGCGTCGCCAGGGGGCTATTAGCTTTGGGTATTGGCTATTTCAATAGTGACAAATAGATCTGAAGGCCAACATGAAACAAACTGGAGATCATTAATATGGATAAATAAATGTTTCTTGCTTAAAGGATGTAGTCTGGCATTGGCACAAGATATTTAACCCAAGACAAGATGCAGTGCAACCTCTTTTATTCTACTTGTGAATGGAAAAGACTCAATGTTGAGTTTGTTTGTGTTGTGGGAGCGACATGCAAACCATCAGTGTATTATTTCTCTCCTGAACAGTGGTCTGTCTGTAAATAACCTATATAGAAGTGTGATTAAAAATAAAAGCATTGACAATGGATTCATCAGAATCTCATTGTCTTATTCTGAAAGGGCTCTCAATGAGACTGAAGGGCACAAACACGGACGACAAGTATAACTGGTTGCTTTATTTGTTACAAAAAACAGAAGACTCACCTGGAGAAAGACTCTCCAGACATTTGATCATGAATTTCATGAAGCTGAAATGTGATATTCTGGTCACCCCTTTAAAAAAAAAAAACATATAGAGTCGACCCCTCCTTTATCTTCTCCCTACACAACCTTCGTCCTCTTTTACTTGGAACCTGTGGACAGCAGAGCAATGAGTCCTGAGGAGGCGCTGATGGACAGGATGTAGTTCCTGGGAGGAAAAATGGTTAAGGATAAAAACAAGTATGTGTGCAACTTATTAAAAGCATCTAGTTGGGATGGGACAGTTTGATGATGTGTGCAGTATGATTCAAAAGATACACGGTGGGGTTGAAGTTCTTGAGCAAGAAGAAGGAGGCGACGATGACGAGAACCAGGAAGAGGGTGTTGTTGTAGAAGATGGAGAAGGTGGTGGCCTCGTAGTCCGCGACCTCATTCTTCTTCCACAAGATCCTAGAAAAAAAAAAAAGAGAAGCATTTAATGGTCAAGTAAACATATGGCTTTGGCTTTCATATTTGTAAGTTGATCACTGTGATTATATCTCATCAGATTTCAGAGATGTGTATCTAAAAAGATGTCTGTGTAGGTTCTCAGTCACCCAGGTCATGGTTATCTAAAAGCTGTTTAAGTCAATCCACTGGACGTTAAGTGGATTGATTTAACATCCAGTGAGTTGACTTTAACAGCTTTTGGATGCATCTAAAAAGGTATAAAAGTGAAAATTTGACCTTGAACTAGTTTTTCAAGGTCAAGGTTGTGATCTAATTTTCATTCCCTCGACTCCTTGAATATATCGCCTTATGTTTCGTCTTTCTATCTTATCCGGTTCCTAAGATATGTTCCTAAGATATTTTAAAAAGTTAAAATTTGACCGTGACCTAGTTTTCTCAAGGTCATCATCTCATTTTCATACCCTTTGCCGCCCGAGTAATGTGCTTTTTCTTTCATCTTTCTATCTGCAACGGTTGGGAAGATATTTGGTGGACTGATGGACGGACGGACAAACACAAACACTGCTAATTACAATGCATCATCCCTTCGTGGGATGTAATTATTCCGTAACAGAAGAAAAAAAAGAGAATGTCATGTTTTCTGTCCTGGTCTTCTCAGGGTGATTATTATTTGTTTATTATGGTGCTTGTCAACGCTCAACCAAAAGGTTAGGGTCCCCCACTGTATTCCACTCCTGTGGGCTTCATATTAAATATGCCATGTCATTGATTCATTCCCAAGATAAGAAAAGGTCAGCAGAACAAAACAGCCCAGTGAAAGTCCTGATGCTATACTACCTGAAGAAATGAGTAGGACAAGAAGCAACTTATTTAATATGAAGATCATGCAAATAAAATTTTAATCATCTATCATCCACTGTGAGGTATATCAATGTGATAAAGCATGTTTCACCTCTCGTCTTTCTCCTTGCGGGACATCTTGCGGTTGTCCGCCTCGGATAACTTCCTGGTTACCTCCTTGGAAACGGCATCCTCACGTTTCTGGGCAACTCTGGAAAATGAAGGAAGAAAGATCACCAACATGGCTAGTAAAAGAAAAACCTTTAAAAAATAGTAAAACAACAAATTAAATGAGCGATCAATGAGGTGTAATCTGTATCAATTGTCACATAAGTGCTTCCAGCATCCAGAAAGTGCACAATGTTGAAATTTCTTACTTGTGTTTGAGAACAAACTTGACGTTCTTGTAAGCGAAGGCCACCAGGTAGGTGCTGACAAGAGTCATCACAGCATACAGAACTGCAGACTGCACAAGATCCATGTGCCAAATCCTCCAAAAGAGCCCTACAAAAGTAACAACCAATAGCAGAGACTATAACGTCAGAAAGTCTGCAGGTTGGTTAAATGTACAAGTGTTGCAGCTATTTCTTTCAAAGTGGTGTTTAAATATATGACACCTCACAGAAATCCATCAAGCATGTAACAAACTTGTACATTACTAAGAATTATGACAAAATTAACCATAGATAGGATCTAACGAAATTTAAAAAATAGGTTTCTTTAAATTTTGGGCAAAAAATGAGTAATTCCTCGCGTATTCGCGCCTCAAGATGCCCGGCTTTACTACATCACGGACTTTTACTAGGTAATCACGTGATACCGTACGCGCATGCTATTGGCTGACAGCATCAGGAAGTGCGCTGCGTTCTGTGTATTTAACAAACACGTAACTTTGAACAGTCCGATAGAAGGTGTTTGATATCAGTGTGGGGAGGGTTCATAAACGCTTAAATTACCGTCAATAATAATACAGTTCGTCCCTATATCGTGGAATTGCGTTTTTTGGCGGGTGGTCCTGGAACTATTAACCGCGAATAACGAGAGATTAGTTCGTCCGTTTTTAAATCCATTTTGTGTAGGTCAACCTGGTATTCTGTAGTAACGAAAAGAGTCAAGTGAACGTTGAGTCCATCTCTTTTCAGAAATATATTTTATTTATATGGTTACACTAGAATGCTCTTCAACCTGCAGTAATGTGTGACCTAACTTTAGGATGTAGTAGCCATTCTTATCTATATTTCGCTATAACGTTGTTATTACTTCAACAGTTTCAGCGATACTATTTTTCTTTATTATTAACGAACATCGCATTGAATTTAAGAATTATTCATTCACTGCCCTGCATATGAATCAGTGTCAGCAAAGATAGCTGGTTAGCTAGCTGCTCCAGTCTCTGGTACTCACAGATGGGAATAGCAGAAACGATGAGCGCGTTTCCGTAAAAGAGAGCGGTGGATTTCGCGGAGAGGTTCCTGCTGAAGTCCTGGAGGAGGAGGTCTTCTTCGGACTGCTGCTTACCGGTGTTTTTTGGAGCCATGTCTGGTGCTTGACCGGCTTTGCTGCTCTGGCTCTGGACACAAGTAGACTGACACGTCGGTGTTTTTGGAGAAGAGGGACGCGTCAGCACAAACCCGGAAATACGCCAGGATTTTTCTTCTTCGTTTCAAAAAAAGGAGGCGGAGCAGAGATTTTCTGCCCTCTACAGGTGAAAAAAAAACCCGACGTTAAAACTTTTGGCAATAAGATTTCAAACTGTAATGTTAATAAAAGAATTTATCAACTACAGCCAAATAAAAATGCGTTAAATTTAACTTACAGTAAAATGCATAAATAGTTTATGAAAATAGTGAGATTAAAATGCTTTCTAAATACATTATTGTATTCCAAATACAAATCAGAAGTAGAACTAATGCAGTCACAGACTGCAACATCCCGCGACACCCCTTCACACACCAATGTGACTGCATTGGTTATTGTTATAGTTTGTTTCTCCCGCATTTGAATTGACAGGTCAAATACTGTACAGTAATTGCAGGATTCATCTTTACTCCACTAGAGGTCAATGTCTACATGTCTGGTCAGGTATTGAGCCCCTGCACATTTCCCGAGTGACTGACCGCAAGATCTGCAGGTTTTAAATTACAAGGATTACAAGTAATTAAGGAGAGTCAGGTCATGACCTCATAGTGTTGATAGAATTTATGATGCCAGAGGTAAGGGTTTTTTGGCTTTTTAAAAACTGATATTTTTCATTAGAGAGAAGCATGACCTATATTAATATGAGAAAATGAAACATGAAACAAAGGTTTGAATTGATAGGAGGGACTTTTGTGGCCTAATGCGATAAGCAAACAATATATCCCTCTTCAGCACAATGGTGAATTAAATCTTAATCTTCTTATAAGTTAGTAAATGAAGTCAGTTCAGTAAATCCTATTCTATGGGATCATATCTTTGCCTGCTGAATCTACTGCACAAATCCAAAATCCTATTTAAAACTCCTCATACACATCCTCATCTGACAAACCTCCTGTAGCCCATGGTGTGCATGAGAGTGTGACTAGACAGCTGCAGATGCATAACGCATTAGTAGAGCATGAGCCTCCCTTATCTTGTCCTCCGAGTCACATGCCTGCCGCTGGAGACATTTTAAGACCAGGGGAAAAAAGAAAAAACACCAGACAGATATTTGTTTTGCTGTTGCCGTTGCACTGCTCAACCCCCCTCTGAGCTACTCTGTGCATGCGGGAGCAAACAGCATGTGCGTGTGACTGAGTGCATGAGTTTGTGTTACAATGCCATGTAGACAGGAAGGTTTGCGTGATGTCCCTGTCTGTAAATGGGGATGGAGTTTAGAGATTAACTGTGCACTTCAGGGGGCCAGGAAGGAGTGAAAGAGGGAGGCGGGAGAGGGAGGAGGTGACGCCAAACGCCCTGCCAAAACAATGCCAGGTACTTTTGGTGAACTCTGTGTCTCTCTCTCTTTATTTCATTCGTCCTTTATTTCTCCCCCTTATGAGTGAGCTTGCGTTTTTTAGCTACTTTAGCTTCAATGATGCCACAGAAATAACGACAGGGACAAACGGACACATACTGTAACTCCTGCTAGGCAGTTTGCCTGGCAATGCTGGTATGTTTTATCTCACTGTGATCATACCCCAAGGAGTATTTATGACAGATCACCTCTCACAGTGACAAATTACTCGTGAGTTATCTTCTAACACTAGCCCAAAGCTAAGCTCCAGGAGCCTTACATCTCTTACACTGACATGCCACATTGTGTGTTTGTGTGTGTGTGTGTGTGTGTGTGTGTGTGTGCGCGTGCGTGCGTGTGTGTGTGTTTGCGTCTGTGTATGGCAATGACACTGAGTAAAAATAGTCCTGTGCCATCAGAAGTGTACGAGATGAACGTAATCTCATAGCACGTACTTTTAATGTGTTTCATTTTCCTGCAGCTTCAAATAAGCAATGCTTTCGACACACAAGCTCTCATCTAGGAAGATGAGTGCAGACAGAAGATGAAGAATCTCATGAGGTGAGTTTGTCATTCATTTAAATGAAGCCAGGTTTATTGGATTTAAAAGAAACAAAAGAAGTTAGTCATTTTCCAGTGTGGTGGATGTTATGGAATTCCCCCGCCACTGCAAAAAATGATTCACAAGTGGTGTGAAGTATGACAGAACAGACATGTAGTCACACAACATCCTCCAGCTTCCTGGGAGCAGCTTTTATGGATCTTTTATTGTTGACATATGTTATAAATTCTTAAGTTTGATCTGAAAGGGATTTTTCCTTTTCTTCATCACTTTCTGGTTTCTCAATTTCCTCTCTGAGCTGATTGGGAGCGGATCTTGTACTTTTTTTCTTCTTGACTCCATCTGAAAATGAACTGATGCTTGAGTTCATGACGTGAGTGAATCGTCTTAATCTACAAAGTTCTCATCTCTCATAAAAAGCACGACGTTTAAAAATACTAAATCATATCAAATGTGTGTGCAGTCAGTTTCTGTTTAGTCTTTTTATAGCACTTCAAAAGACAATGTGATTTAATCTGCATTGTTGGTACTTTTTGATTTAGCGATGAGCTGAAATAAAACGCACACAGCTGGTAACAAAAATTTGAGCATTTTCCATGCACGCTCACAATCATGCTTTGTTGCGAAAGACAAGAAATCTTCAGTTAAAGATCAACTGGAAGTTCCAGTCGTGCCAGGGTTTCAAACAGCTATTTCAAGAGCAATTCATGCACCCATAAAGGGAGGCCTCACACCCGCTGAACTTTGCGTTGGGTGAATTTGCATCATGGACCAATAGCAGACCACCTTGACAGAGCTGACCTTTGGATGAAGAGCAGACGATGCACAGCGCTGCTGATTCTTTTTTTCTGACCTCCTCTGTCTGTTCTACTCCCATAGAAAAGAGGCAGCATTGATTTATTTTGGAAATATAAATAAACTTCAACTTTATGCACCCACCAGCGTTAGCTTTAAGCTCTTTGTTGGATGACATGATGAATAATCCTTACAACAAAGATGGAAGATGGAAATAAGCCCAGATGGAGTCCACCAGCCACAGCGAGCCAAATGCAAGTCGTCACTACACCAAAACTAAACCAATTCCTCGTTTTTACTCCGACATGCCTCTTTATGGTGTGACACATGCTGGATAGTGAGCTGCAGGTTGTTAATTAAATAGTTTAACTGTCCCAGTCCAAAGGGGCTTTAGCTCAGTGTCACCGAAGCTAACGGGGTCAAACTCTGTCCACTAACATCTTGCTCAAAGATCACATTCAGAAAAATACAGCTCCTGTTTGCCATTTATTTTAGTCTTTTTTATAATGATTACGCAACAAGGGTGTCTGGTCCTTTTTTGGCAAAAACACATTTTGATGAACTGCTGAAGTTTTCCAGGATGTCCGGGCCAACGGCAGACTGTTTGGTAAATGGATCTGCCATAATGGAAAATCACATTTTTAGTGATAATTCCTAACAATAAACACATGATGACATGACTTCTAGTTTAGTTTTAGTTCTATTTGCATGTGTTTTCATCCTACACAGTCTATGGATTAGATGTGTTGTATTTCACAGTTGCCTGATTACAGTAATGGTGACAGCTATGGGGCGAAGCCTCTCTGTGTTTTGTTTTCTTTATATCAGATTCAAGTCAGTGTCAGTGCAAAAGCAACAGTCAGTAGATCATCAACACAAAATGCCTTTGTGTGCTACAAAAATGGACACAATTGGTTGTTTTGTGGGTGTTGATCTTATGATTTATTCTTTTCTTCCACGCTCTTGAGACCTGAAGGAGGAGAAAAAGTTTGCCTCTCCGGCCCCAGATTGTGACTTGATGATAACAGGCAAACTCAATATCATTGATTTGGGGTGAGACGAAAGACGACAGTGTAAGATGAATGATGATGAGGAGGAGAGGAGCACCTGTAGCACTGGAGGCGCCGTATAACCGTTTCATGGTCTGGTGACTTATCTTCTACCGTATCCTGCTTTCCTTAAGGACGGGATTGTGTTCGCCTCTCGCTCATCACACACCCAGCCTCCACCCGTGACGTCTGTCCGACTCGGCTCAGGTGGTTGCGTGTGGTTCTCTGCTCCTATCTCCTTCATGTCTTGTGATTTATGCCCCCTCTCCCCTCTACCCCACTCCACCCCCTTTCGGCTCAAAGGCACGGACCAGAATGTGATACGCTCCAGGCAGAGGTGAGCGATGGAAGCAGGGTGTGGGGGATCCCTCAGAGAGATGAAGAGAGGAAAAAGGAGGGAAATGTTTGTCTTTTCAAAGGATGCAAGCATGTGTTTACGCTTTCTGCCCACTTTCATCATAAATAGTTTCCTCACCCTTGGGGCTGTGTGCTTGCATGTCAACCTGCATGCAAACATGTGTGTGTCTGCGTTTCCTTGAGAAGGAGTCCAAATGTAAACTTTCATCTATTTCCTTCACTCCCTTTTTAAGTAAGGCAATTGATTGTGTGAATGCACACACATTTGGCATCCATATTCATTAAATTAAGCTCCTTAAGGCTGAGGAATGCTTCAAGATGTCAAATTCTATTACCACACTGGAAACTAGAGGAATATACACTCATACCAATGACTAGAATAACTGTTCAGTTTTTTTTTTATGTGTTTCCCAGCTGATGATGGAGATGATGGAGGTGCGTGAGTCATGGAGGTGTGTCGGTGGTCAGATAGACATTATTTATCAGGTCAGCCAGACCCAGGCAGGGAGATTCATGTCTACCCAGACTGTGATGACACAGGCTCAGCTTCCTCCGGCAGAGTTATGGTGACCCTCCAGGCAGAGCACAGTCCCAAAACAAACGCTCACGTGGTTCATTCCTTCACTCCAGTAATCCCCAGATTTCACAGCATGCACACACAGACACACAAAGAGACAAGGGTGTTCTGCTCTCTTTTAATGTATGGACACAGACAAAGAACACCGAGACCTGGTTTGTGTTTGCAAAGAACTGGCATTAGCTACTTTGGAATTTAAATCCTTATAATGACAGCGCCACGCATAGAAAACTGTGTATGCCTTGGTGGGTGTTCAACCAATGAGCACAGACAGGAAGGATAACCTGCTGCCAACTTGGCTTGTCTTAGAAGCAGAGAGAGAGAGCAGAAGATGTTGACATTTTGGCAGCAGAGAGAAGCCGCTGTTCCATCTGCATCTGAAAGGTCACTGTTGTGGGTCCTGGAGCACAGTGTGTGTGTAATTGTGCCGATGTGTTCGAGCCCCATCGGCTGCCAAAAGCAATGTGTTTTAATGCATGTGTCTCTCTCATCAATTCTGTGTGAAAAGAGCAGAGGAGAGGTATAAACAAAGATGCTGAAAGTGTTGGCTGTAGCACAAACAGAATGGTAGGAATCCACCCCCACACACACACACCTCCCCCCCGCCCCAGGGACGCATACATTCAGACACAAATTCTTGCTTTGAAAATGTTTACAGAGGCTAAGAATGAGAATTCAAATAAATTTGAATTAAAACCAATTTAAATTGGGGTTTTGGGGATGAAGCGACTTTGTGTGCGTTCATTAGGCAGGAGATGTTAGAATAGAATAGACTTTATTGTCATTGTATGAAATACTATACAACGAAATTCAGGTGCTGCTCCTGTGGTATATTTAAAACAAAAGTAATAATAAAAATAAAAGGACAAAAATATATACAAAATAGGTTCCGCAGGAACAATAACAGTAAGAGGCTTTTTTTGGACACATGGAATATGAAACTTTAAATACTCACTATCAGGAAGTGTCTGGTTTCTCTAAAAATAATGTGTCTCTGAAGATGTTGATGAGAGCGTTTGGCAATTGGCAATTGTCCCCCTGTTATGGAAGCAGCTGCGAGGACCTTTTGCCAAAATACAGCATGTTCAGTGCTTGTCATTGTGGTTGCTGGCTTTGCCCTGTTGTAGATTGAAATGAGTGCTTCATGGCCTGGTGGGTAAAGAGAACTCAGTATCCAGACCAAATGCTTCGCATCAGATTCACAAGACATAATGCAGATTCTGTCCAGACCAGCTGTTTACAGTCAGATAACACCTGAATATGTAGAGCTAAGCTAATCACATCAGCACTTCTTATACTACATATTTTGGGGTTGCAGTGGCTCAGCGGTAGAGCAGATGCCTTGAAGACGGATCGCCCAGAACATCGGTGGCTCGATTCCTGCCCCCACCATGACATCCCCTGGAGTGTGAGCTTACAGTGAGAGGTGCCAGCTCACCTCCCAGCCACTGCCGAGGCGCCCTTGAGCAAGCCCATTATTGTTAGCCTGTATTTTTTAACTCTCCCTGTACTTCATGCCTTTCATGCTGCTATGTTGTCCTCATCACCTCCCCATCACTGCCCCCTCTTCACCGATTTGCCTTCAGTATCTTATCAGTCTTATTCCCAGCAGTCTCATCAGCCACCACAGCCACCAGCAGTGCAAGATTGTGCGTGTGCACATCTGTATGAGAACATAGAAACCACACGCCTCTGTGAACATCTTTAGCAAGTTTGTGTCTTTGAGTGTGTAAACGGAACACCATATGTGCAACATGAGTGATCAAACGCAATGCTTGCAGAACATGTGTGAATTCCTTTTGGACTTTTCATTCCGAAAACAAGGATCAGACCCAGAGGACAGCTCCTGCAGCCTGTTGACATCCAATGCAGACGTCTCCGAATTTAATCCAAGTCCTACCTTTCTTTGGAAAATAAAACCTTTTCATGTAATTTTTATGTTAAATGTACATTTTTAACCATTAACCACACCTAAACTGTACAATAACATGCAGTATTATTACATGAGTTAGTAATTAGACAAAATTTAGAAGTCTTTATCTAGTTGTAGATAAACAACATAAAACAATCCATATAAATGGGTTATAGGTGAACAGTCCCAACTGCTTGCATTGTGCAGTGGTTGCTTGTCTGATTGTTTGAATTGATTGAGCCATTTCACATTTAAAACCAAACATTTTAAACAAAGTATGAGCAGATTGCTCAGGGCTGTGTTTGGTTTGTCAATCTGCGACTCTGCTAGTAGACGACAAAGAGAAGACCCTCCTAATTGTATAATGGTCTTATTACAGTCAAATGGAATTCTTTACATGACCACTACCGTGTGAGTCAAGAAACAATTGTGTGTGAAGGTCACCGCTAGCACGGTGATATTAAAACAAAAAAAAATTGCGTAATACTCTCCGTGTGTGCGTGCTCGCCTGTGAATAAGTAATTACTTTGTTTGCTGGTGTGCGTGCCACTTTTATCATATGTTCAAGGTGCATGTGTGAATCAGAGATTATGTCCTATTCCCCCGTGAGAGGCTGACATGTATTTGCATGAGAGTGTAAATGTGTGTGTTTGTGTGCTACCGGTTGAGGCATGGGGGGGTGCAGAGGTTTTTAAGAGAGGAGCTCTGTGCGTGTTCGCATGTGAGAACACGAGAGTAAACATGTTTGTGAATGGGATGCTAAATGAGGAGTGGACAAGGTGGCCGGGAAGTGTGTGAGTGCCAGCATACATGTGTGAACTGCTGTCCTAATGAAATGTGAAAGCCCTCTAAGTCACCTCTGTCCTCCCCCAGCAGCCTTCATCTCTCTCGCTCTCTTTCTCTCTCTCTCTCTCTCTCACACATACACACACACACACACACACACACACACACACACACACACACACACACACACACACACAAATTCCCTTCACGGCATGCGTGCGCTAACATGGAAGCGTTAGCGTGGAAAGTGGTCTTTCCTCTTTTTTCCACTTCAATCCTGTGAGGCAGGACTCTCTTTCTCAAAGAGTACAGCTGGCAGCCAGGGAGCCTCCAGACAAACACACACATGCATGCAGACGGAGGCACGCTAGGCAGTAGGTCATGTAGCCGCTGGCCTGCAGGATAGATGGGTCTGACACCAGAACAGCAGACTGAGCTGGCATTCACTTGGGGGAAGAATTTACTGAGAACGACAATGGCGTGTTTCCCTGCGTGTGGAAATTTTTTCATGGTCGAGGTAAATCAAGGGGAGCAAAAGGGAATCAAACGAACTTGCTTTAGGTTGGTTGGATACATTTCAGATCTCATCCAAGAGGGTTCTTCAGTTCTGAAAACAAATAAACGACCAAAACCACCCAGACAATGAGTGTCATTAAGAGTTGTTAGCATTCATAAGGTGGTCGTTATCACGCCCACCCTCACATGAGCTGTTAAGGTTAGCGGCACTAAGGTGTGAATGGTTGTTGTGGTTTCTGGGGATGGAGGTCAATACTGCATTGTAGGTGGCTGATAGATAATGACAGATGGTGTCGCACTCCTCCTCCTCTGTTCAGAGATGGTATCTCAGTAACAGTTTTTTTAGTGTCTAATTTTTTGGATTTGTGTGGGGAGAGGTTGGGCAATATTATACAACCACATCTTGTGTAGGCCTAAAAACACAACATAATGGTGTTTGTGTATGAAAATGTTTCGCATTTTTGATCATTTTATTTAATCCCTCCTCCAAAGCTCAGTTCTAAACTCATTAGACATGTCAGGTTTGGTTGATGCCACATGTTGGCGATGGTTTAAATAGTGTCAATGTCTTGATGTAAAATAAAAAACATGTTGAGGAAACTTGATTAGTACCCATGACAACTGATTAGTACTTCCACTGCCGGGGGCAATTCATATGTTATAGGTTTGCAGCACTGGAGGTGGAGGGAAAGAACATGCAATCAATTAGTAAAGAACAGGTTTGTGATGCTGTGCTTTAGTAACATTGCCTAATTTATTTAGTTTTACTTCTGCACCACATTTCATGGGAAAATATTGAATTCACTTTATTTCAATGCTATAACCCTATATGCTTTATCCTTGCAGCATTTTATCTCTGTATGGAAGCTACTCTTGCAGACTTCAGGCTAAATTTCTATTGGGAAACAAACACAGCGACCCCTGCCAAACTTATTAACCTTATGATAACCGGAAGTTTGTCCTTGACTTGCTGTGTCAAAGAGGAAACATATTCCTTTGGCACACAAGAGCAGCTCTATCACCCAAGTGTTTTGGTTTAAATAGTGATGCATCTTCTTCATGGTGACATTTAACCTTGGATGTGCTGCATTAGCTTCAGTCTTTTAACATGATATGTATGTCAAGCACATATTTACTGCATCTTTGAAATGTGTGTGTGAAAGTAATACACTCCTATCTGAAATCAAGGACTTTCTGTTTTTAAAAACACAGAGAATTGCGGCCATTATCATTATAAAGTAGTGCATGTTGTGTGATAATGGAAACCTTGGCAGGCGTTGCATCAAGTGTTGCAAATAGTTTGAGCAGTTACTTGTGTCGTAACCCAATAAAAACATAAATGCAGCCCAAATAAAACCCATCACCTTTCTGCTATTAGCAGCTACCAATAGGAAGATTAATAGGTTTGCATGCATAATGTAAAAAAAATATTCCTCCAGGACTCCCTGTAAGAAGAGATCATGTCTCTCAATGGGACTAAATTGGCTAACAAGAGGATGAATGATATTACAATACATTTAAAAAAAAAGCTGGATCCCCGTCCTATCCTACCGCCCTGCAACCTCGCTCCATTCATGTATTGATTTTGCGCCCGTCTCCCCACCACTCTTTCATTTAAGGCGTGCTAGTTCCAAGTTGAAGAGGATGTGTAAATATGGCTAATGTGTGACTAACGTGACTAAGTGGCATGCTTTGCAGGTATTCTAAGAGATTGATTGTATGATTAAGAGCAGTGAGTAATCCCTCCTTTCTGCATCTTGTGTCCTTGCACATAGGTAAGGATGAGAGGGGTTCCTGTCTCTCCCCTCCTCTCTCGTTTCTAGAAAGTCTGTAGACAGATGTGAGACATGAATTTGAGTTTCTACTGTAGATGCTCGTATGGATGGATGGGAGAGATACACCCTGTAAGTTTTAGACATGGTGGCTTTTTCTCCCACAGGCAGCAGCACAGACTGATGTGTGCACAGGTATACACACACACACACACACACACACACACACACACACACACACACACACACACACATACACACACACTTGCAGCTGTGTTCCAGATGGGTCAGCAGTCCTCTCATGAATCATACAATCTCTATGACTAAACCGTTGCAGAGAGCCGGTAGCAAACGACACATTTTCCATATTAAAACCTCCTCCCTACTGCCGAGACGACTCCCACCTCTGTTTGTTTTTCCGATTCACTCTTCTATATTTACTGTACTCCCCTTGATCTACGCAACTCCTGTTTTTGCATATCATCTCCATGTCCCCTTTTTCTGGTTTCTATAAAGGCCTTCTGTGATTTACTCCATCTTACTGTTGAATTATAATTCTTTTTCCAACACAATTTTTAATTTTGCTTCCTTTAGAATTAGAAGGTTGATCTTTTGGATAATATATTTATTCCATGAGTGTGCTACTGCTCCTCCCTTTACAGGAACTACAGTAAACTCCTTTCCATTTCTGATGGCTCTGTAGTTTGTGGAATTAACTGACCAGAGGAGGGAGCTAAAGCATACAAATTTTTTCCATCTGCAGAACAAAATTAGTTATGTAAAGTCATTAATAAAATGGATTGTGATATCTGGTGGCTCCCTGTAGAAAAGCTGCACCTTGTTTTGCTTCCTTCCAAGAAAAGATTTGTGGGTCAGATTTGGAACGCCACCTCCAGACAGAGTCTTGTTCAAGGACACTTAAGCAGGGAGTGTGTTTATCCTCCAAAGGTTGCGAACCATGCCTGGGGGCCAACCTGTTGCTCTTTACCCTCTGTTGCCTTACCCTTTCGTCAGGAAATGAGGTGATTGCCTCCGTTTCGAACTGCACCGCAACACAAAGGCAACCGCTGGACACATGCTTCCTGTGGAGAACGAACAGGGGATAAAGTTCATCCTCTGTGTGAGTCAGTTGTCCCTCAAGTCACACGTGTGTGCCGACACGCACACACACACACAGACACACACGCATTTAAAAGCATACATAAGCACACATAAACCATGCACATTTAGCTTCATTACTCATGATTCATATGGCATTTATTGCTCCATAATGTACATGCTACTGTTGCCATGCAAGCAGCAACACATACAGAACAATGTGCAGAACAATGCTTGGATGTGTGTGTGTTTGCCTGTACCCTATGGTGCATGCATGGAGACAGAGGGGAAGCCATAAATGAATGCTCTGTCCTGGCAACAAGCTGTTTTCCCATCAACATTGCTGTTTCTTTGCACGAGTGTGGGAGTGTGTGTTTGTATTTGTGCGTGTGTGTGTGTGTGCCACCATTCAGACAAAGCCATCGGGAAATAGTGGAGTGTCATTCTTTCTATCATCCGCCACCCCTCCTTCAGTCAATATACTTGAAATCTCAACAGTCGCCAAAGGCCTTCGGGCTCTTTTCTCATTTTTCCCCACCTCTCTCCATCCGTCTGATGTCTTTGTGTTCTTGTCACCTGGAGTGATGGATGGTCAGTGAACGAGGAGGACAAGGAAACACAATATGATACGATAAGAATTAGAAAGCGATATCACAGAGCAATAGGAGGGAGACAGAAAACAGATCAGAGGGAGCTGAGAGATACGAGAAATAGTAGAAAAGCGACTAAAAGGAAATTTAAGAACCAAGAAATTACATTTTGGTGCAGCTCGATATAATTATGACTGAACTATTACATTTCCTGATTTTAGAAAAATATCATTTTAATATTCAGTAGTGGAGGCTGTAGGCTGTAACACCCTGATAATAATATTGTACTGATGACATTTATGCAAGGGCAAAAAAAATCCATTATGATGGAACGATATGTTAATATTTGTGAAAAAAATTAATTTCTCACTTGGATTTTCATTATTGCACTACACACAGGTTAAAAAGTCACCAAAATAGACTCAAGAGATATAAAACATTTCACTGTGTTAATTTTCAAATGGACCTAAGTACTTTGAATGAAATGAAAATAATATCCTGTTTTTTTGTAGCTTATTAGCTTTGCCTAAATTATCTTAATTCCACATGAAACTAAAACATAGACCGAAAACACAAGAATTGTTCATTTCAAAGGCACCAGTCTGGTCATGTTGCCCCAGCCGCATTCAGTGTGTCCAAAAGTGTCAAAAAATGTACAATCTGTTCAGCAAAATGCAACATGGAATTTTCAAACTGGTCCAAAAAGAAGAGGTGAAATGAATATTTCCACAGTAAAGTGTAAACCTTTTTCTTCTTGGTTAATTATTCATAAGCAAAAATGATCATTGTTCGTTTATTTCATAGCAGTTTTACTTGAATTAATTTTTGGGCAGATGGAAGGATGGACAGATGGATCAACGATTGACACTGAAACCCTTCGGCCCGCTGCTCACAGTCAAACTGATCAATACTGGGATTCTGAAGAGAATCATAAACATGTTTTCAGGGACCAAAAAAAAAAAAAAAAGGCAGACAGGAATGAAGTGACATTGACATTCCTCTCACATGTGTCCCGTAGTGACTCAGATTACATGTGTCCATACATTTAGTAACTTGAAACTCATACTGAGAAAATATGTGTGCCTGCAATTCAGAGGATTGTTCAACATCCTGTTAGAAACAGCCTCGTCTACACAGACACCAGCAAAACGGCCTTCACCACTTCCTCCACAAGAGATCTTTTATGTCCTCTTTTCTGTCTGTTTCTTGGGAACTTAACTTTCGGCTGCTAAACCCGCCAGCCAGAAGCGAATCCCAGTCACCATGGCGATGATGGCACCACTTGGCCGGGTTCAATCTTTGGTCGACCGGCTGTGACTCACACACAGCAGTGCTTTCAGGCTGATACCTGTAACACTAAATTTTAGTGCTGAGATGTATTTTCTGAATATGTTCTGAGTTGAGTTGATCCTTTAGTGACCGGGAACCATGAGCAGAGGGTCTAATTGCAGCAACAAAATAATGATGATTAGGCCTATTTAATGATGATCTGACTCCTGTAACCTGAGGGTGAAAGGATGATGTCACTCTAGGAACTCCAGGAATTTAATGAAATCAGGTGAGATAGAGTTTTTAACCATAGAATCAAGACATCATAAATAAAGAAGACGCTAAAAAAGTATCCACACTTTTATTTCGAGTTGGATTACAGCAACACATGATTCTCTGATCTTCATAACAAACAACTGGGAGACTCAACAGTGGAGAGAATTCAGGTTTAGCTTACTGTTGCATCTAGAATACAAAGCTATTAGTGGGATGTCATCTAGTTTTAACGCCAACTGTCTTGTTCATGTGGATCATTTGCTGCCGGTTCATTAAAGATTCTCAGAAACAGTAAAAAGAAAATCTGTGCTGCAGTTTTTGGCAAATGAAACTATGAAGCATTATTAAATATTTTATTTTTACTCTTTTTCTATCTTATCTTATTGCTATGCTCATTTTTATTTTTATTTTTATGAATCTCAACTTTTTTTAGCAAGTTTACATTCAATATTCATGTACACCCCACAACTGCACAAAGGACTGTAACAGAGGATGAAAATGAAAACTGCTTGGCACCTGCTGCCCCACTCTCCCAACGAAAACACACCCATATGTCAAATAAACACAACAGCCCCCTATTAAGCACTTGATCCAAACTACAGAAAGGCGGTTGAGTCCTCTGCTCCAGAATCAACTGAATGAGTAGAGATTGCGATGACTTCACGTCTCAGGCGCTGAGATGGAAAAGAAAAACAGATGACCGCGTCATTCTGAGAGGCAACGATCACGACAAACATGTCAAAGGTCAACGTTGTGTTTGGGACATCAGCCCAAGAGGGAAAGGGAAAGGCAGCATGTCAGCAAACAGTAAACAGAAACTGAAATAAGTCATAAACGTTCACCTGTGAATAGAAACAGGTGCTGGACAACAAAAACAACACTATATTGACAACTGTGTAAAATATAAAGACATGGTAAACACCGTGGCTGCTAATGAACATCTTTGTAAATATTGATATTTATTATAGTAGGAGGGGTCATCCTTCACTTGAAAGAGGAGGAGAAGATTTTAGCAATGAGGATGATTGGCGGTATCTGTGGCATTCCACTCCTTCAAACCTGACGGGCGGGTTTCTTGGTCATTAAAATTCCTTTTCTCCACACTTCTTTGCTCAGAAGCCACAGTTTGTGCCCCAAGCGACATGTTGGCTCATGTCCACCTGTTTGTCCTTGCTCCGTCACACTCTCTCTCTCTTTTTCTCTCTCTCTGTTATCTCCCCGCTGCAGAGCACACCGTTTTCCCCGTGAACCAGGAAGCCAAATTTCTCAATAGGTTTTCTCTGCGTGTCTTTCTGGCTGCCTCGTGCTTCCCCCATTCCGTCACCCCTTTCTCCTTTTTCTTTTCTTCATCCAGATGTGATTCAAATAAATAGTCTTTGACAGCGCAGAACTAGACAGTCATCCCTCATCTTTGTCTCTGTTCACTCCCCTCCAACTCTATTTGTTTCCTTGACTCACCTTCCTCTCCTTTGTGACTGCGGCCTCTCTCTCCACCTAAGCATGTAGGGCGGTATTCTCTGGAGTGCCACTTCTCCTCAAATCTGAGATGATGAAGGCAAACAAAAAGAATGTCAAACTTGCCCAGACTCTTTTCTCTTTTTTGATTGAGTATCCCCTGCCAACAGCAACAACCACAACAAAAACAGGAATGACCTGATTAAAATACATAACAAGTGGTGTAAAAACAGACCTGGCTCTGCAACAGGAGCGATCACACGTAGAAATCATAGCTTATAAATAATGGACCAAGCCTGTGGTTCTGAAAAAAAGACGTTAGAATGGAAGCGCCTTTCTAATAGTGATCAGAAGAGGCTATGAGAAAACCAGTCCTACTTCCTATTAAGAATTTCCTCTAAAGATTATTTCCTCAATCTATGGCCCATAGATTGAGGAATTATTTCTCTTTTGTTTAGTTTTTAATGACGACGGCGTCGGTTGAGGTACGATTTGTAGTTTGTGATGATATCATAGTGATGTCATCGGTTCAAAACATATGAGCATGTGCGCCGTGTTACCGGATGACCGGCTGTCACTCCAGTAGTCGTTATTACACAGAGTAGAAAACAGCCGTCCGACACTCAAACACCTCAAATGTCTGATCGTGCGAGCAGAAAACTTCCTTGGAGACGATTGGCTTAAGGGAAGTAACAGAAGACCTGCTGACCCATAGCACACATGAACAACCACACACAAACTCACACTCCCTCCAGGGCTAATCCCCTATAGAGGGCCCCCTACCCAAGAGCCAAAGCTTCCCTTTGATCAAGACACATTGTCAAGGCACACTGGGTGACCTGTGTGTGAGTGAGGGGCTCAGATTGAATTCTGCTGGGAGTGGGAGGTCCTAACCTGAAGTGCCGGATATTGTTGCGCTACTTCCTGGCCTCTAAGCCCTGACCCGGGGAAGCCATGGCCAAAGGGCCTTTTGTTTAGCTGACCCTCAACCTCTCCTCCACCCCTCCACATCTCCCCCACCCTCCTCTTTCTTTCTTCTTGACCTTTTCTCTCTTTCTCCTTGAACCTCAAACATGCACTAATGCCACACTCTTGGAATTGATCATCAAAGAGGCCACCGCAGCACACAGCCACCTCAACACACACCAGCTCCCTCTCTCACATGTGTCCACATGTGTTGATATTATGTTGCCATGGCAGCTGCGATCCCTGATGCCACACTTTGAACCTGTGGACACGCAGGTCATTTTCACCTTTGTGGTTCTCTCAGCCTGATAAGACACGATGCAGAGATGTTCTTTTCAAAGGTTACAGGCAGACGCCTGAAAAGGCTAACAGGCATTATAGACAGAATGAAGTAGCCGATGGTCTGAAAACTGAAAACACCAGCCACAGTAGTGGTATCGCCTCAGGGGTAATCATCTTTAATGTTATTTGTTATCTTGGTCCCACTGAGACCATGTAAATCAAAAATATCAGTTATCCAAGGACACATTTCAACATCTGTTGGATGGATTGGCACAAGATTTGGATTTTGGCCCAATCCCAGTTCCTCTTTTTAACCTTACACCTCGCCTTTCAGAGGCACCCCGCTTCTTGACTTGCCCCTGAATGCAGAGTTACAGGGGGTAGGGGGTAAATCAGTAGATCATCTGACATCTAAAGAATAGATGAAAATAATACAAACTGCATGAAAAAATATGTTTGTTGTCTGAATCTGCATGAGATTTGAGGGTAAACATAAATAAGTCCAATAGTTCCATAAATCCAATTACATATACTGTACATTTGCACATCCATGGATCAGATATTCCTACATTTGTTAAAATCATTTTTTCAGGGTTATTTATGAAGACGTAAGACACATATGGACATCTTTGACCTGTACGGTAGACATATTTAATTTATGTTGCCTCTATTTGCAAAGCATTCTGTGATTTGTCTTCTACCCCTCCATTTGACATCGGCATCTGAAAACACTTCATTTAAAAGGTCATCTGGAGGGCTAGATGACCGCTACCCCTCCACACTACCCTTCACGGAGGGGTAGAACCAATGGGGGATTACGATATGGCCTTATAGTTGTCCTTGGCTGATATAACATGGTTGAATGAGAAATGTTGATTTTAGTGACCAGGATGAGACAGGCAGGCATTTTTTGAGGAGGCAGATGTCGCTCTTCTCAACATGAAACTGTCTAACAATAAAACAAAGGGCTTATTTATACCCTACAAACCACAAATCTAGATAATTTGGTGGAACGGATCATTCTGTTTTCCTCCTAGAATGATCGGGGCTCAGTTCATCATTAATTAGTCACAGATGAAATCAGCCTAATTGAAAGTGTTAAAAAGCAATCTTCATTCTGTAATCATCTTTTGGTTTAGACTTACTATTCGAAAATCAAATATCTCCAGAGCTCACATTTATTAAGGAGAAACTCCTGATGTGCTCATTTGTATCCCTCATCGCCCTTGATTTCTCCTCCCGAGGATGAGGACGACCATCTTATGTCTAGGATTTAAATAAAATACAACTATCATCATCAGGTCAAATTTATACTGAGTCATCCAGCAATTAGTTTTATGATCAGTTAGCAAATGTTACTAAGCTAATATGCTAAATAAAGATACGTGCATGTTAGCACTAAATTCGGAGTATGTTCTGCTGCACTCATGTGCCGCTACACCAAGAGTTGCAAACATAGCTGAAGCTCGGTCTTGTTGAACTCGATGTTAAAGCTTTGTGAACTGAGGTTGTGTTAATGCAGCTGACTTTATGCTTAACTGACACGTATCCAATGAAATTATATTGTGAATTATTACACTCAACTAAAAGGAAATACGGTGAAATCAATGTTGCAAGCACAGAGATGAGATCTGGTGTGATTTCACACTCCACTGCACCTCTGGTTTCCAGCCCACATCTGAACAGCGTGAAGCCTGAACGCACATGCTACTACATGTGAAGCTGCTGCAAAAGGTGTATGAGGGCTGACGGGCTAAAAGTGTAACAAACTGCATGTCTGCCATACCATTCACTGTGCAGACAACACTCGCATGCACAGACAATAGCCAACAACTTTGAATTCCATACATTGTACTTAACCTGCTTGTCATAGCTCCTAGTTGGGATTGTCTGGTGGTGTCATTGAGAGACACATTTACAGGAGGACTTGACAAAGAGGTAGTCCTTGTGTTCAAAATTTTGCAGACAGCGAATGATAATAGCACGTGTGGGAAGAATTTGAAACATTAGCGTGCTCAGTGACGGCACGCTGTGTTGAAGAAAGACTCAATGGAGACATTCCTGCTGCCACTTAGTCCTGCAGCATGGAAATGAGACTTGTAATAGGTTAGCACCACCGCAGAACGCTCTTCACAGCAATTTGGCCCATTAGCATCCCAATCATCTGTTTTATTTCCCTATTTACATCAACTCACTGCTTTTTTTTTTAATAACCTTCCCTTTAGATGTGTTGTCCGGTCTCTAGAATCCAAAACAAACGCACCACACTGTTTCCTGCCTTGTCTCAAAGAGCACAATTGTAACACAACACAGCCTAAGGAGAGAGGAGACCTCAACCATTTCAAATATTGTCGCCACAGATCACTAAGAAACACCTGAGGGTGTTTTCACATATCAAAGCTACACCACCAAGATATATATTTTTTTGAGAGAGCCTTCTTCCATTCAAGTACAATTTAAAAGTAAATTGAGAGAAACACTTTTTTTCAATGCCCATTGGGTCTATGTGGGTAGATGCAGGATGCAGGCAGGTGAGCTCTGAAACTACCCTTCTCTCAAGCACATTTAAAAGCCATTAATTCAACCTGTTTGACAGTTTGTTGACTGGGAACACAGATACAGTTGGTGCTACATGCAGTACACACCAGCGCTGGAATTTCATTGAAGCATTCACCAAATAAATGAATCTTTTTGGATGTTCCTTTTTTGTTGATTAAAATAGAGTAAAATTCGTTAAATAACACATAGATTAATACAACAACCTCTCAGTTAATGTCACTGACAAGTTTTCTCTCGACTTCAGTCGGATGATTTTGTTGCCATTATTAATTTTTTTTTCTTTTCCAGCCTTCATTTCATTGTCTTTTGTCTCTCACACAAAACAATCAGTCATTAAAGGTTTTTGGCACAGCTCAGAGGTGGTATTAGGCAAAGGCAGAACCAGTTTCCATTTGAAAGGATGGTGTGTTCAAGCTGTGTGTTCTGACTCAATGAAGCACCTGCTTTGGGCGTTGAACGTTACACATATCTAGAACTTTAGTCATAAAAAGCGTGGAGTGTCAGGTCACTGCTTTCATATCAGTGAAGCTTGATATGCCATTGAGGAAGTATTCTTGCTCTTTACTTCCCTGCAATGTATAAATACTCCATTTCGTGTCATGCATCACATTTACCAGGGGAAAGGTTATTAAAGATTAGATGCAAAGCAACCCACAAGAACTTCTTTTTTGTGTGTTTTTTTAAAAAAGTATTTTCCACCAATAAAATCTGCGCAATACTTTCTAAGGATGTGTAAAAATTTACCCACTGAAGTACCAAGAGAGAGACAGAATTACTGGGCATAATGGCAATAATTATATGGCAAGACTTTCATCCTTGTTTATGACACCCACATGTTCCAGCGCCAGTCCAACGCAAACTACCTCAATAAAATGTATTTTTATGTTTCCATGCCAGGGAGCTGTTTTGTGCATAAAACAGGCGTGTCAAGGCCGAAGGCCTGTCACCAGTGTTAACTGATCTGCCTGCAGTAATTGTGTTGTGCGCCGGCATGTGAGCAGATAAGGTTCAGAGGGTGGTGGGCTGAAACACGGCACCTTTACCCCGGCACTTCCAAAGAGACACATGACGCTCTTTCATGTGGTTTTGGTTTGTAGAATTTCTTTACTGTCCATTTTATTTCGGGGCTGAGCGTGCCTACCGAGGGTTTAAGAACACACCTGGGTTTATGTTCCTGTGAACAGCCATCCTGCTAGTTTGACCTTTGACCTCCCTTTTCATGGAGACACGGAACAGAAATTTAACTGGAGGGCTTGAGGTGCCAGTTATAAGATTCCCAGAACATATGTGGTGTAAGGTGTGTGTATGTGTGTTTTTTTTATTATACAATTATATGACTAATCTGTCCATAAATTATTGAAGTTAACAACAACAGTCATTCCCAGGTGAATTAAAGGATCACTGAAGTACTTGTTGTTTCATGTGTTCAGATCACTCACTGACTTCTGTGAGACAACAAGCACTCGGGACTTGGCAGGCAGGTATCTCTTTATAGGGCGTCCTCCGAGGCAAGTCAAAACTTGAACAATAAGGCATCGTTATGCACGTCGGCCGAGGAGGAATGCTGGAGATCCATCGGTATGTAACAGGCAATTACCCTCTTGTACGTCAGCTCTCGTATGCCTTCTGCGGCAAGCCTGTAATTTCCAATTACTAACACCTATTTGAACCTCTTTGACAGCATCTGGGTTTCTCTTGAAGATGATTGTACACATTGTCCTCTGAACTCCTGAACTGAGGGTTTGGCGAATACCCTAAAAACAGATCCGGGATCTGCTGGTGGGCCTGTGGTTGTTATGGGGTGAGAGGGTCTGCTTGTGGGGCCGTAACAGGAGCTTTGCCCTTTTTTTTTTAATGTTTGTCATTAAAGTTCAGGGTTTTAACGGTGGGAGATGGTAAAACACATAGATACCAAAATGTTGCTGAGGGGCTTATTTATCCCATGAATAGCAAAATTATTTCAGTGTTTCCTCCACAGTGGCTCCCACGGGAGTACTGAGTGGGAAATGAGGGTTACTTTAATATCTTGTTATTTCCCTTTCTACAGCAATAAGAAAACGTGTGAGAATGAACGTTTAATCCTCCCGTTAAGCCCCGTTCTCGTCGAGACAAACTCCTTTCCAAACAGCGACGAGACAATGGCATGATGGAGCATTTGGATGCAAACAAACTCTCCAAACTAAATCTGCCTCTCATTCTTGTTTGAAAGCAGTAATAGAGCACAGCTTATGACTGTCACTGCCAGCTTATCTTTAAAGCCACCCATCTGATGTCACACAGGTAGGTTTAGTTAGCGTTCGATTGCGGAAGACGATAACTCTCGCTATGCACAGCACGTTACACAAGATCCAAGAGTTCCTGAATTACATGTGTTATATTCTCATGTAGTTCATTTGTGTTTTGTGCAAAGAGAGGCCACAAAAGAGGAATGAGCTCTTAAAAGCAGAGACCGGCAGAACAGACTCATCCGTAAACAACGAAACTTATGCTGAAACGCAGCACAGCACAGCAGGTTCTTACAAAACTACTTCTGGTAAAACAGGGTGGAGAGGGATGCTGACTCAACGAAAGATTGGTAAACTTTACACTCCCTTATGGAAATGTGACAGATCAGCTGCACAGGACTGGGGTCAGACTCCCTAATTACTGCTAGAAAGCAATACAAATCTGATAAGCATAAGAAAATGACTCATTCTCTTCACATTTGTTCCTGATTATAATTACATCTCAACAGGGTTCATGTTACTACTCATGAAATGACTGAATGAACGCTGAGATGTTCACCTCTTTAAAAGACCTGTCATGATAACAGCGATAATCATCTTCAAACAAGTTTAAATTAGCAAAAATATTTCAGTCAACACATTTTTTTTCAGGAGCACGGATGTCTCCTGTCTGACATGTGGTGTTATAAAGCTTTTGTAAGCATATTTCCACACGTAGTGGGAAATAAAATTATGGAATAATTGATGATAAGACATATAATAAAACTATACCATGACATATAATAAAACTATTCCATGACATTATTCTATGTTACAAGGTTTATCTTTTTGTAATCAGCAACTTTTCGGATTACTTTTACACTAAACAATTTAAGATGATCAAACGGACAAACAGAGGCAATTTATACCCTTTTTTAAAACGTTCTATTTAAGTTACTACAGAAGAATCTTTTATTTTGATGGTCACCAGGATGGTCATTGTCTCCCCATTTGGTCTGATTTTTGGCGTCATTGATAACACCTGCGATGCTTGGACTAAAATTAGATTTCATAGTAATTCCAAACTCATTCCAAACTATTTCTTTTCGGGTGTGGTGACACAAACAGCCGACTGAGCTGCCTTTGTTGGAGCTTTGAGCTCTTTGACATTTTTGTCTTCAAAGCGCTTCAGGGACACCGGCATAACGGCTCCTGTTGGTGTCTGCCTCACAGCCCCACGCACCAGACGACTCTTCCCCCTCCTGTCCTCTCCCTCTCCCTCTCCTTCTCTCTCCCTTCAGTCCTCTGCATTTAAACCCCGCCCCTGACCAGGTTACTGGGCGGGGCCTAGCCGTGCTGAGTCGGGAGGCAGGCAGAGCGTCTCTCGCCACAGCTGCGCTCCGGTCTTTGTCGGTCTCTCCGCTGCCTCGCGTTCCCATCCGGTAGAGGGATACAAAGAGTGGGACGGACACCATGAACTAGAAAAAGAACGAGGAAGCCGTGGAGACGAACGCGACCGCCGCAGTCGTTCATACTCCTATCTCCGGACAGGACGCGCAGCTCCGCCGATGTACGCACTGGATTTAACGCAGCAAAGAGTGTCGAGACCTCGCGGAGAGAGGCGGACTTTATCTCGCAGGTAGGGCTGTCACAAATAAAGGCAGGTTTTTCCGTATTTTCCCCGGTTTTCAAAACTCCAGTTTACCCCCGGTGAGTCGGTGGGAAAGTGCGTCTGAAGCCGGCTCAGCTGTTATTGCGCACGGGTGAAATAACGCACCGGAGCGCCTCGTTTATCTTTTGTCCCTTCTCCGCCGCAATGTGCGCGTTTCCACTGTAGCCTACGTGCAAACTTGCTCGGGGTAGAGATGTGTGAGAGGCACGTAGACGGCAGGGGTCGTGTATCGGACTCCTTCATCAAAATACACCGTCCCGGGAGAGGGAGGTTTTTGTTACAGCGATGATTTTATCGGTCCTGCTCGGAGACGCAGCTCCTAATTTGCAGCAGTGACGTTAGTGGGAAGACAAAATACGCCAGAATTAGAAGGCAGAAACGCGTTTGACATTCATTCCCATGCTTTTATTTAATTTAATCGAGAGGGCTGGTGACTTCAAGTGGGATTAGGTAACATTGTTCCGCTTCAATTAGCTCTGAAGGAGTGAACCAATTTCTCATTCCGACCCCGACTTCAGACAGGCTGCTCCTGTTCTATTCCTCCTACGTGCTGACGTTAAAATGTGTCTGTCAGCAGGTCATTATGACGGCTATTCCTGTTATATCTGCAGGGCCATTATGAGATCAGACTAGCCCCGGTGTTGTCGGAGCAGGTTTCGTTTCAGCACATGCTGTAAGAGGTGAGGGTTCCCTTTCCAGGAAACCGGGATTGCTTTTTCTTTTTTTTCTTTTTTTTTCCAAACCAATCTCTCACCCTAGTAGTCTCTTTTATGACGTCAGAAACAGGTTGATGACAGGCCCAGTTCCTGGCTGGGATGACTACCTCCTTTCTCTCTCTTTCTCTTTCCTTCAGGACAGACGGGTGTTAGCAGGAGGTGATCATGGACAAAACTTTGCACATTCTCCAGAAATCCACAGACGGCGTACCGACTGGGATCTCACTGGATATGAGCTTAAACATGGATGAAGGGGAAGACTTCCCAGAGCAGCAGATACTTGCGGACAAAATACCTCTGGTGAAGCCTTACTTCAAAAAGAAGCAGAGGAAACTGGACGCCAAATGCCTCCACCGAGCCCTAGAGGATCCCATACTGACCACTTTACTGAGTACTGACACGCTAGTCTCTGGGGATGGGGTGTTTGTTCCCCGGAACCAGCAGGGCAGGAGTCCAGGGAACCTGTGCGCGGCGGCTGTTGCCAAACAGAACTGTATTGGACAGGTGTGTCTTAAAGACTCGGGAGCTTCTGATGACACCTCGGCGGGGGCTGGGGTCCAGGGGATAATGAGCCGGGACGGGGATGTAGAAATAGCTGATACTACTGCAGAGCTGGAGGAGACGGAGCGGCGAGCCGAGCGACCTAAGATCGCCAGTCCGATCCCCGACAGCCACTGCTTCCAGCCAAAACCTGGCATCAGGGCGTCGGGGAGCACAGGGACAATAACTCCCCCCAGGAAGGATTTACCTACCGTAGTTGCACCCCAGCCTTCTCACCAGGAGGGGAGCATCAAAAGCAATGACCTCTTAACCTCTGGGGCTTCAAGCCTTGCAGTCAAAGAATGCACCGGCACTAAGGATCCCCATCCCTTTATCCCGCAGCCTGACAAAGGAGTGCTATTTCAGGATAAAAGCGAGGAGGCCTCCCTGGATCTGGTTTTCGAGCTGCTCACCCAGCTCCAGTATCACACGCACCAGGCCGACTCTGTGGACATTTGTGTGGATTTCCTCCAAGGACAGTGTGTTTACGGCAACGACTGCGCCCTGCATCACACCGTCTTGCCCCATCATTGGCAGATCCGCCGGAGCAGTAATCAGACATGGCAGAGCATAGCGGATGAATCCCAGGAACAGCTGGAGAGACTGTACTGCAACCCGGACAACGAGCAAGTCCGGCTTAAGTTCCAGTGAGTAGCTGTTTAATGCAACGTATTACCCAGCAGTGTGCTGCAGCAGGTCCTCTGCAGTGAGACAGGATGGTGTGTGTGTTTGTGTTTGTGTGTGTGTGTATGTGCGCGTTTTTCAGAAGGGGGGTGGAAGAATCATTTCTGTATTACTGTTTCAGATCTTTCATTTCAAAACTGAAACCTTTTATTTGTGCTCTTGAGGAAAACCGGCTTCCAAAGGGCCCGTTCATCATCATCATCATCATCATCATCATCATCAACATTATTATTATTATTAGTAGTAGTATTAATGATGATTCTAATTTCCCTTCAATGGATCACAGCGTTGTGAAGCGCCCGCCCCGGCGTGGTAACCCCATCGGCTTAGGTGCATTGTTACCGTGTCACAAGTACCTATGAATTAACAAATATTTGACACTTGTGACATGGCAACAATGGTGCCGTAAGCTGATAGGCTGCTTGTGAACGCTAAGCACTTTTGTTTCTGCGTGTTGGAAACCGTAGATGTCAGCCTGAGCTTCCTCTTTAGTTTCACCATCGGTGACAAACTGCCTCTACAGCTGTTCTGTTCATGTGAGGCTGATGGACTGTTGCCAGGTGTGTGTGTGTGTGTGTGTGTGTGTGTGTGTGTGTGTGTGTGTGTGTGTGTGTGTGTGTGTGTGTGTGTGTGTGTGCCCGTGTGAATCTACTTTCACACTTTTTAATACAGTTATCGGGCCTCAATAATGGATATGTGAAAGTGTGTGTGTGTCCTTTTCAGCTCGGCTCTGTGTGTGTTTTGGTTGTCACATGTCTTCTGGTTAATGTGTATCACACCGGCTATCATTCCCTTGTGTGGACACGGTACTCCCATTTCCCAGCACTGATATTAGTTATCTATTTCCTGTACTTCCATGATTCCAAACTCACCTTCTGATTGGCTGGAGCTCGGTCCAAAACGGCGCTCATGGCAGAGAGCTGTGAACTTCCATGACCCTCGGTTGCGTTGTGCGGTCACTGACACAGACGCGCTTGGCAGCTTCTCTTCTTCCCTCGGTCATAGACATGCACACCACCGTGTGTACACACACACACACACACACACACACACACGCGCGCTCGCGCAGCTTGGCATGCAGACGCTCACACGAACGGCCTGCACAGAGGAGCTCAGTGGCTCACAGCGTTCACACGCACGCCTTCAACAGACAGAGATAAACCTCTTTCACTCGCTCATGCACCCACACACACACGCACGTACACTCACACTCTTACACATGCAAACACTTGGCAAGCCTGAATGGTGTGACATAAAGAAGCATGCACCACTTCCTGTGGAACTGTACTGCATGCAGGCACATTCACACACCCGCCCTCGCACACAACCCAACTCGTCTTGGTTGACTCGATTGCCTCATTCGAAACACAGCTTGCTTTTTTATTTATTACGGCGGAGGTCACGTGATTGCCCGAGTTTGTTTGCTCGTCTGCAGGGTACCTTCGGAAAAGTTGCTGGAATAGATGCGAACGCCGGGTCGCTTACAGAAGACTTATGATCTCATGATGGTAAATTCTGGGAGTTGGCTTTCAGCATCGAGGACAAATTTGAGGTGGATCAGAGACGTGGTGACATCACTGTGGCCCTGATTACAAAGTCGAGCTGTGTACATTTGTGCCGAATGTTTCCAACTGTGCTGAATTAGCAGTACAGGCGACGTAAACAGGCGCAGCACGATGTGGGCTGGTGTTCTGATTAAACTGCATCCCTCCTCTTCTGCTCGCAGGTTCGATTAGCGGCGTAGCCCACGCGAGTATCTCCTTTCAAATGGGGGTTTCTGCATCCGTTTGAAATCCGCGCTGCTATTTCCACAGCGATTTGAGATTTATTTTTAAAATCTGGTTTTCGCAGTGCTATTTTCAATCCGACAAAAAAGAATGCGAGCGCATATTTCTGTGCCGACGCACAGTTTTAGTCACGAGTGGTGATGAGTCAGACTGCCGTTCATACTGGAGTGAACCCTTTTGAGCAGCCATGTGTGTTTGTCTTTGTTTATGACACACACACACACACACACTCACAGAGGTTTGCGTGTGTGTGTGTGTGTGTACAAAGATTTGTATGTGTCTGTGTGTTTGACTTGTTGACTCATGTTTTCAACTGAAACTCTATGCAAAGTGCACATTACTCCACAAACAGGATATGCACCTGGTGGTGTCAACCCAGATTCTTCAGAGGCCTTTTTGATTGTGTTCCGCTCTCATACAGTCAGACAGGACCATCTGGCTCCCTAGAAACTACACCGCCACAGAAACTGCGCAACCGACACAGCAGAAACAATGATTTTGTTGCCTTTGTGTTGAGAATGTGTGTTATTTAAGTTGGGCATTTGCCCATTGTTTGAAAATTGCACAAGTTAGAGATATTTATTCTTATTTTCTAGATATTATTTTTGTCCCTCTGGCTGTGTTATAATTTTCTTTGTTATTTACTGGTTTTAAATCATAAATGAACCAATTCAAGTACTTGTGACTTTTGATTGTGTTAAATTTTCTGCACATTTTACATGTTTCGACCAGAAGGTTGTTTTTCAGGTAGTTTGTGGAGCACGTATAGCTTCATTAAGCACATTCTCATGAAAAAATTTGTGCTTTTAGAGATTCCAAGTTCTATACAAAGTTAATTATGTTCATGTGGTTTCCATGGAAATAGTTTTATATGATCCCGAAGTTATATACATGCAGAAATTACTTGTATTTTCACTTTCTTCACACATGTGATGTATTGATTATTGATTGTAGGATCTTGACACACTTTCAAGTTTCAATAGAAACCACTTAAATACAAACATTTTTAAGATAATCCTCCCATCCTGGAGATGACCTGAAGTCTTCCTAACCCTGATAATGGGTTAGGGAGACTTTACTGTTGTTTAAGAACAACAGAACTTGGCATGATGTAAAATATTTTCACGTCAGGCACACATAAATTCTTTGACAAATAACACAGTGTTTCTCGCTGGTTGCCACCATCTATTTTTCTTGTTTATTTTTAAAACTTTTCTAATCCCCTTTCTTTTCCTTCAAAGTCTAGAAGTTATGTGAATATATTTAATTTAGTGTCGTGGATGCGTCCTCTGGGTCAAGTGGCGCCCCTGAAAGTATCTGAATGATTAACAAGGGATTCAGTGAACCGGGTATCGTCTGCTCTGTTCAGGGTATTCAGCAACGTTTAGTCATTCACTGAAGACGTTGGGTTGAAACAGGGTGTGTGTGTGTGAACACTTCTGATGCCTTTCTTCAGTGAGTTAGTCCAGCCTGATGCACGCACACACTGGGTGACAGCGTCGCTATTGTTACCACAGCCAATTGATAAAGATCTAAAGATCAGTGAACGATTTAGCGAGCTCTCCTGTCGGCGTGGAAACACGCCTGTTTTTCCTCATGCCTTGTGTGCATGAGAAGAAAGCGTTGTGTTTGTCTAATTGTGTCTTCTGTAGGGATGGATCAATAAAATATTGATCATTTAATGATTTTTTTTTTCAATGAATAAGTGAATAAATGTTGGTTTAAGCCACTTCATTTTGCTTTAGTCTACCTTTCTTTGACTCTGCCCAACCTGCGTCTTGAGTGGCTCAGTCCAACGATGACCGCTCACATACTTGAAGTTCTTTCAGTATGAGGTGACGTGGAAAAACATATTCAAGATGAACCAATCAGAAGAAGTGTATTTTCCATCATTTTCAAATATTAGTCTAGCTTGAAATTCCCTTCCCGACTTGATTCCTTTTTTTTTTTTTCATTCCCTTTTATCAGGGTTCCGAAAAAAAGTTTCACAGGTGTTGCTCACCATCAGGGTACCTGCATCCGCCCACATCACCACTTTTAAATAGTGAAGCTATGGTACCTTTATGTTGTGGTGTCTATATTAAGAAGAAGCACAAAGACAACACTATGGCAATGTTGCCCTGTTGCTATGGTGACTAGCTACCTTACACCAAAGCTGTACTTCCTTCCTTCTGGGACACGGCCTCCAGAGAAGTGCCCGATTCGAGTGGAGTAGAGCTGGAACCACAGCTTTCCACTTTCTAGTACGAGTTCTGTGCCGAGCTGTTCCCATGTGTGTGATCCGTTGCACAGTTTAATCCCAGCCATATGATAAGCAGGAATGGAAGTCTGGTTAATCCGCCTTAGTCATGAACTCAGCAGTGAGGAGGAATGTCGCAGTCATGGCTTCTAAAAAGCTACACTGTGATCATCTTGGGCTGTGCCGTCGCTTTCTCACAGTATTATGCTGCAGTGCGTCGAGGACCCCCTTGAAAAAAAGGAGATGATTCCACCTCAAGGGGGTTCATCCTCTTATAATAAACTTCAAGTGTGTGTCTCTGCGCTAGAGATAGGTCGTTTGTTTCTCGTCAGCTGATCCAAAGCGTCACGTGAATTTTGTGACAGGAAAACACAGACAAACCTCATGTAATTAGGATTTTCATGTAATATTCCCAGTAAGGATTGGCTTTAACACGCTCAGGAACATCTTGCTCAGTTTTTGCATAAGCAAGACCAAGCTCGCTTGTTTTAATATCTGTGCAAGAGAGAGGGAGAGACTCCTGTCGGCCAAGTGATAAAAGCCTATGTCATTAACTGACATAAAGAGTCACCGGGCACCGAGGGCAGAGCGACCTGACACTAAGGTGTGTGTTTGTATCGTGGGGGGATTCCATGTTGGCTCATTGTGTCACCAATCAAAGAAAATCAAGGGTGGCTGTGTCTAGCCGGTGTGACCGTTAAGACGCCGGGTGTGTGTGTCTTGTGTTTTTTTGTTGTGTTGGGGTGCGTCTGGCTTTAACGTGTCAGACAGCCCGTGCCATGAATCAGCGGGGCGAGGTCTGGGTCGCCATGCCTCCTATTACCCGGTCTGCCTTTATCTCGCCGTGTTCCGCTCACCTCCTCATCGCCGTCTTTCCGTCCTGCGCTGTTCTTCGTCTTTTTTCTCTCTTTTTCAGGTCAACTGACTACTTAAAAAAGGGCTTTCAGTGACTACAGTCTGAAAGGAAGGTTGTGTTTGAATGGTTTGAAGATTGCGGCGGGATAAAGAAGATGATGCCGTTTTGAGAGGGGCGTCACCCAGCGATCCAGTAAGGTGTAATGGGAACTTTGTCTCCGGTCGGCTCTCGTCCTTCTCTGGTTGCAAAGAGTTATTTTTAATGTCATACTCTCCTGATCTCATGCTTCGTACCCTGGGAAGGGTTTCAAAATTGCTAAAAGAAATTTTTAAAGGGGGGGTGGGGGGAGGACACCCTGAACTGTGAGCTCAATGATCCACTGTTGAAGAGGACAGAGACTCTCTGACAGGAACAATCCAGGACATGGAGGACATGACAGAGAACAGTTCTTCCTGTTCTCTCACCCGTTCTCCGTGTGTGTGTGTGTGTGTGTGTGTGTGTGTGTGTGTGTGTGTGTGTGTGTGTGTGTGTGTGTGTGTTCAGAGGGTTTTCTTGAGAAATTGAGGGCAGAGTTTTTTGAATGTCTAAGGTGAAGACTGAGTGTTTCAAGGTTACTTGAGGGCACGCATTGATTTTTCATAAGGATTTTTGAAATCCAGTCGGTGTAATATTTGCTTACCTGGAAGAGAGTGTGCTTCATGTTCCTTCATACCATCACGTTCTGTTGGCGTCGCAGCACGTTTATATGAAGCCTGTCCCCAATTGATTCCATTATGCTGCTATCTGCTGCATTTCACCTAAGGGGCGCTTCCGATGAAGTATGGGATGGGAAAGGATGGCCATAAACGGCTAGGTTAACAAAAACATTTTAGTGCATGTTTTACTGCTATAATATTGACCAAAATTTGAGTGAAAATAATAATGATAATAATAAATTATTATTATTGTTATTTTTGGTTTCTTGTAAGGAATGCAGTTTTTACCTACAAACGGTTAGCATTATGCTAATTCTAATGTATCACTATACGATTGGTATATGTCTGTTCGCATCTTACTACATTAACAAAGATGTTCCTGCAACAAATTTTCAGTTTTGATATTTGTGTTAGCATCTAGAGCTAAAAATGCTAATGAACCGAAGTGAAACACATGGAATGCATCAACCTTACATGAGGAAATGACACCAACCTCTGACGTGAGGGCAGAAGCTTTGTCAGCGGATCTGGTCGGCCGAGTGACTTATCAAGGCGTGACTGGGCGAAGATTGCGTGTGCGTGTGTGTGTGTGTTTGTTTTCTAGGCTGCAATGTTCATAATGGCATGACTGATGGTGGTATGTGGGTCCTTGTGTCTGTGCAGCCGTGAGAAAGTTTTTTTTTTGTGTGTGTGTTTGTGTGTGTGTGTGTGTGTGTGTGTGTGTGTGTGTGTGTGTGTGTGTGTGTGTGTGTGTGTGTGTGTGTGTGTGCTAAAGGCAGTGTGGAAGACTAACAGACATTTTGACAGTGCAGCGAGTTTTCTCAACCTTTATTTATCCAGGGAAAGCTTCTGCTGAACACACTTTTATCTTTTGATCCAACAACACCCTGCTCCAACGTTCAGCAACGCTCCACAGTCTCGACACCTGGGAGCAACCTGGGACAGGAACCGAGCAGGTTTGGTGCATTTCCAACCTCACGTGCTTTGCTCAAGGCCTCCCTCTTCCACCATTAATTTGAAAACACCCCCCCCTTTCCAGTCAGCACTTGAAGGTATTTTTCATGGGAAAGTAAATACCCCACCCCAAATCTGCTTTTGCGATTTGCATTTTCAGTTGACTTTCCCGTGTGCACCTTGGCACCAAGTCGGAGCAGCTCGACATTTCAAGGGAGGTCTTGAAAGTGTCGGCCTTTGCCAGAGTGGGCGTACCTCATTTCCCCTTCCAGCTATTTGATTGGCCTGCACGCTGAAAGCGCCGATTCTCGGTGCACTTAATTTAACTGGCGGAATTTTATTTTTAGAACAGCACAAACTTGTCTGGGAGCAAGGGAATGCAAAAGCACTCTGTGAAAATCACGGAGTGACCACTGTGGAGTGAAGGGAAAGTGTGTCAGGTACAGAAGTAGTCAGTGAAGCTGGAGGCCTGCCTGTAAGCAAATTTAACTTGGCTTCTTCTTAACATAACCTGAATATGTGTGTGTGTGTGTGTGTGTGTGTGTGTGTGTGTGTGTGTGTGTGTGTGTGTGTGTTGTCCTCAGTTTTTTTTTAAACACACATCTATACAGAAACTCCAGTCCACATAACACTGTCCACATAACACAGGCAGAAACTGTTCTGTATGGAGAGAAGGGAAGGCAATGCAGGTGCATCCAGAGTACTCTCTTTCTCAGACAGAAAGTCCAACAAGGTTTGCAGAGAGATAAAAGCTGAACCAGGGAACACGGCAGAGAGGTGACTGAACACAAAAAATAAGAAAACAGAGTGAGCAAAAGAGGACGGACCGACCGGAGGTGAAGTAATAAAGTATGTTCTGTTTCCAGTTAATTAATTTCTGCTGCCATCATGGTTTCTCTTCCGTTCCTCTGCCTGAAATCCAAAAACAAGCCCCAGGCGTCTGCCCGGCCTTTCTGTTCCACTGGTGATCTGATATTCGGTGACTCACTCCTGAGTTGCTGTTTTTGTTTCTGCACATGCTCCCGTAAACGGATTCTTATTTCACTTCCTGTTCCAGGGATCCAGTCACGCCGTGACTTAGCAGAAACACTGACTGTAAACGCAGACATCGATGCGATTTGTAACTGAGTGCATCAGATAGACGAGAATGAGGTTTTCACTTCCTCATGCTGTTGAAGTAATGACAGAATCAGGTCCACATTGATTGTCTGGTTGCATTTTTTAATTCCATTTTATTTTTTGCTTTTTTTGGCTACATATCAGATCTTTGTTTTTTCTTTCAGAATATGTGAACAATCTGATACATTAGGTATGCATTAGTGGAGCATACCTTCTCCACTAATGCATCTATTTTGGCTTTTTACAATTAGTGATTGTGATGTCTTTTTTTTTTTGCTGGTGACGCGTATTACTTGTGAAACTCTGCATACCTGTGTGTCATTTTGCAGGACAGACGTGTACAAATTAAAGCGAGATGCAGCTTGCTTTTATTTATGAATATAAAACATCCAGATAACAGAACCTCAGCAGCCCTAAGGCTTGTGATGCAAACATATTCTGTGTTTCAAGACTGTAATTAATGTGTTTTATGTAGAACAAACCCGAGGCGGGACACTTCACACACCCACACGTTTCCAGACACACACACACTCACCGATGTCTGACCTTTGACACCGCATCCAATTAGTTTCCTGGCAAAAATCAATAAACCCATTAACACTGTCAGGCTGTGTGCAGGTCGTTTATGTGATTTGCGTGACGTGTATGTCTACAGTATAATGCAGTGTGTTATGTATTGTGAATGTGTGTGTGTGTGTGTGTGTGTGAGTCTGACATCCGTGGCGTAGCGTGCCACTGTATGATGCCCGCATTTATGCAAGTGGTGCGTCTGACCCAGAAAGGATTTCCCTGAGGCCCTGTGGAGGACTTATGACAGACTGATTCACACACACACACACACACACACACACACACACACACACACACACACACACACACACACACACAGACACGTAATGGGCTTTTGACCCACACATGTCGAGACAGAGCGGGGTTAAGGGAGGTTTTTATGCCCATGAAAAGATGACACATTTCTCCTGTTTATCTACCTAGCAGGTGCTAACTGTTAGCAGAGGCTACCATCATTGTTCTGACGCTGACTGTTAACGTCGACATGAAGACATAAATGAAACATCAAGATCTGGAGGAATGATGCCACATTTTGGGAAAATTTCTTGTTTTGATATTTTTTTCTCTAAAATTAAGTTGAAGTATTTAACATTATTCTACATGAACCTACGACCTGCTGCTAGTTAGCTTAGCTTAATATGGTGGGAAGTGAGGAAAGGGGCTGCCTGACTCCTATACATTAAACTTTTGCTCATTTTTTAAAGAATTCTTCTCTTTGTGTTGCATTACATGTAACACAGTCTTTCATCATGTGTGTCTTATTGTTTCTGTGCACGAGTCACAGAGCTGCTGTCATCCAGCGTGACTCATTCTAAGTGAGCAATTAGAGTCTTGGTCATCCTCCTCCGGGGGCTGTCTGGTTAAAATTTCAGATGAAATCAGAGGCTGTGGCTGCAACCATTTAATGAGGAAGTCGTGCCACGTCTGCATGTTTGCCAGGCGTGTGTGTGTGTGTCTGTGAGTGTGTGTCATCTGTCTTTCAACATGCCAGGCAGTCGATGGCAATCAATATCTTGACAATGGCCTCCACCTTGTGTTTCAGGGGTCGAGTGTTTACCCTTGACTTCGGGGCGATGCGGGTGTGCGACATAGATTTTGACCGTGTCAGACGTTTGTCCACCCCCGCCAGCCCGTTTCCCGTGTCCACAACCAGCCCCAACCCCAGCTGTCACACGGTGTGGAAGTACTACTGCAGAGACAACTTTGGCTGGAGGGAATACTCCGAGGTGAGCCACTCCGTGTGTGTGTGCGCGTGTGTGTGTGTGTGTGTGTGTGTGTGTGTGTGTGTGCGCTGTGTTGACTCGAGGCCGCACACGTTAACATTGGCCACGCATATTGATCATGGGATGGATTTGGACATGCATGCAACACATTGTGAAACACTCGCCCCACACTGCATTAGTAAAGATTGACTTTTTTCCTGTCAAAGGTATGATTGATTGATTGAAATTGTACAGAAGTCTAAAGTCTAAACTCCTTGTTGTCTTTGTCCTTTCACCTCCTGACCAGCCGGTGGTGAAGCTCATCGAGGAGGCGAGTTCTAGGGGTCTGAAGGAGGTGCGGTTCATTACACTCCAGAACCAGTACATCCTGGACATCAGGGAGGGCTTCCAGCAGAACGCAGTCTTCGGCTTCAGGCGGCAGATCAAGAAGCGGCCAATGTTCATGTCGTCTGTGATGCTCACGCCCCACCTCCAGTAAGTAGACATGTGGCAAGGGACCAGATGATGTATTGATCTATGGTCTCCTGTGAAGGATAACACAGGATTCTAATTTGGCTTCAGAATCACTGCTATTGAATTTATCCATCCTATCACAAACAGTCCTGAGCTGGAAACTAGAGGTCGTCCCATAAATGTTGTCTGTGTCCATCTTTCACTTCCTCTTGTCTCATTGTTCTCCAGCAGATCATTTACTATTCAGATATTAACCTTGTAAGGAGAACATTTTGTATTAATTTTGGATATGAAGCCACATCGAATGAACAAAGTCGACGATTTTACACGGAGTGCCTGGCAGCACACACCCCAGCACACAGACTCTTATTATTTGACACCCTGTCTTCCTGTGGCTCTCTGTGTTCTGTGAGCACCCCGAGTCCCTGTTTGCGGACTGACAGGCACACAGAGGTCAGTACACAATGCTAATGTCGCAGTCAGGGCTGAATACTGAAGAGCCTTTGAATACCGCAGTCACCTTTTAATCTGTTCCAGTACTTTTGGAACTCAAGCTGAACTTGAGACCGATATTAACGTTTCAAATCAAAACGAGTCGGTGGGACAAAGGCCCTGTCCTCTGTATAATCAAATTAACCAGAAGCAGACAAACGGAAAATTAAATAATGAGGCAAAGAACAGATGAGGATGATATGGAATGAACCTCGACAAATTCATCCCTATGATTAAAAAAAAAAAAAATTCTGTGAATGGAATTAGATCATCTTAAATCATATAATTTATCACAGCAATATAATATCTATGAATGTGATAAGATCTGTCCACTCCTCCCGGAAAGAAGCGGTGAAATGATCGTCCCTGACGCACTTGCCTCTGTGATGTTCTTGAAAAAAAGCAACACCAGATTGGGAAGCAAGTGGAGTCATCTCGCTACGTTGGAGGGTGCTGCTGTCGCCGTGTCCTGCCAGCGTCCCACAAGGCGAGCACGAGCTGTTCCCACACGGCGCTCCGCAGTCGAGAAAGGACGACATGGAGCGAGCAAGGGGACATAGGAAAAGGGAATAAATTGGATGAAAGAGGCAGGAGGCCGGGATGGAATGAGGAAGAAACAGACAGGAAGAGTGAGATAGTGAGGAAGCCAGAGAGAGAGAGAGGGGCCTAAATGGTTTCCAGACCGGGTGCAAAAGCAGAGAGCTGGTGAGAGAGTGTGAAATGTGACTGTGGCGAATTTAGATCAAGGGATTTGTTCCTGGGGCTTTTTCATCCATTTGCTGCGCATTCGATTCCATTAATCACTTGGTGGGGACAGAAGTATGATCACACAGTCGCAACGGGAGGAGAAGACACAGGAGGACTGACAAAGACGCCTGGTTTCTAGTTTTCCATTCCTTGAAATTGAATGAAAGTCAAGTGAACAATAGCCGTGTGTGTGTGTATGTGTGTGTCATTGTGTGTGTATCAGTAACAATCTGTGCTAGGCTTGGAGTTTGAGGTCATTAGCTCAATCGGCGCTCTCCCTCCCTCGCTCCCTCCCCACTTCTCTCCTTCTCCTGATGATGTTATTTTCAGCCCTCTTCCTCCCCTAGTTATCTGTCCCCATCCTTCTCCCTTTCACCCTTTTTCCGTCCTCATCTCCGTCGTGCTCTTGTTATCCGTCCCTTTTTTTTTTTTATTATTTCACACTTGTTTTCTGCAGCCGGCTGCGTGTGATCGCTTCAAAGTACGCCGGGAATAAAGGCATCGATTGCTAGGAGAGATTGAGACTGTAGAGACGAGATAAGAGGGAGGAAGAAAATAGAAGGGGGCGGGGGGGTGTTCTCTGTCTCAGAATCACACTGATCAGTCTGTTGGTGACACACACACACACACACTCACACACACTAACGGCTGAGAGGACTAGCAGCATTTACACTGTAGAGTGTTATAACTTGACAGCCAAATGACTGTTATTGACTCAAATGCCAGACAGAATTTATTTTTTGTCACTTCAATGACAGCTCCCCCCCCCCCCGTTCCGTTCCCATCCCACCTCCCTGTCATCTCGTTTGGTGTGTGGGTTTTTGCATTCACACGGGCCCTGCTGTGTCGGTCCGTGACGGCTGTGGACCTGCTCCACTCCACAGCTTGGTGATGTCATTGTTGACATTTGGAGGGATAGGATTTTTTGGAAGTTGCCGGAGCGTCGGTCGAACACAACCTTTTTGTTTTACATCGGGTTGCAGCTGTGAGTGGAAACACATGGGAACGAAAGCTGCAGAACGGAGCAGAGATTGATTCCCACCTCGAGGTCAATGCTTTTTGTTCCCATCAGAATAAAAGTGTCCACATCTCATCATTCAAGTTTTCCCGTTTCTTGAGATTTATCCAGAATAGAGTAGCACACTTTTTTATGACTTATTTGTTCCAATGCATTAGGTTGCAATACATTCGTTATATATTTTTTCTTTGGTTATGTGGACAGTTAATGCATTGTGGGTATATCCCAGTTTGATGTGATTCCCCAATAATTTCCTGAAAAGTTTTCCTGGACTGATATGGATGGATGGATATAGTATATATATACTTTATTAATCCCGGAGGAAATTGCACATATCCACTGCTCAGGCATTACATAATGAATAAATACTGGTTCTCTGATACTGATTGATGATCTTCAATGTTATCCATCTCTTCTTCCTCTGTAGGACTTTGGGTGGCATTTCTTCATCCCCTCTCTGTTCCTCCTCCTCCTCCTCGTCCATGGATCTCTCCACGTCACACCCCCTGTCGCCCACGACCACCAACCCTCCCAGCCTTTTTCCAGAAACGTGGTTGCCCATGTCGATTAGCCAAGATTTCCTGCAGGTGCCGGTCTCGCGTGAAGACCGTAGCTACCGGACTGTGTACAGCCTTTTCCACAAGACAGTATCGGAGACCAAGTTCAGGATCATCAAGATCCAGCGTGTCCAGAACCCCTTCCTGTGGGAGAAGTACAAGAGGTGAGGAACAGAGACAAAGCTGTTTTAAAGTACTTCCCCAGCTTTCAATTCACAAACCATTTCCAGTACTTGTTGCTGGGGGCGGTAAAAGTTTACCGTCCACAGGTCAAAACACGTTTAAATCTTCTTCATCAATTTTCAGTGTTTTTTAGCGGCCTTCTTTTGACTTTTATGTACAGACAGAAACATGAAGAAAGTTTTGTAACAGGAGACACAGTTTGGGTGAGAAATGAGGGAAGGGGCAACAAAAAACAAAAAATAGGGCAGAGTGGACCAGCTGTGTGGGACGGTGGTGGTGTGTGAACACAGAGGATGGAGGGATGTTTGTTTCTTTCCTTTCACAAACACAGTGGGCGAACCGCTGAGGTTAGTGTAAGGCCGGTCGTATCAGCTGTGACAGTTGAACTCCTACACTGACTGGTACTGCACAGTTTCACAATGACTGTGTGTGTGTGTGTGTGTGTGTGTGTGTGTGTGTGTGTGTGTGAGAAAATGATGCCCCCGTCAGCACGTCAGTTGATTTCCGTTCCCTGGTTTTACCATTGCAACCACAACGGCTCGTTTGCATGTCAGAGCAGAACATCGTGCAGCTTCATCTTGAAATTTAGTTAAAAATGCACAAAAGTGTGTTTGTTTGTGTGTGTGTGTGTGTGTATAGGGATGCGTGCAGTGAATGGTCTCTGTCAGGTCACAAGCTGCGGGTTCACGGGAGGTCATCCCCGGGTCACAGCCTCTCCGACGCTGAAACGCTTTCGCCTGTGCATGACTGATTGATCGGCTCAGTCCATCAGCTGTGCTGTGTGTGTGTGTGTGTGTGTGTGTGTGTGTGTGTGTGTGTGTGTGTGTGTGTGTGTGTGTGTGTGTGTGTGTGTGTGTGTGAGTGTGTGTGAGAGTTGCTCATGAAGACGGATTAAGCTTGATGTTCTTACCCAGTTGAGAGTAAACAAGGCCGGGGAATTTGACCGTTGGAGCATGACAGCTCTGAACTTTTAGGATTTCATCAGCTTAGAGATGATCTGTTTTGTTTTTTGTTTTTAAATCAATACACTTTATTTTAGAATTCACCAGACTGTAGATGTCATTTAGGCAACAGCCCATCGATCTGGAGCATAGATGACTATATGTAACTATACATGTTACCTCCACCAGCCTTGACATATGATGCCTTTTAAAGTGACATGTTTTTTGTTTGCCACGCTAAGGTGTCTGTTTTCAAATGTTATTTTTGGGACTTAAATTACAAAAGACAGCTGAGGTTGTGACAGGAAATGTGGAGCAATACTTTAAAGGAGTGCCTTAATGCACCCGTCTCACCCTCTGGGCTCCTCTCTGCTCCCAACAGGAAGAAGGAGTACATGTCGCGGCATTGGTCGGAGATGGACCGCCTGCTGAGCGAGCGCCACCTCTTCCACGGGACGTCGGCCGATGTGGTGGAGGGAATCTGCAAGCACAACTTTGACCCCAGAGTCTGCGGCAAACACGCCACCACGTTCGGTCAGGGCTCCTATTTCGCCCGCAAGGCCGTCTACTCACACAACTTCTCCAAACGTTCGCCCAAAGGAGTCCACTGCATGTTCCTGGCTAAAGTACTCACCGGCAGGTGTGTGTGTGTCACTTGGAGACCATTCTTCATCACTATTCAGTCCCACTGATTGGTTTACAGCTTTGCCAGTAAAGTATAAAACGTGAAAATGAGGCAGGCACTATTTCTCTGTATTTTCTCGTGGCATGAACACTTCAATCATTTTTGTGAGTCATGTGTCTTAGCTTATGTGCCTGCTGGACGTCACACAGTTAAACTGAGACTTTATGTCAGTTTTTTTTTTATTAGCAGTTTCAAGTGTTCATAAATGAGCTTTTTGATGTGTTTCACAAATACGCTCCCTCGGGGCGCATACCTCTGTTTAAACATCCCTTTCCGACCCGATCGCTATCACGGCCTTTCAAATGAAATGAAATTAAATTTGTACACCCCTAATTCGCATCGCTTTTGGATCAAAGTGGTTTGGTCATGAGGTTCGTTCCCATAAACCGTCAGCCGGTCATGCTGTGCCTCTTGTTGTGCCCTTTCCTCACGATTTCTCGTAAAAGAATCCCGAGCCACACATGTAAAACAGCTGATTCCACTCGGATCATCGTTCACCATCAGCTCCGTTACGCCAGTGGTACCCCCGACACCAGACATAACCGTCTCTTAATTGACACACAGATGGAAACATTCCTCCCGGTGACATAGACCGATTAAGGCATTATCCGTTCACATGGTTAACGCTTTTGTTTGAGACCTTTACTGACACACAGACTCTTCCGATGTCTTCCTACCCTCTGGTTTTGTCTGGAGATGAAACTGTTCTTATTTTAACATGTTTTATTTACATCTCCCGGGGGAAAGCAGAACAAAGATTGATGGATTACAGCTCTTTAGCACTCCGCATGAATTTTTAAGATAGCGTAAACACACCGGTTACAATGCACCGGCTCATTTCATATACATACACTCATTTAATGCACTCGCAGCATATGCTTATATTATTTAAGGTTGCCCTAAAACGCACGCCGGAGTGGAACGCTTTTGATCATTAAATTTAGAAGAGTCTCCTTTTTAGAAGGTATACTTGGCGACTTGCCAAGCTGAATGAAAATCTGTTGCATTTGTAACTCAACATCGTCGTCTCTCTTCCCTTGTTTGTACAGATTTACCCTAGGAAATCCCTCCATGCGGCGACCTCCACCCATCAACCCTCGCGACCCCTCCAGTGACCTTTTTGACTCCTGTGTGGATAACTGGGTGGATCCCCAGATCTACGTCATCTTCAACGACGACCAGAGCTATCCTTACTTTATCATTCACTACGAGGAGGTACCCAGCACTGTCGCCGTCTGAGCCCTGGATCAGACCTGGATCCGTCTGTATTTGCACATGCTTACTCACGATTTGTTATTGTCTGTTGAAGTGCGAGACGGGTGGAGTTTTTCCCCGCTTAAAGATGAAAATGAACGGAAAGCTAAAAATACCGACCATATCGGAATCACTTTGTTTGACTAAATCACACCCATCGGCTGCTCAAAACAGTTTAAAGCACGTTTTGCAAATACCAAGACTTTGGTCTGCAGTCGCCGGGATCCAAAAGGACTGGACTGCTGTAAGGAACTGACTGCTCCAAACCAAACCCAAACTGGACACAACTGGACTAGCAAAAAGACGACACTTGTTTACACCAGTGTTCAGAAGTGGGTGACGACTGACAGCAGCTGCGACCGCGGCGGACTTGACTGGATTTGGCCCCGTGGCGACCGTGGGGACGCACAAGGATTCATCTACCTTTTCTTGAACTGGAGCAGATACAGAATGACCATGCTTAAGTCATATGGCTGTATATGAACTCAGTTCCTCAGAACAAACTCTGTAGTAGACCGTTAGTGTCCTGCCAGTACTGTGAAAGACCGACTCGCCCATGTCATTATGAGGAAGCGGCAACCCAACGATTTTTGATGCTTCCATAGAGAAAACCACGGCGACACTGATTCCCGTCATTCTCTTACAGAAAAATCCTAGTGAGTGTTTACCCACCATCCGACCCATACTTTTTCTGTTTTTGTTTTTTTTTTTTTGTTCCGAGTCTATATGCTGCGTGTGTGAATCTTTAAAGTTAGTGGAGATCGATCTTGTGGCCTCTTCAATCAGACGACCGATATGAGTTTCAGTGGGGCTTTGTGAAAGTGGACGATCACGTATTGTAAACCTCAAGGCGGAAGTTTCACATACAGCTAGTACTGGGTGGTGCTTTTTTTTTTTTTTTTTTTTTGTCTTCGCACCCGCCACCGCAGATCCTCGCCGGGGATGAAAAGGTGTGTTGCTAAACAACGTCCCGCCGACAAACCCCCCCTGGAACTCATCTCTCGGACAGCTCTGTCTGTCTCAGAGACAGTAGACATGTTTTATTGAGAAACTGTACAGATGTTCTCTTTGTTTATATTTGAACTGTGTGCCTTTTGTTCATAAAATTTTTATTTAAGTTAGTTTAATGTAACATTGATTAATAAAGAATATAAAAGGAAAAAATGAGTCAATGGTGAATTTGAATCTGTCATTATTTAGATTGATTTTACCTCCACAAATAAAAGTTGGAGTGAGTTAAATTGTCTGCTGGGTTGTTTTATATCTGTGTATTATTGTAAGGTAACACAAAAGGGTTGGAAAGAAGACACGAAATAGGGAATGAGGAATTTTATTTTACAAATCCTAACACCATGCCCCGCCCTACTCCGCCTCTGACTGGTGTGGTGAAGATGATGAGCCAATCAGAGGCGTGTCAGGAGGGGGTGGCAGGAAGTTCTCAGAGGGTCCTCTTGTTAGCTGTGCATGCTAATGGCATTAATTGTGTTTTCCTAATCTCACTTATCGACTGTCCTGTAAACATTAGCCAATCAATACTCACCAAAGACCCAGATCTGTTGTGGGGAGCAAGGGGAGGGGGGGGTTAAGTCTGGTGGTGTTGAAAAAAGCAAAACCGTAATTTAGAGGATGAGTAGAGGACACAGTTTTAAAAAAAATATTTCTGAAAAGAAACGGCTTGACATTTCGGTAAATCTCCTTAATTTGCTTGCCTGCTGAACAGTTCAACAAGACGCGATTGCGCCCCTAGATGAAATGATCCATTTAATTAATCCTTACCCCCCCCCAGTTTATCACAGCACTGACGGAGGAAGACAAACAATAACTCAAGCTAACATTCACAGCCAGCTGCAGTAAATTCACCTTTATGGTACGTCTGGACTGAAGGAGGAAGTCCTCACAGAAAGGCTGGTGTGTTCTGTGTGGGTCCTCTGATACTAAAACCAGAAACTCATTCTCTGGTGTTCTGCCCTCCCCACCTTCCTCTGCAGTCTATTATCTGAGTATAATGTCTTGTTCTGTCTAAGGGCAGGCGGGTGTTGGTGACCGTCTATCTCAGCCCAAATGCCACTCCACCTCTCCCCCCTCCACGCGTCCTCTGCAGCTTCCCGAAAGTCACCCTTGAGTTTTATCTTTCACCTCATCTGTCCATCCATCCATCCACAGCTAATCCTTTTATCTCATCTTTCCCTCAATCTGGGTTCTTCTTGATAATGAGGTTGCGTCTCATTTGTTTTATATATTTTATCCTTCAGGGCGAATTTGGAGGTGACATCAACAGTTTTAAGAATATCAACGCTACTCATGTTGTCGACGTAAAGTGCAAACTAGCTCAGCTTAGCATGAAGAGTTTTCACAGTTGTATACCTAAAAGCTTAAACTGTGGATTATAAACCAAAGAATAAATAATGGGATGGGATGTGTTCAGGGACTCATAAATACAGCAACAAAAAAACGAAGCTTGATTTCAAAGATAAATGGACTTTTAATGCTTTCACAAAACAATACAGCATCAGAATGATTGGCTTAGCTATAAGCTCCTAAATGATCCATATGTCGGGGTGGTGTGTGTATGTGTGTGTGTGTGTGTGTGTGGGGGGGGGGGTGTCATCATCCATCATCACTTTTGCCCCCCCCCCCTTTCATTCCCGCTTCTCATTTTTCCTCCCCCGGCCCATCTCCCCTCTTGACCTCGGGTCGCCGTGTCATGTAAGAGCGTCGTGCTGAGCTTGGCGTTTTGGCAGAGGAGAGGTGAACGGGAGAGATGGAGAGAATAGACAGAAGGGAAGGAAGGGAGGGAGGGGGGAGTAATTTTGCTCCCTTCGTGCCTCCTCGCTGAGCTGCGTGCCTGTCTGCTCCTCTCATGTGCATGCAAGATCGTGCAGGTTGCCCTCTATTTGCCCTCATCTCTATCTCCCAGTCTCTCCGAGCTTCCCCCCCTCTTAATCTCTTACAGGCTTTTGTCTCGTCTTTCCACTTTTTTTCCCCCAACCTGCCCCCTCTCATCAGCTCTTCACAGCTTAAAAATCCCTTTGCCTGCTCAACTAAATGATTTTTACCTCCTTCCCCCTCTCTCTCTCTTTCCCGTCGCCGTCTTTCTGTGAGTCATGCAGCGGACACTGGGTTTGTTTGCCTGACTGCCCTCCAGGAATTGCTACTGGAACACAGAAAGCGCTGCTTTGCAAATCTTCTGACTGGGATTTGAGGAAAGGAGAATCAGAGGAGGAGAATTGGGGAAAAATGAGGTTGGAGGATGGATGGGAGAGATGAGGGGAAGAGGAGGGATGAGGTTGCAGGAGAGAAGACTGTATGTCTGTGTGAGGAAGATAAAGGCATGCAGAGAATGAAGTATAGCCTCCTCAAGAGCAATGACAGCGCTTTGAATTATTCAACAGTGGAGCTTATTTTGTATGATGTATGATGCGTTTGTACAGCGGACATGTTTTTACATAGCACATCAGCATGCTTATAAAACAAATGATTATCTCCACCAGTCAGAGTTGAAGGAAGTCACATGATTGCCTGTGTTTGTTTGTTTCGCTGTTTGTCCAAGAGATTTATAAAAAAGCTGAGTTTGATTAAATTTTGTGCAGGAGTGGATCTTAAGCTAAGGATGAAGTTAATTAAAGTTTGAGGTGGATCTGCTTATGGATGCAGATCTTGAATCATATTTCACTGAGATACAGCCTTTTTTTTTTTTTTTTAAATTTTATCCCTAAAATTTTCATAATACGTAACACAAAATAATACAAAATACCAGCAATCATACCACTGATATGAAGCTAAGATAATGGAGACTCAGGGTCACATGTAAATGATAAGAAGTTATTTCTAAATGGATATTATATTTTTGTTGATAACTTACTATTATTACCAGATACTAGAAGTAGGTTTGGATCAAGAAATTATATGCTATTGTTTAATTTGGCACCAGGTAGATGTGACATCATCAACCAGACATGGATTTGGCTGAGTTCACACCTCAGGCTGAGGTGTTCCAAATCTGATATGTGACTCAGATGTGCTTCTAACAGCGCCGATCACATGGAATCTGATCTTGATCCTGATTTGAGCAACTTTGACAGGTGGTCCTAATTCAGATCTGATTCCTGCTGATTTAACATCAGTGTCAACAGGCAGATCAGGATTCAAATTGCTTTTTCAGACAATGGATGTTTTTGTCACTAAAAGTCAAATATGGTGAATCATACATGGTTGTAAACTGACTACTTCAATCAAATCTTGTTTCTACCTTTTGGCTGAAGCAGCTGATGGAGTATCTCCACCACATGAGAATAAAAACCTGCGTCTGAGGTATAATCTGTTCATCAACACATGGGGTCAAGTTCCAGATGTGTTCACGCTGGTCTCAGAGATGGGTCACATCTCAATCAGTCAAGGTGAAAATACATTTGAGGAAAATGTATGCCGCTTTTGAGTGCAGAGTGAAAATGATCATTGTGTGTTACCCCCAGAATTTAGTGATGTCACAGCTGATTAATGACCATGGCGTTGGCGGAGGTATGCGCTCTCTGAGTGCTTTTGTAGTTCTGGATGCATTTATAATTCATTTCAGCCTCATTGTTCGTTCAAATGTGCTGCTACACATCCAACACACACATCAGTTTGAATCAGCTTTTCAATAGAAAACTTACCCTGTTTACAGATACAAAACTGTATTTTTTTTTTTAAGGACATGAGTGAAAACATATAAATAAATGAGGGAAAAAAATACAAAATTCATTAAAAAGCATATTCCACAGACAAACCAACAAGCAATTTACATTCTGAAAAGGATGAAGTTTAAACACACACATACAGGTATATACACATATATCTAAGACTCTTACTGAAGTCTCAGATGTAATTTCTAACTGCTCACTACCTGTTTGGAAATGTCACTTAGGATGAAGTGTTTTAGTTTAACTGTTCAAATGAGCTTTTTTCATTTGAAATTTTATCTTCTGCTGTCTGCGACTCCTCTCTCCTGCCTGGCTAAAACTCTCCGACCTCATACTTCCAGCTTATGGTAAGCTTTTTCATATTGCCTGAATATCTCTGCCGCTCTCTCATATGCCAGCATGCAAGCAGACAGGCACACAGGAGCTTGCATACTTTTTGTTACACACACACGCACACACACACACACACACACACACACACACACACACACATGTATCTGGAAATGTCTTAGCTTTGGTCTGCATTAACCCAATACCTCGTTACTCTCCTCTCACACGCATGACCACATAAATACAAAAATGTGTATGCACATGTGTATGCACGCATGCACGGATATACACACACTTATAAACAGGCACACACACACACACGCTTCCTGCATTAAGCCCAGGTCCATATTGCTCCAACGAACGATGCCCAGCTGCAACCAATGAACATTCCAGTTACTGTTTTTTCTCTTCGTCCTCTCTATCATTTCAAATTTCAGCTTTAAGCCTTTAAGAGAGCCAGCAGCCAAATATGGTCAGGCTTGTGTCATGAACTTTGCACGACCTTCTAAAGTGGCATAGAGATCATGACCTTTGAGACCCCGCCCGAGGCTGAGCTTTAGGCATCGTTTGCCGTGACCACAGAGGGAACTAGCGTGTGCATGCACACACGTACTTTCTGTCATGGGTAAGTCTGGGCACAACTTTACGACCTGTGACTTACAAAATATTTCTGACTGTTTAGCGGCTTATTTTAGTGTCTCTGCATCTCTGCTTTATGACATCCCAATTATCTCCAGTGCTTACTTTTTATGCTCTTGTTTTTCTTGCTCAATCAGTTTATGTCTTGCCTTGAATGCAGTAAAGGACGGAGGCGGTGATTCCCTCCAAAGAAGAGTTATTTCTTAACATGTTGTGCAACCTGGCAGCTATCTGAGTTTTTTCTTTTTATTGTGTGCTGTACAGTATATTCATCTGTCTTCCTTCATGAATTAGATGTGTTGAGAAGGGGCTCCCACAGTGGAGTGTTCCCAAAGCTCTTAGACGGGCCTGTGTCTTGTTTTTTGTACCCTGAGACTATTTGAAATTACAGGTGACACTGGCGCTTGTGCCAAGATGTGTAATCAGACACTATAATTAAAACCATACCAAAATCCTTTGAGCCACCACAGTCTTATTGACATTTCCGTCTCTTAAATTGTGTCAAGCAAAGTCATGAGAACCAAACACACACAGATAAAAAATTCCACCTGTGGCCTTATTGCTGATAACTAATTACTACCCAGTCTGTCTCTGACATCAGAGCTGCGCATGTGTTTTACGAGCCGACTATCTCCCTGCTATTGTGTCATTGTGCTTTTTGGTTTGGTTCAGGGGACTGGGGTCCAGCAGGGGACAGAAGAAGACAGAAGACATCAGAAATGGGCCCACTGCAAGCCTGAACAGGCGAGAGGCCTTTCTTGTAATAGTATACAGTCTATATATTGTATACAATATACTGTATATTATAGATGTACTGTCTTTAAATATTCTATATTGTAACTATTGATTATTGACTGCTTTTACTCAGGGAGACAGCTCGTCTGAACACGAAGCCTATTAGCTTTAACGTTAGCTGTAAGGCAAATATCAAGGTGAGCTTGATACTGACCAAATGAAACCTGCAAAACATTACAAAGAGTCTGTTTATGCGGTTCTGATCACAAGCGATTCTGTGAGACCTGATGAGACAAGACAGACGTACGACACTTTGAGCTCATGGTGCGGTGATGTCATCCATCACGTTTCACACAGAGCTGATGTAAACAATTTCCACATAAATTCTTGTATGACTTATTTGGAGACAACCCTATGGAGGCTACATGTTTGGTCTTCTCCCCTGCTATTCCCACCTTCCCTCTGGCTGTGTCAGCCCCAAATCATGATCGAAAAAATGCATTTAAATGGGAAGCAGTGGTGGCAATGTCATAAAATGGAAGGGGTTGTTTTTACAAAGGTACCAGTGTCAATTTTTAAATGTTAATCAGCCCTACTTGACAGGAATGTTCACAGAAATGGTTGGACTATAACTGGGAAACATTTGGTGCACGAAGCATCACAAAATCAACTCTCTTGTGCTCGCTAAGTGCACTGTGACTCGTCTACTGGTGAAATACAGTTCTTGAAACACAAACTGACAAATATAGTTCTAGACAGAGAGTGCACACCTTTACGAAGGCAACTCGCAGTCCTTCAACCTAAAAGTGATCGTCCAATGATAGTTTGACCCTCACAATGTGACTCCTAGACCCTGAAAACCCAGTCACCTTGGTTTTATTACTGTTTTCTCTGTCTCTTTTGTTGGCATCATCCCAACACTGTATGATTTTGTCCATGGTATGGAACCCACGGAAACACAGCAGGTTTGATTCCACCCAAGGCCATTTGCTACGTCTTTCCCCCACTCTCACCACCACAATTCCTGTTTCCTCTTTAGTCGCTCCTTCCCATTACAGGCAAAAAAATCCCCTAAAACATCTGTAAAAATAGAGAAAAATAGTTCTTTGCTATTCCCATGAACTTTTTCTTCTTTTCCCTTTGGCTTGTCCCATTAGAGTTTTCAACAACGTCTCATCCTTTTCCATGTCAGCGTATCTTCTGCATCCTCCTCTCTAACATCAATGGCCCTCAGGTGTCCCCTCACTACATCCATCCACCTTCTCTTTGGTCTTCCTCTTGCCCTCTTGCCTGGTAGCTCTATCCTACAGCCTACAGTTGACACTGGCTTGTGTCCCCATAGGGCTGCATTTGTCATTCCCATGAACTCTGAGCTAAATTAGTCACAAATTAGTTACTGATTGAAATACGTGAGGATCAGATGACTTCAGCTTTCAGCCCTCAAACCGTGTGCAGTATTGACTGTCAAATAAGACAGGAAACACCCTCATCAAGGATTCAATTTGAATCCTCCGTTAAGATTATGTCTAAAAGGTTTACAGGTGTACCTTTTATACGTGTTTATCTATTCATGTGCATCTGTCTGCCTGTGTATCTGAAGTTCAGAAGGTTTATTGCGCCATATGGAGCATGTGTCCATGCAAGCGCATGTATGCCAGTGTGCATGCAAGCCAAGTGCGTCTGTGCCGGGTTCAAAAGGTTAGACGTGCCACAGTGCTCTGAATCCTGCCTTAATAATTGAGGCTTAACAAGCACATGTTAAAACGCCATGATCCCCTCTCTCTCACTCAATTACGGCTCAGACATCAGAGCAGCAAAAACAGCCTGTTTGTCCAAACTCAATTATTCACCACTTCATGCACCCCATTTAGAAGCAGCCTCTTTTCACACTCAGCTGCAAAGTTTAATCATTGCTGGAACAATTTGTTAATTTTATGTCTAAAACTTTTAAATAAACAAGCTCTTCAGCTCTTCACACGTCTAAATTGTGAGCAACACAACTGCCCACTTCAGACATCAGCCGCCAGCAGAAACGCCACCAGTCTCCCTCTCAAGGAGGGTGATTCAACACTTTGATCTGGAAGATAATGCAACATTATTTCGTGTCTAACTTGCTTAAAACAGTCTGAGCTTCACAAGGAATAAATAATTAGAAATGCCTGGAACAGCATTTCAGATCTCTGTCTGCTTCCTCTCCTTAGGTATGACCATATTAGGAATCAGTGTCATTTACAAAATGGACTGCATGTAATAAAAGATATGACTAAGAACTGTCTAGGATTTTTTTCTCACGCCCTTGTCTAAAAGCCTTCACCTTCCACCATGAATCTATCCAGAAGCAGCAGAAGGTGACTCTTTTGCTGTTGAAGAATTTAACTTTATATAATTCACTCAGGAACATAATAGTTGTTCATTGCAGCAGGATAATAAGTTTGTCAGACAGTCTCTTAGACATCCTTCGTGACTGAAGAATGTCTGCGCTGAGCGGGTTTATTACAGAGCACAATGTAGACGGTTTGGAGAGACATAGAATGAATTCAAAATGAGACTTTAAAGAACACTAAAGGGAAATACATTACAACATAAGAAGCCATTAAAACAAAGCATTAGGACCCGACGAAACAGCAAATAAAAGACAATAAAATCAAAATGCAAATAAAATCAAGTAGAGGTTAAATTAAGAGGAAGAAATAAAAATAGATGAGAAGCATTTTGATTTTATGGAAATGCTGTACAAAACAGTTTTATTCACAGGTTTTTCTGTTTTAAATGGGTTGAAAGTTAAAAAACACCTCAGGATTCGGGAAGTTTGTTCCATAGTTTAATTGTTTCAACTAAAATCTACTGATCCTCAGAACTCAAAGTGAATGTCATAATGAACCTGGAGTCTGGTGTGGCATCTTTGGAGTAAGATAAATCTATTGAAGCCCAGAGACCAGTGACGGTGGGGGTTGACAACGTGGCTGAGACTGATGAGGAACTGAGGATCTGGCCGGTGAACTTGAGGTGGAGGCCACATGCGACAATGGTATGAAGAACTAGAAGCACTGAGAGAATCTTAGTTAAAGCAACAACAGAAACATGATAAGCTAACACTGAAGATTTACATAGAGGATTTTACATCTCAACCTCGGCTAAATGATTTTTATCCTGGGGAGTTAGTGGCGGTAGAAGCTGATAACATGTGACCAGCTGGTGAAGAATGACAATATGTGAGGAATGATATGAGAAATTAGATGATTATCTCTGTGACTGAACAATCACAGGTGAATTTGTTGCTTTTTTTTTATATCATCACATTTAACATCTTTTATTGACGTTTTTTCACATTATGTTGCAAGGTACCACAAAAACGATGAGTTATTTGTATCTTTAGAGCACAAAAACAATCAGTCATGCATTATAATGTCTGCCAGAGATGGATTTGTTTGCTTGTTGCTAAGTTAAATGCAGTGACATTTTGATTTTTTACCCTGTGGTTCCTGTGGTTGGCCTACAGACTGGAATAAAATGAAGTAAACTGAAAGAAGATCTGACAACAGTGGAAACCAGTTAATGATGCTGTATAAATTCTGATGATGTGACATAGCCATCTCAAACCCTGGTTGCAATTTAAATGAATATCACGTTGCTGCGTCCCTGGATGTGCCAGCTGTCTTACAAGAAAGGCAATTCAAATTTTGATTCATAAAAAGGCTTATCTTCACTATTACTATTACAATAATATTCAGAGTCCTGTCTAGATAACACAGTGTGCAGCGAAGAACGGAGGAGAGCAGCCTCGACTCGTTGGGTGTTCAGTTAAGTTTACATCTGGGGATTTAAAGTCAGGGAGGAGTGGGAGGCAGGAAGGGTGAGGGCCAGCAGGGGCTCATTCCCAGTGTATACAGGTGGAATTAATGGGAAGCAACAGGAAGAGACTTGGATGTGTGCGCACCTCCCTAAGGCCTCCAGGATTATAGCTGAGTGAACACACACACACACACACACACACACACACACACACACACACACACACACACACACACACACACACACACATATTCACACATACACTTTTTGGAAATGCTCACTAAGCTAATCATCATCTCTGGTAAATGGACCGTTTAGCCATGACGAAGAAGATTCTGAATTCATTCAACATTTTTTATTTCAAATCAACTTTGGGTGGCTAATGCTAATCTTTAATTTAATCAAAAACAAACTTTACATCAAGTTTAACAGTTTAAAAATTATTACCTCCATGCAGGTAAAAATGTCGATGCTGGATCATAACAAAATTAATAAAAATCAGATATGGAAAACTGATGTTCCATAACTGTGCACAATTGAGTGTCCAACCCCGCTGCAGTGATCCAGATTAGAGACAGACACAGAATCCAGATTGGGTCACAGACCTAACAGTGCTACAAATATTTAGTTGAGATGAGATGATATAATTTCGTTGTCAAATATAAGGAGATCTTAAATAGATCCTGATCTGCCAGTGAGGAAAAGTTATAGTTTTATTGATTAGAAGAAGAAGAAGAGGCATCCAAGAGGCTATGTCAGTTCAGCACTGATGAAGCCTCTTGGATGAGAGGTGAAAAGTTTTCAAGTAACTTTCCAAAAGTCCAGTGAATTGATTTAAACAGCTTTGGATAACCATGACCTGGATAGCTGAGCACCTACACAGACATCCACAGTGTGTCATCCGCATTGGTTTCAAAGATACAACTGATGATCCAACATGACAAATCTTCTTCTCTACCTTCAGGTTTTTGTGGTGATGAGCTGTAAACTGTCAGCCAGCTTTCTAGTCTCATTAAAGACTTGACTTATCAGTGGCCATGCTGCTGTGTCTGTGTATACCTGCTCCACCTAATAAAGCATGAACTAAAATAAACTGGAATTCAAAGAAAATTACCTTTAAGTAGTAAATAAACTGTTGTTCTCTGTAGTGGGGAAGATTATACGCTATCAATAATGAGTAATGTGGACATGGATTCTTTACTCATTAATCCAGATTAAATGGTGTGGAACATAAATGACATTTTAAAATGTTAACACATACAGTTACATGTAGGAGCATGGTTAATTATAGGTTTAAACAGTAAAGATGAAATAAAAACACAGCAAATCTATATTTTACACTGTATGCTGAAAAGTATTTCAATTCTTCTGTATAGATATAGTTTTCGTGTAAAGAAAGATATTTATATAGGAAAAAGTCACCATCCAACTTGCTTCTTTCTTCTTCATTGCTGTTAAATACGCTGCTAAACCCCTGAGGCCGAATGACATCATAGAAGGGTGGGAAGAAGAGCACGTATTCATCTTAGATAAACTACTTTGTTCGCCATCTTCAGTCAACACGCAAAACAGCTATCAGAGAACAAACATGGCTTGTAAGTGCAGGAAGCAGGGTTAAGAAAGAAAGAAAAAGTAATCATTTCCTTTCCCATAGGGACAAATTAAACACTAATGTGTGTGTGTGTGTGTGTGTGTGTGTGTGTGTGTGTGTGTGTGCTAGAAAAAGAGTGAGGCATGCATACGTGCAGCATGGTCCGTGTGCTTTTAGTGGAATTGGGGACAAAAGAACAACCCAAGAGGGATGTGTACAGCCTGCCGGCACGTCTGTTCCACTCATCCCTCCTTTCTTTGCACTGCTTTGCTTTTCTCTCTCCTTTCTTCCTCCTCCTTTACTCTGCCGTCCCTCCTTAAGATAGGACAGCTGTGAAATACGCAGCCGGACGGAAATCAGCAAAGGGAGATAGCGAGGGCAATTAAAGGAGGGAGGGCGAGCAGGAAAGAGGCAAGTGAAGAAGCGGAGGCAGATATTGCCTTGGAGGAATGAGTGATGGATGGAGAGAGGAAGACTCAACCCCGCTGCAGTGAAAGGCATGAAGTACACGTTCCCATTATCACGTTGCACCCTCAGAACCCCTTTAAGTTTAGAGCCGCGCATCACATCCTTCTGCCGGAGCATGAGTCACCGGCGGGATCTCGGGAATCACAACAGTTTGCTTCTCACGACTTTGAGGTTTTTCCTCGTTGACATTTGTCTCACATTTCCTCCCACATGTGCCAAAGAATCCCCATCCTTCTGATCGTGTTGTTTCAATTGCACCTGCACTTTTCTACCACTTATGTATGTATCTGGCTGGACTGACCAGGAACCCCAGGTGTGTTTCCTGTCCCATCGGTATTGTCCACATTCTTTTCCCCAAGCAACAAACTCTGCCTTTTTGCTCTGGCGCAACGTCCTCCTCCTCTTCACGCCACCAAAAAACAAAACAAAAAAACAAAACAGCTGCTCTCCATTCATTCTGATTATTCTGGAAACCAGAACAGAACAGACCGCGTAGCAGATCAGCAAAGACTGCACTTTATTTACTGTGCTGCATGCTGCCTTAACTGAGACAGGCTAACTAGCCACAGCAGGCCTGCATTCCAGCCCTCTGCAGTCACTCTGCAAGCTCTTTAACCTACTTTACAATCTGGGCTCCAGTGGTTTGACTTTCATCACTAAAATAATGAAAACAAAATTTATTTATATAGATATTTTCCAAACCTATAGTTGAATCAACGGTCAGAGGTTGCAGGGGGCGATTTGGAATGATCGCTTGTTGCCATGTTCTTTCATTGTGTGTTTGACACTCATGTAAGATGCCACAGCTGACATCTGACAGCTGCGCCTTATGTTACACTTTTCCTGCTTGCGTCGTTGTCGTCCAGTGTAAATTTAACAAAAAGACGACGTCGAGAAAGCTACTCTGTGCCCTCTGTGTATGAAGGACTTTTTGATTTATCGTCTTTTTTGCCTCAATTTATGTGAAAAATACTCTTGTAAAACTTATTAAATTATTGTATTTAATGATTTTCAACTAAATTGTGAGCCTCGGACTGTTTAATCAAGATGACACCTCATGCTTGAAGAACTTCTGATCATTTTATACCATTTGTGATCGGTTTATCCATATTAAAATGAAAATAAAGCACAATTACTCTATGGATGAGTTTCAGAAAACCTCATGGGTTTAGTTACATAAAACTGTCAAAACCCTATAACACCTCGAACAAAGCTGGAGATCTCTTATCTAACCATCTATTCAAGCCTCTTCCTGAAGCCTTTATGTGGTAAACAAATAAATAACATGTTATCCATTAGGAAAAAACAAGTGAGCAGAATGCATTCAGGAAGTAGGTCTCCTCCAAAATATGTTAGACATCACAAATTAGGAGGAAATCGGATTACCGACAGACCCACGTGCCCCGATTGAGTGTCCAGGAAGACTTCAGCATATCCTGTCCTGTATCTTTGCAGCACAAGACTTCCCCACCGGCTCTGTGAGTGCTAACTGAAACAAGACTCCTTTGCTGTAAAGTTCACAGAGAGAAAGAGAGGCCAGTAATGCATCAACAGCCTGGATCTGTCATTTGTCTGTTATGTGTTTAATAAATGTTTGTTTTTATTTCCTTTCTCTCGTAACCTTAGCAACAAGCCTTGGGGGCGTCATGATCTCCAGTCATCTGATATCGTCTTGGCAATCACGATGTCACCCCTCGTTGAACTGCACACATGTGCACATGGACACACATGTTGGAGTTTGACAAGATGCTAAAGGGGGGTTTACAGGATATTGGTGGACTCAAGGCTGCAGCGTCTGGTACTCTGGTATATATCCTACACACACTCTTAACAAGGGGAATGGAGACAGAAAAATACCAGACCATCGGAAAAAGATCCCTGTTTTCACAGTGGCAGGTTTACCTGCTCTGTGTTTCTACTTCAAACTCCCAGAGCATTTCTGTCACGGATGGCGGTGGCTCTATTTTCACTGATTCGGTCTTAAGCTGTTTGTTCTTAGTTGCCAACTGATGTTTACTACAAAACACAGCTGCTAAGTTAGATGGAGATTATGGGGTGCACTACGGAAAGCAACAGGGCTTTCCAGGATATTCACTTTCATCCCTGCTTTGTCTGTTAATCTCTGGTGGCACACGACCTTTTTAACTTTAAAATATATTGCTGACATCACATGTCAAGCAAGCAGGACAGAAACACTGGTACTATGAAAACCACTGATTGCTCTTCGCTTTTCTTTTGCATGTTTATTTTTATTTTCGATTAATATTTTTCATGTTAATGTGTTAAACTAGTCAAATATACGCAATGACATAAAATTTGGATCGGCATTTGTTAGAATATCAAATGTAGAGACAGGTTTTGACTGTAGAGTTTCTATAGATTCAGTGTTGTACGAATCAAAATTATATATTTTTTCCTTTCCTTTCCTTTCCTTTCCTTTCCTTTCCTTTCCTTTCCTTTCCTTTCCTTTCCTTTCCTTTCCTTTCCTTTCCTCATGAACCTGACTGACGAATCAGTTATTTTTATGATTGTCTACTGAGGGTTAATATTACCAGGAGTTATAATGATATTAGATTTGATGTACGCTGCCTTTTGCACAGCCATATAGAAAAATATAAATATACAGTAGATAGACACAGTTCTCAGATCAACGAATGGGGGTTCTGCTCACATCCTGGTACCCCCAGTCAAACCTGCCTGGCTAAGTCCCTGTTAAAGTTGCTGGGAAACCGGGGGGAGTATAAAGTTATAACACCCTGCCAAGAAACAGTCCTGCACATAAGACCCTGTAAAAACTGCAGCCAGAGTCCGGCCAGCTGTTTACCCCCTGTGTCCAGCCTTTAAGCTAAGCTAACCAGCAGCTGGTTTTATCCTGATATTTACCAGACACAGTGGAAGCTATTGTCTCATCGCAGTCTTGGTGAATGCATCACATTGTCAGCCAGAGGAAACCCTGGACCTTAATGTTGCTCCCAAATGTAGCAGATCAACCACTTCCTGACAGCAGATGAGCCGAGCAGAGCTCATGATTCTCTCTTTCCTCCCCACACTCATATCGGCACGATCAGCCTACGTCGGCTGGTCGATGGGTGAAAGCAGGTGGGAGAGTCGTGGGCGTCGTTTAGTCAAGAAGTAAGATGAAAAGCCCAGTGCGGTGTCATTCTCCATCCTCCCTCTGTTCCGATTTCTGTTCTTGCGTTGGCGTATGTCCGCTCTCGGCTCCAAGGCCAAACAAAAAGAGAAACGGCAGCAGGTTGTCAAGGCAACACCAGAGCCACACACACACGCACACGGGTGCAGGTGACGTGTGTGGAGTTTGCTGTGTGCACACATGCTCAGACATGTGGTTGGATACGTCCCGATGGTTGGGTTTTCGGCACGAGTCTGTGTTTGTAGGCTGGAGGAACATTTCACGACTAAAGTTAGCAGCATGTCCAAAGTTTTATTTACACGAGTCCCGCTGATGGGGGCCTGCTTTAAACAGATTTTGGAAAGTGGAAAGGTGTCCAAACCGACAGCAGATAATCACCACTAGTGGAGTTTATATTGAGATCATGAGCCATTTTGTATGTTCCCTATTTGTTCTCTGGCATCATGTTGCAGCATCTTGTTGTCTCTCCTGAACACTGCTTTCTACTATAACAAGACATTCATCACTTTGCTCTTTCCCCGAACCTCTAAACACTGTGGTTTTCACAATCCTCATCTGCCTGTCTCTTTTTCTTTCTTTCTCATATTTCATTCATATATCCCCCCCAATCGCCTTCAGATAGTTTTAATGGCTGGGCGTGCCCCACGCTTCACATGCAAATGTGGGAAAACTAACAAGCAGGCATATTCAGGAGAAAAAAAAATCTAAACAAATGTGTAATTAGTAGCTGGGGATTCAAACGGAGCCAAGAAAACCACGGCCGATGTAGCAAACAATTTCAAGAGAAGGGGGTTGAGATTTGTTAATTTGCACTTTCTGGTAGAGAGAAAGCTTTTGTGGTTGGCTTATGGGGGTTGTGAGCGTGTGTGTGTGTGTGTGTGTGTGTGTGTGTGTGTGTGTGTGTGTGTGTGTGTGTGTGTGTGTGTGTGTGTGTGTGTGTTGCTGTGTATTTGAATCCGATTGCTCACATCTGTCTGTGATTGTGTGTCATCTTTTCTCTCATGTGAGTCTAGTTATATGTGTTAATTAAGTACGGTGCACAGGGAGTGTTATGGAGGGGGAAATGGATGTGGGACGGCTCTAATGCAAACACCTTGCTTAGCCATGCAAAAGATCAGGCTGACACTGTCAAGTTCAGCTTTCACTTGCAGATTTGATGATCAAAGGATTATAATCTGATCTTGGATCACAGCCTTGGGATGACTAAAGGATTAATTTGCCAGATAATAACTGTGAGGAATGGAGCAGGAATATAGAGTACATGGAGGATGTGCTATAGCTCAACACTGAACCGATTTGCTCACAAGGACGGCAATTTGTCTCCCCTTCCCTTTTTCTATACCGTGCTAACAACGGAAATAGCACGTCTGAATGCAGGCCGTCCCACCAGAATCAATATCAGACAAAACAATATGATTAGTAGAATTACATCAGTTCACTTTGTATATACTGCCAGACCCCTGTACGCCCTCAAAGATCCCAATCCTAATAAAGTCCCCGCAGGTCTTTGCCAAGTCTAATTTGTTCTCTGTGTTTGTGCTTCTGCAGAGTGATCTTGATTAAGACACACACCCCTCTGAAGGGCCGGACCAATTCCTTATCTCACAGCAAGGAAGTGAGGAAGGAACCATCGACGGCGACACAAAGGGTGGGTCACATGTGACTTGGGTGTCAGTGTTTAGGTTGGGTTTTTCCATTAGCGTCTAGCTAGTGTTATATAAAGCATAT